>OY757916.1:95268934-95932914 GCA_963585895.1 Sepioteuthis lessoniana
TATAGATAATACCATATTAAGAAATATCCTCTCAATTAATATTACTATTACAATTATTACTACTAATCATTAAGCCTATTAACATTATACTAATAATAAATATAAATAACATCACTCAACAAAAAACAAAAACCAAAAACAACTCAGATATCAACAACT
Source organism: Sepioteuthis lessoniana (assembly GCA_963585895.1). Lineage (NCBI taxonomy): Eukaryota > Metazoa > Mollusca > Cephalopoda > Myopsida > Loliginidae > Sepioteuthis > Sepioteuthis lessoniana. The sequence continues at coordinate 95,269,094 of OY757916.1, forward strand.
ACCACAATATGTTATTACTTAATATGATAAATAATGATATTTAATGATAATTACCAATAGCAAATAATTCTAATTAATATAGATAGTATCTAATAATAAATTAATATTAATAGTATTGAGCAATAAATACCAATAGCAAATCATTCTAATTGGTTGGTTTGGTTTCTTTGTTTAATGGCATATCAACTCTTTTTAGGTTATTTAATGCCAAAGCCATTCTCCTAGAAGAACAGTAGAGGTACTATTTAAGCCATAGCTGGGAGGATAAGGGGGTTCATACCTTTCCCAAGGGTATTTGTCCGAAAGTGAACGTAATAGCGCGACTGGAGTACGAACTTGCATACTACGATTTCGCAGTCGATCGCTTTAACCATTACACCACAAGGACACCTCCTACTAATTGATAATAATGATTATTACCATGTACTACAAAAAATCATTCATAATATCCATTCTGTAATCAAAATAAATTAATACCTTATGTCGATCATTACATAATTCAAATAAATAAAAAACAAACAGTTGTTAAAAAAGTAAAAGAATTAATTTAGATCAAATATTAATACATATATACTAAAATCCAAAGTGCATTTACTACAATTAAATTTAAAAACATATATATATATATATATATATATATATATATATATATATATATATATACACACACACATACAAATCCATATATATATATATATATATATATAAAGTTGCCGTTATTGCAGTCCCTTTTTTTTAAATGCACACACACACAAATATATATATATATATAAAACCTAAAGTCAATTCACATAAGCTTATATATTTTTATGGCAACATTTAAATATTACTTAATTTCCTTTATTTAGTAATTTACTGGTATTTCTATATTTTATAATACTTATTTTTTCTTCTAGACAGAGATTACATCTACTTCTGAAATTACTTGGTGTGGTTGATCTTTAAATAAAATTTCATCTAAATCATGGTGTAAGGCCACTATCCTTCAATCTCCAGAACCATTTAGAAAGGGCTGTTTGGTTTCTTAAGGAAGGGTTAGAAAAAGAATGTCTATGACTATAAAGCCTCTGCTTCCAATTTCCAGCAGAAATTCCAAAATATATTTTTATATCCTTTCTGTTTTCCATTGGGAAAATAGTTGTCTTGTACACTACATTCTTGGGATTACATTAACCACCAACAGGACATTCTTCTGTAACCCTGCAGTTGCATAATGGTTTACTCAAAGTTTGTCTATCAACACATGATTTTTTTATTAGATTTTTACTATGGTTGCTAGAGGTTTTTTATAAATTATTAGTGCAAGAATAACTGATTTTAATTGTTTTCTACATATAGATACATACATATATACATACACATATATATACATGTTCATATGCATGCAAACACACATATATGTATATATATATATATATATATGTATATACTCATGTACATATATATGCATACATATATCATCATATATATATATATATATATATATATATATCATCCCTGACGTTCCCTAACCACCCGTCTCTATCGTCCATTACTCTCGGTAGGTCTTCAAGGCTACATCCTGTATTGGCACAAAGCTGTTGTATATTGGTTTTAGCTGGTTGTCCTGCCTTTGCTTGTCCATATGAAGGGGTCCACAGGAGTATGCTGCTTATGAGTTCATCCCCACTTCTCCAGCAGTGTCCAGCATGTCTGGCTTGTTTAACTTGGATAGTTTTCGTGATGGGTGGTACAGCTGCTGCCTTGTGGGGTGCTGCCTCCAGGACATGTTCAATATTGCTCACAGCATTGTGTAATTGCCATCAAGCTTTTTCTCCATATGTTTAGTTAGCATCCATATAGTGCATGCATATAGCAGTATCGACATGACTGCTGCTTGGAAAAAATGAATTTCATTTTATCAGTCAAGTCTGGCTTCCATATGACCAATCACCTCTTGATCACTGTCCAAGTCTTTGCTAGTCGTGTGTTGATGTCTGGTTTGGTTGATGAAACACTGCTTCCTAAGTAGGTGAACTTGTCTATTGGTTTCAGAGAACTACCATTTAGTGTGGAGATGTTTCCTCTTTGATTAAAGCACATGTATTCCGTCTTGTCTGCATTGAAATGTAGGCCTACGCCAGCAGCTACCTATTCCAGACTATGTAGCTGGGTTTCAGCTTGGGTGGTTGTATTTGCCAGAAGTGCAATGTCATCGGCGTAGTCGGCATCTGTAATAGTTTGTGCGGGGTATCTTCTGCTTCTTTCCTTTGCGAGTTTGAAACTATTATCTTTCATTTTATCAATAGACATTTTAAGCACGTAGTCTAGGCAGATGATAAACAGGTATGGGGCGAATGTGTCTCTTTGTAGCACACCTGTAACAACTTCAAAGTAGTCTGTGTCTTCATCCAGGGAACAGACTTTTACTTTCATGTCTATATAGCTTCATTATGGCTACGACGGTTTCTTTGGGTAGGCCAAAGGCAACTAGTATTTGCTCCATTTTCCTTCTGTGTGTGGAGTTAAAAGCCTTGAAGAAGTCGACAAATAAAATTGTTGCCTCTAGGTTTTTTGCATGTACACCTTCTAGAATTCGACGGATAGTCAAAATCTGTGATGTCATGGATCGATTTCTCCGAAAGCCATTTTGGTTCTTCATAAATATCTTTTCAATTTTGGATTCTATGTGGTTGTGTAGTAGAGCATTGTAGATCTTGGCTGCTATGGATGTAAGGGTTGTACCTTGGTAGTTCTTGGCTTTTACGGGGTCACCCTCCTTGGAAAAGGGGAGGATGCATCCCTTTTTCTATCTGTCTATTGTATTTTGGTTATATATGGCAATACAGTGTTGCAGCTGTATGACATCAAATTCCCTTGTCTTCCATACTTCTGGGAGTATTTCATCAAGCCCAGCTGCTTTCCTATTTTTAATTTTTCTCAGTACTGAGTCAAGTTCTTCTTGCGTAAACTGTCCTAGTTTGATGTCTAATTGTTTACTGATAATTTTTGTGATTGGTTCCTGTGTAGCTTTCAAAGGTTTCCTGAGTAAATTCTCAAAATGTTGTTTCCATAAGTGTATTCATTCTTCTCAGCTGGTAGCTTTCAGTTTAGCTTTTGCAGTGCTCTTGCTTCAGCTCACTTCGTTTACTGTTTGCTATGCTATCCTAGATTGTTTATTTTTAACCAAGTCTCTAATCATATTGCTCTGATTTTTTTTTGTATCCTGTTTGTTCTTTTAGGTATATTTTGCTAAATAATTTTGTGCTTTTTTAAGTTTCAGGGCATTGATATTGGTTGGGTTTCTCCTATTGCATTTGGAAGCAGTTTTCATGTCTGAACGCTTTTTGCTAACTGCTAATGTCTCCCATGAGACTCTAGGCTTACCTCTTTGTTTAGTTGGTATGCATTCTGCTGCTGCTTCTAAGTGGGCATTGACAAAATTGTCATATTTGTCATTTAGAGTAGGAGTTTCTAATATCTCCTGTTTCATAGTGTTAACATATATTTATCTCTAATATCTCTGTTGTTAAGCAGGAACCGGTCATATTGTATGGTAGTTGTTGTTCAGGCTACATTGCTTTGTAGGCTTAGTCATATCTTTGCCATGACAATTTGGTGATTGAAGGACACCTTCTCAAAAGAGAAATATGCCTCACAATTCAATGCACTGTTATTCCATTTCTTATCTATAAAGACAGTCTATATGTGCTTTAGTATTATTTGCTGATTCACTAATTAATCGGCCAACTTTTTCTTGTACAAATTTTCCCTAGGTTCTTGTATTTTGTACATTTAAACATCCATCATTGATATAACATGACTAATATCATCCCTCAAAGTCCTGATGATGGTTCATTAGAACCAAAACACTTTAGTGTCGACTTTGCTTCTCATTAAATCTCTCCTTTTACTTGGATCACCTTGCTATCTATTTTTCTCTCTATATAAATACATATGTATATATAAACACTTATATACATTTATATACACGCATATGCATATTCACACATATATACAAATATATACACATACATGCATATATATGCTCATATATTCATATATATATATATGTATATGCACATATATACATATATATATACTCATATATACATATATACGAGGATCATTAAATAAGTTTCCAGACATTTTTTCTATGGCCACTTTTATTGATAGTACACACATGAAACTCTAGTCCCCTTTGAAGTAATCTCCTCCGGCTGCAATGCACTTGCTGTATTGTTCCAATAACTTCTGGAAGGCCCCATGGAAGTCCTCTTGTATGAGCGTGTCAATGACCTTTGTCACAGCCTCTTTCATCTCCTCAATTGTCTCATAACGACAGCCTCTGAGCTTAGGGAATAAGCAAAAGTCACAGGAAGCAAAGTCTGAACTAGAGGGAGGCTGAGGAACTGTCTTGATGCCCATCTTAATCAAATAGTCTGTGTCAAGGAGTTGTGGACTGGTACATTGTCCTGGTGGAAATGCCACTGACCCAGTTTGAAGAGTGCTGGTCTCTTCCAACGGAATCTCTTCCTGAACTCCCTTAAAACCTTAACATAGTAACCCTAACCCTGACACTTTCGCCAATCAACTCTGGTGTATTGACTTCCTTACTCCTGCTACACCTCTCATTATCCCTCACAGACCCTCTGCCTTCCTTGAATCTCTTATGCCACTCAAAAACTGATGCTCGATTCATGCAAGATGCTCCAAAAGGAATCTGAAGCATTCCATACGTTTCTGTGAGATTTTTTCCAAGTTTAAAACAGAATTTTATTGCATATCATTCTTCTAAAGTGTCCTTATGTCCAGATTGCACTTTTGAAATTCACCAGCAGTGACAATCAGACTTTAGTAGGGTGTATTCCAATTCCTGCTGTAGCTGTTCATTTGAACCTGAAATCATAAAAATTAGTCATCTTATAAGATATATAGCAATAAGATACTGAACTTTCAAGAGTCTATGTCAATTATAAATGCCTGTACAAAAAGTCTGGAAACTTATAAAATGCCCCATGTATATATATATATATATATATACTCACACATTTATATACACACATATATCTCTACACACGTATATATGCATGTTTATATATACAAACATATCTAGATATATACACATACAAGCATATCTATAAAAACATGTATATACACATATACAGATATATAAAGATAAATGTTGAATTGCTTTTTATAAATTAGAATATCAAAATTAAAATTTACAAAATGACTTCAGTTAAATTTCACTGGCACTGTTTATATTATATTTGATGACACCTACCCAACCTGAAATTTAAAACAATGTTCGAAAATATTTGCTTCCTCTGCATTCATTTGTTGTCAAATTTGAATTTTTATTATTGATTTTTAAAAATTTAATTGCCATTTGTTTTTCTGATATTAAAATAATTTCTAAGCCCAACAAATTTCATCCTTGTCAATCATTTGGTTTCAATCACCTTTATCTATTGTGCCAAGTTTGCATTGTTTTATTCTTCACAGGCACCTGTAGAAGGTTAAGAGAACATATTTCAGCAGCAGACCTTCTATGACTACATTATCATCATAACTCCATGTTTTTCAGAGTTCTAATCTTAAAGTCAACATGTTTGTTGAAAGAAAAACAAGTCAAGCACAAGTGGGCTTCTTCCTTGATAAAATTAAAAAAATATATTTCAAGTTGATCTTCCATCAGCTCTACCCCATAGTTCATGTCATTCAAGTAGTCAAACTGAAGTCCTAAGAAATTCTTATCTGCTTTGACTGTAACTAGTAAAAGAGATGGGTAAAGTTTAGAAGAGTTACGTTAAACAATTCTAATGAAAATGGAATTTTTATCTCTATGTCTGGTGCTAATTTTGTGTCCTTCAAATCAACCATTACAAAGAAATTTGCCATTAAGTCAATATCTCAATTCTAGATGAGGAGAGCCTCTATCAACTAATATTTTCTACAATCTATGAGGCCAGCTGCTGAAAGCGAAATTATCTTTATGGTTAAAACTAAGACATGATAAAAGCACATAGGAATAAATACTTGACACACAATTATTTCTTTGGCTGCTTTCTCAAAGTAAAATTTTATGAAAAGTAGAAAAGAGGTCTCTTTGTAAGTTAATGAAAAAACCTAGAAAAAGATTAAAATATTTTTGGTATTCAGTTGTTAAAAAGGCGAATTCAAAAATAAGTGTTGTTTTTTTTAATATATTACAATTTTTCTGGCTTAATTTACTGGTTATGATCTCAATAAAAAAAAAAGAAAAAAGTTAATCATTTTAAAGGATTTAACATTAAATTTACACATGTCTGGTTTGTGTTTTTTTCTGCTAATTTACTTATTTCAATATGAATATGATAAATATATAACCTTTCTGTCAAGCTGTTTCAACCATGTGAGTATGAAAACATCATATCTATATCTATATATATATTGTCATCCACAGACAGGCTGTTTTGTTCTATCAGAACTCTTCAGTGTGGCTAGACACGTAGGACGCTTAAGCTGGGATCGAAACCCACCCAACTTTACGTTAGATTTAGTATTAGACCACTCAGCTAACAAGCATACCATGTCAGCTAGGGAATCATAAGGTATTACGTAGTAGCGTTTGTAGCGTTCAATTGTTTACATTTTATACCTTATATATATATATATATATATATATATATATACACACACACACTAGCAGAAGTACCCAGTGTTGTCCAAGATAAAAATAATATCCTAAAGCATATTTTGTTAGATGAAAATATATTGTAAGCATTAAAAAATTTTCTTTAGAAACATTCATGATTTTTTTTTGTTCTTTTCAGAGGCCTATTCAACAAAAACTTTATCAAAAACTCACCAAACAGAGTGTATTTAGGCAATAATCTTTCATTAAGATAAGTTTGTACTATGGAAAAATAGTTCATGATTTTAAGTATAAAGAATATGTTCTATAAGGCCATGCTATGTAAGTCATACATTTCATCTATTTTACAAATAGGTTATTTTCCTTTTTACTGCCTTCAAGCCTATTTCTGGTACTCTCAACATAAGGGCATTTGTAAGCCCACTGGAACTTGCAATGGAAAAATAGTTTATGATTTTATCAAATATAAGGAATATGTTCTATGAGGCAATGATATATAAGTCAGACATTTCATCTATCTAACAAATTGGTTATTTTCCTTTTTGTTGTCTTCCAGTCTATTTCTGGTACTTTCAGCATAAGAGCACTTGTAAGCCCAGTGGAATGTGCTAACATATGTGAAGCAGTTTAGGTCTTAGTGGGTTCACGTTTTTGTCAGTGAAGTTTGTTAAATTTCTGTTATTGTGTCCCTTTCTGACACAGCTGTCATTACCTTCCTGAGCAGAAAAATGAGAATGTCAGTTGGAACAATGATCATACTTCACCTCACAGGCATCTGCATTGTTATTTTTGTAGCACACAACTTCCATTTCATTCTTTGCATCAACCAGTCAAGTGTTGAGTAATGAAGCATTGAAATAATGTTGTTGTAAAATTTTCCTGATTTGGACATGGCAAACAGTCTTAGTTTGCCTATAGTGGTCTTGATCAGCCACTTATTCTCTGGACTGAGTTAAGCACTCTTTCATGCCCAGTAAGCTCCGGCAAAAATATCTTATGGTACTGAAGCTACTCCTACTCTCTGAGAAAACTGAAGTTTAACAAAAAGAAAACCCAGCACTGTTGTAATCCTGTCTCAGTATAAATAGCAGCTAAAAAAAAAAAAAAAAAAAAAAAAAAGATTGCTTCTCACACTTTTGGCTGGGAAGTGCAAAATTAATATTAATCGCTTGGTCTCAGGGAGCTAACCCCCCGCCCTAGGTTATACCCTCTTTGCAGTACTAAGTTCATTGCTTGGTGTCTGAGGTGCCCCAAAAAAGAAATACTGATGGAATCATGTATTTTTGCGCATCAGTCTCGATTTATCAATACATCCTACATTAAAATGACCTTGTGTTTAATCCTGCTTGGTAGGAAGTATGGGTATATATCCCGGCCAAAGGCAAAGTGGATCCAGAGTGTGGATCTTCCAGCAGTTCCTGCCTCCTGCTTTCTTCCAGCAGTTCCAGATAATCAAACACCATCACCCCCTTTTCCCAGCCACAAAGAGTGAACAAAGCAGTCAAACCCTTCTTTCAAACTATCTATTTCAGGCCACAAGTCTTATCTTTTCATTACTGTCATTTTAAGGTTACAAGTCTTATAACTTCACTACTGCCCTTTCAGAGTAATAAACTACTTTCTGATCAACACCATGAGAACAATAAGATATTAGCAGCCAGCCAGAGGCAGCGAACACCCAGAATAACAGACCAATCCACGAGCAGATGACACCACTTAGACTACCATTGACTTCTCTAGCAAAGTTATGCCAAGCAACTCAGGCCATATGACCCATCCTTCAAGTTGCTAACCTTATGACTTCAGTTCATGGGCAAACGAAATTGCACATACAGATGACACTTAAACTTGTTCTAAGCAAACATTGACTACCAGACCATATTACAGCACTAACAGCCTATTCAAGATCATCTAGACTTAATATTGCCAAAATCTATTTGACAGTCGAGTCTACATTTTCAAAGTGACAAGGACTTTATTCAAATTTCTTCTCATGTATTTATTACCAAATAAAAGTTGGTTTAAATTTACCCTCTTGCCTTTGGCAGCCTTCACTTTTCTATGTCACTTCACTCATTTTTAAAAGTTTAAGGGATCAACAGGTTGTTCAGCTTTGTGACGTGATAGTAAAAGTTTATGAGGAAGTTCATTAAAACCCATAAAATTCTGTCAAACCATATGTCAAACAAAATGAAATTGATGGGCCTAATAGTGCATCAAGGTTGTTTATATGTAAATTGTTTTTTAATTACATTTTACTGATGAGACAGAAGAAAAAATAAATATTCAAACATTCACATATACTTCACTCACATCAAAGTGTTAGTATATTTTGCTTATTTACAAAACTTACAATATTGTTAAACTAGTCAAATTTGGCAGAAAAATAAAATAAGAATGTCATTCATACTAGTTTAGATAGATCAGTTACATAAAAAAACATATTTGTCAGGCACAAAATGATGAAACATATTTTTATTAACTTTTCCTGTATTTTTAAAAATAAATTTAGTTAGTTCATATTTGTCATAAAAAGCATGTATTGTCTACACAGATTTACCATAAAAATCAGCAGACCTGATATCTTCTCAAACCACTTCCTGCTTTAATGTAAAAACAAGGTAGGTTTTTCCAACTTATAATATAAGGTCAAATCTTACTTTGTGAAAGAAATTCTGCCTTTTATGATTTTAAGGGGATGGCAAAAGATATCTTTGATATCTTAAACAGTCTCTTTGAAAGAAAACATTTCATGTAAAAAAAGAAAACTCTTTTTTCAATGTAACTTCATTTTACATCAAAGTTCTAACAAGATAAAAGTGTTTATCAATTTACATATACTAGTGAATCAGCAGGTTTTTTTAGAAAAGTTAAGAAAAATATTTGTTTAGGAGTTTTCAAGCAATGGCCAACTTGTCCTAGATGAGGTGACACATTCACACTTTTTTTTCTGCACCAGAAAATAGTGAGGTGATTTATAAGCTAACACTTTGTCCAGCTGTGCACATGCTCTGACTTGACTCATTTCATTTGTCATCCATTATATTGCACATTAACCCCAATAAATCAAATATTATACCATGAAAATTTACTCAAAATGAACCAAATAACTGTGCCAGACTATGGACTTGGTTATTCACTCTTTATATATATATATATATATATATATATATATATATATATATATATATATATATGACAGCACAAATTTTCTTATCTGTAAATGTGGAAAAGTGTTTATTTTGAAAGAGGCAAAATTGCTAGAAAAAATTTGGAATAAAACTATATAGGAAAAATATGAACCAAAAATATGTATGTTATAAATGGTTTCTTTGTTGGTGGCTTCTTGAATGTTATGGAAAAACTAGTCATATCTTGCTTCTAGCTGAGATAGTTATGGATATTATTATCAGTGTTACAGGTCCATTACATTTTTGAGAGAAAGTCACAATGCATATTATTCCATTCCCATCTCATTAGGAAATATTCACAATGAGACTATTTTTCATATTATGCTGGTGAAATATAAAAAAAATATATTATTGAGAATATCACTGATTTCTCTAAAATAAAATTTGAATGAGTTCTTTCCGGCTAGAATCTTTACTTGTGTTTTAAGATGTTATATGTGGCTAAGGAAGTGCTCATGTCTTAATGGTTATAATCATCGGAAGTGAACTCAGATACCCGAGTTCAAATCTTGATTGAGGCACTTTGTATTTCACATAGAACTAATACCTTTGGGAAAGGCATGAATCCAACTATTCTGCCTCTAGTTAAGGGTAAATAGTAGGGTAGACCAAGCTCTTTCACCTAGGTGTGACAATTCGTCAAGGAGAAGGAAAACTGAATTCAAATCAGTTGTAGACCTGGAGAAGGATGGGTTCTATAAAGCCATTACTGCTGAAGACATGCTACACGCATAGCACTTCCATGACCAAACCATGCTACGGTGAGATATGCCCTCGGATGGATCCATCACCAGATCGTCCTCAAAATCAAAAGGATATCTAATTATTATGAAAAATTGAGATCAAAATAACCAAAAGGCTTGATTTTGATGAAATTGAATAGTGAGTCTAAGTAGTTTGTTCATACATCTTTTATTAGCATTTCCCCAAATAACAAGCAAAGTAATTTAAAATATTTTGGTTTCATTGAGGGAGGGTGACAATGTATAAACCACAAATCTGAAAATACCAAAATTCTTATCAAATGATCACTCTTTAAACTTGCACAAACCATAAAATCTACCTCCAAGATTGGCTATTTATCTATCAAAGAATTCACTAATAAGACGCACAAGTGGCATTTATCAAATGCAAAAGATCAAGATATAATCCACAAGTTTTATCACAACCAATGAAATGAGATTATTGCCAAAAGAGACATCAATCGTCAGTTAAAAAGAACCACCTCTTATTTTCAAACATGGATGCTCTGCACTTTGTAATCAACATAACAGAGCTGCAATAATTTTCTGGGTCTCACTTCTAACCATCTGCCTTTGAGAGTCAATAAAAACAGCTGAAAACAAAACAATTCACATAGAGAGATCAACAAAGTAATCCCATAAATCTCCTCTTTCCATTCTTTTAAGAATGATCAAAGACCCTTACAGATAGATCATGTTGTTTTCAGTAGAAAAGCTGGGGAAAAGAATGAGTTTTGGTGAGAAAAAGAAGAAATCCTTTAGAATGAAAGCAAGGGTCATAATCTGTAATGGTCTCATTCAAGGAAGATCATTTCCTTAAAACTCATGACAAAACTTAGGAAGGATTGGTCTCATTTTGATACAGTTTATTGTATATTTATCAGTTTGACATTTGCCAACCAAAACAATAAGCAGTTACACCCTTGTTTTGAGAATCAAATCACACACCTTACTTTATTTTATATATTTTTACAAGTTGTATTCTTTGAAAAGAACAAAATATATTGAATATTTTATTACTCATATCTTCTCAAAAATAGACAAAAGAAAACATTAATCACAACCATTTGATAATTCAAATATTAACTGGAAATAATTAATATAGTGAATAACATTATTGAACTGATATTCAAACAAACGAACATTTTTTGAACAGTTATTTATATAAACTTTAACATTCACCCTAGCAAGCCAGTCTAACAATATTCAATGGAAATCAATGTTCGTTAAAACTCTTATCTGTTTATAATAACATCATTTCATGACATTCAGTTTATTTTCATTCTATTTGATTTTTACAACTTGAAATTAAAATTTTAATTTCCAAGAATACCCAAATACAAAAGAAAAAGGTTATTTCATAATTGGATATTCAAACAATATTTTTAGAAACAGATGAATATTGTTTTTCATACTTTTAGCATTGTTTAAAATCTGAAAATAAATTTTCTAGCAGAGGATTTGCATAATAAAACAAATTAAGATGTTTCAATTTTATCAATCTACAAAAATCTAGTAATATATTACAAAAGAGGAAAAATGAAAACTAGAACTAATTAACTGAAATTTTTATACATGTTTTATTTTATGTTCAAGCATTGGTCACTACTTAAAAATATTTGAATTTCAGAACTTCTTCATTAATCTCAAAAATTATGAAGAATGAAAAATAACCAAGCATTTCGATGTTCATATTTATCATTTGGTCATCCTGTTCAATTAGAAGTCATTGTCACCAGTTGAAGTTTACCTAAGATTCTCTTTGATGTCATCAGACATAAATGTTGTATTCAATACTCAAAACAATTTAGAGATCAATTTATCTTACCTGAAGGTCAGTTGAAGCTAAATTTTAAGAGTTACAAAGAGTTAATGAAATCATTTTGCTTATGACAATAAAAAGGTGATATATAATAAATAATCCTTAAAATAATTATTTAATAATAGAAGCATGGAGTACCCAGCAAGAATAAAACTCACAAATGCTAGCTAGTCTAGTTTGCTAACCACTACACTATTCAAGATCCCAATAGGTACGAGAAAATATTTAAATGCTTTAACTGGATGTTTTTAGAGACATGTTAATATTTTTTTGATTATATGAATATTCTTTGGTTAGGGACAAAATTATTTCCATTGATCTAATTACCCCTGTCCTTGCTATTACATTTAACTGAATCTGGTGGTGAAGCTCCAGTTCTGTTTATAGATATATTTATTCAATATATATGATTTGTAAATAAATAGTTTATTGGTAACATGTTGAAGAAGCCCGAGTTCATTTGTTTGTATGTTAAATGATTTTAAGTATTGTTATCTCATACTAATAATTTTTAGTTGCTGACAGTTAAACGTTTTCAAGTACTGCTATGTAACACTAACAATTCAATTTACCATCAGTAATTTGTTTGCACACATTTAAATGGTTAAAAAGTCCTATTTGATCCATAGATGGGATCCTAACAGGTACTCCCACTCTAGGTCAGAAAAGACCTGAAAGTAATGGTAATGAAGTGGGTACTCTTTATTCCCCAAAGCTCTAGGACTGAAGCCTCACCATTATGTTTTGAGTTATATCCACGACACTCCTTGTGGAGAAGGGTCTTACTTCTCTGCAAAGATACAGCCAGCTGGGCAATCTAGAAATTAGTAGTATTTGATGGAAATGATTGATATCATACAACAAATGATTACAGACAAACCAAAAAAATGCAATTAAAGCAAATTTCAAATGAAAATTGAAAATCTAGTTATGAATATAATCAATCATTAACAGATGAATAAAACTTTGGCATTAAATTACCTATAAAGGGTTGATACGCCATTAAATGAAAAAAAACAGACTAAACCATCTAATGGCCCTTTTCAGTCCATGGTTAGTAATTGCATGAATATACATTTATTAATATATGTAATGGACACAATAATGTCTTACTGAATACCAAATATATGCACTGTCTTACTAGTTAAGTCGCCATTTGCAGAGAGTCAGGTGCACATGTGTGAAACTGCTTATTTCATACAGTAGGCTCATTTGCATGAGAGGACAAATGAGCATTTTAGAAAACAGGCAACTAGATGTGGCGGAGTATTGTGGGAGCCTTACCCATATCACCATAATGGACTCTTCTCACCGTTATTAGTACTAGAGATTCGCTGCCAGAGGGCAGATCAATATCGGTGTTATCCAAACAGTACGAGACTTCTTAGCTTTTCTATGTAACTCTATCTTTCTTGTGTAATATAATCTGTGATCTAATATCCATGTTTGTGTTTTCATTAGTGACCCTTTCCGGGGCCACAACACAGAGTTAGTCGCTTTTTTGGATTCAGTGAGCATTCACGTTGCAATGAAGACTAAAACTGAAATCTACAGTATGAGTACAAGTGAAATCAATAATATATATAAAAACATATGACAACAAATAATGTATTATGAATTTATATCATAATTTTCAATATTTTATTCTAGTGAGATTATACACACATGCAGATGTGCTTGCCCCCAACACCTGAGTATTTTATGAATTTATAAAAATTCACACCATGCACGATTCAGCATTTTTCCATTTGCACAGAAATCCATGATCAAATTTTCTGAATAAAACTTCAAAGACATCTATTACCTTCATCAAGAAATATAGCTATATTTCTTTTCTAAGAACATCAAAAGATAATTGCTTCATGTAAATGAAATAAAAAACAACAACAAATAATGACAATTTTATATGGTGTTTCATAATAGAAATAAAATATACATGAGTGTCATTGTAATAGTTGGAGTCATTTTTTTTTATAATTTATGAAAAATTTTAAAGAAGGTGAGATGGACCAGGAAAAATTGAAGAATGTCTTAGATGCAGATTTCTTTTCTTTTCCTACAAAGCAATGATATTAAATGGAAAGGGATGAGAAATCTCAAAGAATAGAGAAAAAAGAATATTTGTTATTTTAAGGTAATTTCCATTTAATTCAAGCACTTGTTAAAATGGGTTAGTGAAATATTATCTAATACATCAAATATCTAAGAAATTTAAGAAGTTTTTGGCTGATTCACTATTATATTGTATTTAATATCATTTATCACTCCATAAGTTTTTGAAATTTCAGTGATTTGTTTTTTGTTTTGTTTTTTTCAGTGAATTAAAATTCAAGTACCTTCTAATGGGTTTGGCATTGAATAACCTATAAAGGTTGATATTCCATTAAACCAGAATACCAAACCAAACTTCTAGCTAACTAATTTTCTCCATTTAAGAGTAGCAGGTCACTACTAGACAACTTGACTTGCTAACTATTCTTTCTCAGCTATGGATAAATTGCAGGGCAGACTGAGCTCTTTAACCTTAGTATTACAACCAGTCTAAGAAAAGGAAAACTCTGAAAAAAAACCTGTTAAACTCTGCTTAAAAAATAGACCTTGTGTTGCATCCTGCTCATGCAAAGGGTCGGTAAATATCTATGATGAAAAAAGCTTCTCATCTGAGTAATGAATAGAATTGGGGTGTTTGCTGCAACACATATTTCTGGCTATTGACAGCAACAAAGCCACAACCATCCTACCAGCAGGACAAACAAAGAATAAAAAATAAATATTTATTTGAATTTTTGCTGTAAAAAATTAGTCATCTTTAATTGAATGAATAAACAAAAATAATAGCATAAATCTAAGTCTTTTGTTTTGTGATCATAACAGAGGGTTTTTTTCATGTGAGAGAGAAGCAAAGTTATTTTAAGATTTCATAGTGCCTTTATTTTCCCCCACTTTTTAAAAAAGTTATACTAAAACAAGCTGTCAATCAGACACTTTTTTTGAGATAAAATTGAACTTAGTAAATTGTAAGTTTATTCACTCAAATTGAAAACACTCCAAGTAGTTTTTGATTTGATAATATGTGGTTATCGTTCCCCAAACTAAGTTGAATACATAAACCTGCAGTTAATTCAAATCAACTTGCATGTAGAAATCCACAAGAAAACTGTGGTAAAATATATATGAATAAAAGGGGGTTCATATTGACTGAAAATGTCTGCCAGACGCAGCCTATTCTCTAAATTTGTCAATTTCAGAGTGTCATTAACTTTGCTCCATGCAACACATTTTGTCAAGTCAATAGCTCTAACAATTTTCAAAATGGTTTTTGCCTGAATTTTATTTGTTGCCTATGATAGTAATTAATTTGGCATTGGATAGATTTTTTTGTTAATTGTTCAAAATGTTTCAGCCATGTATTCTTTTCTGTTGTAGCTATTGTCGAATCAGTGGTGCCAAACATCCATTGTGAAGACATAACTTTATAAAAAAAAAAAAAAAGACCCAAATCCCATGACTATAACAGGGAATCATTTTTTTCTATTTTGGTTGACAGTGCTGATTACATAATAAATATACCACAAGAAGGCTAGAGGGTACATGGCCAAGAAAATAATCTGACTAAATGATGATATTCTGAAATAAGAAAAGGAGAAGGAGGAGGAGGTGATAAAATACTCTCAGCTCAGCCAAGGAGGGAACGAGTCTTTTTTTTTTTTTTTTGAGGGGGGGAAAACATTAAGCCATTGTCACATGATGTCCCACTAAGACGATTGAAATATGATTACTACTGTCCTCCTGTTTGAATTAACAGTGGCAAGCCATCAGAGAATGACGGTCAAGGCATGATAGTAAATTAGGGCAAGCTATCTGTACTCAGTAACCTGACTTGGGTGACATATAGTAGCCCTAACGGATCGCCTGGCCAAGGGGAAGAAGAGAGAAGCCAAATGATTGGCTGGGACCCCAAAACGGAAGTGGGGACTCCTTCCCGTCAGCAGAAATAAATAAGAAAGTTAGTTGTTGGACAGGGTTCGTAGGGGACAGAACCAAAGCCAAGTACTCCGGGTAGAAGAAGACAAAAAATATCTCGAACACGAAGGAGCCATTTTCTTCAAGCCAGTGTTAAAAATAAGATAAAGTCTATTAGCCCGTAAAAGAAGAAAGATTCTCCACAGGACTCCATCAAAGAAAAAAGATAAGTAAACTTTGAGACCATTTCTCCTTATAACCAATTTTATACACCCTCTCTCTCTCTCTCTCTCTCAACTTGAAGAGAAAACGAAAGAAAAGAAAAGAAGAAAGACATTTATGTTAATGGACAGTTCATTTATCATATATTTGACACGTTGAAGGTGTATATCTATGTGTAGTAAAAGATTGATATATTTTAATGTTCCCACGTGCCTGAAGTTGTTATTTGCAGCGTCTGCTACGAATTTGTTATTTTCATGTTTCTTTTCCAGCTTCTATTCGCCTTATGATATGCTTGCTTAAAATTGTCCTATTAATTCCTTTAAAATATCACATGGGAAACTGGAATTGCCAACTACTATAATTAATATTATTACGTCTCAACCTAGAGGTCCATATCTTCCATTGTCTAGGGGAGGGAGACTAGTGACCTAGTGGGTATAGTGTGAAATTTGGAATCCCTTGCCAGCGGTGGTCAGTCTGGCCATAAATTAATCCCCCACATAATATGCCAGTTTTTATATGCCTGAGAAAAAAACTCTGAATGAGGACTTATTCTACAAGGGATCAAGTGCCAACCTGCCCCGCCTTCACACGTGCGAAAATAAAGTCCCGTTTTGGGATTTTAAAGAATTTGCCGTCACACCATCTTGAGAAATGATGTGCCAAATATGTTTAACTGTTGTATGAATATGAGGAATAGCACATACATTTCATGATGGTATGTTATTCTTTTCCTGGTTAAGTCAAAAACTTTTCAGCCTCCCAAAATATAAATAAAAAAACAACAGTCAAAATAACAGTGAAAATTTTTCCATTAATACTTGTAAGGTAATCGCAGGTCAGAAAAACCTGAGAAAAATATTCTAATCATTGAATAATAATGCTATTATATTTTTAAAAATGTTGTTGGAAACCTTGTATGAAACTAAGTTGAACCAATATATTTTTTTAGTATGAATAATTCAGCTTTCATCATATAAGTTAACATGAATAGTCACTTACGAGGTAAGATCAACAAATATTGAGACAGAATATTTAAATTTAAAAAATGTTGTGATTTAAAATTTAATGAAAACATGTGGTCAACTGAGCAACTAATATATTGTTTAGACTATTGCCTAAATGAATCACTAAACACTTTTTGATTGGCAGTTTTTTTGGTCAAAAAATAGAACTGTGCCAGTGTAACATCCACCATAGTCACTTGACCTAGCTCCATGCAACATTTTCTTGTTTCTTAAACTGAAAATTTATCTTAAGCATAATATTTAGAACATGGAAGATATTAAAAGAAGCATGAAGGTGCAACTTCACAGAATATGAAAAAAAGAAATTTCAGAGGTTCTTTAACAAATGAAAATCTTGCTGAAATAAGTGTGTTTAATGCAAGGTGGTCAATTTTGGAAAGAATTAATATTTTCTTTATTGTTCTTTCTGTAAATACAGCTTCAGTCTTGATACTTTTTAATTATACAGTGTAATTTTTTCTTTTTTATCTTGTCACTGTGCTAGCTGCAAATCTATATTTATGAATGTCTGATAACATAAATTATCATGGCATAAAATAAATGGAAATGAACATTTTAAAATGTGCATCGAACAACAGTTTTTAAGGTAAATATTGTCTGAAAGTCTAAGATGAGTCATGACCTTTCTTATCTATACTGTTTTTATCATTATGTTTATTGATGCAGTTTTCTTTGGCAATTCTCAGGTGGATAATTATCTAAGTAGTACTTTATTGTGTCAAATCCTGTCCATCAGAACAATGGACAGGATTTGGTTCATCTTAAAAAGACAGATTTTCATCAGACACTGGGTCTTGTGTTATGTTATGGGAACTTGATGATTAGATAAGTTACATTTTTCTTGAACAAAATAAATATACATTTTCCTTTTTCTCATTTGTTGAATTGCTTTGATTTGCTTAGAAAATTTTTGTCATTTGAGTTAAAAAAAAAACTCACTCTAAAAGGAAAAAAAACAGCATTTATTTTGGGTAAAAAGATAAAATTTGAATATTCAAATATTAAGGCATCATGATGCAATAGAAAATGTCAGATAGTGTCGTGTAAAATTCTATCCTTTTGAAATGAATAAATCCTCGGCCCAATGGACTGTCTGTATTTAAACTGTTTTTTTTTTCTCCTATAAATGGTTATTTACCTATAAATCAAAAATTCCTACATAGGCAATTCAATATTTGAAAAAAGAAAAAAAACAAGACAAAGACTATATGCACCAAGTTGATGATAATTATGCCAAATATTCTCTGTATATACATAAAACATTGACAATATAATTTGTTCTGCTGTAAAAGACAGAATTTCTAGTGTATTTCAGGTTGGCTGGTTGGTTTTATGTCGCATCAACCCTTGTTAGGTTATTTGAAGCCAAAGTTAGTTAAATAATTATGATTCTAATTATATGCACTACAGAAACGTATCTTACCAATCATTTTAAACTGGTAAATACTTCCTAACTATAAAAATATCTATTTGACCCATAAATGGAACCTTTACAGGAACTACTACACAGGATCAGAGTGGACCTGGAAGTAATAGCAATCAAGGGATGGCTCCACATGCCTTAGTGCTTCAGAACTGGAGCTTCCCCAATGGATTTATATTAGTCTCATACTTAGGAAACTCCTCTTTGTTGGGTGGAGAGACTTACTTCTTTGCAGCAGAACCAGTTACCATATTCTAGGCCTGGCTGACAGGGTGGTCAAGTATTTTTTCTCAACTAAATACAAGTATAACCATCTCTTAGTCATATGCAGTTATTTATCTGACTCATATACACAATCTCTCTTGTACCCAACAGTAAAATTTCACTTGCATAATTCTGATATCCCATAAAAGGCAATTGCTCCTTTTTGTTGTCCTCTAGCTTCTTTGATAAATTTCAGTTCAAATTGTTTTGTTTTGTTTCTTTTTTCAACATTTTTCTTATTTGATTTTTTCAAATTTGTTACTTTTTTCTTATTTTCCCTATAACATCTGTATTGGAATTCAGGTAGCCATCTTGTTTTTAGTTGAGTAATACAACCGATACTCCTCCTAAGTAACAAGGCTGCATTAAGTCTAGAATTTGTAATTTGCCATTGTTCAAATATGCCCTAGTCTCATCTGATTGGTTAATCTGCTGCTGGCATTATTTGCCATTGTTTATACATGCCTTAGTCTCATCCGATTGGCCAACCTGCAGCTGGTGTTAACCTGCGAGCTTATAAATATTTGCTGACAACCTGTAGACAGCCAACACATATACTTTCCCCACTCCCAAACAATCCAACAGCAAGAGATACATTAAGTGTATTCTAAGCCCCCACCCCTAGTGATAGTGCAATCTAGCAAGTATTGGGTTAAGTAAATCTTATGAAGTGACTGTGTTAACCAAAGATAACCCTAAATGCAGAAAGTAAAACTGTGAATATAAGAGCCACTCTATCTGAGATTTAGAATAATGTATCAAATCCCACCAAAAGAAATCATCATGTAGTGTCCTATGTAAAGACTGCTATAAAAACTGCCTCAAATAAAAAGTAGTCGGCTACTATTTGAGATAAGACAACATCTATTTCCAAAGACAGCTTTACCTCATAACAAGCAAATTAAATCTTATATACCTGAATAATTCAAAAGAATACACTGATGAAAATTTATAGATAAAAATAACCCGGAGCCAGGTGTAATGGTTATCTTCATAAGAAATGGACACGGCAACTGGAGTTCAAATCCTGGATGAATTTGATTGTATTTCACAAAGCACTAACACCCTTGGGAAAGGTATGAATCCACTTATTCTCCCTCCAGTTATGTTTAAATAGTAGAGCAGACTGTGTTCTTCAGCCTTGACTAGACAACCAGTTTAGAAGAAGGAAAACTCTGAATCCAAACCTGTTAAACTCAGCTAAAAAATTGATGATGTGTCACATCCTTCCTATGTGGAAGGGTTGGTAAATACATACATTTAAAATTCCCAAATTTAAACAATAAAAATTTTTTAGAACATTTTGCAAGCAAATTATAATTTTCTGGGATCTGTTTTCATGCTAAATATCATTCTGAAATTATCCAACACCTAAATATAACAGATAATTATAAAATGTTCATGAGAATCCTTCACTCTTACAAAAACAGAAGCATCAATATAGAATGCCATTACATGAGTAAACCAATGGATTTCTGGATCATCTAGTTTCATTATAATCATATAAAAATTCACCATTAAATAAATAATGAGCAATAATTCATTTAAAGTTTAATACATAGTATATGGATTATATATATATATATATATATATATATATATATATGACTTTCTCAAAGTGTTTCATAAATATGTCTGTTTATAATGGTCATGCTGAGGCTGTTGTCAGTGATATTAGGGACAGTGAGAGTTGAAGCAAAAGCAAATTTCATTGGGTTTCTTTGAAGTAAATTTCTATTGAAATCTGTTCTATGATGTAAAGACATCTGTCTGTCCATGTGTACACTTGTGTATGCAGTTCTGTGTTAATGACTGGCTATTTATGTTGTTTCTAGCAGAGACCTTGTCTCCCATGCAAGACCACCCACATATCAATGATTGTTTTTCTTATCTTTTTTTTTTAAACATTTGTCTGGTTTTAATTGTTTCCCTCCCACTTTTGCTTTTATACTGTTTATGGCTGTCTATGTATAGGAATTCAAAGAAGTTGGATTTTAACTGGAATCTTATGATAAGACATTATGTTCTTTTTCAATCAATACAAATGCATTGATATAGGCTATTTCAAATTTGGATTAAATACAAATTTTGGTATGAAATTACAAGAAAATTACATCTATGACACGAAGAAGTGGGAGGCACACTTAGTGTAATAGTTATTGTTATAGGAAATGGAATTAGTAACCCAAGTTCAAACCCTGGACAAAGCTGTTTGCATTTCACTTTAAGATAATGCTCATAAGAAAGGCATGAATCCATCACTTCTACCCCCCGAACTATTGGTAAATAGGGCAAACTGGGTTCTATAGCTTTGGTTGGGTAACCATCCTAAAAGAAAGAAAACCCTGAATTAAAAACCAGCAGAACTCCACTTAAAAATGGACCTTTTGTCACAATCTGCTCATGGCTGAAAGGTTGAGTAAATATATACAATATGAAAAAGATTGGATGGTGCAATAGCCAAAACATTCAAAGTATAATAACAACTAAAATGAGGACATTAGACAGAGTACATCAGTAAATAATAATGATAATTTCTCATCTCAGAGATTTGGACAAGATTAAGAGGATGAGAACAAGGCTTAACACAGAATCATCTAAAACATTGTGGTTACAACCTCAAAAACAAAAACAGATTTAATTATTATCATTTGTTTGTTATGCCTCTTTGGGCATTTCCCCTTTTACTATCTTCTCACATCATCTTTAAAAATAGCTAAAAAAAAGAGGAAATCATAGCATAGAACATATACAATATTAATATAATATCTATATACAGATCAAATTCTGTTTAGTGATTCATCTGATAGTTCCAAAAAATGTCCCCTTAAATTATTTTTCTTACCATTATTTCTGAAATAATCCAATTCAATCTTTTTTTTTTACACACTTGCCAAGTTAACGAATCTTCTCAAAGTTATAAGAAATGTACATTTTATTTATCTTATATGTATAAAATGCAAAGAAAACAATTCCTTTATTCTGTTCACAGTAAAGAAAAAAAAATAAATGAAGTGAAATACGGCTTGTTATGTGTTAATCCAGTACTGACTTCAATTATTTTAGGGTAAAATTCTTTCACTTTTCTTTTTAATTAGGATGAATTCATTCGGAAAATAATATATACAGAATTTAAGATGGGTACAAATATTCATCATAAAGAAAGTTTTAAAAAATGTGATATTATAAGTTATCAACTGAGAAATTGCTATCATTCTGTCATCTCATAATTTGACCAATTCTCATTTAAACAATCTCAAAATTTAACAGCACTTGTAAAAACAATTCAAAATTCTATCTTAAATGCCTAAAAGTTTTGTCTTTTCCAGTGAATGGCATTTTCATACCTGAAATGAGAAAGCATTAAACATAGAATTTTGAGGTGTTTCTACATATGCTGTTAAAATTTGAAATCATTTAAACAAGAAATGGTCAATTTGTTAGATTGCAAAATGATATCAAGTTTTCAAAAATATCAGTATATAAAAAAGGATATCAATAATAATAAATATAGCTATTTTTGTAAATGTCCCATAAATGGGATGACGTCCCCTATTAAGTTTTTGATGATCTTGCAACAATTTTAACGCATTTAATTTGTGGTAACTTCTGAAATGAATTGAATTTTCATTATTGGACACATCAAATATTGCAAATAAATGAGCAGCAGCAGCAAAAAAATATCCATCACTCCTTTCAATGTCAGAAATTTTTAAACTAATTCCAATAACTGTAATTACCCAACTTAATCATACCTTTCCAATAACATTAGAATTAATATTGCTTTTGAGGTCACAGGTCAAAATAATTAACCTCACACCAGAAAGAAAAAATAAGTTTTAGTATAAAATTAAACAACTGCCTGAGACGTGTTGTCAGTAGACAAATAAAAATGGCTGGCTGGCTTCTTTATGAAAAATACTTTAAACTAGAAGGCAAGAAATTTTCTGTTGAATTTTCTTAGTTTCATCCATCTCTGAGTTAAGCTAAAACACAAAATAGCAATCATTCAACAAGGGAACATCTGTGGAAAAAATAATATATTCACTTAAGCCCCAGCTAGCTTAGAAGTTTCCAAGCCTTTTCAGAATGATAAAGAAATCTTCCAAGATATAGATCTACTGTCTTAAGCTATTGAAAATTCTGTTAGCAGATAAGAAGCCAAAATATTAGATTGCTTCAAAAGAATTTTCATTTTTCAATCAGAGGGAACCTCTCAAGGGTTCCTTCATATTTTTTTTTTCAAGTTTATGTAATGCTTTATGGATGATACTGTTCAGTCAACTTAGATGTTTTGAATGTTGTAAGTATTAGTTGTTTTTGTCTAACTTGAATTTTAAAGTATCATAACTGACAATTCATGGATATCCATGTATTATTATTCAAGAAATGATCAACTCTACTAACATCAGCTAAACTGCAGTGTTACTGATCCAGAGCTGGTCCATTCACAATGGTTCAACTCACCTATCCTGATATATTTGTTTTTAAAAACAAGTTGGTCATCAGTTTGGATCATAACTGTAGGAGCCACTGGTCAGGTCCATTGGAAAAGGAAATAAAATGAATTCAAGAATACAATCATATAGTCATCTTTATTTTCGACAATTTCTCTTTAAAAGAATCTCTGGAAGACAGCATGTATGACACTTAGCTTTTAAGCCAAAATTGAGCACAGCAATCCTCAATATAGTGATATGAATTGTGGACAAGACTTAGGTGCAGGTCAGTTCTCTATCTCATTTTGCCTAGCTGTGACTTACTACTAACTCTATCATTTATTTTCCTTGAATGGTTTGGCCTGGTTGTGCTCTTTCTCTGTGGTCCAACTCAGTGCTGCAATAGATGTGAATTATTCTTGCAAATAACTGCTAATTCCAAATATAGTGGACAGTGGGCATAGGAAAGACCACAGTTCTGCCTGTCACCCCTCTTTCTTGATGTAGAACAGCCAACTGGATTCTCCATTTGAACTGCTCTCTGCAAAGTATATGGTAAATGACTCCCCCTTCTATTACCTCTTCAATCACCCAATACTTTAAAAAAAAAAAAAAAAAAAAATGTTTTTGACTGCTGACTTCAGACCATATTAAAAATGGAAATTACAAAATAATCCTTTCCATCAAGTAATACTTCTCTTTCTATTTCATTATCTTTCTTTTAAAGTTTGTTAACACTCCAAACGGGCTTAGCTACTCCTTTAATAGTATTATACATACACATCCAAGTATATGTACATACATATATATACACTATGCCTATGTGTATACATACATACATACACTATGCCTATGTGCATACATACATACACTATGCCTATGTGCATACACACATACATACATATGTACATATACTATGCCAATGTTATCATCATTATCATCATCATGTCCCGCCATCAGCACGGAAATATCCCTGACCCTCTCTCGCCACCCCTCCCTATCATCCATCGCTTCTAGCAGGTCCTCAGGGCTGCATCCTGTATCTACAGAGAGCTGCTGTATGTATGTTTGAGCTGGTCGCCCTGCTTTTGCTCGGCCATATGAATGGGTCCACAAGAGTATATCACTTATGAGCTCGCCCCTGCTTCTCCAGCAGTGTCCTGCATGTTGGGTTTGTCTAATTTTAATAGTTTTCATGATGAGTGGTAGGTGGTCGTACACCTGCTGCTTTGTGTGGTGTTGCCTCTAGGACTTGTTCGAAATTGCTCGCAGCATTCTTGTGTAGTTGCCATCAAGCTTTTTCTCCATACATTTACTCCATGTAGTGCATCCATACAGCAATATTGACATGACCACTGCTTGGAAAAAATTGCATTTCCTTTTATCAGTCAGGTCAGACTTCCATATAACCGAAAGTCTATCAAAAGCTGTTCATGTCTTTGCTACTCGCGTATTGATGTCTGTCTCGGTTGATGAGACATTGCTTCCAAGGCAAGTTGATCATGTTCTGTCCCATTGTGTCATTTTATGGCCTTAAAATAGTGGTTGGTAGGACTACTCCTTGAAAAGGGGTGGGGGGAGGAGGAAGGTCATTTTGGTATTCCTTGCTACCCCACATATGTACATACACTATACCTATGTGCATACATACATACACATGCACATACACAATGCCTATGTGCATACATACATACACTATGCCTAGGTACATACACCTATAAACTATGCCTTATACACATACAGATATACTCTCACTTACACAGACATGCATTATTGCCCATAAATATGTGCACAAATGGGCTCACAAATTTTGGACAGTACTAACTAATATTGTTTAATTTTTTCAGGCCCAGAGTTGTAGTACCTGTTTGAGTCCCATCTATGTGTCAAATAAATTTGTTTCAAAATTATTAGTATTTGATAGGAATACTTGAAAATAATTTTGTGTAAAATATTTTTATCAAGAATAGTTACTTTAAGCAATATTTTTTTTTACAAAGAATTATCATTATCATATTTACCAACCCCTCCACAAGGTCAGTTTTTAAGCGGAGTTTAACAGGTTTGAATTTCGAGTTTTCCTTCTAGACTAGTTGCCTTACCAAGGCTAAAGAACCCAGTCTGCCCTACTATTTACCCATAGCTGGAGGGAGAATAATTGGATTCATACCTTTCCCAAGGGTATTAGTGCTATGTGAAATGTAATCAGTCTTGTCGAGGATTTGAACTTGTGTCGTCGTGTCCATTTCCTATGACGATAACCATTACACCATGGGCTCCTCCACAAGAATTATCATTATTGGTTACTTGAAACCATATAATTGCAAATTATTGGGGTTAGATAGGAATGCATGAAACCATATGACTGTATGCAAACAAATGATTTTTATAAAATAGAAATATTTACTATAAATTGTGTATAAATAATTGATATTAATAATAGTTATTTGAAGCATGATTGTTTACAGTTGATTATCATTAGTTACTAGAAATTATTTAATTGCATGAAAAAGAGACTAACTTTGGCATTAGATAAACTAAAAAGGGTTAAAATGCTGTAAAACCAACAAACCAACCACTAGAATAAACTTTGAAGTTCTGTAAAAACTAACCTAATTAAGATACACCCAAATAGGATAGGTTTTTAATGTTGGTGAAAACTTAATTCACTAATCTGTACTGATCTTCTTAAGTTGGAAAATTAATTCTTTGCCAAATATTTTGATCAACATCTTCTCTTGGTTTATTTTTGTTTATTCATCTAAAAATTGAACTGATGAAAGAAATTATATTTCTTACAAGAAGCAAATCATTTATAAGGATTTACAAATGAGGTAAGGTGTACAAATTCAATATATGTCAATATTTACTCATCAAGCTTAAAATGGTTGAAGATATTTTTAATTTATTTTAAAATCATTTTCATTATAAAATTAAATTCTAGTTTCATCAATTATGTTAAGGTTTTTATCAAGTGAATGATTTCTGAAAATTGGTTGAGTTTGATTTCTTTATTTCATGGCATATCAACTGTCATAGGTGATTTAATGCCAAAGCCATCCTTGTAAAAGAACAGTAGTGGTACAATTTAACCCATAGCTAAAGGAATAAAAAAGTTCATACCTTTCTCAAGGGTATTAGTCTTAAAGTGAATATAAAAGCATGACTGAAGTTTGAACTAGCTTACTGTGATATTGCTTAACAGTACATTAACCACTACATGATGGGGACTCCCTCCTACTGAAGATTGTATATGACTGAACTCATTTAACAGTACATGCATCAGAATGCACTGAAATTGTATGAGTGTTCATGAAAAGTACAAAATATAATAATTTCAAAAAGTTATCTTTGAAAAACCATAAAAAAAACTACTTTTTATACATAATTTAAATTCAGATAAACATACCTGTGAAATGTTTTCTACAGGTAAAAGGGCATATTGATAACATTAGACAAATCTATCAAAATCTTTCACATAGACAGTGCAACATGAGGGTATATTAACGAGTCATGTCATTCTTAGTTGAGATTTTGATCTGAAAATTTCGCTGTAAAATGTTTGATCTTTGATTAATGTTTACATCTTGAACAAAAAAGAAGATAATATCGAAAAATAAATGCTTTTTTCATCATTGGTTGATGAGTTTACTGATATCACTACATTTGTTGATTGAAGCATGAGGTGGCATAATATTTACTAGCACAGAAAGGAGAAATGACAAGAGCATTAGCTCAAAGCAAAATACAAACAGCTTTTTCCAGGATTTGAACTTAGTTTGTCAGGTCCATTTCTTTTCAACTATAACCATTTCCCCACATGCAAGCATATTCAATACAGCTTCACATGGCTGTATATGAAAAGTGAACCCAGATTCTTATATATTTAGATACCAACCACCTTCCATCCTGTGTCGATTATTAAACATCAGTTCATGAAAAGACAATATTTTATTGCAGTTCAAATGTTGGTTATTATAAACACAGCCAATTTACTTTCTCTCATAGGAACTGAGTGGCAATTGATGTGTTTAATCCTTTCTGACTCTTCTTGAGGTACACTCTTTTGTGCTGTGCTGATCATATAACTAACCAATCAATAAGTGTCACTATCTTAAGTAATAAAATCAATAGGCTTGTATCTGCATTTAGCATGTCATCATAGATTTTCTCCAGTCGGCTTCAAAGATTTGAACATTACCAGCCAAATGAAAGAAAATTCTTTTGTGCTGACAATGGCCCTAAAAAGTCCTTCCAAGAAAACTAAAAATGAATGTCATCTCCATATGTACATTTGCTTCACCAGTAATAATAAATCTCAAGTGGTTTGTCAAACTGTTTTATCTTCTTTTTAGCAAACATTTTGCCATGAGCAGGAAATAATGATTGATAGCCGACACAAAATACTGAAAATGTAAAGAGTTAAATGTGATAAACATATACCATGAGCCCTGTTCTCTTTTACCATCTCTTTCAATGGATATATCCTTATCTTTCTCATATACAAGATTTTAAAAAAATTAAGCTGCAATCATGAATGCCAAATTGTTATTTTCATCAATTACAATGTCTACAATTCTTTGTGGATATTCTTCTATAAATGGTACTACAAAGTATAAGAAAGATATGCTTCTGCACTGATCATGGCATATATCATATTTCTTCAGCTCTTTTAGCTTTATATGACAGAGTGAGATTCCATATGCTAGATTTTATTTGCATAATGACATATATATTCATTGCAAGCTTATGTTTCCATTTTATGAGCATATATGTATCTTTGATATGAATGAAAAGTTCCCAGAAAATATGACACAAAGCAAAAAGGGAAAAGAAATGTTAGAAGAAGAGGAATATTAATGACCAGAACTTGATAATACTGATTAAAGTTGCATATCCATTTTCAAGCTCAGCAAATGTGCATACACAAACACATACATACTCTCATATATATATATATATATATATATATATATGCATCTGTATTGATGCATAGAAAAAAGTTATTTGTATTTCTTTCCCCTAAAGGAAAGATAGCCAAAAGCAAGCAGAATTATTTTCATCATTTAAAGTCATTTACAACTTGTTCTCTAAAATCATGCTTCCCATTCTTTTTTATCCTCTTTGTGAAAATGAGATGTGGGTTTTGCTGAAACTATATCATTTTCAGTTTTTCATAACCTGTTTAAATGCCTTTCAACAACACAAATGCCAATGTTCACCTTTACAGCCACCACTCCTATGGCAAAGACAGACAGAAATTAAACCAGCTCCATGCATTTACATCTATGAGGAATACACAAGAAAAATGAAAGAGTATAAAAATATTTTCCGACCAATCAGAAACCGAGTTATCTAACTCAGCAAGTCTATTTGAACCTTCTGTGCACTATATAAGAAAGCCTGATTTGATGTAGTGGCAGAAAGAATCCAGGTAATAAAGAGAGAACACCTGCAAGTGGCTCAACTATTCATGACAGCATAAAAAGCCACAAGCAGCCTTCACTCATATGGAGATTTTCCATGAGCACTATCTCAACTACAAATCCCTGAATGAACAAATGAATGACAACCTGAATGACTGTAAATGAGAATAAAATCTTACTTTTATCAAACATTTTTTGTCTCCACTGTTATGCTACTTCTTTTTCTTTCCTGGTTAGAACAAGTTATTGTACTCTGAGGTGATTACATTCCTAGAAGGGAAATCCTTAGGTAGCCTAACCCTAACTTATCAGTACTAAAGCTCATGCAGCAAAATATTCAGTTAACATTGACTGGCATGAGCTCCAAGGCAAGACAGTTGTCTGAAGATTATCTTCATTGGTTGTATGGTAAACATCATCATCATCATGTCATGCCACTAGCACGGATATCCCTGACCCTCTCTCGCCACTTTTCCCTATCATTCATCGCCTCTGGCAGGTCTTCAGGGCTACATCCTGTATCCTCACAGAGCTGCTGTATGTATGTTCTAGCAGGTCATCCTGCTCTTGCTCGGCCATATGTGGAGGTCCATAGGAGTACATCACTTATGAGCTTGTCTCTGCTTCTCCAGCAGTGTCCAGCGAGTCTGGTTCGTCTAACTTGGGTATTTTCATCATTTTGGCTTATTGAAAGCTAGCTAGATGGTAGCTGGTCTGCAAGTGAAATTTCACCACATTTTAAATGTGAATAGCTGTCATACACTTGTATTTTACCTGAAACTTCTTCCTCAGAATCACAAAAATATCTACAACAATTTTCCGCAAAAGAAAATAAATTCACAAACACTCAGTCATTTTGCAATCAGTCACAGCAAAAAATTCCAAATGAACAAAAAATAAACTTGATTACAAACATTAGAAAAAAGCAAACAAATCAGTCAATCCAGAAACATGCCATATTGCAGACTGGCTCAAAATAACATCAACCTGAAACATGTAAGGAGCACTATGTGCTGCTATGTTTAATTTGTGCACCATAGCTGAATTCCATTTTTTCTTGAGTTGGGTACTTGCTCACAAATTAAAAAGCCAATGCTTGGAGCAGATTAAAATGAAAAAAATAATAGTGACAAACCAAAGCCTCCTGAGTATTTTCTTGTTTATAATAAAATTATCAGGTAATAGTTCACATGCTGAGACTAGATTCACAAAACCATTGATAACAGAAAAAGTCTTTGTAAAAACTGTCCTTGTTCTATGTTTTGTTTAATTCTTAATTCAATCATATTCATTTTAATGTTTGCTTACTTAAATATTTCTATTTTTGAAAAATATGTGTCAGAAAATGACACTGCTTGTGGGCCAAAATCATCATATGGCCCAAATAGCAAAAGTCTCATTTTTTAAGTATCCTCACATAAACCCATGTGTTATAGACAAAATGTGCCAACACTATAAATGTCAATGCTTCTATAAATAGAGTCTGACAGATATATTTTAATAGTACACTATAGTGCTGGAAATACACATTAGCATGGGACATGGCAAAGTGGAATGGGTTGAGTAGCTCATGACCCACCTCACCTAGAGACTCAGATCACTAAGAGTCTTCTGGTGATGTAAAACTTCCCTGCACTCTGCCCCCAACAACAAAAAAAAAATCAACTTAATGTACTGAGTACAAAACATCAAATGCAGTGAATTGATGGTTTTAGAAAAAAGGCAACACTTCCTGAGCACTTAGTGAGGATGGATCTCATTCTCAGTGACTTTTATGAAAACCAATAGATTGTGGAGCTGCTTTTACAGCCAAAAGTCCAATTAGGAGCTCACCTGTCGCATGAGTGTTTCTCCATGAAAGATGCTTAAGTGTTTGTCGAATGAAAACAAGAAAGATGCTTAAGTGTTTGTCGAATGAAAACAAGAAAGAACGAATACAAAAGGAAAGAAAGATCAAAGAAGAATTTCTGTCAATGTAAATGTAAGAAAAAGAAAAGAAAAAGAAAGAATGAATGAAGTCTTAAAAAAATTACATCAGATTGCCTGAAAAATGTGACAGAAATAAAATATGGAATCAAAGTATTTATATTGTTAAAAAAGGGAAAGAAAGAAAAACAATGTAGAGAAAGAGAGAGAATGGAAAGAAAGAAAAAAAAAAAGAATACAAAGTTTGTTGGTTGTTCGTTTGTTTGGATTTTATGTCCCTTTGCACAGGGACCCCTTTTCAGAGCCCACCCCAAAATGCAGGCCACAACTTAACATTGTCCTTGCTAGTGTTCACTTGTATCTTTACCTCTTTGTGTCTTGCGACCAACTCTCTTTCAAAAATGAGTCATCCTCTGACTTCTGGCAGGTGTCAGAGGGAGGGCCATATCTGTTTCTACAATTCTGCAATCCAATGACATATCTGTTTCTGGTAGTTCCACACATGCACAGAAGACTTGGAACCTCTGGGGGTTTTTTCTGGTCATTTTTAATTACCATAGTCATTCAACCATGACTGGCTGACCTAGACCCAGTGTTTTGGCCTGACTCACAGTAAACTCTCTCTCTGCTTTTTCTTCCCCAGAAATTTACCTCTGGTTGCTTTCTAACTTTGTCTCTCCATATCCCATTACATTTAAAAATTTAATGAAAATGTATGACTTGCTAACTGCTCTACTGTATTCTTGATCAAACAAATTTATGATTCTTTTTAGTTCTCTTCTGAAGAGTTCGGAGAAGGGAGGGTATTTATGCAATTCAAGGGGAGATCATCTTATAATTTTCCTTAGTCCATTATTACATTAAAAAAGATTTTTAGTGTATTCACTCTCCCCCAATTTATAGATTTACTGAATGAAAGATAGTGAGATGGACAGATTTTAAAATGATGTCAACCTTTCAAGGGTTATTTTTACCTAGATGTTAGAGAATCATGTTCATTCTATCTTTACATTTTTTTATATAGTTCTTTCTATAGATTTTTTTGGAACACAGATATTTATCAAGTATTCTTATCTAATAATGATAATTCATAGATGATTATATGGTTTCAAGTAATCATTTGATAGCAGTCATTAGTTTGGCCATAGTTATATAGTTTCAAGTATTCTTATGTATTTCCAATAATTTTTTTAACAGATCTGACTCATAGATTAGACCCTAACAAGTGATACCACTCAGAGTGGATCTGGGAGGAATGGCAATAAAAGAGTACTCTACATTTCCCAGACCTCCAAAACAGGAGCCATACCATTAGATGCAGTTTAAAGTCATATTCAGAACACACTTTTTTTGCAGAGGGGGTGCAGGTCTTACAGTCACAGTATTCTAAGTCCCACCAACAGGGCAAGTGAATAAAAGGGGCTTATAATGCTCTTATACAGATATCTTCAGAAGCACCTCAGACAAGGATTCAGTATAGAGTCAACTATTAGCAGGTCTTCTGGATAGACTGGAAGGAGAGCAATTAACTTCCCTCATTTCTCTATCATCTGTTAACTTTAGGTTGTCACTGGCAGGTAGATATACAGATATGGGTGATTTGACAATTGTGCCACAATGATTTTAAATTGATTTACCCTTCGTATGTAATATATAGGTTTGCAAAAAAATATTCTGATGATAAATTCTCAACTACAGAACTGGACAAAAGTGTTTGGGTTTTTCCAAGAACACCAGGTTGCTGATATTTTATTTTATTTCTATTTACTTTTTAGATGAGTCACAGGAGACCTCCTTAAACCAGTTCAGTAGTTTAGAATTTATAGTTAGAATTTTTTACAATCTTATATATTACATATGAAGAAATAAATCAATAGAAAAACATTGAATTCACAATAAATTTAACTTAACCTGTCTAATAGTCAGGGTATCTTGCATCAGAATTCAATTCCTGTTCCAAGGCTAACAAATTTTATACAGACCATACAATCCATGAACAATGTCTTTTATAGTTCTATTCTTGCTCATTGCTAATCCTTTTGTTAGCTCAGGAATCCAAACTGGATTTTCTATAGATGTTTTGACACCAGAAGGCAAAGGACATTTTT
Organism: Sepioteuthis lessoniana; assembly: GCA_963585895.1. NCBI lineage: Eukaryota > Metazoa > Mollusca > Cephalopoda > Myopsida > Loliginidae > Sepioteuthis > Sepioteuthis lessoniana. Next base: position 95,302,271 of record OY757916.1, read on the forward strand.
TTACATGTGAGAGCAGAAAACGGAGGCAGAGAATGACTAAAATATAAGCTTCTGTAGCAACAGGAGGAAATTGATGCAAGAGAAAAAATAAGCCAAAAATTTTGCCATATGTCATTTGAAAGGAGAGCAACTAATGTTCTTAAGTACTTATTTTCAGTTTCAGCATGTATATTTAATATAAACACTATTATTAATATTGGAAATTAAGAAACATCTCACATATTCTCTTAAGAGAAGGTCAGTTGTACAGAAATTCAAAAGTATTATCTACTGATCCCAAAAATATTAATTATGGTTTGATCTTGAATTAATTTAATGCCCAATAGTAATCTCAGTGTGGTGTAATCCTTAGAAATCTAGTCTCAAAAATTAATTTGACTGATAAGTGAATTTGACCTTTACTAGATGCCTCATACTTACTGCTTTGTGCCAAAATCAAAACTTAAATTACTTACTATCTTTTGTATATGTGGCCACATCACATGTTGTAATGGTTAGCTAGCAGACTAGCAAATATTTTTTGAGAGTTTAATTCTCATACTTCTGCAGCATACTTCTATTTCTAACAATCCAATTTAGCATAAGTCATTAGTTGGCACTCCATTTAATTGTCAAATAGTTCTATTTGACCCATTGATAGGACTGTCACATGCCAGAGTTGGACTGGGAGTGATAGAAAAGAGGGATACTCCGAATTACCCAAAGCTTCAGCATTACTGGAGCCTCACCATCACAATGTTTAGTGTTATATCCAGTACACTCACGAGGAGGTCTTACCTCTCTGCAGAGAAGCAGTTGGTATATTTTACAGCCCCTGCTAACTGGAGTACCTCAACTATGGGTAGATAGTAGGGGACACTGGGCTATTTAATCTTGTTAAGGCAACCTGTTTATGAGAAGGAAAACACTGAATTCAACCCCAAATGTACTTGGCTTAAAAATCAACCTTGAGTTGCATCCTGTTCATGGTGGAGTATTTAGGTGAATGCATACTCACGAATCTAGCTGGTTTATAAAAATCACTTTGGTACACCAAAATTTATGCAGCCAATAGAATAAATGCTGAGGTATAATTTGGAGAAGTTTGTCTATGATAAAATCTCACCAGTTAAAAATGAGAAAACAGATTCTGAACCTGACTACCAAATTCTGTTAGCTTAACGCTGGAGTAAATGTTACTCAGATGTGTGTGCACTGGATATGTAAGAAGTAGTATAACTCCAACCTTATGCCTACTTAGCCATCACATCAAGTGAAGCAATGTGGTTTCTCTTTGTCTATCTGAACACAATCACAGTGGAAACTACATGGTTCTTTTACTTTGGAGCCATGTGTGATGAGCCAATTTTGCTTCACTGCAAGATAATTCCCCAGAAAAAAGCATAAATTCATCTTGTCTTCTCCACGTAGGAGTAAACAGGTCAGGTTGGTTTCTTAGTTTTGATAGCACAGTTGGCTGAGGCTGTAGAATACACCGACTGCTTCTTTTCAGAACAGTAAGACCCTCCCAACGAGTGTCCTAGATATGACACTAAACAATCTGATGGTGAGGTTCCAGTAATGCTTGAACTTTGGGGAATGTGGAGTACCTCTTCATTGCCATTGCTCCCAGGTCCACTCTGGCCCAGAGTGGTGAAGTTGATAGGGTCCTATCTATGGGTCAAATAGAACTAAACCATGTATTTTTGCTAAGCTGAATCTCTTGAACTGATACTGTTTTTACATTTAACTGTGTAAACAAAAAACTTTACTTATGCTAGACTGAAATATTTGAAAAAGAACCGTTTTTGACATTTGAACCGTGTACTTAAGCTAAATGGAATTGTTTGAAATAGAACTGTTTTTGACATTTAAACTGTGTACGTAAGCTAAATTGAATTGTTTGAAATAGAACTGTTTTTGACATCTAAACTGTGTACTTTGTAGGGGGAGTATGAGTATTTAGTTTGGTTATTTCAGTAGATGTGCGTCCGTAATTTATGGGTATTGCTCTCTTAATTATTCCCACCACAAATACAACACAAAACTTTACAATCGCGTGAAAGAAATGGAAAAAAACACAACGAACATTAAACAACAAACAATTTAATATGCATATAACAAAATATGAAAACAAACAAAATACATGATGTGTAAATGGCCTTTTGGAAAATAAAGTTTGACAAAAAGAAAATAAATTTGCTTAAAGATGTGTGTATGTTCATGTTAATGGAGTCCGTAAATAAGTCGTTCTTACTTACATTAAGTTCATAGCGGGTTTTATGACTGTGGCGACAGCGTGTCGCATTGATGAAAGAAAGTTTGTCGGGTTTTTCTTTTGAATGTAATTCGCAACCATTTGAAGAGAGGTCATGAACTTTAGTTTAGGAAGGAAAGGAATTTGTCGGACACAGTATCGGCTACTGCATTACTGGCTTAGTGGCTTGTCTTCGTCTGTGTGCAAGCTTGTGTTTTGTGTGTGAATGGCTCCCTAACTCTGTGTTATTTATATCCTACAGGTGGATCAAAGAATCGTCCTAAAATTTTGGCGCGTAGACATTTATTGACCAATCAGATTTGTATTTTACTATTTTATTTTCGAGCCTAAATATTTTCTGTTAGTTCACTTCCGATCCTAATTTTCTAGAATGTTCTATTCTATGTTTTTATTGCTTATTTTAAGACTAGAAAAAATGTGTATCCCATAACTTAAGCTAAAGGGAATTGTTTGAAATAGAACTGTTATGACATTTAACTGTTTATAAACAAGAACTATATTGTACAAAAGTGAATTGTTTGAAATTCAATTTAGCATTAAATGATTTGAAAAGGGTTGATAAGCTGTAAAACAAAAACAACCAACCAACCAAGCTGTTAGTTTTGGTATGGCAAACATTCTAGGAAAAAAGTAAACACTAAACTCAAATCAGCTGTACTCTGCTTAAAACAAATAATATTGTATCACCTAATATTCATGTTAGAGGGGCTGGGCAAATAAATACATACACAGTGCTCGAACATAGTAGGGTGTTTTAAGTTTCTTTCACACAGGATATTTCTTTTGCCTTCTGATAGTTTAATCGGCACATTTTTTCATAGTTTTAGGCTAGCTTTGATTCTGCTTTCTAAAATGTATTTCATTTATTACATATAAATTCTTTGCATTATCTTTTTTGCAATCATTAAAATAAGGATGCAGACATGTGCTACTGCAAATAAACTGTAGGATTCTATAATACGAACTCTCCTGTGTTAAGAGACACGGGAAGTTCGGGATTAATTCCCTTGGATGGGCCAGGGAGTTCGTTCCTTTTTAGCAGATATCGCTGAACCATCAGGATGTGAAATCCTAGGCTCCTAACGTCGAGCACCAATATAGGCCGAATGGTTTCTTCGAACTGACTAGAAAACTCCTCATGTAAGGAGGAAAGAACAAAGAATTTTGAGTACGGCCTTCCTTGTAAATTTTTTCGTATATGTTAATATATATTAAACGAGGTATAAGTACGTGTGCATTCTCTGTTTTCATTTCTCAAACAATGTCAACTTATAAAACAATAGCTATATCGGCAACAAAATCTTCATTAGATGATGAGTCTGATGCTCATGCATGGTGTCGAAACCCGTGTATCATTACAATTATCCGGCAGTATCTTACCATACCACTACAGGCGTTCGTAATGTAATGGTTAAACTGGGCTCTTCAAACTTGGTATGGTAAACGTTCTGTGAGAAGGAATTCAAACCTGTTAAACGCCGCTAAAAAATTGACCATGTGTCGCATCCAGCTCGAACGGAGGGGTAGGTAAATAAATACAATACCCCCATACTTTGTTGGTTTGCCATCATATGGTAATGCCAGATCAATATATAGCTATATATTTCAATTAGCTGAAAATATGTCACTTTAAATCAACCAGAAAATTTCTGTGAAATTCATGTTGCAAAGTCACTTTCTAAGATTTCAATGAATCATTAATTCAGTTATGTTATCGTTCAATGTTATTATCCCACAACATTTAGGTTTGATTAACGTAACGGTTATCGTCATTGGATATAGAATCGGCGACTTTAATTCAAATCCAGCATGAAACTGATTGCATTTCACTTCGTGTTAATGCCGAAGACCGGCTTCTTTAACTTTGGTTCGGCAACCGGTATTGTAGAAAAACTCTCAATTCAAACCAGATTAACTCTGCTTAAAAATTGAGTTACTGTCACATTCTGGCCGAAGCGGACGGTTTGGGTAAATACGTACATAGCATGCAAATTACATTTCGTAAAATATCCATAAATTGACAGCTAAAATTTTTATGCATTTCGTATATAAGATTGGCAACAATGACATCCAATCTCTGGAATTCGAAGCGTTTTTGAACATTTTATTAAATAAACGATTGCCATTCTCATAACAACAATATCATTTTTCATCGTTGCAAGTTTTATGCAAAGTATTTTTGAGTATTGAAGAAATGACAAAAAATTCTTAGAAATGAACAGGTTGTTAAAACTCTTGGAATAATCTACCATACGAGTAAAGAATTTATATACGACTCAAATGCCTGAAGTACTTATGCTGATACAAGAAGTACGGGTAGTTGCTTAGTCTTTTACTCGACAAACAGAATCCTGTTTGAGAGAGAGAGTGAGAATAGAGAGAATAGAGATGCATAAACACTCGCTAAAAACTAGCAACGTTGTTTTCCGCAAGTGGAGTTGATAATTTGCTTAACATATCAGGAGTTAATGTTCAGAAACGCTTGTTTTTCACTAAATATTTTTGTTCATCCTTCACTGAAGAATATACTTTTAAGAAAATTATCTTGACCAGAAGTTAACTAAAAATAGAGACTTTCAGTCAGTGTCATTCATGGAAAACGATGTTAGGTGTTTCCGACTAATAGTACAAAAATAAAATTTGCGTCTCAAAGATCTGAGGCTTTTCCACAAGAAAGTGGAGTTATATTTTGGGCAAGAACTTTTAGCAATGAGTTGTTTGGGTCCAGGAGAATTGATGATAGCATTAAAAAGAAGTCTTCTGCTTACATTGACTTCCTGCATCGCTTTAGACGACGAGAGTGGCATTCAAAATGCAAGTAATATTTATGCAGGAAAATGCTTTCAGCTCATGCTGCGATTGCAACTGTTGAATACTTAGGTAAATTCTGGCAAAAAAAAAAAAAACGGACTGACGTATGCATTGGCTTTCTGATTCCCTCTATCTGGACCCAAAAAGAATTAGGAAATATAGTCAAAAGACATCTTTATACTCATGGAAAAACAATTCACGAATATACTTTGCGAAGAGATATCAAGTGTTTTCGTTTGGGAATCAGAAATTAAATTCTTCTGATAACAGGACGAGTCCATAGAAAAAGGTTATTTATGAATTCGTCCTTTCTTCTCCTGCAGTAGCCAGCATGTCTTATTCGTCTTAAATGGATGTATTGGATGGGAGGTAAATGGCAGTACAACTGCTGTTTTGTAGGATACTGTTTCCAAGATTTATTCAAGACAACACGTTGCATCCTTCTGTTTTTTACCCTTCTAACTTTTTCTCTATGTGAACTGTTAGAACTCACACGGTACAGTCATACAGTAGTAATGACATAGCTACAGCTTGGAAGGATACCAGTTTTATTTTATAAGAGGGGTCTGATTTCTATGTGGCCGATGACCTTTCAATATTAGGACATGTTCTCTCGTTCTCTTTGATCGAAATAGCAACGCCATTTTTAAAAAAATTTCTATTCCTTGAAAAGACTTGATCTCACCACCAGGCGAATGACGCTGTTGTTAGCCTCGCAATTGAAATCAAAGTCTACATTGCTAAAATCACCACTCAAGTAAGACTTTTACCATTATTTGAATCCCCTCTTGTATACTGCTTGTTCATAGAACAACGTGCTCATTTTGTTTGTTGCAACGTTTGTGTATTTTTTACTTATATAGAGACATATATCACATACATATATGTGAATGAGCTTATCTTAACTTTTCCGTTTGCTCAGTGTTAGAATCATTGGATATACTAATGCTAATAATAGACTTTGCTTAGTAGAGACTGGACTAAATATCCTCCCTAGCATCAACTGTCACCAATTACTTGTAACCCAACCAATAAAGCGTTTGGAAATTAATATCTCAGAAAAAATACTCAAATTAAATTCTTCTATTGACAGTATGTTACTGGAATCCTAAGAAATGATATTACTGTAATACTCTGTTATTGTTTGATATGTGTAGGTTTTCGTGGACTGTTGTTGGGTTTGGTCATTTTCATCCATTTATTTTTTATCCTCTTATTTTTAAATTGATCCTTTTCATGTGGTTGCCAGTAAATTGGTACGTTTTAAATAATCTCGTTTTGCATATCCCAGAACCAAAGAATTTCCGTATCAGATCTTAGATTTTGTGATATTCGGCACATATGCAGGACATACGTTTAGCTGAAATTTTGTCTCTTGGTTCATTCGTTTTTCATGATGAGTTTTATATATATATATATATATATATATATATATATATATATATATATATATATATATATATACTGTCTACACAAAATCATTCAGTTACCAATCGGACAGGAAATTGCTTTATTTTCGACATAAATTTTAACTGTATAGCTTGAAAAAAAATCTCTTTATGATGTGCAGTGTTTGTTGAGTTATGGTGACATTAAATGAGAACAAACAAGTTTCAAAAACGTTTGATAAATTGTTTAGTGTGCAAATGCTGGCCAGCAGAGCAATATAAAACTAATGAAATATCACCAATTATTTCTTTACAATAATTTTATGTATCTTATGTAGAAAAAAATACACACTCATCAGATGAAACAAACTTCCTTTCTTTAGAAGATAGAGTGCAGAAGCAAAATTAGGAATAGTCGAGTATAATCATCATCATCATCATGTTGCGCTGCTAGCACGGATCTCCCTGACCCTCTCTCGCCACCTGTCTCTATTGTTCATCGTTCCTGGGAGGTCTCCTAGGCTACATCCTGTATCAGCATAGAGCTGTTGTATATAGGTTTTAGTTGGACGTCCTACCTTTGCTTGTCCACGTGAAGGGGTCCACAGGAGTATGTCATTTATGAGTTCGTCCCTACTTCTCCAGCGGTGTCCCGTATGTCTGGTTCGTAACTTGGAAAGTTTTCGTGATAGCTGGGAGGAGGCCATACAGCTGCTGTTTTGTAGGGTGTTGCCTCGTTCAATACAGCTTGCAGCATCCTTGTGTAATTGCCGTCAAGCTTTTTCTCCATTCATTTAGTCAGTGTCCATGTGATGTATCCATATAGCAGTATCGACAGGACCGCTGCTTGAAAAAAAAACTGCATTTTATTTTTTCGGATAGGTCTGACTACCATATGACCGATCGCCTACCGGTAGCTGTCTATGTCTTTGCTAGTCGCGTGTTGATGTCTGTCTTGGTTGATGAGACGCTGCTTCTGAGGTAGGTGAACTCGTTCGCTAGTTTTAATGTGGAGATGTCGCCTCTTTGATTAAATCATATGTATTCTGTGTTGTCTTCGTTGACATGGAGGCCTATGCTACTTGCTGTTCGTTCCAGACTATGTAGTAGGGATTCGGCTTGGGCGGGTGTATTTGCTAGAAGCGCCATGGTATCAGTGTAGTCTGCGTCCGTAATAGTTTGTGAGGGGTACCTTCCGCTTCTTTCCTTTGCCAGCTTGAAACTGTTTTCTTTCATTTTATCAATAGACGTTCGAAGTACGTAGTCTAGATAGAAAATAAACAGGTATGAGGATAAGGTTTCCTTGTAGCATAACTGTTACAATGTCGAAGGAGTCTGTCTCCATCCAGTGAGCAGTCTTTATTTTCGTATTTTTTATACAGAATCAGTATGGCTGCGACGGTTTCTTTGGGGGGACCGTATGCGATAATTATTTGCTTTATCTTCCCTCTGTGTATGGAGTCAAATGCCTTGGAGAAGTCGACGAATAATATTGTATCCTCAAGGTTTTTTGAACGTACGTTTAGAATTCGACGGATAGTCAAAATTTGTGATGTCGTGGATCGATTTCTCCGAAAGCCATTTTGGTTATTCCTTAGTATCTTCTCAATTTTGTGTTCTATGCAGTTAATAAACGACTCTATTGGAAAACAAGATTTATTTTGATTTAAAAAAAATAGCAACAAATATCGGCACAAAACAGTAAATTTACTTAATATGGCCACCATTTTTTTTTCAATGATTTTATCAACACGCATTCGAAACGATTTTAATACCTTCAAAATAAATTCTTCGGATATTCTATTCCATTCCCTTTTAATAGCAATCTTAAGCGAACCAATATTTGGATGGGAAGTTGCATTTGTTTTGTTTTTTTTTGTTTTTTGGGGTTTTTTTTTCTAAAACCCTCCATATAGCGTAATCAAGGTGGTTAAGGTCTGATAGAGACCATAAAGAAACTCCTATTATTTCGGAAATTATTTTGACTTGGTTTCAGCGTTAAGCAGAGCATATATTTTTTGTAAGTTATTTTCTTGCTCACTCATATTGAGCTGAATTTTAATGAAAAAGTACTTGATTAATAAAGCTTATCAGAGAAATCTAGATTTACCGCTTTCTCTTCAGCAACAAGACTAATCAGACTAAAAAAAAACGTTATAAAAATTATTCCTTATTTTGTTTCCGCACCTTGTACATGAAACTTTTACTAATGAAAACATAGTAAGAAGGTAAGGTTTTAATCATAAATAAACTAAAAGTAATTATGATTAAAATTTAACGCTAAAACCTTTGAAATTCGTAAACTCTTTGCAGTGATCGATGCACAAAATTCAAAGCAATGTCACAATACCTCTAAAGTATAAAACAAGATAATAAAACAGAAAAATAACTCACGACTCTCAGGTGTGCTCGTATTCAACAGGCGTTGAATACAAGCTCACCTGTGGATCGACAATGTCGAAGTCACGATTGTTTTATCATTTCGTAATTTATATATATATATATATATATATATATATATATATATATATATATATATATATATATATATTAGAGTCTCTGTGTATATAAACACTCACATAGACAATGGGAATTTTAATGATAAATAATTTACCCAATTCGACACGTTAATGACTCAGTTCTTTGACTAGAATTTCGTTTAAAAACTATTTACAACAATTTTGACTCAAAAAAGCTGAGTTAAAAGAATCTTTAATTCAACGTCGTCAATAGTCATTTGACTAATATAAAACCAACATGCTGATAGTCCATGTGTGTCTGTCTGTCTATATATATATTAGTCCGACAGTGTAAAAATATCCTCACTTTCTTCGATAGATTCCTTTCCAGTCGATGCGTAAGGCGGTAGTTACTATGGTCAGTGGCACAGCAAAAGGAAGAAGCCATTCCTTTGGTTGCAAACTCGATTTTACCAGACCAACTCACAAACAGTGGCATGTGTAATTTTAGATACATGTCGTCTTTAACGAGGGGTGGAGACAAACTGAACCCAATTATCCTTGGCTGAAGGAGAAAGAAGGGGGAAAACGCCGGATAGTTCTTTATCGAAATTTCTTTGATGTCGGGTATCGATTCTCACTTTTATTTGCGCAAAATTAATTCTACCAGAATTAGATTGGCCTGCCCTCTTCAAACAGCTGACAATAGTGCTCCTATAATAAACCACTGGATTTCTATTGAATCTTGAAATGAAAAAAAAATAAAGTAAAACTGAATCCGCCAATGGCTCAGTAAATAGATTAATGGATGGCACAGATCTTCTTCCTTCTCAAACATATTTCCTTTTTCCTATAGTTGACTTGTCTGTCTATTTCTCGGATTCCTTCATGTTCCAGTTTCCCGTACAACCACCCCAGTGGACGAAAAAAAAAAAAAAAAAAAAAAAAAAAAAAAAAATTTTTTTTTAAATTACTAAATATCTAGTTCGAGATAGGAAACATTTGTATTCTTCAGTTCTAAATGGCAGTAAAAATAAGCCTAATTTATGTTAGATTTACAGATTTCATACGAGTAAATTGTATTTAAACAAAATAATTTTAAAGATTGCTAAAAAGAGCAATAGTTTACTTTCTTTTCTAGTTGTGTTTATTTTATTCCAAAGTAAGGTATTCGCATGGATTTTACGGTACTTCCTAGTAAAAAGGTAAATGATTGAGATTGATTCTAACGGTATATCAATTTGTCCGGGATTATTTTAAGCCTAGATGTCAGGTAATTCCGTACATTTTGCGTTTATATTTACATTTTTTGCCTAGTTTATTGAGGTGCTTTTGCCTACCGACCTATCTAAAACGAGTAATTTTCAAACCTACCTTTTTGACTCATAAATGGGTCTGTAGCAGGTATGCTCACTCCTAATCGGAGTAATAATTTACTTGGTGCTTTTGCTTAGATGTGGCACAAGGCCGTATGAATGGGTCCCTCAATAAGACTCGAACTCACTCGTGATGGTTTGCTAGTCTAGCTTGCTAACCATTATACCACCTAAGGCGCCCAAACTCCTGATCAGAGTAGACTGTAGGATACTGAGAGTACTGAGTATCTTCCGTAATTTACGGGAGTTACTTTACGTTCATTTACACCACAAACACAACACAGATTTTACAAGCACGTAAACAAATGGAATATGACAACAGCGATCATTAAGAAACAAACAATTTAATAATCATAACAAACAGGATAAAAATAATTAGAAATACAATGTTCATGTTATGTACGAGCGGCATTGTAGAAATGGCCATTTGAATGAAAGTGTGTGTGTGTGTGTGTGTGTGTGTTAGTAAAGTCTATTGAATTAATGCCTCCATAGTTGGCAGAAGTAAAGAAGATAAAAAGTTGACTTTACTTACATACATGTGTATGCGTGTGTGTATATAAGTGATGGACCGTAAGTATATGCCTTTTGTTTTCTTAAGTCCACACATGCGTTTTTTTTTATGACTTTGGCGACAACGTGTCGCATCTGGTAGTCGGCAAAAGAAGGTTGCATGCCTTTTCGCTTTGAGTCTTATGGCGTGGTTTTCTGCTATCCATCCTAGCTTCCCGTAGTGGAAAGTATTTTTGGTAGTGGAATGGACTAGTTAATCAAATTCTTCGTTATTTATACTTTTTGGGGTCACTAAAATGAATCAAAAATAGGATCTTTTCAGGTTTTATTGCGGGTCCTAAAATTCAAGCGCGCGGACATTTTTTGACTAATCAGATTCATATAATTACTTATTTATTTTGGAGCCTAAATATTTTTCTGTTAATAAGTTTCTGAGTCGGATTTTCTAGAATGTTCTTATTCTGTGTTTTTAGCTGATTGGTTGAAAAATATAAAAATGTAACTTTAATGTTAATGCGATTTTGATCCGAAATTTCTAGAATGTTCTCATCTGTTTTGGGGTTTGATTATTTTAAGGCTAAAAAATGTGTAATCTATAAGACCTAGGAGTTATGGCAATGAAGGGATACTCCATACTCCCCAGAATTCCATAACTGAGCCTCATCACAGTTTAGTGACATACCCAGGACACTCCTTTTTGGAGGGATCTTATCCCCTTTACTGAGTATAAAGTCAGTGTGTTTTAAGCCCCATCGACAGACCATTTATTTTCTAGTTCTATTTATTTTTATTCTAAAGTAAGATATCCCTATGAATCCTACGTAAAAAGAACTACAGATTATTTCTTTAAACCATTTAAATTACAACGCATGATTGTATAAGTAAAATGAGTCAAAATAATAATTTAAAGTTTTTCACTGGAATTTGAAATAGAAAATTCCCAAAACTAACTATTTTTGATCGAATTACTACAAAAAATTCATTCAGCTCTAATAATTAATTGAATTTTATTAAATTAAAAAATGGGATAATTTTTTTTGTTTAAAATTTTTCAAATACAATTTTTTCCCTTTTTGGTTGTTTAGTTTACAGGTAAATAACATTTTACATGACCATTTTTCACAAATATATCCCCTTGTAGGACACTCTATGTGGTCTAACGGTTAGCAAGCTAGATTAGCAGATCATTATCAATGAGTTAGATTCACATTGAGTACTTTATACTTTTCGCTTTGTGTCACAACTCAATTAAGTTAAGTAATTAACAATGTATCGGATTCAATAGTGTACACAACTGATTTTAGAAAAATGTTCTCCATTCTTTCATTTTGGAAACATCGTAAAATTTTGGCAATATCAACATTCGTCTAAGTCGTGTTTTCCTCCTTTCAGTGTCGAATTCTAACTGAAAGTTTTTGTTCATACCAAAGTTAAATGGTGCAGATGAGCGTGACTGATGATTACAAATGGGGGTAGACATACGCATATGATATTAACCTTTACAAAGAAAAGAAATTTATCAAACATTTAACTTCCGTCAAAGCTGATGGTAGGGATTTCCAAACTAATCACTCATGATAGTTCGGAGAGAAACCCTGACATCTTCGCTTCCAGGCTTAATCCATTAAGATAGTTTCAAACTTACATCTTCATCCTGGTTTTTACGAAGCACAAAATTTGGTCTACTGCTCTCTTAGCCCTTCTCTAAAAGGGGCTGTAGAGCTCAGTTACTTTTAGGCTAAGTTTTAAATTGTTGAAATATCAGTCATTCTGGTAGCGTGTCACTATTTATTTTACCCTCTGCCACTGGGAAAATGTGACAAGGCCAAATTTTCAGGCGAATAGCATCCTGCACACGAATACACGGATAAGAGCAGAGCTAAAAATTGTGCTATCTCCATTGACATCCTATCCCTCAGCAGTGCCTCAGGCAATAAATCTGACCATTAACTTTTTAGACAAGGGACAAATGCTATCTGCTAGGACGGTCCTCTAAAGCCAAACTCTCCAGTATATCAACCAGAAGCGAGCTTCGTGGCCTCTTTTTGTTAATGTCAAGGCAAAAAAATTATTCGACCTCCCATCAGGTTATATTTTATAGTGAGGCGTGAGTACTCACGGAAAGAGATTCGTGTATGATTTCCACAGAAACTACTCGGCATTCTCTATTTCAGGGCGCCTCAGGAACCAAGCGATAAACTTAGCCCTGTCAAGGAGGTATTGCCTGGAGAAAGGCTCCCTGGAAGTAAGCGACCAGCTCAATAACTCCGACCTGGCCCCCGGAAAAATCTAGGGGAAGAGAGAGATAGCGTCTCAGAGCAATATAGAAATACAAATTAATCATTTTATAGGATAACCAAGATGTAGGAAGTGTACGTACATGTAATATTAGACAGTGATTTTATATAATTTGCATATGACAGAATAGGATATGGAGAAATGATACAAAAGAGATGACACTGAATTACAAACTTGATAACATAAAGAGGTACGCTTAGCATAACGGTTATCGTCGTACGAAATGGAATCTGCGATCAGAGTTCAAATCTTAGATGTGGTTGTTTGCATTTCACTTTGCGCTAATGCATCGGAGAAAGAATCAAACTGTTCCCTCCCAAGATATGGTTAGATAAAAGGGAAAACTGACTTCTTTAGAAGGGAAATTCTTAATTCCGACCAGTTGTACTCTGCTTAAAAAGACTAACCTTATGTCACATCCTGCCCGTGGTGGAGGAGGTGGGTAAATACATACTTGGCAATAGAACTATGCAAAAATCAACTTAGTCACTTATTGCTGAAGTTCCCAGGCCATGACTATTTGCTTATTTTATGTTTGCGTGTACCGTGCATAGTAAAATAACACGAAGCAGTTTGTAGGAGATACAGCTTCTATTACACCGGTATTGGACTTTAATGAAGAGAGAGATAAAGATCTTCCCTTTTTCTATATTCGGTTTCCATAGGTAACGAACTTCCTTTGTCCACTTTATTCCGCCATCCGGTATCGACCTCAGAGAATCGCATTTTTTTTAAAACAGTTCCTTCATTTCTTCAAAGAGCTTACAAATCGATTAATATACATAGAGAACATGGATCAAAGCATGGATTTTTTTAAAGTTACAACCCTGATCTATTTATTCTTGCAAAAAGACAATTCACAGATAACTTATTCAACTGATCTTTGTGTACACTTGTGTCTGTTTCTTCCCTACTTGGTAGTAACTGCAATTCTAATCTTGCGCGCATTCGTTGATAAGTGGCCTAGTTTTGCTTGTCTGTCTCGAACTTGTTGAATGTTATTCTTCGCAGCAGCTGCTATCACCAAAACCACCTGTTTCTTTATGAATCCATCTCTGTGAATGACAACGTCCCAATGGGTCCTTGTAATCCTACCTTTGAAGTCCACTGCTGAGATTTCCAATCGTGTAGCCTTTATCTATTGGCCTTTGAGCATTAACTATGATTATGAGAAAATATGACTGATATTATCACCCCTCTCCACAAAGTGGATTAACATTACTAAAGAATTTCCTAGGAACAAACGTCTAAGAATGAGTCCTGATTTAAACTATGTAGAAGTAGATTTTTATATAATTAGTATATAATTTTTTTCCTTTATTTCTTATTGCAATAAATTCCTGTCTTTAAATGAAAGTGATTAGCAAAATGTTTTCTGAGCGCTAAGAAATATTTGACAGAAAAAAGATAAACCCTCCCTCTGGGATGGTTCCAAAGTAATTTCTGTTACGGTAGCACGCTCCTTAAGAGACGTCAAGCATTAAACCCAACACATATCCCTTTTAAACGAAGGGACTAGTGCTGCCTTCGGAGGAGCCCTCTTCAGTATTTACCAAACAATTTCGCCGGAAGCAGGACGTCACAAAAGGTCAAATTTTGAGGCAGAGACACTCCTGCACACGAATACACGGACAAGAGCAATGCTAAAAATTGCCTCGTCTCCATCAGCATTTTCCTCTCGGTAGGCGCCTCAGGCATTAGACAATGAACCTAACCCTTGCGTTTTTAGACGAGTGCACTGGTGCTGCCTTGCGGGAAGCTTCCGAGAAATAAATTGATTAATGTTGATCGTTTAGGCCTCTCGATTTGAATGGCAGGTGACCACAAAATTAATATATGTTACAAACTAACGTCATTTTGTAAAGTTAGGAGGAAAACGTGAAAAAGAGGAGGAAGGGTTTGTTAGAGAAATATAAAGATAAGGTTATAATTATTAAAAAAATTGCGAGTGCAATTTCTTTGAAAGGTGCAAGACGTGACAAAAGCAACATATGCTTAAAGGCCAGAGTACAAATGGAAACATTTGAACATAAATGATCATATTTACCAACCCCTCCGCTCGGGCAGGATATGACACAAGGTCAATTTTTAAGCGGAGTTTAACAGGTTTCAATTCAGAGTTTTCCTTCTCCTAGAGTAGTTGCCTCACCAAGACTGAAGAACCTAGTCTGTCCTACTATTTACCCATAGCTGGAGGGAGAATTATTGGATTCATTTTGAACATAAATGATAACGAACAGCCGAAAACGCTCAGAAAATTTCATTATCTAAGATTTTACGATGATATAATGTGGGTGAGAAAGTGAAGTACAATACATTACCACCCCGTTCATACTTACCCGGCTTCTGGGGCCCATCTAGCGTTCGCACCGGGTAGGTGATATTAAGTTAATCACCTGGTTTTAAAGGGCTTTCCCTCCAGGTAGTACCTGCTTAACAGGGTTTAGTATATGGCTTGGCGTCTCTAAAGAGGAATTCCGTAGGACCCAAGCATTTTCTGTGATGGCCATGCATCAGTATCGATTCGTGAGTGCTCCCCTTACACACACACACACACAATAAAATGACTTCATGTCAAATATGACTTAATTTGAAGTCGGATAAATTCATACATTACTGTCCCATCAATGCGCTGAATGAACCGCAGGATATTTTCTTCTCTGCCTTTTGTTCTTTACTTAATTTTCTATGTGAAGCCATGCCATTAAAAAAAAAATAACACAACAGTTTGTGTTAATTACCAGCAACATGACAATAATGAATTGAACTTTGGTAATACGACACTCAATGTGTCTCAGAGGTATAATTATTTGAAGATTTGTTTAAAAAATAATAAACGAATGAAGGTAATTGACCCGAACGCAACATTTACAACTAATTATGGATAATGGTGATTGAATCTCTATCGAGAGATAATAATCCTCATTTGGGAACAAGAAATATTGATTTTTTATCACTTAGTATCTTATGTGCAGCTTCCCAATTCAAATACAATTCAATCCGAAAACGAAATTGATAAATGAAAAATGATATTACCAGTGAAGTAATTTTCCCTATCTCTAGTTTCAAAAAGATTAATTGACAAGTTTACATAAAAAAATTTTAATGCCAAATTTTTGATAAAATTATAATAAATATAATACATAATAAGCTTTAAAAAATTCAATGATGAAAAATAAAGAGAGTAATTGAACATAACTTATCGTATTCCAGGAACTATTTTATGTATATGTTAAAAATGTCAAGAAAAACTATTGAACATTTACTCCCCAAGACGGAAGTAATAGCTAATCTTCATAAAACCACGGGCAAAGAACCTACAAGCGACATTAATATTTGTCGACTTTACCAAGGCTTTCGACTCCATTCACAGAGGAAAGATGGAACAAATTCTACTAGCGTACGGCATACCTAAAGAAACCGTAGCGGCAATAACGATTCTCTATAGAAACACTAAAGTAAAAGTACGATCACCGGATGGAGACACAGAATACTTTGACATTGTAGCAGGAGTACTACAAGGGGACACACTGGCCCCGTACCTCTTTATCATTTGTCTAGACTACGTACTTAGAACATCGATTGACAAAATCAAAGAGAATGGCTTCGAACTGACGAAGAGAAGAAGCAGAAGATACCCCGCAACAACAATTACCGACGCCGACTACGCCGATGACATAGCGATACTGGCAAATACACCTGACCAAGCCGAAACACTTCTGCATAGTTTGGAACGAGCAGCAGCAAGCATAGGCCTCCATGTTAATGCACACAAAACGGAATATATGTGCTATAACCAAACGGGGGACATCTCCACTCTAGAAGGAACCCCACTTAAACTAGTAGACAAATTCACGTACCTAGGAAGCAGCGTCGAATCAACCGAAAAGGACATCGAAACGAGGTTAACGAAAGCATGGACAGCTATCAATAGGCTATCGATTATATGGAAATCAGACGTAACCGATAAAATGAAACGCAGTTTCTTCCAGGCAGCGGTCACATCGATACTGCTATATGGATGCACTACATGGACGCTAACAAAACGGCTGGAGAAGAAACTAGATGGCAATTACACAAGAATGCTGCGTGCAATCCTGAACAAGTCCTGGCAGCAACACCCCACAAGACACCAACTGTACGGCCACCTGCCCCCTATCACGAAAACTATTCAAGTTAGACGAACCAGACATGCAGGACACTGCTGGAGAAGCAGAGATGAACTCATAAGAGATGTACTCTTATGGATCCCCACACATGGCCGCGCAAAAGCAGGACGACCAGCTCGAACGTACATTCAGCAGCTATGTGAGGATACAGGTTGTTGTCCTGAAGACCTACCTAGGGCGATGAACGATAGGGAGGAGTGGCGAGAGAGGGTCAGAGATATCCGTGCTGCCAGCACGATATGATGATGATGATGTAAAATATACAACATCCAGGTGTAGTTTAAGAATTTTTTCTTTTTTTATAGTAATGTTTATCAAATAAATAGTAAACATATAAACTTTTAGAAAAATAAATTTTGGATTTCTCCTCTTAGGTCAACTCTAGAGGTCTGCTTCTCTATTAAAATAATAGTTCAGCCTTTTTTCAGAAAGAGGCAGCTACGAGGAGAATAGCAACGAGGCAGGGGTCTAGAGTGCCAAGTCTAATACATTGGGACAGAACAGCTTGTCAGTTTATAAGAATTCATCAAGTATCATATGGAATTTGATTACCAAATGGCGTAACGGTTTGTGTCATTGTAAATGGAATCGGAAAACCTAGTTCAAATAAAGAACAAGGCTAATTACGTTTCACTCGACACTAACACCTTTAGGAAAGGAGTGAATCCATTAGTTCTCAACCAGCCAGCTATGGGCAAATAGTCGGGCGGACTTTAGCTTTGTCGCTCGAAAAACCGATCACGGGGAATGGAAAACTCCTAATTCAAAAATATGGTGTGTTTGCAGCCCTGTGCTACACTAAAGTCTACAGAATTTTAAGTGATCTAAGTCGACACTTTTCTTATTATACTAATGGAATCTTGTTGGAATTATTTTATTGTAATGGGAACATCTTCTTGGAAGGGACTTTTATGGTTGTCACAGGGAGAAGGAAATGACGGGATTTTTGGAACTGACATCGCCTGCTGAGAAAATAATCTTTTTGGCTCAAACCACGAGGCAGGTAAGCCGTCATTTTGAGAAGTCCTGTGAATTTTAGCAGGATATGCTAGTTTTCAAGCTTTGCTGCTCCCAACAGTTTAGGGAAAATACTGAATAGGGAGTAAATCACTTAAAGAATTTTGCTGCTGTGATGAACTTCTCCTAGCGAAATATGCTGTTACCTATATCCGTGAATTTGTGCTGTTTCGACTTTAACCACGAAGTGTCAACAGACCTACACGGCTGTGCTGTATTCTTCCTGGCAAAATGTGCTGTTGCCTCTATCAGAACTTGTGCTGTCTCGACCTTAACCACGATGGTGTCCATTTGAATTTGCTGTCCTATACAAGTGCTGAAAGAATTGCTGAATGAACTCCTATGTGTTTGCATTATTCGCAGTATTCTTGACGGAAAAGTTAAGTTTTTTTCCAAGAGACTCTTCTAAATCTTTTTTTTCCCCCATTCATACAACACCCCTTTTTTGGTTGATAAAATAGCAATCAATTTTAGCAACTAGTGTTTTACTTCAAAACTTTGTAACTCCTTTTTATTTATTTTCATTCACTTGGAAATAAATAGTTCTTAGTTGTACGCACTAGGCACGTTTGTCTTTTTATTTTTCCCTTTCTTTTTTTAAGTGCTGTTTTATTTTCCGTGAAAGGAGTTTTTTTAATTTAAAAAAAAAAAAAAAAAAAAAAAAAAAAAGAAATCAATCCTTTTAATCTGTTATAGTCATCAAATAATCTTAAACTGATACTGAATAGGATATTCTTATTATTAAAGTGAACTTTTTATTCGAATATTCATTTTATTGTGGGAATTGATAAAGTTTAAATAAGAAAATAAAACAAATATGAAAATAATTTTTTAAAACCCCACAATCCCATTTCCGCAGAAAGTTAAAATTTCCTCACAAAATAAATGAATAAAGAAATAAAATGTTTGTTTAAAAAGTGTTTTGCATAAATCCCAAAACGAGTAGTCCATACAATTTAACTTACATAAAATTATTTTATAGGTTAAATAAGACATTCCAGAGAAGTCCATATTCTCACCATAAGACATAAATTAGATATTTCAAAAGGATTCGAAGTTCAACTTGCTCAGGGTGTCCAGAAATTTCGTGTCGGCTTGCTTACTTACATAAATACTAATTATAATAAATCAAAATATACGTTAATTCTATAAAACAGTCCCTAAAACATTATGCAAGGTTTAATTACGTGTTTTACTACATTGTTTTAGAAGCAATGAGCTTCTGTGAGTTTATCAAAGCTTTGGTATAAATAAACGAAAACGTGAACTTAATGTTGTGAAGGGGAAATATTAAAGATCTCATCACTGTTCAGATATGTGCCATTCAGTCTTTTGATTTCAGAAACCTTACCTATAAAACATACAAAATGTTAAATCGTATTATCAAAAATGCAGCAATATAACTGACATTTTTTTATGAAATTCAGTTCACAAGAATATGAGCTGATGCTTTCTTAAACGAAAATTCTAGGAAACCAAAAAGATGTGTATTTGCAGCTAGACAAAAATCACAAGTTACTTAAAACATTTAATGACAGAATTTTTTTTTAAATGAACACCTATCAATTTTATGTGGTTTGGAAAAGCTTATTGCTATTTTGTGTTGAATAGCATCTCTCCAGCAAACATCTTTTTTAATCACTGGTTTTTCAAGTATTTTCCACTGATTTGGTTTTTCAATGTATCATAGCTATGGCTGGTGCTTTGTGTGGTCTTATTGCTTAACTCGACTAGCAGATTTAATGAGTTTGATCTTTACTTGGTGTCTCTCCTACTGTGCTACAGCTAAACAAAGCTTAGTTACTAATTTTCTATTTTGCATATCTTCCGAGTGAAAAGGTTAATGAGTAGATAATGTAGTTTATTAATTCAGAGTTTAATCCTCACTGGGTGCGCCTTATGAGTGTACCCATCTGCCTTGAAAACCTCAGCTTAGTAAATACCTATTGCAGACAAATTTGCTTACTTTTCAAATAATTATTGGTGTGCTTGGAGCTAAGAAAGATATCTAGTCAGGTTTCCACTCTTCAAGGACCAATAATAGGACATCCGTGAAATACAGATACTGAACACAGCAGAAGGAAAGACAAGATAAACGCATTTTTATATACTAGAGAATAAGTTTTTGTATAAATAATGTACATACTATGAAAAAATACAAAAATGTATTCCAACAGGTAGAAATATACACATTGTTCCATAAACACGAGGTGAGTGGAAGGGGGGACTGAATGGAAAACGACTTACTTTACAAGTGTGGTTAATATCGCCATGTGTCGCCACCGCTCCCAAGCAAGATAAGAAACAAAGTATCCATTGTTCAAAGAACAGAGACAAAAGAAATCAACAATGGGTTTCTGGGACTTTCACGTGACACACCTAAAGAGGCTCCAAACCGACACGCCTATTCTCGAAGGAAGAAAAATCCTCTGTACATTATAATAGCACTTCGCTTACTTCTAAGCCTGTAAAATAAGGCAGTGGGCAGAAAAGTTCACAGGAAGAAACGTTTATATGATGACGTCACACTTGTATATGCTTTTTTTTTTTTTTTTTACTAAAAGGACCTAACAACTGAAACGCCGATGGAAGAAGAATGTAGGCCGCAAGGGGGACCATTTTGAAAAATCAATTTCATTTGGTCACACACCATAAGCCCATCTTGGTCAGCCTACGAACTTTTCAATCGACTCTCGTATTATAATATAACCAAAGCAAATCTTTAATTTTTCTCTCATATCCAACAGAACCTCTCCGACAAATATTGGATAAATTTGTGCATTTACCAACATTTTCTTTTTATTTGACCTTGTATCACATCCTGCTCGTGTGGAAGGGTTGGTAAAAAAATTTTTTTATATTCAAAAATATCTCAGACGAGATTTTACGCTTTGTTGTGGTGTAATGGTTTGCAAGATGATCTCGCTGGCAATTATTTCTGAGCTCAATGCTTATTGGAGCACCCGATACCACAACGAAGCCAAGTTTTGTCAACTATTTCAAACTAGTTTTTTTTTACTTCTTAATCATAATGTCGAACACCGTGATCAAATACCAACAGTAAATTAATCACCGAATTCATCAGCATATAAGACACACAACTAACTAGGAAGAAACTGTACTACATCCAATTTATTGATCTTATGACTAAGAGTCGTTGAACACTTGGTTTTATGGTACGTCAACACTTGTCGGGTTATTTTTAAGCCGATTTTTTGCAAGCAATTATTTTCTTTGACATGGCTAATGCTAATCATTTGTAACAAATCATAGCTTTAAGTAGCTATTTCTAATGCAAATAATTTGTTGAGTTGTGTAGTTGCAAGTATTCCTGTCTAATAATAATAATTTTCTAACAGATCTGTTTAACCCACAGATTACATCTGTGGGGATTAAAAAGAAATAAGGCAGTAACATAAAAATAAAATAAACAAAATGCAAAACTAAGTTTCTCAGGTCTCTCGCTGGAAGCAAAATCGGTGCATGCCTAAAAAGAGGGGCTACTTGGCGCCAAAGAGAATCCCTTCCATAAACTTTAATCACTAAAACTCGGGACTACCTTTTTCTCCCGATTGCTAGGAGGGAGAGCACATGCTAGCTAAGTCACGGAGCCTACTGGCGCGCTGCGTCACCGGCTAGTAGTGGCGAGACACACAGCAGACCTTCAAACTAATAACTTGCCGCAGATGAGTCCATAATATACTTCAGCGCTTGTCTGGAAGAGCCCACTATTTCAACGGGTTCAGGAAAGCATTTCCACCACAAAATAGCCATAAACACCAAAATAAAATTTTAGTCTAAAAAGGTATCCTTGTCTTTTTTCTTTCGTCCTAAATTTCTTTTACAAGTTCGACAGATAAAAGCAGAGAACATGTGAATGGGACAAAAAGAAAAAAGGAGTCAGTTTACAAACAATTAACCACATATCACGAAACGACCTTCCTCAGCTCCATAGACCCTAAGAAGTACAACCACTTAAGTGAACCTGGGAGTAAATGAAATTAGATGAGTTGCTGTGGATGTTAGTCTTCCGAATAAATTTTTATTTTATTAATCTTAATGGTATTTTTCTACCATCCAGGACGCAGAAATGTGACAAGAACAGTTTCATTTGAAGACTTAACAGAGAGCAAACCTCCCGGATAGCGGCCCGCAATATAACTCCGTTAGCATCATCCTATTTGATATAATGTAAAAGGTGCAGCAATATCTATGAAAGTAAACAAATAAGTGATAGCTTTGATGAAATTAAGCGAAATTAAATATTTGTGTAAAGATTTGTTAAAATAGGCGCAGCAAGAGGTAAAAGAAAAAACTCCAAAACAAACACCACCCTTAAGTTATTCAACACAAAATTCGAAAAAGAACAATTTGAAGCGGAGTCGCGTCTGTCAAAATTATCATTGAGGATATGTGAATGCTGAAAGAAGTAAGGAAGTTAGGCTTCCTCTCTGAGGGGGGGGGTGATCATTTCCAGTGGAATACCCCAACCCTGTCATGAAACCGTTATGTCCCAAATAAACACCTCGTATTTTCATAGAAAGCTCGTCTTGCTGAACAGCACCAACTACAGAATAGTGAGTTCGATCCTCAGCAGATTCCTATATTTGCAGCCTTTAGCTGAGTTTAACTTATACTTAGTTTTTCAAATGTGCGCCTCTCGCGCCATAATGTTTGCGAGCCATTGTTAGGGAGTTTTATTTTTCACTAGGTACCCAATACTTCTTGCCTTATGCTAAACTAAACTTAGTAAATAGATACCTCGTACTTCTGGCCCTGTAGATTGCACTCAGTGCTCTATTAACAATTATTTTAGGTACCCAGATACGAATAATTTTAAAATCGGGGTAAATGAGAGGGATTAATTTTTTTCATATTAACTTATAGCAAAAGAACATGTAGCAGAAGGAATTTCGCATTTTTGTTTGGCGCGTAATTTAATTCGACCGTTAGGGTCGACACATAATTTCACCCAATCAGGACGACTTATCCTATTCAACCCGAATCACCTTTCTAGGCAGCAGTAATTGGGGAGAGCCGTCAAACACCCTCTTCAGCTGAACAACTTCGTTCAGTGCAGACGTCTCCCTGGCTGCTCTTCAATAGCAGCATGGACACAATGAGGGAAGCTATCTAATTTATGGATCCCTTGCATCTATTTCTCTTAGACCAAAGGTTCCCAGTTGAATATGAATTAAATTCAATACGCCACACACAGCAACAACTTTACGTCACCCCCAAAATTGACTATGTCGACTGCGATGCCTAAATCGCTCCGACACCTAGCTTTTATTTTGCCTCCGGGCAACATTTTCTGGAGACACACAGGCTTCTCCCTGAAACAACCAGAGCCACGAAATCACAATGACTTCAACGTTTATTTCCTCAAACGACAAACATGACTTTTGCTACATACGGCGAATATACCTCCCTCGCGCGTCCAACAACACGCGCTGTCTTCTCCACTCTCTCATAACTTCAAATCGTTCACTTCTTCATCCTCCTTTGTTTTACAACAACACTTAGCGAGGGAATAACACACACGCGCAAGAATACATTTCTTCGCCAAAAGCAATAACAAACAAATATGCCTCGCTAAAAACATTAAAATAATATAAGAACACATTAAAATCAACATTGAGCTATAACCACTTGATACAGAGTTTTCGAAGTTGATTAGTTTTGACAAAGGCTTTTCGTTTCAAAGGAAGATAAACATCCGTGCATGTGATAAACTAAAAATTCTATTTTGCGAGTATTAGTGTCTTTGACGATTTCAAATTAAGTCTTATTCCGCATATTGGTCCACTGAGCATCTGCGAAAGAATTTTCTATCCATTGACATTATGAACAGAAATAGAAAAAATTAAGTTTACAAATTCAAGAAAAACATCGACACTGACGCAAACTTTTTAACATTCTTCATACAGCCGATGCTCAAAAAATAAAAGATCTATTTATTCAGATAGGCTAAGACATCGCCAACGAAATATGCGTGATGACAGAAAAAAAAATATCACCTTAAAATGAAAAGACAATCCCTTTAACAAAAAAAATAATAAAAATAAAAAAATGAAGATGCAAACCCTCCGCCCAAAAGTTCCTATATATATATATATGAGAGAGAGAGAGAGCTCATAATCAGATTTTGATGATAATTACGGTACTTTTAAAATGAACATTTTTATTGAGATTTCCACAAAAAATTTGGAGTCAACATGTTATTTATTCATTCTTTAATATGTAAGTTACCCTTTTTCATTTTTATTTTTTCATTACATGATACTGAAGAGGGCAATTTTACTTTCTTAAAGAGTAAATTAAATAAATAGGTTTTATTTTTGCCTCTCCGCACTTGAATAAAGGTACTTGTGGGTAAACATAATTTTTTGAGATTAACATGAGAAAAGTGAATATCACTTTTATTAGAATTTTTCACTCATTTTTTAAAAAAATGTTAACTTTTTTTTTTTTTTAAGAAATAGGCTCAGAATAAAAAAAAGTCATTTTTACATTCATTTTTTTTTCTTTTTTAGTACTTTTTGCTAGAAGTAATAAAAAAAATTGCGAAGATATTTTCATCTTTTTTATTTTAGTTTTCAAATATTGTCGAAATAAACAATTCTTGAAAAATGTCATTATGAATAAAAGACTGAGATTTAATATAAATGTAACCATGTTGAATAAATAAATGGCAAAAATGGTGAAAATATTTGGTGCAACTATTTTTTTCCATTTTTTTCTTGTTTTCGTATTAGGTTTTCCGTTAAATGCTATTCAAGTTTCAATAAACCTTATTTAATCGGCCGATAAGACGTTTATCGTCTGCTTCCAACAAAAAAAAATGTGAGCAATTTCAATTTGTTTTTTTGTTTTTCATTTTTTCTTAAATTAATTCAGAAAATACGTTTGAGGATTATGACTTTTAAACAGTTTGAAATTCAAAACAATATCTTTATACTCGCGAGATTTCCCTGGTTCTGAAAATTCGAGGTGGTAGATACTCTTTCCATAAGTGCATTGTCGAACTAATGAAAATGGATTTGAATTTTTAAGTTGTTTTTTTTTTTTAGACAGACATTTGGGGTTGTTGGAATTTACAAAGCATTTTTGTTTAGTGGCGGCACAGGGCAGTTTGGATGGGGCACCTAATAAGACATTTGGGGTTGTTTCTTTTAACCAAAAAATAAATTTGAAAAATTAAATGAATGACATTTTTAATTTATATTTTAGGCAATCGATATATCCGCCTCACTCCAAAATATTTTTTGCTCATACTTACAATATGGTCATTCAAGACGAATAGAGTTGAATAAGGTAGTGTAAAACTATTTAGAAGAAAATTAATGTTGAGATTCGTTCAAACTTACTTCAAAACAACTTATTTTTGATTAAGCTCTTGATTTGTCATGTTTTTTTTCTTATCAAATAAAATAGTATGTAACAAAAATAATTTACGACGAAAACCAAATCTAAACAAAAATATTTGTCAAACTGTTCCAGAAATGGGGGATTGTTCTACATTGAATTAGAATATGAAAGTGAACCCCCTTGTAAAATGTCAATTTTTTTCGAAAAATGAAAAATTGAGATGAGTTTGCGCGTATAAAGTTCAAATCGCAAAAACAATTAGAAAATTTTACCACTTCCCCTTTTTTCTTTGAATTTCTAGGTTCAAATTTTATAGGGGAAAAATTATTTAAAATTAAGTGTAACTATTTACAATTTTTCAAATTATTTAAATTACTACAGTTCTGAAGGTGGAGTATCGAAACCCGTTAGCATTTAATATATATAGACATTTTTGTTTTTGTTGTTCGACGTATATTTTTTTGTTACAAACTACTTTATTAAGAAAAAAAAGAAAAGATTCTTATCAAGAGGTTAAGCAAAAGTTGGTTTGAAGTAAGTTTAAACGAATTACAACATTCCTTTTCTTGTAAGTAATTTTAGACTGCATTATTCCATTCTACCCTAAAGACGTACGTTGTTTGAAAAAGAAATGAATATATTACAGTATTTTGTATTCAAAAATTTAATCTATGATGCTTAATGTATTTTCAGTGCCGATTATTTCGCAACTATTCCCACTTATTTTGAATATTGGCGTACCTTTCACTACACTTTTGAACCATCCCATGTTTAACAAAAAATAAATAGATAAAAATTTAAAAAAAATACTCGACAAAAAAAATGGCATTTATCTTTTGATAGAACTAATGCTTCATTTTCTTAAATATTTCTCAATACGTTTTATGAGACAATGTTCTTTTTGTCAGAGGGTTTAGAAGGTGGTGTTAACGATTCCTAATTTCAAAACTTATTTTTCACTAAAGTCGCAACTCCCCTCGCAAATAGATTTGTTTTATTCATGTTTAAAGTTGGAAATCTAAATTTAAAAAAATATTCAGCTGATTACCTGAATTAAATCCTGACAAAAAAAAGCATGCTGGAGTCTTGGGCAGAGGAAATTTCTTTGAAGAATTCCTTCCGATATGTTTTGTTAGGTGATAATTTTCCTTCATCATCACGGTGTTTGGAATGTGGCACAAGGTCGTATTAATGTTAGTTCTTCAGTATCTTTATACGCATGCGTACAATTCCCGTGTATAATACGAATGCATTTTGTCCTTCACAAACTGCTATTGACTTGTGTAATAAAAACAAACGCGGTAATAGATTGACTTGAAGTTTTATTGAAGTGCAACCCAATTGTAATCGGTTATGGTGGAGCATTCATTAAACTTTCTGCTTATATATACCGTCAGGCCGTATGGATAGGACATTCAATGAGAATCCAACTCACTCGTGAAGGTTATGTTGGTTGGTTGGTTTTTTATGGCATATCAACCTTTGTGGGTTATTTAACGCCAAATCCATTTTTATGAAAATAGTTCCATTTCAAACAATTCAGTTTAGCATAAGTACGCAGTTTAAATGTAAGTACAGTTTAATTGTGCAAAACATTTCTATTTCAAGTTATTCAGTTTTGTCAAACAGTTCAGTTTAGCATAAGTATGCTGTTAGTTCTATTTAACCCATATTTAGGGCCCTATCAGGTGCTACCACGCCGGGCCAGAGTGGACCCGGGAACAATGGCAATGAAGGGGTGCTCCGTATTCCCCAAAGCCCCAGTATTACTGGAACCTCACCATCAGTGGGTTTAGTGTCATATCCTGGACACTCGTTGGCGGAGGTCTTACCCTTCTGCTGAGATGCAGTCGGTGTATTCTACAGCCCCAGCCGACTGGGCAATCGTGAAGTTTAGATAGTCTAGCTTGCTAACCATTATACTACCCAAGGTGTCCCGGTGGAGCAATATGTATATATATATATATGAAAGGTAAATGGAAGAAAACTCAACCACAGTTAGAGTTCCATTATAGATTTATTTCTACGAAATCTTTTATTTCTCGCCCCTTCAGATGGCTAACACACTTTTTTGGCAGTAAAATCAGCAAATATAGTTTTCCTTTTATATATAAAGAAAAAGAAAAGAAAGAAGAAGGAATGAAGAAAAAGGGAAAGAAAAAGGAGAAGAAAAGTCGAAAGTAATTAAATAATCTTCGACAGCAAATTGCTTTAATAGTAGATGGAACTGTAGCAGAAAGAACTTCGTATTTTTGTTTGGCACGTTAATTAATTTGACCAGTAGGGTCGACGCTTATTTTCACCCAATCAGGATGACTTATCCTATTCATCCTGGATCATTTTTCCGGGCAGCACCAAATTGGGGACAGCCCGCCAAACACTCTCTTCATCAGAACTTTTCAAATTGGGCAGACGAAATTATTGTCCGCTCTCCTTTAACCAGCAGCATCACGAATCCCTGAGGAAAGCCATCTAATTTATGGACCTCTTGAGTCTAGTCTCTTAAACCAAGGGTTCTCAGTTGAATATGAATTAGATGAATTCAATCCGCTTCACACAGGAACAACTCTAAATCGCCTTCAACTTTGGCTATGTCGACTGCGACGCAAAATACCGCTCCGACAGCCAGCCCCTTCATCCCTGGGCAACATTTCCAGGAGACATTCCCGCTTCTCTCCCAAACGACCAGAACCACACTTTCATGGACGACGACAACGTTATTGTCCTCAACCAGTAAATACGACTTTTGCTACACTACGGCGAACATATCTCACTCACACATTAAACAATGCTTTAACCTAACGATGCACTTTTCGCTCGGGCATTCAGCTGATAAAATGCCTTCTCAACTCTATAACAACTTCATTTCCTTCTTTACTTCTTTCCTTCCTACGAGACTTGCAGCATACCAACGTGAACCCTTTTCCATGCTGCCATTAAACCTTCATAAAAAACCATACGGCATCTTCGTTCTTCTCTCTCATTTATTTACCTTTAAAACTTAGCAAGGAAATAAACAACGTAACTAACAACACGTAACAATATATTCCTTCGCTAAACAACCTATGTATATAAGAGAAAATTAGTATAATCAATTTTAAGGACACTCGGTGACTGTTGAACAAACGGAACGAGCCAACATTCAAATGTAGACACAAAAATAAATTTAAACTAACTTGATTGGGGTGGCAAAGGAAGGTAGTACTGCAGATAAGAAAACCATGATCCATGAATTGGATGAAATTAGTTAACATAGTACATGAAGGGATTTGGGCATAGAACAAATTAATTTTAGAAATTAATAAAACAACATAGCCGGAGGTTCTTTATTAGAAGAAAAATATTAGGAATTTTATGACGTAAGAAAAAGTTTTAACTTCTCAATTCAATTTCTATTTTTTAGCTTGGAATAGATTTTCACGAAAATATCGATACACGACCAAGTGGGATATTTAAAGTTTAGGAGGCAGAACGAATACTTGACTCTAGGCCTCTGGGCAAATATGCTAAATGCAGTAGTAGGTTCCTCCGGCACCACACATTGAAATGTAAATAAAACAAACGTAGTAACTACCGAAAAACAAACATTTTAAGATATAAAATATCAAGTAGGACAAATGCCCATAAACTCTTCGGACCAGGCACAAGTGAATTAAAGGGATTATAAAACAACTAATCACGAGGCTAACGTAAATTGTACAAAGACTTAACGAGCTACCGTGAAACCACACATGGTGACATTAAGTGTGGGCCGAGGAACTGTATATCCACCTTTTTTTTAGGTCTTTATTGATTTACTTCTTTTCTTTATTCGCCTAACCATTCCTCCTTTTCTTTTTCTTCCTTTTTCTTTCCCTTTTACTTTTTCTTCTTTCTTTTCTTTTACATATTTTAGGTATAAAAGGAAAACTATGTATGCTAATTTCACCCACAAAAAAGCGTGTTATCTATCTGAAGAGGTGAAAAATAAAAAATCTCGTCGCAATAAATTTATAATGGTACTATATCTGTAGTTGAGGTTTTTTCCATTTAGCTTTCAGATATGTTCGCTCTGTTTATGTCTTCCAGGGCCAAATCAGTTGAGTGTTCGCCAATAGTCCAGGAGACCAGGGTTCTATCCCAGGTCGAGTCATACCAAAGACTCAAAAATCGTACTTGATGCCGCTCTGCTTAGCACTCAGCACTATAAGGTGAGGATCAAGGGTAAAGTGGAGCAATTCAGGGAATGGAGTAGCGCCCTCCCCTACACCTCGGTGTAGAAGCTATTGAAAAGGAGCCTTCGGATCAGGACCAGGGGGAAGGCTCCTAAATGACAAGGTGTCATAATAAGCAAGCAACCCCCGGCACGAATACCAGGCATAGTCGCTTCACTACATGTTGTTTGTGACTTTTGTGTAAATATCAACTAAAAGTAGAACAAGTAAATCTTATAGCCATCTGTGACCAAGAACTAATTATTTCTCTTGGCTTCGAGGGACCATCCCCAAAGACAGCAACTACCCCCTCATCTGAATGGATTAAGGATTAAATTGATTGCTTGGTGCCTATTAACAAAATTCCAAAGTAATTTTTAAAAAATTGAAGTCTCCCAGTAAATGTTATTTATCATAGTTTAGTAATAAGATTAGAGTCATAATTTTGCTGAAGTTTTGCAAAGTGATACATTAGCACATATTCATTTAGTTCGAATGTCAATAGATCTAATAAAAGAAAATGGTTTCATGCTAAAAAATGAAACAAAAAAGCAGACGATATCCTGCAGAAACTGTAACAAACACAGACTATGCAAATGCACCTATCCAATCCGCATCCCAACTGCATAGCTTCGATCAAGCAGCCGGAGTTATTAGCCTCCATGTTATTAGAGTCAAGCGTATAGTCGCAAGAAACAACAGACGAGAGGATTAGATTTAATTTTGTTTGTTTTTTAATATACAAAAGTCGGTATATTACAAGAGATACTGGCTCTCTTCTTCCACAGGGGTCAGGAGGTAAGTTTTTTGGGTGGCTGGTTTGTTTGCTTGTAGGATAGTGGTGTGGCGTTGGAATGTCGGTCGGATGTGAACGATCTTGGTCTTGTGGTGGAAATGCCAGAAATCTTGTGTGGTGTGTTGATTGTGATGTAGGTTGGTAGGGCATCAGCGGTCTTTGATTTTGTCCAAAATGTGACGCGTGACGATTCTCTCAAACAGCAGTCCCTTGTGCCGACGGTAGTTTGTCATGCGCCCACGTACGCCTGTGGGTACTCGGCGCAGGGCTGTTGTCCAGACACGTTCGGCAGCTCAAAAATGATTCAGGTCCTGATAGCATTCCCTTAAAAAGGGGCGCTTCAGGTGCCAGGCGATAAATTTATCCCCTTGGAGATGGGTTAGAGCCTGGGGGGAGATTCCCTTGAGGAGAATGTCAGTATCGACCGCGTGACGTGAATGCTGGGCTTCCCACCCACATTAGGTAGCATCGACCAAGTAACCGCCGCCAGAGACTAAACACACCCGACCAGATCCGCGCTGTTGAATCATAACCAGCCGAAGTGCGTTGTTTCGAGTGTCGACTGCTTTAGTGAACTTTAGTTGACTGTTTTATAGCCATGTTTGGGATCAAATAGGCTCTGTAAAACTTTAGGGGGAAAATTCATGATTAGTTTAAAAGACGTGCTTTATTCATTTTGGTCTAAGTCATGTTTAGACAACATTCGGTTAATATTATCTTTTTTCAACTGAAACATAAGCAGCACATGCTGTTTTTATTGGTTTATTTATTGATTCATTTTGCTAGTGAGTGGGTTTGAAATGTATTTGTAAATGTATTTGTATATAAGAAAGTGAACGCAAATGAAACAGAATACATGAGTTTTAAACGAGCACGAGTAATCTCCACTCTAAGTAGTAGGCCTCTAATATTAGTACACAAGTTCACACACCTCAGAAGCAATATCTCATCTACTGAAAGTGATATTAGCATACGCCTAGCGAAGGAGTTGACTGTTATCGGTAAATTATCGATCGTATGGATGTCTGATCTATCCGATAAAATAAAACGGGATTTTTTCAAACTGTAGCTGTGTCAATATATCTATATGGATGCACCACATGACTGCTAATCAAACGCATGGAGAAAAAGCTCGATTGAAACTATACCAGAATGCTACGTGCTATTTTAAATAAACCTTGGAATCAACACCATATAAAACAGCAGCTGTACGGTCACTAAGCTCCCATCTCCACTACCATCCAAGTAAAATGAACAAGAGATGCGGATCACTGTTGGAGAAGCAAGGACAAACTCATAAGGGAGGTTCTTCTATGGACTACTACATTTTGATACACCAGTTTTTGCCAACCAACAAAAACTTGCTTATATCAGCTTTGTGCAGACACTGGATGTAGTTTGGAAGACCTGCTAGGAGCGATAGATGACTGAGACACAGAGAGAGAGAGAGAGAGAGAGAGAGAGAGTCAGGGAAATCCCTGCTGCCAGAGCAACTTGATGATGATGATGATGATGATGATGATGAATAAGATTAACTTCAACATTTTGGCTGAGTTTAAAGAAGATTAATTATTATTTCCACTCCCCATTTTTTACCAAAAAGCGGAGTTTTTCTAATTTTCATGAAGGGTATTTCACACTGTGAAAATGTAATTACTGATTAAGTCAAAAGAATTTTTCCCGAGAGTGTAGTGGTAGAAGCCACTATTCTAAATAAGTATCGTTGGTTAGTTGATTTTACAAGTCTTTAGTTATTTTATGCTAAAATCAGCCAGACGGTCTCCAACAAACGATACTATTGTGTTTACAACCAATTTTACTAAACAAGTAAACATTTTATACTTAGTTTCATTATCAATGTTGTAAGAGCATATTGCAATGAGATAATTCAAAAGCATTTTAAACATGTCAAACATATCTATTTGACCAGTAGGTTTTCCTGTTTCGGGTTTGTGTGGACCTTGGAGTAATGGCCGTGGGGAGGTAACTCAGCACTCCCAAGAATTCGAGCTTCACCACTGAATGCAGTTAATTGGCATGTCCAGGACCCCCTCACAAAAAATTCGAGTATTGGTAAAACAATTCTTCTATTTGTTACTTAATACGAAGAGTATATTTTACTTAATCTGGACCACGCTTTAGCTGTGCGGTTATATCAAAATTTAGCTTCGTTCTATTTTGTAACGGACATTAGATCATTGAATTCTTAAGCAATTAGGCTCTTTGCCTCGAATATAATGACTTTGAAACTCTGTGTTAAGTTTTAATTTACAATTAAGCTACAATTAACCGCTCGTGTAAACTGATTTTACAAGTTCTTTCCTTAACCTGATACCAAACGTAAAAGCTTTGTTTGGTGTAATGTTTAGCGATATTGGCTCATTAGAATATCAACAATACATTTTATTCTTACTCAGTGCCTCCATTCTTTTGATCTGGTGCCAAACTAATCTAAGCTTAGTATAAGACTACAATCTGTTGCTAAACAGGTTAATAGTGAAAGTTAGTATTTACTCAACACTTCCTCCGAGAGAAGAATGTGGCACAAGGTACTATTTACCAACCCCTCCGCTCGGGCAGGATATGACACAAGGTCAATTTTTAAGCGGAGTTTAACAGGTTTCAATTCAGAGTTTTCCTTCTCCTAGACTAGTTGCCTCAACAAGGCTGAAGAACCTAGTCCGTCCTACAATTTACCCATAGCTGGAGGGAGAATAAGGGGGTTCATACCTTTCCCAAGGATATTTGCCCGAAAGTGAACATAATAGCGCGAGTACGAACTCGCGTACTACGATTCCGCAGTTCATCGCTTTAACCATTACACCACGAGGACACAGAAGAATGTGGCACAAGGTCAATGTTTTAAAGAGGAAAATAACTGATTTAAATTCAGAGTTATCTTTCTCCTACACGGGTTCCCACACTCAAGTTAAAAAGCTTAGTATGCCCAAATATTTACCAAAAGCTGATGGAGAATAGTTCGATTTTGACCTTTCCCAAGGTTATTGGCTCTATGTGAAATGCAAAACAGCATTGTCCTGGATTCGAACTCGAGTCGCCAAGTCCATTCCATTGGTCGATTATCGTTACATCACGAGCGCATCCTTAATAGTTAAAATTCTTTGACAGCAGTGTGTAATGATCACACAACATTATGGTTGCGTACTACCAAAGTTACTTTCTTTTAGACATTAGGTTTTTGCTTTTGGTACTTGGGACTATTGAAAACTGCTGAGTTGTGAAGGAAAGAGATTCATCATCAGAATCTAAATTAAAATCCTTACATCCAAAGAACAAAGAACCAAAATGCAGAAAAAAGACTCTCGGTGGAATTTTATATTTTCTAAATAAAACAAAATAATTGAACTAAAATGGACAAGACAAAACGATATAGCTGAGTAATTTTTTAATAAAGAAATATTAAGGTGAGAGAGCCACCTGCTGTTCATCACGTTACCCAGTGCAAACTGACTTAGTCGCATATACTGATCCCGTCATTGCAATTGCTCATTCATAATTTTTTAATAATATATATTAACGGTTGCCACTCGCTTAATATAAAGCTCTTCTAACAAATTGAGCACTCCGGTCTCTGTTAGCGTAAAAATGTTCAAGAAAAATTAATGCATTTACGTTAAATTCCCTCGTTTACGATGAAGCTGTTGATGACTGCGAATTTATGTTATCAGGTTGACGTAAAGTTGGCTGGGTTTCCGTCTCAGCTCGAAGCATCTCGCGTATCTAGCTACATTGATGAGTTGTGATACAACAAAACAGTATGTCTATGGATGACAATATATATATATATATATATATATATATATATATATATATATATATATAATATGTTGTCATATTTATAAATTACTAGTGCTTAACGGTGATCGAGCGTATATTGATTTAAATTAGGATACCGTAGACACAAGGTCAATGGCGTTTCGTGTCTACGATATTTAAACTTAGATCTATCTCTCTATCTATCTAATATACTCGTGTAATGAACGATTTTTAAGAATAATATTTCTCCTAAAATAAGCGGACGTTCATGGTTCAAGACGTTGGCTAGTATAGCTAAAAGTTAGGGGTTGAACCTCCTGGTATTTGTGCTTGGTACTTTAAAGAACATAGCCCAGTTCCAGGGGTATTCTCACTGCGCACTCCCTGCTCCATCATTTAAAGGAGTAAATACTGGATTTATTGTCCAGGTCCTGGGGCATGACTAAAGAGGAATGCTGACAGGAATGAGCAATTTTTAAAACTATCTATCCAGGAGTTTTGCTTCCAGCGGACCTCCCACTTTCAAGTGACCTTGAGTCACATCCTAACACCGTTGGGGGTTGATTAATTCCTAGTTAAAACATGTTAGGACTGCTCATGAAGAAGCCGAAAATTGATGTATAAACCTTCAGAAATAAATGAGTGAAAACTGATTAGAATCTTATCTTAGGTCACATCGTAAGTTGAAGGATCAAAAAGACAGACTAGTTTCCAGGAAAGAATTTTAAAAAGTGCCTTATTTACCTTATTGTACCGTCTTTAACTACAGTGATTGCTTTCTGTTGCGTGGTCGTTTGCAAGCGTTTCTCGCTGACTGACAACTAAGATGAAGAAATTCGACTATCACTAGGTGCCTCATACTGTGCTTGGTGCAGGGCTAAGCAATGTTTAGTTATTAGTAATGCTATTGGAGAGAGACAAAAACAGTTGTCTTCCTTTGGACTGAGGCTGTGGCTTCCCACGTCACGTGTGCGTTGGCCATGTGCGAATTTAGACCTAATTCTTTCTCTTTTGCTTTCGGAGAAAACAATGTCTATTTTAGTTAGCGCCCGTGGAGCGAAAATGAACATGATTTTTATCTTGTTCATTGAGCAAAATGGAGACCGTATTTCCAAGTCTACATAGTCTGGAACGAGCAGCAAGGGGCATAGGCCTCCATGTCAATTCAGACAATATAGAATACATGTGCTTTAATCAAAGAGGCGACATCTCCACACTAAACGGTAGTTCTCTGAAACTAGTTGACAAGTTCACCTACCTAGGAAGCAGTGTCTCATCAACCGAGACATACATCGACACGCGACTAGCAAAAGCATGGACAGCTAACGTTAGTCTATCGGTCATATGGAAGTCAGACCTGACTGATAAAATGAAACGCAGTTTTTTCCAAGCAGCTCTCGTGTTGATACTGCTGTATGGATGCACTGCATAACGATAACAAAACATATGGAGAAAAAGCTTGACGCCAATTACATAAACATGCTGTGAGCAATATTGAACAAGTCCTGGAGGCAGCACCCGACAAAGTAGCAGCTGTACGGCCACCTATCTCCTATCACGAAAACTATTCAATTTAGATGAACCAGACATGCGGGACACTGCTGGAGAAGAAGGGACAAACTCATAAGTGACATACTCCTGTGGACCCCTTCACATGGACGAGCAAAGGCAGGACGACCAGTCAAAACCTACAAACCACAGCTCTGTGCCGATACAGGATGTAGCCTCGAAGACCTACCGGGAGCGATGGACAATAGTGAATGGTGGCGGGAGAGAGTCAAGGAGATCTGCGCTGGCGGCGTGACATGATGATGATATACGCGGTGGCGCTCGCGGTGAAATAGTTGTCGTCTTTGTACACGGCGACTCAAATTTAAATATCAGACAAGGTTGTTTAAATTTCACATCTCGCTGGGGAAAGGTATGAATGCAAGTATTCACCCTCCATCTATGGCTAAATAGAAGGGCTTACTGGACTCTTTAGTGTTGGCATGGCAATCGGTCTAGAAGTTTGAATTAGGAGTCTTACTTTTAGACCAATTAAACTCTGTATAAAAATAGACCTTGTCTCATCCTGTTCGTTAGAAGGGATTGAAATCATATTCATATAAGCGCATAAAAGAATCGTTCTCAGCTATTGTAGAGCACGTTTAAAATCTAGAATATACAAATTTTGTGCCCTTAAAAGTTAAAGTTTCATGTGGATCGCACAGTCTTCCGACGAATGTATCAAACTATCTATAGATATGTATATATATGATTATGGTTAAAATTTAACGCGAAAAGCAGTTTCAATCCCTGAATTTTTATACTGCTCTATGCTAAAAAATGCTTTGTGCTTTAGAAATAAAGGGCGTATCCCTTTTTTATTATCGAATTTTTCTGTCCATGAGTCAATAAAATTCATGTTTTTCTGTTTTAATCAATTAACTTGCTTTGCCCGGTGAAGAAATATTAAGATTTTACTATAATTTATTTTATTTGCTCTCGTTCTTTTTCGGGTGAGTATTTTATCCATTCTAAAAGGATTGGATTAAATAATAAGCAGGAAAATGCTGATGAATGATTTTTACTCAAGTCAGAATTATTGTTTATAGCTTCCGCGGTTTTTAATTTAAATAGGTCAAGAATATTTCAGTGTTTACTTAGAGTTAGTTCGCAGTAGACTAACAACGTACATAACACAAAATGCCATTCGTCTTGTTTTTAGCGATTTAGTAAATGGAGCTTTGTTTTAGAACAAGTCTAAAATATGGAACATATGATGATTGTAAAGATTTACTCAGCGGTTCGCTCAGATGTGGTAACACCCGATGATAGTATTTTTCCTCCGTCCCACCTAACGGACGAGTGTGGCACAAGGCCTTTTTTTAAGGTGGGTCTGGGAGCAGAGTCGAAGCCCACACGTGTCCGGCATTTCCAAAAACGCCTAGGACCCCGTCGGTATTCCCCTAAAAGGGGCGCCTCAGGCGCCGGGCGATAAACCCAACACCCTGAAGCCAGAGGTATATCCAGTGACAAGACACACTCAGCCTGAACCGCCCATCGCATCACGGCCGGCCTAAATGTGTCCCATCAACTGGATATGTCGCTTCTCGAAAGGCCGCGAAGTGATGGCAACACCCGATGGTTGTACTGAGATGAGTGAGACAGGCTAGTTAAAAATCACTTAACGTATCACTTAATGATTACTTGATTGAAAGAAAAAAGACATGAGTAATTTTTTTTGTTCAAGATTATGGAAAAAATTTGTTACAGAAGAACTGTTATATTCTGGCTGGAAAATCTTTCGAAATAATTGGTTTGGTTTGGTTTCTTTGTTTAATGGCATATCAACCTTTGTAGGTTATTTAATGCCAAAGCCATTCTCCTAGAAGAACGGTAGTGGTACAATTCAACCCATAGCTAGGAGGATAAGGGGGTTCATACCTTTCCCAAGGGTATTTACCCGAAAGTGAACGTAATAGCGCTACTGGAGTACAAACTCGCTTACTATGATTACGAAGTCCATCGCTTTAACCATTACACCACGAGGACCCCCCCCTTTCAAAATGAGTGATTCGGTTAACACTATTATATTCTTATAAAGTAATTCACGGGGGTGGGTAGAGAAGATGGGCAACTTAACTGACCATGTATTGAAGTTGCCATGTCTTAAGATAAGGATATGTAAAGCGAAATTAGACGAAGGAAAATAAAACACGTGGGCTTCTTGAAAAAGAGAATAGAAGATTAATTTTATTTTACAGAAAGGAGAGTTACAAAAAACAACTGCTTGGGTTATCTAACTTGATTTACCTCTTTTTAACACCTCCGTATGCTCTCATATTAATACTTTTAATTATTTCCATACATATGAGAGCACAATCCAAAAAGAGTTTAAACTCCAAACAAAAGACTTTTGAGTCTCTCTAGCTTTAATTTTGTCATGGGTTTTGTCATTATGTCAGCAATCATATCTGTGGTTGGACAATAGATAATCTCTATTTTCTTCTTGTGTAATGCATCTCTGATGAAATGATATTTTATATCGATATGTTTACACCATTGTTTATTTACAGGGTCCTTAGATAGAGCGATCGCACCTTGGTTATCTCCAAGTATTTTTGAAGGTTCATATATCTGTTGAGGGTCCATTCCATTTAATAGCTGAATTAGATATAAACTCTCTTGTGTTGTTTTAGCTAGAGCCATGAACTCAGATTCTCGGGTGGACAGTGCAACTGTAGGTTGCTTCTTTGACTTCCATGAAATAGGCGAGCTTTCTTTGTTTAAATAAAAACAAAATCCTGTTGTACTACGTCGATCACTCTGATCAGACGCCCAATCTGCGTCGATGTAAGCTAAGATCCCTAACTCCTCACTTTTCTGGTAACGCAGTTCGTAATGGGATGTACCTCTTAAATACTTTAGGATATGTTTTGCTGCTACCCAATGCTGTTGACGTGGCTCTGATAGATACTGTGATAATTTACCTACAGCATAACTCAAATCTGGTCTAGTACGTGTCATTTGGTAGATTAGGTTACCAATAATTTTACGGTATTTTCTTGAATCAACAGGGTCACTGTTGTTACTGAGATCCATTTTTAGTTCACATGGTGTTGCTCTTGGTTTGCAGTTTGACATATTAAATCTTTCCAACACCCTTCCTATGTACTTGTTTTGGTTCATTTTAAAACATCCTTGTGTTATGTGAAAATCTATCCCTATGAAATGGTTAGGTTTTCCCAGATCTTTCATTTTAAATTCTGACATCAACATTTTCTTGACGTTACTAAGGGAGTTAACTTTGTCAGCTGCGATGATTAAATCGTCAACCCAGGATACGATTGATAATCTCTCATTTTGTTTCATATAAACACAGTAGTCTGCTGGATTTTCTCGATGAGGCATTCATGTAACATTTTGTTCCAGTTTCTGCCTGATTGCTTCAGCCCATATAGAGATTTGTTTAGCCTATAGACTAATTTATTTGTTTTAAATCCTTCTGGCTCCTCCACAAAAATCTCATAGTCAATTGGTGCATGCAAATACGTCGTTTGTACATCCATCTGGTGGACAATCAGATCATATTGCACCACCATTTGCATGTTTGTAGTAGGGGAGAAGGTTTCTCCATAGTCTATACCCTTTTTCTGGCTGAATCCTCGAGCAACGAATCTTGCTTTATATCTTTTGGATCCATCAGGGCTTTCCTTGATGGTGTAGACCCATTTACTTTATACTGTCTTTTTGCCTTCAGGTAAATTTGTCAGTTCAAAAACATTATTTTCCTTTAGGGATTCCAGTTCTTCGTGCATCGCCTCAACCCAGCAGTGTGCATCTGAGGAATCTATTGCTTCTCTATAGGTTCTTGGTATATTGGATGTGGCTTTATAAAAATAGTCAAAATTAATCAATGCATGGTCACTATCATCCTCAGAATTTGTAATGTAGTCATTTAGATGTTCATGAGGTTTTCTTTCCGTTTTGGGGTAATGTCGAAGCTTACTATCTTCCTCGGTCTGTGCATTATCCCGTGTTTCTGTTGTTTTAATTTGTGGGTCTGGGGTAGTAGCTGATGTGTTGTTTTGTACATACTTCTTTTGGGGGAAGTAATCATCATCATCTTAGGTTGGATAGGTCTGAGTCTGCTGATTTGTCACATTGCTAATCAATTCTATTAGCCTGTGTTTGAGAACTCTATTATTCTCCAGATAAAAGACTAAATATGCAGGACTTTTTCTGTCATACCCAACGAATATCCCTTTTTCACATGTCGGATCTTGCTTCTTCTTCAAGTTTTTGTATACATAACATGTTGACCCAAAGATGTTCATCTTTGATAGATCAGGATTCCTTCCCGTTATCATATAGTTGGGAGTTTGTTTTAGACGGTTGTTAAAACATCTGTTTCTGATTACGGCAGCTGTCATTACAGCGTAGGTCCATAAACTTTTAGGTAAATTGTTTTCAATGACCATGCATCTAGCCATTTCAAATAGGGTTCGCCAATGTCTTTCTGCTGTCCCATTTTGGTGTGGTTAATAAGCCTCAGAAGTTTTGTGTCGAATACTATAATCACAGAGTAATCTCTGAAAATCATTCGATCGGATCTTAGGGATTTTATACTTCCATAGGGGGCAGTATCAGTGATAAATTTCATTGTGGCAGATGTCTTTCTTTGTTTTTAAAAAATACACAAATATTGCACCGGAAAAATCATCAGTGAATGTGATCGCATATCTGTGTCCGTTTATGTCTGCTAGTTCAAAAGGGCCAGCTAAGTCAGTGTGAATTAATTCAAAAGTAAATGTTGCACGCCTGTCACTTTGTCTATTTCTGCTCTGAGAAAAATTTCCATGGATACAGATTTTACAGTTTTTGTTTAGAGTGCCTATTTTTTTCTTTAATTTTCATTCCTTTAACCACATTTGGCAATTTTCTAATGTCATCGTAGTTGTAATGACCTCATCCTATGCCAAGTATTTATATCATAGCAGCCCTGGCAACTATCTTCCGATTTGTTCGTTGTAGACATTAAATAATATAGCACGTTGTGGACGAATATACTAAATTTTGTTCCATTTTTATGAATCAGCACATTCTTGTTTTTCTTAAATGTTATAGCTGCCCCGTTTGCCGTAGCAGACTTGACAGAAAATATATCCTGTGAGTAGGAGGGTATAAATAATGCCCCTTTTAAGGTGACTGACTCCATGTTTCCGTTCGCATTCACCAGGCATATCTCAGCGTCACCTCGTTTTAAAGCGACCCCATTTGTCTTGGTACCGTCAGTCAGTTCTATAAAATGGTTATCAGGTTGGAATGAGTCATCAAAATTTTTGAATCTCTCAATATCCTTTATAATGTGTGAGGTAGCCCCCGTATCAACCATAATTCTCTTGCTTTCAACGGTTCTCTGTGGTCGGTCATTTATTTTAAAAACAAATGAACTATCTTCTTCTTCTGCTGCAGCTTTGATGGTATCTCGCTTTTTATAGTGACATGACTCCCTCACATGGGTCTGACTTTTGCAGTAGTTACACCACTTTTTATTTTTATTGAAATTATTTGGGCATATTTTTGCTACATGCCCTTTTCCATAACACTTAAAACACGAAACTTCGTTACTTATTTTTGAGAATGAATTGGTCAATTTCATAACATTGTCATCATCATTTGAGTTTTGATGATAATTATCCGTATCCTCGAAACTTCGAAGTTGCGTTTTGAATTTGGAGAACGTTAGCTCCTTACTGCTATGAGCCACATATATATCGAAAAAGGATTAAATGTGCTTGGTAGTCCTTTTAGAACCATGGCGGTTATTAAACCATCGCTTAATGTTTCTCCGGCATTTCTCAGTGCCGTTACTGTTGCTTCTGTTCTAATGATATAGTCGGTAACACCTTCATTCTGTTCCTTTTTTAGTGACGTTAATTAGGTATATAAAGAAATAATTCGTGGTTTTTCCTTATCTGCGTAATGGTCACGCAATATCCTCAGAGCTTCTCTTTCATTGTCCGAGGCTTCTCTCACGATAAGGGACAGGCTTTTATCATCCAGGAATTGTATCAGTTCGTTATATGCTTCCTCATTCCTTTCCAGATGTTTCGTCTTCGTTAAGGTTTTTACCTAAAATGGCATCCTTTAAACCCAACGTGCGGAGGTATCCTAAAAACTTCGTTTCCCAAATTTCATATTTGGTTTTATCTCCGTCAAATAATAACCAGCTCCACCAACTTCTATTATCTCTTTTCAGGGGCCCATAACCTGTTGAAGTTGCCATATATTAAGATAAGGATATGTAAAGCGAAATTAGACGAAGGAAAATAAAACGCGCGAGCTTCTTAAAAAGGAGATTAGAAGATTAATTTTATTTTACAAAAAAGAGAGTGACACAAAACAACTGCTTGGGTTATCTAACTTGATTTACCTCTTTTTAACACCATGGAATGACGAACTAACTGATATATAAGAGGTGTGGAAGGAATGGGAAGAAACAACAATAGATTCAACAAATATGGAGAAATTTATTTACAGAATTACAACATGGTTTCTTTTCCTTATGTTATTTAAAAGGGATTACAGAGTAGCTAAGTTGTGGAATTTCTATTCGATGAAATTTGCAGTGAAGACCTACTTGTTAGGAGCCCTGAAGCTCGAACTGTTATCGAAAGGTTTGCTTTTTTAATAACCTTTTCATTTTTATTTTGACTATTATTTTACACTGAATTAGATTAATATTATTTTCGAAACGCCCATTCTCATACAGTAGACTGAACCTTTTAAAGTAATCTGGAGTATGAAAACTTTTGGTCCTCCTCTGGGATTAGGGGCTCTGAAAGTTAAGCTTCATTAGTTTCGTAATAGATCCGCCCCTAGATAGTTGTGTTCTCTCTAAGTGTTCATGGATAACTTGTTTTGGGATATCCTTCGTGCGTATGTGTGGTAAGGCAGCTTGGTCCCAAAGGAATATGTTCTGAGTATTATCCGTGCTTAGCTGCCAAGGGAAGCGAGGAAACTGCAACCTGTCGAAGACACGCAGTGGAATGGGGTTAGCTGCGAATAGTAAAGCTGCTCCTTATGAAATGCAGGGCGTTATTTATATGCTTTTGATTGGATCAGGAAAGCGTTTTCAGCTTCAGTCAGTGGTGCTCTCCGATTAGCTAAAAAAGGCTCAATAACTTGAAACATGATTGCTCACCGCTATGTCCACCAGTCAGGCAGTGATCTCAAATGGCACACTTGCTGTTCTATTTTTTGACCGCGATGAAGTGTTTATAAATCATAACAAGATTTGACTAAAAGTATAGCAACACTACGCCGTATCATTCATATATCACTGTTGTATTGAGATCAGAATTGAGGATGCTGCGTGTTTTTTTTACCAAATTCTGAAAGCAGCATCTTACCAAGCAGCAGCTGTAGAACCACTTGCCTCCTATCTTATAAACCATCCAAGTAAGGTGTGCAAGACATGTTGGGCACTACTGAGGAAGTAAAAACGATCTCTTGCACTTAGGCACATCAGTGCTTGCTGACGAGTAAAAATTCATATTCATCAGCTCTGTGTGGACATGGGGTGCCATCTAGACAATTTACCCAGAACAAAAGACGACAGGAATCGAGAGTCAAAGGAATCCACGCTATCGGCACGCCTTGATGATGGAGATGATTGTACAACGACTATTCCATTTTACTTGGTAGAAAACCAGTATCCCCAGCAATGGGTTAAATCGTACCACTACTATTTTTTCTCCAAAATGGCTTTGGCATTAGATAACCCACGAAGGTTTGATATGAGATAAAACAAAGTAACCGAAACTAGAACCGAACGAGAAATTTGATAATTAAGCCATGATTAATAAATAAACAGCAAATTATAAAAGTAAAATATTTTGATTTAAAACTTTCGTCTATTATTTTCTCCTGAAGTAGTTTTGTGGAACGAGTGGGTGTTTTGTCGTGTGGGTTTGCTGTAAACCTATAGTAGTATTCAATATCATCGATTTTTTAAAATTGCAATCAGTGCCCATAGCAAGGCAAACTGATATTTCAATTCATAACGTTTCTAATATTGGTAAGATTAATGATGAATTTCTACACTAGGATGGTATTGGTGTTGGTTCGGTTGGGTTTTATGGCATATCAATCATTATAGGTTATTTAATACCAAATCAATTTTATAGATATAAGTAAGTAAGTAAAGTTGGCGACCATAGTCGAGGGTAACCCGAAGGCTCCCTTTTCGATAGCTACTACACCAAGATGTAGGGGAGGGCGCTACTCCTTCCCTGGATGGCTCTACTTTACCCTTGATCCGCACATTATAATGCTGAGTGTTAAGCAAGGAGGCATCAAGTACCATTTTTTGAGTCTTTGGTATGACTCGACCTGGGATTGAACCCAGGTCTCCCGGGCCATTGGCGAACACTCTAACCGCTAGGCCAAGTTTTATTTCAAACAATTCAGTTTTGCAAAAGTATACAGTTTAGTTCTATTTGACCCA
Source organism: Sepioteuthis lessoniana (assembly GCA_963585895.1). Classification (NCBI taxonomy): domain Eukaryota; kingdom Metazoa; phylum Mollusca; class Cephalopoda; order Myopsida; family Loliginidae; genus Sepioteuthis; species Sepioteuthis lessoniana. The sequence goes on from OY757916.1 coordinate 95,346,693, forward strand.
TAGATAGGACCCAATCAGGTGTTACCACTCCGGGGCAGAGTGGACCTGGAAACGATGGCTATAAAGGGGTATTTCGCATTCTCCAACGCTCCAGAATTACTGGAACCTCCCGATCAGATTGTTTAGCGTTATAACAGGACACTCGTTGGGGTAATCTTACCCTTCTGCAGAAAAGCAGTAGATGTATTCTACAGCCCCGGCCGACTGGGCTCAGATGGCTTAGTGACATAAGCAGTAAACTCATTGGGAAAATCTTACCCCTCTGCAGAGATGCACTCGGTGTATTCTGCTGTCACAGCCGACTAGGCCAAATCTAGAATCGAAAATAAAATTGTATCTGAAAGGATTACAGGATAACAAGTGCTTAGTCTATTTCACCCGGAATTTACAAATTCCAACACTACTCGTTTATAGATAGAATCCTACATAAAATTCGCGTTTCTTACAAACTGAAATATTTTCTTCATGTTATTTCCTTAAAATGAAACGGATTATTTTTCATTTGACGACATTTAGAAACAAATAAATTTTAAAGATTTAGAAATAACGACAATCAGAAAAATGTCCTCAGCTTAATTCTATGGCAAGAAAATCGTCAAAAAATAGATAAGATAAATACATTTGATAAAAAAATATGGATTAAATGCTTGAAGTGAAAGAAATGGGCAAAGGAAATTCTATCTATAAACGAGTAGTGTTGGAATTTGTAAATTCGGCAGTTAATATCTGCTCGAATACGATTAGCTGTTTTGAAGTTGTGCCGTTATTCCCTGCCCCTACTACTATTCAAATGAGACCCACCAAGGATCTGGCCCTCCTTTTTTCCTGTACTCGAGCACAAAACACTACCTGGCTGGCTCCTTTTTGCTAGTGAGCACTTGGTTATTCGCTTGAGGCAGTTTTTCTTAAGCAAGGTGGCTCGAGTAAAAGGCCTTTTATTCGCTTAGGCTAAGCCTCTTTTCCTTACATTTTTTAAACAATAAGCCTACTGCAGGCTAAGGTTTTGGTATGCTGTCCTCTTCGAAAGAAAGTTGAGTCTATGGTCTGGAGGCGGAATTAATGGACTCTTTTGCCGGCTAGAGAAGCCGTTGGTCGGGTCAGTAGATTCGGTAAATGCCTCCGTAGACTCAACAGAAGAAAATTCGAGTTGAAATAGAAAGATATTCATCTCTAGAAGGAGGAAGCGGTGGTCTACTCGAAGTTCACTTAAAGAAATAGTAAACTAGGTTTTCAACAAGTCTACACAGGAAACAAGAAGAACACGGATGTCTAGGTTGATTCTACACTAGAAGGAGACTCCGAAAATAGAACAAACCCAAAAAAGTGGCTTCAAAAAGAACTTTGATATAAAATTTTATTATCTTATCATTAACAAAAGTTAAACTAACAGTAGGTTGTTGACGGAATTGCTTCGTGTAAGTCAGTCGTTATTTTTTTATACTCGCTCTTTTTTGGTTATAATATTGTTGTTATTTGAATGTATGTTATTTTTTTTTAACCTAAAATTCAATGTTTTCGTCAAAAATAAGGGAAAATATGCAAAGCTGGGTTTTGTAAAGTTTATTTCTCTTGAAATAAATTATTTTGTGGGAACTTGTTTGTGTTTTTAAGAAAGAGACGCACTTCTCTTTCAGGTAGCAAAAGGTTAGCATTCCAACCTCCCTTTTTGTCTACTTTATGTTTTATACATTTCTCTACCCTTTCACCGGGCCTGACAGTTACTGCTAAATATTCTTGGGCTCGGCAGAGATAAAGTTTACTTAGTAATTTTGGTAAACTTGTATTTTATATAGCGACTATCATCCTGACAAATTTGTTAACTTCGTATGTTGGTCGTTGCAATTTAAAACCAATAATCTAGCATATTTATTGAATTGAGCACATTTCTTATAGTAGACGCAGCACTAGGAAGACTAGAGAACCATTAGAGGAATTATTGTAAAGGATATGGAATAAGTAATACGGGTTCCTCATAGAAATGAATTTCAAGACAATTCGTTTCATTTAAAGTTTTATTGACATGACAGCTAGACAGGAATGAGACACAAAAAGAGAAAAGATGTATGTATGCTAGAAAATTATTTTATGCGACGTACGTGCATGAAATTACTAAGAAGAAACAAAGGTGTTGTCTGTGGAATTGTGTTTGTGACAGAGAATACATACTTGAAAACGTTCCTTGTCATTGTTGGTTGTGTCTAAAATTATATGCGAAATAGACATCTCTATATGTGTGAAAGCTGTCAGTACCGTGTCTCGTGTCTAATAGTTTATAACATAGTGTTTGCCACTGAAGCCTGAATCTGTTTTGTTGCTGCGATCGCGTGCTGTCTTCAAAAGGAAAAAAAAGCTTTTGACTCACTTCTATTCTACCAGGATGGTACGGATGGTGTCGCTTCCTAGCGGTGGTTCTAAAAGTTACCTTGTTATCTTACGTCTTCTATGTCGTTGATTTTAGAAATTTTGATGAAATCTTTAGTATATAACCTTTTTAGGAATAGATATGAAATCATCTTCAAAATAATTATAATATTGATAATAAACATTATTGTTCTACAAAACATTTAAGGAAAGTTATGGAACATGACAATGATGGCGATATTAACCGGATCACTTGGATCAGTCTTCAGGAAGAGATTGAGTGAACGGGAGATCAGAGGAAGAATCAAGATAATCTAGACGACAGCACTACTAAAATCATCTAGAATATTCCAGAGTGAAATCTCTTATATCAGCTTTGGATTACCTTTCACATAATTAATGTGGCATAAATCTATGTTAATTACATAACGTGGATATATCTATGTAAAATTCTTTTATTACCTATGTAATATATTTAAGTTGTATAGATATTGGTTATACAAATATACATATATGTGTGTGTGTGTGCTTTGTTGTAGACGGTGTGAAAGCGCAGTAACAGATGCGTGACGTGTATATAACCGCAGAGGTTAGGAAAGGGGTTACCCACCTACGACAGGTAATTCATTGTGCGTTTCTCAGGAAAAAGACCGATCATTTGATGCAGTGTTACATGACAGGAAAAAAAAAACAGTCAGCAGGAGACATGGATGCCTTTTCTCCACCAAGAGGACTAAGTGATTGGTTACTGCAGTGTCATGGGATAGGAGAAAGACAAAGTGACAAAAAAGACAGCAGACATTTTTCCAGGAGTTTCGCCTCGATTGCCGCGAGGGTAACCTCGTGTAAAATTCGCTTCGATCGAATTTGAAAGTTGGGAAAAAATCTTCAAGTTAGAATCAAGTCCTTAACAAAGATTTGTCCTTCTTCCGAAATTAAACCTACCCTATGAGACCCAGTTAGTATCTTCGTTTAATAGCATAACAAACCTTCCTGGGTTATCTAATATCAGATCTCCACTTGTAGAAGAACAGTAATGGTATTTAAACCATAGCTATTTAAACCATAGCTGACAAGGATGAGGGGGTTTTTACCTTTAACAAGGGTATTAGTCCGAAAGTGAAAGTAATAGCGCAATTGGGAATTGAACTTGTTTACTATGACGTTGCAATCCAGTAAATTAGCCACAACACCACAAAGATCCGACTTGAAAAGTAAAATAAAGTCGGGTATTAGCCATCAACGACAGATTTGCTAACTTCTTTTCTGTCATGGAGTAAGAAATAACGGGGTTATCACGGTGATTCAAGGTTTTATGGCTCGAGTCGAAGATAAAGCGACAACAAGCATTAGTTGACGGACCAACCCACAACATTATATTATATAACTTTATAAACAAGATTAGAGAAAAAAGAGACAGGATGCAACTTCATCTCCACTCAAGATTGACGAAAACCTTGGAAATATTGTTTAAATCTTTCGTAAACACATTTTGGCAGTTATCACCGATCTTCCTTCGCATAACTTTAGTCTTTAAAGTCTTAAGATGAAACCGTGAAGTCCGCTTTCGGCTGATACATTGAAGAGCTTGGCTACAGGAGGATGTCCTCTTGAGCCAATACCTTCTCCATTATATAAAAGAGCAAAGGTCACGTTCATTTCCTGATACCTGGAGTGTCTCCTTAAAAGAATGCTGATGGAGACCGAACATTTTTGGCACTGATCTTGTCCATGCGTTGGTCTGCCTAAAAATGATTTTGTGTCACGTCCAGCCCGACGGGTAAGGAAAATACTGAGGCTGTAGGCTATCCTCTAGATATGATTCTGGAGATCTAAGGATTGCATATCTATAGAACGAGAAAAGAAAGGCGTGACTAACGTTTAGCATTCAAGTCTCATTAACATACCATTTTTGATTTGGGTTATATGTCGTTTTAGAAATCTGAGAACAGTAGCTCTTATTGGAGTTTATAAAGTAATATAAAAATATTTCTGTCATTAATTTCAATTTAATATCTGCGTCGGTTAATGAATGGCGAACAATTGCCAAATCACATCTCATGAGGCTGTAGCGTTAAACTATCAACACTATCGCAAAACCTGTATATATCTTTTCTCACAAACCAGCAGAGAAGGTAGTAGGATGCTTTGGTTTAGTGACTATTTAATGACATATCAACCCTTGTTGATTATTTTATGCCAAATCTTTTTTTTGTATATTTGATTTATCAGTGAATAATTTAAGGGTAAATATCTTTTGTTTGGTTTTGTTATTGTTTAATGGCATATTAAATCTTGTGACCGATTCACAGTACCCATTTCCTACGACGATAACCGTTACGCTAAAACCATGTGTAATTCGTATGAGCTCGCTTACTGAAAAGATAAACATACATTATAGAATTAGACTATTCCCATTGCAAATTTAATCTTCAACGCACTTTTTGGTTTAGTAAAGCGTAATGACATTATGATCCCCGCGGTGGTCACAATCTTTATTTTAGCGACGTTTCCATTCTCGAAGATAAATACCCAAAATAACAGATAATGCAACAATAAGTGAAAAGTTAAACTCACCATAGTACGCCGGTAGATCCGTATGCAAATTGATTGACTGATTGATTGTAACGACATGTCAACCCATCTAATATTATTTTATGAACGCCATTCCCTAACCTCTAGGTATGAAATAACCATTGATGGATTGACACGCAATTTCACCGGTTGAAATCAATCAATCAGTCAGTTAAGCAGCAACGCTCACATCAGTCTGTTTTTCAGTTGCGTGTTTAGTTTGATCCGCCATTTTTATGTGGAGATATTCCAAAATAATTTCTTTATTAACCGATTCACTGTCGCATTTTTCAAATTTCGGTAGCTCCCAATGCCGTGTATTGCATAGTTGAAAAAAAATGAAGGCTTTTTAAATAAAAGTAACTTTAAAACTTTTAAATTACCATAAATATTATAATAGCCAATGTACATTTTATGAACAAAAAAAAATGTCTTCAATAGAATCAATATATTTCCTGCCTTGTATTTTTTCCGAAACGATCAGAATGATTAAATATGTCGAAAATAATCGATTTTTGTGTTGAAACAACGAGAAATATTCCTGCACCCCAAGTGGGTGAAAAATACGGTCCAGCAAACGGAATATGAAATCGATAACAGTTGCACATTCTAGTGAAAGGGTTAAATTTTCCAACACCTTTTCATGAGACAGTTCATCTCTGTAAAATAGATTATAATATTTGTCTTAAAGATGGCGCCCCCCGACATATATATATATAGAGAGAGAGAGACAGACAGACAGACAGACAGAGAGCTGAATAAACAATTTTCAAAACCTGGAATTAGATAGATTAAATGGTTGATCTTAACGGCATGTCAACGCGTCTGTGGTTATTTTATGTGTAGAGGTTAAGGAATCACATTCGTAGTATATCCTTATTTACACTTTGTGTCGTTTCTTAAGAGGTTTTCATTGCGCAGGATTATGCGTTATCTAGTATTTCTATCCAATATGAATAATTTTCTTACTGTTGTATGATTTCAAGTTTGTAATGATAATAACCGAGTTAGTAATAATAATAATCCTTAGTAAATAACTGAATAATTCCCATCAATTCTCTAAGGAGAAAACGTGACAGATTGTACTGGGTTACATTGTACAAGTAGCAAGAAATTATCTCAGACCTGACCTATTATCAAATGCCCAGGATGCCTTCAAATTGATTGATTGTTATCCCGACTGGAGTTATTTTATGCCTAGAGGTTAGGGAATTGCGTACATTGTATGTTTATATTTACATTTTTGGTTAGGTTTTATGGCATATCAACCCTTGTAGGTTATTTAATGCCAAATCCACTTTATACACATATATTAAATATATATGATTTGGTGTTGTTGGGTTTTATGGGATGTCAACCATTATAGGTTATTTTATGCCAAATCCTCTTTATACAGATATATTAAATATATATGGTTTGGTTTGGTTGGATTTTATAGCATATCAACCATTGTAGGTTATTTAATGCTAAATACATATATATTAAATATATTATTTATAAATATTTTGTTGATAATATTTTTAAACAAGCCTGGACTCATTTTTTAAATGCAGTTGAATGGTTTCAAGTATTTCTATCTAAAATAATACAACTTACTCTTGATCATTTGTTGACAGAAAGTTAAATAGTTTCAAGTATTGCTATGCGACAGTAACAATTTAATATCAGTCATTAGTTTGCATATATATAAATGGATGTACATATATGATTTATAAGTGACTAGTTTGTGGGCAATTTCATTTTTAAATGAGTTAGAACTAATTTACTTGCACACAAGCATTATTGTTTCAATAAAAGTTAAATGGTTTCAATTATTGCTATCTAACACTTATAATTCTATTCATATCAATTATTTGTTTGCATATTGTGAAGTGGTTAGAAGTATTGCTGTTTAACGCTAATTATTCTATTCCACATTATTCATTCATTTGCACACAGTCAAATGCTTCCAAGTATTGTTATGTATCATGAACAATTCCATTTAACATCAATCATTTGTTTGCAGACATATCAAACAGTTGTATTTGACCCAGAAATAGGACCTTTTTCAGGTGCTACCACTTGGACATGAGAGCGATGACAATGAAAGGGTACTCTACATTCCCCGAAAACTCCAGGACTGGAGCCTCACCACAAGATTATTTAGTATCATATCTAGGGCACTCGTTCAGTGTAGGGGGGGATGTCTTGCCTCTCTGCAGATATGCATTCGGTGTATTCTCCAGCCACAGCCGACTGGGCTGGACATTTTTGGCGTAATTTCTTAAGATTTTTTTTTGCAGTCAGTTATATGATTGGTTTAGTTTTAAGACATATCCATCCTTCTAGCTAATTTAATACCAAATCTTTTTATACATATACAGTAGCGTCCAAAACTAAGGGACAAAATTTTTAAATCTAATATTCTCAATTTTGTCCCTTACTTTTGGACGATCCTATTTTGAAAATAAATAAATAATTGTTATAATTCTTTTTCTATCCTTTGCAAATGATTCAAATTTTAGTATGTTATTATGGATGATAACAACTATCAGTTGTCAAAATTTCAGCTTTTCACTGTTGTTATTCCTAACAAATATCAGGTTTTAAAATTTTGTCCCTTAGTTTTGGATGCTACTGTATATTAAAAATATATGATTTGGTTTGGTTTGGTTTGGTTTGGTTTTATGGCCTATCAACCCTTATAGATTATTTAATGCCAAATCTTTTTCATACATATATATTAAATATATATGATTTGGTTTGGCTTGGTTTTATGGCACATCAGCCCCTGAAGGTTATCTAATGCCAAATCTTTTTTATACGCATTTATTAGATATATAGGATTTGGTTTGGTTTGGTTTGGTTTTATAGCATATCCACCCTTGCAGGTTATTTAATGCCAAATCTTTTTTTATACGTATGTATTAAATATAAAATTTCTAAGCACACTTTGTTGATAACATTTTAAAACGAGACCGGACTCATTTTTTTTAATACACAATTAAATGTTTTTACGTGTTGCTATTTAACTATACCAATTCAACTAAATATCAGCCATTTGTTTACACACAGTTAAATGATCAAACAGTTCTATTTCAAACAATTTGATTAAGCATAAGTCAACAAAGTTAAATCGTTTCAAGTATTGCTATGTATCACTAACAATTCAATCAAACATCAGTCATTTGCTTACAGATAGTTGAATGATAAAAAAAATTCAGTTTAGCATAAGTCAAAGTTAAATGGCTGCAATTATTGCTATGAATTACTTACAATTCAATTAAACAATTTGACCCATAGATAGGACCCGATCAGGTACAACTACTTTGCCAGAGTGTACCAGCGAACGATGGCAGTAAAGGGGTATTCTGCATTCCCCAAAGCGCCAACATTACTGGAGTCTTGCCATGAGATTGTTTAGCGTCATACAGGACACTCGTCGAAGGAGTCTTACCCCTCTGTAGAGATGCCGTTGGTGTTTTCTCCAGCCCCGGCCGACTGGGCAAAGTTATATGATATCAGGTTTCCTATCTAAAAGAAATAATTTGCAAACAGATCTATTTGACCTTTAGATGAGAACCTAACAGGTCAACCATTACGGGTCAGAGTGAACTTGGAAGTAATGGCAATGAAAGGATATTTCTGTGGCTAGGTCGATAATGATGAGTCGAGCCCAAAATCATTTGAAAATTAGTGACAACTGCTAAGACAAGAAGAAGAAAAAAATCAAGGTGGTAATGTTAAATTTTCAATTTTTATTTGGAAAATAACAAAGAGTAAATAATGTTTTGTGGGAGTAAATTGGCCGTAAGTTGCCGGAGATCACCGGTCATATGGCTAAATGCCTGCTGCAGGCTGACAGCTGGCCGATGAACACCGGTATTGCTGAATTGTTGTCGCAGGTCTCTGGCTGATAGACGTAGTTAGCCAGTAGTGTTGAATGGTTGCCGGTCGTTAGCTGCTCTCACCTATTAGACTGGCTTGACTGCCGGTCGATGCTGCTCCGGGCAGTTAGGCTGGCTGAGTCACTGGTCGTTGCTGCTCCGGACCCTTGTTGGGTTGTGTTCTTACCCTACAAAGATGCAGTATTCTACAGCCTAAGTTGACTGGGTTATATGTTTAAGGTGAAAGATTTCCTCCCGTATCTGACTATGGTGGAACCATTTACTGCTTGAAGTTTGAACAGGGTGGCTTTTGAGAAGTATTTGTTTGCAAAGGGTATCACATTGCTTTAGCCGTGTATTCCAGGAATTTTAATTTGCAATCGCTGTTCCACATGTAAAAGAGGCAGTATCGTAGGTTCCTACCGGTTGGATCCACCGCTGCTACTTTCGATTCGATCAGTGTCCATGGGCCGTTTGGTATTTGCAGGGTATTTTGTAATTTCTGGCTTTATTGTCAAATGTGTAGTGGGACCAGCAAACGGCCAAGTCGGTCTGTCGCCCTTGGCTAGCACGGCATCCTCCGACTCGATAGTTTTTGTAAATATTGACGGACTTCGAGCCCTGCAATGTAGGAGGAACAGCATGTGATTTATTTGTTTCAGTCGGTTGGCTACCGCTCTAAATTCCTTGTATTACCCTGTGTGCCATCGTGTTCGTGAATCTAGATTTAGTTTTGGTCGATCTTAGAGTAGAATCACTCAGCTCGTGTGTTGGGTTGATGGCCCATCAACCCTTGTAGGTTATTTAATACCAAATTCTGTTTATGCATAGATATATCAAATAAATGATTTATGAACGAATCGTTCGTAGATAACATTTTTGAATGAGCCAGAGCTCATTTATTTGGACACAGTTAAATGGATATACATATATGATTTGTAAGTGAATAGTTTGTTGGTAATCTTAATTTTAAATGAGTCAGAGCGACTTTGTTTGCAAACAAGTATTGCTCTAGTAGGCACACAGTTTAATGGTTTCAAGTATTGCTCATACTAATTGTTTTATTTGCTCACGATTAAATGGTTTCAAGTATTATCATTTAACGGCAATAATTCTATTTATCACTGTTTATTCATTTGCACACTGTTAAATGGTTCTAAGTATTGCTTTGTAATACCAACTGTTCAATTTTTACAAACAAATGGTTTCAAGTATTCCCGTCTAACATGGATAATTCTATTAAGTATTAATTCTTTGTTTGCACTCGCTTAAATGGCTTCCTGAATTTTTATCTGATACCAACAGTTTTATTTGCACACTATTAAATGATTTCATGCTCACTATCGAACGTTAACAATTCAATCTAACGCCAATCATTTGTTTGCACGATTAAATGGTTAAACAATTCTATTTGACCCTTGGATTAGACCCTAACAGGTACAACCACACCGTGGCTGAGTGAATCTAGGAGTAATGGCAATGAAAGGGCTACTTCAAATTCTGCAAACTCCAGCACAAGAGTCTCACCATCAAATTGCTTAGTGTCATATCCAGGACACTCTTTAGAGTGGGGTTTTACTCCTCTGCAGAGATGCAGTTGGTGTTTTCTACCGCCCTAGCCGACTGGACTGGATTTGGTTGGTGGAATCAGCTAGTTGATCCAAAGGCACTGGGACGAATATTTGTGTTGAACGATTCATAGACAAGCCACGAAAAATCGATTCCACCATAGTGTATTTCCCAAGTTGGTTTCTCGTGGTAACTGTGATGAGGGTCTTGTCAGCCCTCGTAACGTAGGTAAATAATTCGAGGAGCAAGTCTTCATCTGAGCAGCTGGTACAATTAAGAATAGCGTCCTTTTTGGCTGGTGTTCGGCTCGTACACCGGCTCATTGATCTAGTGGGTAGAGTGTTCGCCAATGGTGCGGGAGACCTGGGTTCAATCCAAGGTCGCGTTATACCAAAGACTATAAAAATGGTACTTGATACCCCTTGCTTAACATATAAGGTACGTATCAAGGGTAAAGTGGAGTAGCGTCCTTCCCTACACCTCGGTGAAATAACTATTGAAAAGGGAGCCTTCTCGTCGCCCTCGACTACGGTCGCCAACTTTACTTTTACTTACGGCTTGTACTCTTGGATATTCTCCTGGATGTTCGCCACTTTGTCGATAACAGAGTGGAAGGGACTTAACTACATTCACAAACTGTGACTGCTGGGTGGTAATCTTGTGCACTGAGAAGATCACCTCTAACTGTAAAAAAACAGTTCTTTGTGTTGCTCCTGTTGTATGTTGGTAGGATTGATGGGGGAACCGTTATGTTGATTGTTGGTTCATTTTTCTCGTTCATTGTTTTCTTGTTAAATTGTATCAGACTACGTCGGGATTACCAATTTGTAGAAATTGAATCGAGTGAGATTTGGTATCGACGACTTGGTTTTGTCTTTGCATAATTCTCCTATCAACCATAACTCACTGCCCCAATTATTTGAGTACGAGGAACAAAATTCGGAGACGCGTAGCAAAGGAAATGGAATGAGTTCAGAAATAGCACAAAATATTAAAAGTGTAAATTATAGAGAAAAGTACTTTGGAGAGTCTTTTGGTGTAAACTAAGAGACCTTAATAGAATGGAAGTTGTTATATGAAGATTTACGTCAAAGCATGGCATCGCGTGCCATACGATACAAAGTTTGTTGGGGAGAGATGCGCACACAAGTTCGTGTCGGGAAACGCACTCACTTTCGCGTGCTTCTGGTTGGAGAGAGAGAGAGAGAGAGAGAGAGAGAGTGCGTGTGTGTTTGACTTTTCTGCGCAGTTTTATATGTAACTCTGTGCACGCCACCTAGCGGTCATAAGAAGGACCATGTTGAAGGCAATGGATATACCCCTTCAAATGAAATTCTTTACATTCTACACTCACCAGAGCGGTAAAATATGAGCCTCACCACCAAATACAGTTTTGTGTCATGCCCGCGACACCCCTATTTGAGGGAGTGTCTTACTTCCCTGCAGAAGATAGTCTGTGTTTTCTAAACCCTGCCGAAAGAGCGTAGAATTAGAGTCGCATAAACATAAGGAGTGATATTTTTGTCGGGTTTTCAAAAAACTGTTTTCATTTATCCTCTTTTGAAAACGGCACATGATCATTGATATAATATAGATATAAGGTCAGAAAATGTCTTTAAATGCGACTGGATGAAACTCCTGAGATTATTCTTGTTTGATTTGCCATCGGGTAAAACGCAGACGCTGTTTTTGATTTCAATTTATCTCGAAAAGAGCTTCTATTAGCTTCATCCACAAAAGAACTATCTTGCTGACTTGTAAACACTCATTTATATGTAAGTGTTACGAGAAGACATAAGTCTCTAGCTCCAGATAAGGTCTTCAATCTAAGTTCCTTTGTTCTTTTCGTTATCTTTCTATTTTGGAAAAAATATTTTTTTAATTATACTCACCAAACAGTATGGAAGGGATAAATTAACTAATTATTTTCCTGAAATAATTTGTGTGTCTGAAAGGTTTGATTTGGTGTGGTTTAATGGCACATCAACCATTGTTGGTTATTTTTATACATATAAACAGTTGTATTTCAAACAATTCAGTTTAGCATAAGTATAGTTTCAATGTCAAAAACATTTCTATTTCAAACAATTCAGTTTAGCATACAAGAACAGTTCCATTTCAAACAATTCAGTTAAGCATGACTACGCAGATTAAATGTTAAAACAGCTCTATTTCAAGTAATTCTGTTTAGAAAATCCATTTTTAAAAACATATAGGCAGTTCTATTACAAAAAGTTCAGCTTAGTCTAAGTACAGTTTTTGTTTACTCACAGTTATAAGTCAAAACAATTCTATTTTAAACAATTCAGTATAGCGTAAGTACAGTTTCAATGTCAAAAACAATTCTATTTCAAATAATTCAGTTTAGCATTCAAAACAGTTCTGTTTATAACAAATCATTCAATTCAGTTTAGCATTAGTACACAGTTTAAATGTCAAAATAGTTCTATTTCAAGCAATTCAGTTTAGCGTAAGGACACAGTTTAGTTCTATTTGACCCATAGATAGGACCCTATCATGTGCTACCACTCTGGGCCACAGTAGACCTGGGAGCGATGGCAATGAAGGGGTACTCCGCATTCCCCAAAGCTCCAGCATTACTGGAACCTTACCATCAGATTGTTTAGTGTCATTAACAGGACACTCGTTGTTTTTTTCCTCCTCCGCAGAGAAGCAGTCAGTATATTCTACAACAACAGCCGACTGGGTAAGTGTCCGAAAGGGCCCAAGATGAATAACTAACATAATAAAGAGATGAATTCTCGACGTCTAAAATGTAGACGACTCTGTGTCAATTCCCGATACATTTTGATTGTGCACCCTCCTGACTCCTCAGACCTAGCTCTGTTTGCTTTCATCTTGATCCCTTAACTAAAAATTTACCTAAAGAGTAATCTTGGAGGGTTTTAAAATATTATTTGCTTAATATTTGATATGAAGCCTGATGATTTTTATCACTAAGAATATTCAGACTATTGTCTTCAGTATCATCGTTATACTCAGAAATTTTCGGCCGATATGCCCTTCGGCCTATTTCAAGTGTATTATGTCGAACTGGGAAGCCTACACAGAACCTCGAATTGAACCGTTTATTTAATTCACGGAGGACAGATTGTTCTAATTCCGTTAACCCTGACAGAGTATTCTGATAGCTATTGTCAGTATTCTTTGTTATCTTACCTGTAGGTGGGACTGAACCTGTGCATCTTCAGACCATATTAAAAGAGGAGTTTTAGAGTCTCTTTGACCAATGGGAAACACCTTGAAATAAATGAGTTGAATGCCAATGGGACTCTTTTGAAGAAAACGTTTCCATTTTTGGGATACAATAAATAATCATCTCCGTTCGATAATTTGCAAGTCCAATACAGGATCCGTAGTGAGTTCCATGAGTGTCTAAAAAAGAAAAAAATCAATGTTGACCACTTTTTGCGGCTGGTCTTCGAACTGTAGAGGCGATTTCCTTGAACCCTTCTTAGCAACATGGATCTCTTTTACCAATCCTTAAAAAAATAAGTAAGCCTTTTCCTATTTTGCACCCCTTCTATAATAAATTTGTTCACTGATATGGCGGTCTTCATCGCCTTTAATTAGGAAAAGCGTTAAATTGTTTCCGTCGACTGGATTTTCTATGTAAGCTAACGGCTGTTTCGTATTTAGTCGTAACATCAGGTCTATCAAAAAATGAAGGAGTTGAAATCTGTAATATAAGAAAATTCTTTTGGCTAAAATGAATAAATAAATAAACAACAGATGTCACTATCATTCAAGAACGCTGGCCCACACACGTATGGCCGAGGGTAATTATGACGATGATGATGTACTTAATTCAGATGCAGTTAACAGTTCATTAGATTCACTGAGCTTTCTGCTAAGTCTCTTATCATTTCAAATGTCAGTTATAGATTAGGCATTAAAGTATAACGTTATCGGGTTGTGAAAAGTTAACTGGAAAGTTCCATGAATTTTATCAGACTTGGACCGTTTCATATTCTTTTCATCCACGAACACCAGCGGCTTTGAAAATGTGTAATGTCGCTTTATTCGGTTTCAAAATAGCGCTTCTCGTCCGTACATAACTGACCTTTTAAATCTATAGAGATTTTATACATCTAGTTATCACTTCCTTTTGAACTGAAAAAACTGCGTCATTTAATTATAAATATACAGGTTGCTTAAAAAGATATAAACATTTCCATGTGTGTTCCTTAACGAAATTAGGATTTTAAAGTTTCCACCTGTTTACCATCACAGTTAACACATAACTGAAATCATCCCCAGATGGTCTATGTAATATCAGCATTAGTAAGTCGTGCTGACATCGAGGATTTACTTGACTTTATCTCGCCATCCGTCCCTATCAGCCATTGCTTTTTGCAAGTTTTCTAGACGGCATCCACTGTCCACACAGAGCTGATCTAAGTATTTGGCTTGTCAGCTAACCCTGATGTGTCAATAATAAGGAATATATAAGAAAACATTACTTATGAGTTCGTCTTATTTCTTTAGCAGTTTCCATCATATCGTCCTCAATTTATTTCGATAGTTTGGGAGATGGGAGATCAGTAGCCGTACAACTGCTGTTTCCTAAAGTGCTGCTTCCAGGATTAGTTTCATAGCACGCGGCATTCTAATGTAGTTCCCATCTACCTTCTTTTTCAATGCGTAGGGTTAAAGTCCAATTGGAGCAACCATACAATTGTACTGACATGGCTATAACTCGGAAGAATTCTCTTTTTATTTTACCAGATATATCAGATTTCCATATGGCCGTTGTTATTAACAGTTCATGTCTTAATCACTTGTGAGAGATTCCAATGATGTGTTGACAGGGCTGGTCATTAAGTGAAGACTGTTTGAAATTATATCATAAAAGTATTTTCATAAGGGTGTTAACTTTTTTAAAATTATCCTATATTATAGCATCCAGCGACACACTGATATGGTGAACTGTTCTCTTTTACAGGGGTTTTCCAGTTAAGTTTTGGGGGACGGGTTGTTTACTCCAAGAATTAAGTTTAATGAAGGCTTTCTTGTTAGAAATAACATTCACGATTGTCTTTTTATCCTTTGGTCATGAAAACATTGCCATAAAATGTTTATTGGGAAAAATCGAAGAAAACATGAGTTAAACAAACTCATCAAATAAGAAAATATGAGATATAATTAAAATATATTTTATCTAAAATTTAGATAGAGACATGGTGCCCAGCTGTGTGACCTACAGCAAGAGATCCATCATAAGAACTCTCATAGTGGGTAGGAGAAACGGTCACACGCGAAAGTTGGGTATTTTTTAAAGAGTTAGCCAGTTAGTGACCGCTAGAGGACAAGGAAAAATTTACCTTTCGGGACTTGAGAAATCGCCTTTCCTCACTATTGGGAATGGGTTGCTGTTTATAGAACAATGGGATCTTTCCTTTACCGACAATAGATACAACTTCACATCTTTCTTTGAGACCGATCCAGAGAGAGGTCGGAACGCCAAAATTAAAGTGAGTGGTATTTTTATTTTGACCAAATGTCTGACTTTTTAAATTTTCCAATGAACTAGTCATTTCTTCATCTCGTCTTTGTTTCTGCTAACTTTCATCAAGACTCCTCAACGCCACAGATATCTAGACTAATCAGTGCCAATTCATGATACATTTTGATCAGTAGTTTTTGTTAAAACAAAGAATTGAACACCCTCCAGATTCATCTGACCTAGTTCTGTTTGATTTACTTTGGTTTTATGGCATATCAACCAGTGTTGACTATTTAATGCCAAATTATGTTTTTACTTACATATAAATATGTGATTTGTAAACACATTTTGTTGATACACACGGTTAGATGATCAAATAGTTCTGTTTTTAGCAATTCAATTTAGCATAAGTCAACAAAGTTAAATCGTTTCAAGCATTGCTATGTATCACCAACAGTTCAATTAAACATCAGCCATTTGTTTACACACGTTTAAATGATCAGTTCTATTTCTCCTTCTCTGAGCCAGAGTGGACCAGGGAGCGATGACAATGAAGGGGAACTCTGTGTTCCTCAAAGCTCCAGCATTATGAGTGCCGCATCATCAGATTGCTTAGAGTCATATCTAGGACACTCGTTGGGAGAGTCTTACCCTTCTGCAAAGATGCAGTCAGTATACTCTGCGGCCCCATAGTTCTGTTTGATTTTATCTTGTTTCCTAAACAGAAAATTGACCTCAAAGATAAAATTTGAGGACGTTGACGGACTTTAAAAAATACGGTGGCGCAGCTCTGCACCATATCAGAAGTGAAGTTTCAGAGGTGCTTAGATCAATGGAATGTGCTGAATGCTGAGAGGAGGACTATTTTGAAGAACCTGAACGTTTCCTTTGTAGGAATACAATAATTACATCCCTTAGATAGTTTGTATGCTTTCTGTAGCGGTGAGAAGGAAGACAATCAAAATAAAACTTGTCACTTTAAAACATACAAAACGAATTCTTCTCATTTACTTGA
Source organism: Sepioteuthis lessoniana (assembly GCA_963585895.1). Taxonomy (NCBI): domain Eukaryota; kingdom Metazoa; phylum Mollusca; class Cephalopoda; order Myopsida; family Loliginidae; genus Sepioteuthis; species Sepioteuthis lessoniana. The sequence goes on from OY757916.1 coordinate 95,363,545, forward strand.
AAAAAAAAAAAATGTACCGAGAAAATTATATCATCTGATCGTGAAGGAACTTTTTTGTAAAGAAAGTTGGCAGAATTTTATTTTATTTTTTCTAAAGAGAATGTAAAAAGAAAAAAGATATATTGTTCGGTTTTGTTTGCATAGATTCTTAACGTAAAAGAACCCGAAGATTTCTTTTCTTTAAACTCAAGAAACTGAAACCAGGCACTCACATATACAATTTCGGACTACTAGGTGTGATCAATAAAATATATACACCGAGCTGACCCAAGATATTGGTAATATGGTCAGTTGCAAGGGCTTCAAGTCATGAGAGCGCCTGTCATATGTTTGAGATCGGACTTTGCAAATACAAATGGAAAGATGAATAAAAGAAATAAAACTATAAAAGAAACCGAAAGAAGAACGCTGTCTGATCAGAAATCAGAATGCTCATAATAGCTGGGGGCCTATGAGGTGAAGGGAAGCAGCGAAAGAATTTCTAAGCCACGGTTGCCTTTTTAAAGTGCATAGCCACTTGATAATCCCATTTTTTTTATTTCTCTTCTCGCTCTTCTCACTACAATTCAGAACCTCTTCTCTATCCTCGTCGAGTTGTAACAGCCAAAGTTTTAAGATCCTCACGATCAGAAACTTTCAATCCTGATTGTATGAGTTGCATAAGAGTAAGTAAATCATGCAGTGACGGAATCCTTTTTTTAATACATAATTTATGTAATACATTTTTTTTATTCTTATCTACATGATTGGAAAATAAAATTACAACACTCTGAATATATGTTTCAATTTACTCAGAATAAAGATTTGACTTACGGTAGATAATCACATGTACAGATCAATGCGTTCACATGTTCCAAAACAGAGTGTGTATCATCAGTATTCATACCCCATTTCAATCATACATCCTAGATGCATCAAGGTAGGTCTTCAGTGATGCACTGTCTTCATCGCCGATTTCGGGTTTTTTGCATCATATCGGCTCCGACAGAAACGCCGGCATGACTCTGGAAGAGCCAAGCCGCCTCCTTGATCGCGACGTGTTACGCTCGTGCCTCTACCAAAGCAAAAATATATATATATATATATAATATGGCCGGACTTCGGCCGTTCTTATCGTCATCTGTCCTTCAGTAAGAGCCAATGAAAAACAGGGCATTTCACACTCCTTTACTATATATGATACCATCTTTACCTCATCCGGTTTCGGCTGGCTACTTCCGGAATCGGTACCAAGGTGAGATGGTATTTTAATACTCGTCCACGTCCATATAATTACGCTGTAAATCCTGATTGGACATTAACTCAGATCTGTGATCTCACATGCATACACAGACGATGAACTTGTTTCGACGTCACAGGATGAACAGCAGATACTGTCAGCAATCTGATGCCTTTGAACCAGACGAAATAAAACTTCTGACCTTGTGCCAAACAAAGCTATATTTAGTAAGTGATGACTATGTAACCGGGTGGTTGACGACTTGTTGAGGCAACATTAAATGTGTAGCCTAACAAATTTCTGGGGGACTGAATTGGTCTTTTAGTCATTAAGAGGTTTTGTTAGAAACAAAACTTCGAGAGTCGTTCCACAAATGACAACACTAAGAAATGAACAACGCAGACAAAAGAAAATTCCCAATGCAGTAAGATAAAACAAGATAATTTTATATTCTAACAACTAAAAACAAACAATACAAAGTGGAAAGAATATTGTTCCTCAGATATTCGTGTATGTGTGTGTGGGGTGGTGGTGGTGGAGTGACAGACGTAAATATAATGTGAATGTAAGTGTGTTTTTTGTTTGAAAATATCTGTAAGTGTGTTGTTAAAATTACGGGTTATAATGTAATGGTCCTTACTTATATTTATGTGCGCCTATGTATGTATGTATGTATGTATGTTCGAAAAACCAAAATGCCAAAAGAAATAACGTGTGCGTCTGGAAGAAACTGTCACGCTGTGAGTGATTCAGCGAAAAGGCAGAGAGTGAAAGTAGTTTCTGAAAATGTGGAATATATATATATATATATATATATATATATATATATATAACCATATCACGTGTCCGGCTCCAAATGCAAGATTTATTTTGCACGGGACAAATTCACAATGTGCGGACGTAGTTGGAAACACACTGTAAGTAACTAATTCGTCCAATCAGGTTCCCGAAACCATCCAATTCCCTGACGTCCCCCTATTCCCACTTCAGGAAGAAATGAGTTCTGAATCCCATTTTTAGAATTATTTTCGGTTCCACGTGGTCATTGCTGCCCCTTTAAAAATTATAAGAGTGAAAATCTTATAGACATATTGTTCAATAAACTAACAGCATGTGGAAGGGGTACAAAAATGAAAAATAAAAGATATACTTGATGATTAGGAAAGTAAAATGACCACAGTCTTTACTGTTCTATGGTAGGAGCAGGATTCTGTGACTCTACTGTTCAAAGAAGATGTGCAAAGGAGAGTCGAGAATGGGTTTCGCAGTCAAGTAACACCTCACGAAGCGCTCAGGGGACACACTTATTCTCGAAGGGGAATAATTATCTATTGTATCCCTACATTAACTTGAAAGCATTCCTCCATATTGCCCTTTTATTTTCAATAGAAAAAATTAAAACAAATGCCGGAGTTTTCCTCAACGCCATTCATTCTTTAAAAAAAAAAGTGCCCGCACGAAGACTCTCTATCATTAAACCTTCTTGTTTTTTTTTTTTTTTTTGTTTTTTTTTTTTGTTCATACTATTTCTTTAAAAAAATGATGAAGTACTTTTTCCAGTCGTGCTTCTAACTGGACTATTTTTTTAAATATCACATTTTATCGCAATGCTGTAATCTATAAATCTACCTATAGCCATTGTGTTTCTTTTTCAAACATCTGTTTTGATTACTAAGGGTCATAGAGTCCGGCAGAATCACAACAAGCAATTTAGTCAAAGCTCAAAGCCTGTACTTAAAAACAAGTTGTGGTTCAGTATTGAGTCGCCAATCTGTCCGAGGTCGGCGGTTGAAGGAAAGCATTTTTTAGTACATATCTAAGCCAGTCTGCCATAACAAATAAGTTTGACACGTCCTGAATGGACAATATGGTAAATACAATGGGTGTGATTCATAAAAATAGAACTGTTTAGAGACCGGTTTTTAAGTCTGGCCACTTTGTGCCAAGATTCTCGGAGCCGGTCCTGGGAGTGTAAAAACAGAAAAAATTGTCCGTATTCTTGCGTTGGAATGTAGAAAGAACAAGTAGTAAATGTAAAAAAGAAAAAACAACAAAAAACGTTGTTTTTTTTTTCTCTCCCACGTGGATTGGTCAGAATCTTATGACATTAAGCCTCCAAAATATAAGAGGTTATAAAAAATCAGATTAGACGTATAGAGAAAAGAATATATATATATATATATATATATATATATATAAAATCCGACGAAGCTAAGTTAGAGTTCGTAGGCATGTAAAAAGAATAATGTGTAAATTTTCAGCAGGCAAGACTCAGAGGTAACAGCACGAGACCGATGGTCAAAAGTTCTAAGGTTTTCAAAGCAATTATTTGTCATAGTGAAGGATGCTCTATCGTCGGGGCTCAGAGTACGCTTATTGTAAAAAGCAAGGCGTCCTAAAATGTCAAAATTCGTAGAGTGCGGAGTACCCCTTCATTGCCATTACTCCCTGGTACACTCTGACATACTGTAATCGTCCCATCTATGAACCAAATAGAGCTGCTTAAGAATTATTCGTATTCGATAGGAAGACCTGATACCATATAACAGTAAATTATTTGGTTGGTTGGTTGGTTGGTTGGGTGGATTTTTACGGCATATCAACCCGTCTGGGGTTATTTTGTGAGGTATTCACCCGGTTTACGTTTGTACTTTTTGCTGTAAATTTCGTTTCTCTCAAAAAGAACAAAATGTTATCTATTTTGACATCTGCAAATAGAGCTTTCATATTATTTGCGTTGAATGTTGTTTTCAGATAAGAGTGAAAGCTTCACATTCTATGGGAATGTTTTTTACAGATCAAGTTGTTTGACATGTTATACACTCTGGTTTTTGTTTTTGTTTGATATAAAGGAGTGAGTAAGTCTTGAGTGACCAATGCAGGATCGGAATATAGTGACTTTTTCCTTTCTGATTTTTTAAAGGCTATTCTTAATTCTCCCAAAGTGGATTTGACCGAGAAGACTTTATTGCAGATATTGTTATTCAGCGTCGTTGCCATTTCATAGGAACAAATCAATTTTTGGTCTCCAGTCAATATACGGAATTGTGAATAAATCGGGGACCAAATCTATAAATTGGGATCCAGCATATAAGAATTAGAGTTGAACATGGAGTCCAGTATACTCAGGAATTTAATGTTTATGGGATCTTCCAGATTTTTAAAATTTTCCTAGCAATAATAAGACAGAAACCAAGTCTGAGAATATTTTGTGGTTGTTTTCAGAGATTATTTTCAGTGCTTTGTCTGCTGTACGGGTTTCATCTAAAAAGATAGATCTTTCTTTTGAAAGAGTTTTTTCTTTTTCTTTTTTTTTTTTTTTTTTTTACAATTTTCTGATTTAAAATAGCTACACACGTTTTATTATTGTCCATGGAGTTATCTGTAAAAACGTGGAGGCATTTGGGGTGGTGTTCCTGGATATTGCAAAGTTTATCTTGCAGGGATGGGTTTTTGTTTAGGGACCTCACTTGCTTCGAGGATCGCTTTAGGTTTTTTAATAACCCGAGGTGGCTTTTATATATAATGGTTTTATATTTCATGGTGAGAAAAATTTTAGATTCTTTGAGAGTGCGTTTCATTTGAAGGCCAAAAAGTTTTATTGATTTTTCTTTTGTTTTTCAAAACACGGCTTGTAACTAGCATTGAAAATGCAGTCAAAAGTAGTGTTGAATGGGCAGGATTTGAGTTTTGTGTACTATTATAGGGCCAGTTTTTCACATCTGATTTATGGAGTACTTCATGAGTCTCGCGTACAGGCTGTCAACTGGAGAATTTCTAAAGGCTTCTAAGACTTGTCTTAAACCTTCGTTGTGTATAGGGTCGAGCTTTTTGAGGTACAACCTCCTGGCAGATCTATTGATAAAACTGACGTAGCCAAGATGTGTGCGGATAAGTGATCTGTATAGTTTAAAGAGCGTTTTCGATCAGCTCCCCGTAAGAGTTGTTCAGCTCTGGTGCATTTAGTTTTTAGATATTTCAAATGAGGTATGAACATAATTTTTTTTTCATTTAATATGACTCCAAGGAAATTATACTGGTCAACGACTGATATTTCGTTTTCCTCAAGTTTGATGACTGGGTCGTTGTGCATTTTCCCCAGACAGCAAAAATGTTCACCCTGGATTTTAAAGTTTAAGAATTTGATGCCGATGTCAGTCGCCCATTTGTTTACTTTGTTGAGGCTTAATTGTAATTGTCGTTTTAAAATGCAAATGTTAATTGAGCTATAGCAGATGAAGAAGTCTTTGACTTGGAGAATTTAGTCAATTGCTGGATACAGGTATTTAACAATATCATTAAGTTTTATTGAGAAGAGAATAACCGGTTGGATGCTTCCTTATGGAATACCTCCGCTTGATTTTGGAGGTCAGAAGGAGTGGATCCGATAGGTACCCTAATATTTCAACGGAAGATAAGGGTTTTTTTTTTAATGAAAAGCGGTAGTCTTACTCTTTGGCCCGGATCATGCAAGTTTCTCATGATATCATATTTCCACGTGATGTCATACTCCATCTCCAGGACGTAAAAGATTGCCGTCAGATATTGATTTTTATGAAGGCCTCCCTGGTATAGGCCGCCAGGCAAATCAAATGCTCTAAGGTTTCTCTCTTTTCACGAAAACCTGTCCGGAGTTTGTTAATGAGACTGTTTCATTCAAGATACCAGGTTAGCCTGTTGTTAATCATTCACTCCATCGTCTTGCAGAGGCAGCTTGTCAATGCAATAAGTCGACAGTTTTGCGCATTAAACCTATTTTTACCGTTTTTTTTTGGGGGGGGGGCGAGGACTGTAGAAGCTAGAAAAAATAAAAATAAAATAAACAAAACAAAATAAATTTAAAAAATGTAGAAATTTCCGTAAGGCTCTGACTAGAAGTAGAGGCGGTGCATGCCCAGAAAAAGGATCATCCCTGCACAAGAGAGAAATTCTACCTCTCTTCAACCTCCCCCGTAGCACTGAACGGACCCTCTTTCACACGGCCGCTAGCAGTGAACACGTGTTGATAAGGTTTTGTAGCCTGATATATTGCCAAATATGCTGCTAGCGAGCCGACATCGCCGAAACAAACATTATAAAATAACATCAACTTTGAACTTATCAACCACCGAAAACGACTAGTACATTTCAACGCCTCACTACGAGACGCGACTGTTCTTCAATGGTCCAGGAAGAAATTTCCTAGCTACAGAGTTGCCGAATGAAACCTAAAAATGAAGTTGAAATTTAAAAGGTATCTCCTATCTTTGTCTTGTTCCTTTTCTTTTTTCTTCAGTAATTCTTTTGCAGCACAGACAAAGAAGACGCCAACCTATTAAATGGGGAAAAGAAGAAAGAAAACAAATAGAGTCAGATACGCTAAACGCAAATACCCACAACCTACGAAACTAAAAACCAAATAACCCAACCAAATTCTCTGGTTCCCCATAGAATAATTGTCGTCTGTCTCCATGTTTCTCAGACGGGGTCCATAAATTATTGAAGACATTTAGAAGGCACCACAGAGATTTATCTGGCAATTGTTTCAGAAACTCATTGTGAATATCGTCAAGGCCGATAGCTGTGAAGTTGGATTTATTAATGAAATCTACAAATCCTGTTCAGGTGAATGGCTGATTGTTGTCATCTGAATTTCTTTAAATGAAGGTAATTTTTTTCTCTACTCGGTTTGATTTTCAGGAACTTTTGGTTGATCAGACTGGAAGATTTTTTGAGAACCTTTCTAGTAGTCAATTGGCGATTACTTTTTTTGCCGTTATTTTTGTTTGTGATGGAGAAATGTTTCAGAGAAGTTTTTTTTTTACCGGCTCTTTTCCGAATCGTGTCCCAGACTGTTTACAATTAGGAGGAGGCATTCAGTTTGCTCACCTAATTTTGTCAGGAATTCCTTTTTGCCTCTTTGATGGTTTTACGGGCATTTGCTTGGTAGAATTTGAAGGTGATTAAATTGGAAGTAGTGGTAGGTTCAGTATGGAACTTTCGTAGAGCTGCGCATCGGTGCCGAATAGCTTCTCTATATTCTTTGCTGAACCATGGTCTGTCCCATTTTTAAGAGTTTAGGATGGGTCGGATACACCTTTTCGTTATTGTGCAAAGTGATCAGCAGAGTAAATAACATTTTTTTGTATGAGGTGCTTGAAGCATAAAAATCTAAACTCCCCCCAGTTAACTTTGTTTAATTTCCATCGCGAAAGGACTTACTCCTGTGGGTGCACGCTCTCAATCACAATTGGGAAATAGTTACTCTGGCATGTGTCCTCATACACTCACTCTCCAGGCGAAATTGAGGAAAACTGAACGGTCGCAGAGTGTTAAATCTATGACTGAGTAGGGAGGAGAAGATGGGTGAAAGAGTGTTTGAGACTTAGTGTTAAAGATACACAGTGGCTGTTGCGCACGCGCGAGTATGCGTGCGCGCGCGCGCACACACACACACACACACACATATTTATTCATAGAGGGAAAAAGACACTATGGAAATTCTGATTGACATGTTTCACAAGTGGTTTAGCGTCAACGCAGAGGAAATTAATTTATCAGCAAGAAAATGTTTTTAATCTGCAAGGAAGAAAAGTGTGATATTTTTGTACCGCACATATACGGTTAATTTGTTTGAATTACCACCGAGTCAGTCAGTTTTATTCTTTTTTAAAAAAAAATGAATCTAAAAAAGAATAATAAAAGAACACGATTCTAAGAAAGAGTTTTAACCCCTGAATCCTCTGCAATTGATGTAAATCCGTTTTGTTTTTTTTTATAAAATATCCCTGTTCCTCACAAAATTATTGCTCAAAGAAGAGAGATCCTAAAAGACGAAAACAACAACAACAAAAAATGAATAAAACTTACCGATACACATATAAAAAATAATTTAAATGTACATTCGTTCCACAACTCAAATTTGCTTCTCTTGCTGGCAATGTAATATTTATTTTTCGTTATAAATTTATTTACATTCCAGTGACTCTAGGCAATCAGTGAAACAACATAATCTTACTCTCCAAACTCCCTTCTTTATCATACCATCGGATTTTATTCGAAACTTATATTGTATTATCGGTTGATATAAAGTTGAATTCCTGCTATTCAAAGAACGAATATTATCCTTTGCATATCTGTGATATACTAAGACTGAACATATCGCTAGGAAAAACAAGATGAACGCATTTCTATAAACAAAAACATTTAAATTTGCATATACATAGTATACGTGCCAATGGCATTAAGCAAGAATGCACAAACGTATTCCAACAGCTAGAAAAATACACATATTGTTCCATGAACAAACTAGAGGTGGAAGAGGTTAAAAATGTAAACAAGCCTATTTAATATGGTAAACTAAAATAGACACGTGGTTTTAGTATTTCGCAGAGAACAGAAGCAAAAGAGGTTGATAATAGATCTCAGTGACTTTTATGTGATACCTGAGGAGGCGTCCAATCGACACACACATTCTCTAAAGGAGTTAATTATCGATTCTCTCTCTCTCTCTCTCTCTCTCTCTCTCTCTCTCTCTCTCCAGTATTAAGTATAACTCAAGCATTCCATGAGTAAAGGTCAAATTGTCCAGCTAGCAATTTTCACTGAAATGAAAAGACATCCATGCTGAAACTGAAATAAAAAAAACATTCGGTTTACAGGAATCTGTCTTGTTTGTGGTATTTAGAAATTTTAGTCGAAAGAACATGTAAGTTTTGCAGTTTTTTTTTCTCTGAATGACAAACTAAGCAATATATGTAATATATTTTATTAGAAATTAACATCGATTTGAAAAAAAATCCCAGCTCTGGCGATACACTGAAGAATTTTTTTAAAATAAAATAATTTTTGTCACAAAACCAATGTAGGAAGTTCTGAAATGAACGAAGTAGAACTCTCAAAGGATATCTACGGTGGCGAGTTAAAGAAATGTGCCTCCAATTGGGAAAAAGAAATAAAATCAGTGATGTATTCGATAATATACTTTCAGAAATATTGCTCAGTTGGTCGGGGCAGTAGAATACACAGACTGGCTCAGAGGGATAAGACCTCCCCCGCCAATGATTATCCTGGATATAACACTAAACAATTTGATGGTGAGATTCCAGTAATGCTGGAACTTTGGGGAATGTGGAGCACCCCTTCTTTGTCATCGCTCCCAGGTCCACTCTGGCCTGGAGTGGTCCTATGTATGGGTCAAAAAGAACTAAATTGTGTACTTATGCTAAACTGAACTGTTTAAAATATAACTAGTTTTAAATAGAAATAATTGTATACTTATGCTAAACTGAATTGTTTGAAATAGAACTGTTTTGGCATTTAACTGAACTGTTTTGACATTTATATGTTTGTACACAAAAGCTATACTTATACTAAACTGAATTGTTGGAAATTTAATTCGACCTTAAATGACCCGAAAAGGGTTGACACACCGTAAAAATCAACCAACCAACCAACCAGCCAACTTTCAGGAATAATATCTCTTGGCATTCTGGCCATTTCTTTATCTCGCTATTCGAGAATGATATTGTTTCAAGATTTCTGTCACTCTGTCTTTGTCTCTGTCAACCACACAAACACACATTGGCGCACACACACAAACAAATAAACACATTCTCAACCCATTTTTTTTTTTGTTTCTGTCTGTTCATAAAGTTTTTCAAATTACTGTCTACAAGATGCAAAACAAAGGAAAACCATTTTCCTTGTTAACTCCTCATACAACCATTTTTACACGATCATTGTCAGTAAAATCCATATCCGTGGTAATTACAAGATTTATTTTTTATTGTTTTGCCAACTGTATGAAAACATATTCTTCTGCTTCAGTAATTCTACTCTTAAGTGAATCTGTGTAAACCTCATTGGTTCAAGACTTTGAATAAAACCATAAAACTTAATTACTTGGTGCCTACTATTTCTCCTGTTTAGTGGTATTGAAAACCTACTAAACTTGGACGTATAGAAATATCATCATCATCATATCGTGCTGGCAGCACGGATATCCCTGACCCTCTCTCGCCACTCCTCCCTATCGTTCATCGCCCTAGGCAGGTCTTCAGGACAACATCCTGTATCCTCACACAGCTGCTGAATGTACGTTCGTGCTGGTCGTCCTGCTTTTGCGCGGCCGTGTGTGGGGATCCATAAGAGTACATCTCTTATGAGTTCATCTCTGCTTCTCCAGCAATGTCCTGCATGTCTGGTTCGCCTAACTTGAATAGATTTCGTGATAGGGGGCAGGTGGCCGTACAGTTGGTGTCTTGTGGGGTGCCGCTGCCAGGACTTGTTGAGGATTGCAAGTACACTGACAAGCACAAATAATATGACCACATGATCAACAATGTGTTGTAATTTATTAAACTGAGACTTGCTTGGCAGAAAGCCAAAAGAGTGGAGAACCAAGTGAGAATCGAACTCACCGATAATGTTATGGTATCTAACTATGGATCCATTACATCGTGCGAGTTGCCTCTGTTTAATAAGACTAATTGGTTGATTTTACGAAATACAACCCTTCTGGGGTTTTGTTATGCCAAAATCAGTCGTTTTATAGCAATTATATTCTTTAATCAAAAATAATAATATTGACTCTAAATCATCAATTGATCAAATTATTAAGCTTTTTTACTATCTTTTTATTTCATTTATATTTATATTTCATTTATATCTAAGAAGTAGTTTTGTGAATTTGGCAAACGTGTTGAAATTTATGTGGAATCTTGCAGTCTTTTTCATATTCAAAATGTGAAGGATCCCCCACCCACAACTTCCAAAAAGAGAATCAGTACACTTTAAAAAATGAATGAACCTCCTACCACCACTCTAAGCTAATGCGGTCGAAATTTATGTAGAAGTAATTAAGAAGATGGACTGAACAGCTGTGACGAATCAAATTCTTAAGCTTTTTAATGTCACCGTATTTCATTTATATTTTTGAGTAATATGAGTTGTGTGAATTTGGGGAACGGTGTCGAAATTATGTAGAATATTGAAGTCCTTTTAATAGATAAATTTAAAAAAAAAAGAGGAGGAAGGAGCATGCATGCACCTTTGAGATATCTACATTTTAACTTAGGTAAAGGTAAAGCTTAAATATATTAGAGGCGTTGGTACATTCTTTTTTGTAGCCCGCCGATAGTTGCTCTGCATTGGAAGAATACCAGGTCATATCAGTGACTGGAGCACAGATAATAATCAACTCCTGGATCTAGTATAGCCTAATTATATGGCCCATGAAAAACGTCAAAACCAAATCCAAATCAACGAGGGACTCAGACAACAGTTCTGGGTGTTATCATATTTACCAACCCCTCCGCTCGGGCAGGATATGATACAAGGTCAATTTTTAAGCGGAGTTTAACAGGTTTGAATTCAGAGTCTCCCTTCTCCTAGACTAGTTGCCCCACCAAGGCTGAAGAACATAGTCTGCCCTACTATTTACCCATAGCTGGAGGGAGAATAATTGGATTCATACCTTTCCCAATGGTATTAGTGCTATGTGAAATGCAATCAATCAAGGATTTGAACTCGTGTCGCTGTGTCCATATCCTGCGATGATAACCATTACACCACGGGCACCTCCAGTTCTGGGTGTTATAACCGGCAGGTGTTCCCTTGTTAGTCAACAGTGGGGACTTGTTTGCATCCGGAAAATGTTGGCTATTCAAATTCCAGGTACAAAAGCAATGAGCAAAACAGCAATTCAACTGAGACAAACGAAAAAAAAAAAAAATGAACAAGAGAAGACAACAAAAATGTAATCCAAAATTATTTCATAAGAAATCCTGTACAAATACAGTAGAAAAAAGTGTGATAGAAATTTGGGCAGAATTCGCTGGATTTAATAAAGAAGTCAAAGACGTCAAGATGACAGGAACAATGTAGAGTTAATAAATAATTATGACTGAAAAGAGGACTACGTAACAATCCTCAAGAACCAAGACTGGAAAAAAATCGAGGTTGAAACCGAAAAAATATGAACAAATATCCCAACAGACAACATCCCCGAACTAAACTAGCTGATTTATGCTCGAACAAAACTATTTAAGGATAAAACTGGTATCCCTCTAAAGAACTACGTACAGAAATACAAAACCTGGATGGGAAATGAGACTAGAAAGTAAAGTAAAGAAACTGTGATAACAAGAAAAAATTCGGAATATACAGAAATGAAAAGACCAAAAGAAGATAGCAAAGTCTGACAATACAACTGGAAAAAATAAATCAAAAGATATTGGCGAAAGAAGGGAGACTTAAAGGACACCGGGACCGGTTCAAGCAATACAAACCAGGACCTTTCAAAATAAGAAAAGAAAATTCTACCTGCAAGACGGTGGAGAATGTTCGAGGATAAACCAACATTTAGATACAAAGGAAAGAAATCAATTTTGTAGCAAAATAAGGTGACTGAAAGAATATAACAGAAATGCTGAATGGATAGATAACAAAAAAAAAAAAAAATGATGAAAAGAACTAAAAGAAGGCCCCGTGGCATACACAGACCTGGATTCGCAAAGAGCAACACTCAAGAAACTGCCAGACTGGAAAACGCCCGGCAATGATGGCATACATAGATTCTTGTTTTAAAAATTCACGGCTATCTACAATAGATTGGTTTGGTTTCTTTGTTTAATGGCATATCAACTCTTTTTAGGTTATTTAATGCCAAATCCATTCTCCTAAAAGAACAGTAGTGGTACTATTTAACCCATAGCTGGGAGGATAAGGGGGTTCATACCTTTCCCAAGGGTATTTGCCCGAAAGAGAACGTAATAGCGCGACTGGAGTACGAACTCGCGTACTACGATTCCGCAGTCCATCACTTTAACCATTACACCACGATTGGCACTGTAACTAAGTTAATGCTTCTTACAAGCAAGCATATCGGGATGGATGATGATCCAGAAGAACACTCCAAAATGAACCATACCTACCGACGATAGATCGATAATGTGTTTACCAATAATGTGAAAAATCTTAACTGCACAGATAAAAACGTTTGACTCGCTTATATATCACAGAATATTTCCGGAAGAACAAAAAGAGTGCCGCAAGGTAACTAGAGGAACAAATCACTTCCTATATATGTAGATATGAATATCCTCAAAGAAAGTAAAACGTTGGAAAAATTGTAGCAGTGGCATGGATTAACGGCAAAAGGCCTCTAAGATTGTCCTGCAAACTGGAATAATAGTGTCTGAAAATATACAAAATATCGAACAATGTCGTGAACTTCCTCACGAATGGCAATAAATTTTGACAGCAGGAAGACAAACCCTAAGAGAGATAAAAATCCAAAAAGGTATCTTCCTGGGAGACTCACTTTTGCCATTGGTATTCGTTATAAAAATAATGCCACGAAACAACGTACTTAGAAGTGGCACTGGGGGCTACAAATTTACAAAATCACAAGAAAAGATTAATCACCTTATGTACATGGATGATAAAAAGGTATTTACAAAAAACAAAAACAAAAAAGAAGTAGACACTCTAATTAAAACAATAAGAATATAAAGTCAGGTGCCCGTGGTGTAATGGTTATCATCGTAGGAAATATACACGGCGACACGAGTTCAAATACTGGACGAGACATTGCATTTCACATAGCACTAATACCCTTGGAAAAGTTATGAATCCAATTATTCTCCCTCCAGCTATGGGTAAATAGTAGGGCAGACTGGGTTCTTCAGACTTGGTGCGGCAACTAGTCTAGGAAAAGGAAAACTCTAAATTCAAACCTGTTAAACTCCGCTTAAAAATTGACCTTGTGTCATATCCTGTCCGAGCGGAGGGGTTGGTAAATATGATAAAGTCAGGATATTGGCGAGGAATTTAATCATAAGCATTGCATATTTGAAAATATGCAATGCTTATAATTAAAAGTGGCGAAAGAGATATAGCAAATGGAATAAAACAATCAAATTAGGAGATCATTTGAAAGTTTGTAGAAGGTAAATTACAAGTACTTGGGAATATTGGAAGCGTGTAACGCTATGGCATCATCATGAAAGTTGTCATGCACGCAATACAAAAACGACTCTATTGTTTCATCATAAGAAAAGTTATTACTCTTACTGTTTTTACAGTAGTCACCGTGAGACAAGAGAGATGGGCAAAAGGGATTACCTGAGTTCATTAGATAGATAGTGGGAGACGAAACGGATCACCACAGATTTTCATTTTTCTTGTTCACCGACCAGGCCCCACGTGGGCACGTATGCCGTCGGCTGCGGCCGACCCCAACTTCTGACTATCTCCGACTCGACTCTCCAACTAATCTACTCCAACTATAACTGCGTCTTTTAAAATATTTTTATATATTTTCTTCATATTATTCTCTTGACTAATGCTTTAATCACACGAAACCCCTAAAACCTTTTAGTGTCATGTCATGCTAAATATCAGCTGATATGTACCTAAATCTTTATTTTGATATATATTTTACTTACAGCTGATTCTTAAATAAATCTGTCAAGCTTTATTTTGACAGGAGTGACATGTGTAAGCACAAGGTCTATGCAAGTTATGACCTTTAGAAAACGAAAACCAGCAACTACAAAGTCTTTTGCTAACACAATTTATTACTAAAATCTAAAATAGCAAATTAAAATCCCTAATTATTTTACAAACGGACTCCACCAAACCATCGGAAATGAAGAAACACATAAGAAAGGAGTACTTTAGAAGACCAAGAAAGCTTCTCAAAACCAAGTTGTAACAGAAATCGCATCCAAGAAATTAGCATCCAGACAGACTATCTTGTAAGATACTCAAGACCAGTCTTAAAATAGAGAAGAAAGGAACTCTGACAAATGAACCAAAGGATAAGAAAGTTGATGACTATGCACAAAGGCTTACATTCGAGAGATGACATAGATATACAGTAAGTATCAAGAAAAGAAAGAGGAATAGGACTCACCAGTATTGAGAATTGCGTAGATGTAGCAATACAAGGTGTTGTGGTAAGACCGATGGAAGAAAAACTCAAACAACGGGTGATAGGTAAACGTTATTGTATTAGCAGAAAAAGGAAGTCATACAAAGGAAGTACTAGCCGTGCTCGGCTTGGAGTCCGTCTGTCAAATGTCTCGTAAGGAAAGAGAAGTTGTCTCCCCCGAGCGAGCTAAGCTCGGAGAATATGTTAAGGTTGGACGGCATTGACAACATAAATATGGACAAAACAAGAAAAAAAAAAAAAAAAAAATTACAAAATAACTAGGAAAGAAAAATTGGGAAAAAAACCAACGGTATGGATAGTTCATGCGACGAACGGGCGAGATAGCATACGAGAAGATATAGACATGGTTACGAAAGAGAAATCTCATGAAAGAAACCGAATCTTTTTTAATAGCTGTACATAATAACACCATTAGGACCAATTATATAAAAGCGAGAATAGCAAGTGTAGGTTATGCGGAGAGAGAGAGAGAGAGAGAGAGAGAGAGGAGAGAGAGAGAGAGAGAGAACATTTAATCACATCGTAAGTGAATGCTGCAAATTTGCACAAAAGAAGTATAAGACTAGGTACGAATGATTGGAAAAAGTGATCCATTGGGAATTGTGCAAATCAATTGAAAGATTACCATACTACCAAATGGCATATGGATAAAACAGAATTCGTCCTTGTGTATGAAATGCATGACATTCTTTGTGATTTTGAGATACAAACCGACCACCCACAACATTAATTCTGTGAAATGGAGTATTGAGTTTTTTGAGAATAACTTTCATATTTCTCGTTCGAATTTGTTCAAATTTTTCTGTTTATACTCAACAGTATATAAGTTCGACATTTGACAATAATCTGGAAGTATTTCGCCGAAAAATAAGATTTTCTTGGAAATGACAATTTTTTGAAATTCGAACATTATTATATCTAGGTACAAAATGCTGTTTTTTTTTTTTTATCAAGAAACAGTATCCATTTATCAAGACACTTTTGAAGAATTGTATCAATACACTTAATACTTTGTTATAGCATATTTTGCATTTATTACTTCTTTCATTTCAAACTGATTAAATCAGAAGTCTTCGGTGGCACAGATGGCTCTTTTCTATTCTCCAAGATTCAATGGATTGTATTATTTTAATGTCTTATTGATGATTTTTCATAAGGTTTTTTTTATTGGATTTATATCCGGGCTAGTTGCGTCAATCAAGAACAGGTATCCTCTTCTCCTTGAACTATTCTTTTGTAGATTTCGCTGTGTGGAGTGAAGCAAGGTCATTGTGAAAGATGAAATCATTGTCTCAAAAATTATCCTAAATGTATGGAATGAGGAAATGTTCTATGATATCCTGATAGACGACAGCATTAATCAATTTTTTCAAGAAGTAGATCTTTCCAATACCGGTGGCAGATATGCAAACCCAAACCATTACCAATTGAGATAATTTTACGCATTTTTCACGCATTTGGCATCATATCTTTCATGTGACTTTTTCCAGGAGCTGGGTCCACGATAACAAAAGAAAATAAAGAATCTTGATTCCTCACTGAATATGACCTGGTTCCATTGATCAACGGATCAATTTTGATGATCTTTAGCCCATACAGAATGCTTTAATTTTTGTTTAAATGTTAGTAGTGTCTTCGAAATCGGTATCCTGCTGTTATATCCGAGCTGAAAGAGTCTCTAGAGATGTGATTCAAGAAACAGCTGCACCAGCATCATTCCAGGCTTTGAACATTACACCACAACAGTCAAATCAATTGATAATAAGGATCCTATTCAATTGGCGTTCATCTATATTTGTTGCCTTGAGTTTGAAACCGCAGCTGGGCCGTTTTGACTAAATTCGTCTTGTTATCTTCTAGATGGCAGATTGCGAGCATCTCACCTGGACGGCAATA
The DNA here is from genome assembly GCA_963585895.1 of Sepioteuthis lessoniana. NCBI lineage: Eukaryota > Metazoa > Mollusca > Cephalopoda > Myopsida > Loliginidae > Sepioteuthis > Sepioteuthis lessoniana. Next base: position 95,380,599 of record OY757916.1, read on the forward strand.
TCATTTTGAGTTTTGCCAGCTTCCCACAATGCATGAATGATGGCTTTTTTCCTCTGTCATATCATTAACTCTTTCCAATTATGATATAGGGGAATTATACGCTTAACATCGAAGATTTCATCCTTTTTATTCGAATACTTTGAAACCGTAAATTCTCAAGAAATTACCTCCTATGTAAATCATTAAAGAAATTCTAATTATCAGGGAGGAAACGTCGGATTATTTAACAGTATATCAAATTGATATACTGTTAAGAGTAAACTATCCTGTTTGAAACAAATCCGAGCGAGAAAAAAGAAAGTTATTCGCAAAAAAACCCCAGAATATTTTACTTCATGAAATTGGTGTTGTTATCCCGCCCAGAAGACTAGATCTAGTGTTAATTACTCTCCCCCTCAAAAAATAAACAAAGAGAACTTGTTGTCCAGTGGACTTTACCGTTTTGGCGGATCACAGAGGGAAAATAAAAGACGATAAAAATATTAACAAATACTTAAACCTTGCCGAAGAACTAAAAAAAAACGCTATGAAACATAAGGGTAACAGTGATACCAATTGAAAATGGTACCCCTGGACGGTTCAAAAAGGAAGAAAGACTGGAAGAATTGTAAATAAGAGGAAGAATCTAACCACACAGATGATAGTATTAATGATATCGGCCAGAATACTGAGAAGAGTTCTGGAAACTTGAGGAGACTTGCTTTCACTGAGATTCCGCTGAAAGACCACCAGCTAACGCTAGAGTAAAAAGCTCGCAATGAGTAAAATAATAATAAAGTGAACGCAGCAAAGTGGCGCAAAAGAAGTTCAAGACTCGGCAGGACTCGGGGAAATGATCCACTGGGAACTGTACAAGAGATTAGAATTTGTTAATACTCATAAATATTATATACACAAACCAGAATCGGCCTTAAAAATGAGATGCGTAAAATTCTCTGGGACTTTGAAATACAAACAAATTACCCAATCTCGGTCAGAAAAACAGACCTTTGGTTAATTAATATGAAGAAAAGAACTTTTCATCTGGTAGATTTTACCATTCTAGTGGACAATAGAGTCAAAATAAAAGAAAGTGAAAGTACAGACAAATACCTGGATCTTGCCAGAAAATTGGAAAAGCTGTAGAATATGAATGTAACTCTGATACCAATAATATTGTGTCACAGTAACCATTATGCTGGTACACATGTGGTGAAAATTTTAGTCAGATAAATTATTAAAAGTAAGATTTGGCTGATTTTTAAAAAATCTAGTATTTTAATATTAATCTTTGGTTCAAAATCTGTAAATTATAATCAATTAATCTCAAGTTCCAATGTTATAAGGTATGATTGGTTTGAGTTATTTAATTATCTTCACATCGTACAATTCTACCTTACTCTATAATGAGCAGACAACATGACAGATAGATATATGTAGACAAAAGTCACATTGTTTTTCAGATTATATATATATATATAATAGACTCAGTTTAAGTAGGATGTCTACTTGGTTGCAAGAAACTGCATCACTTATTCTAAACATGATACACACACAAAACGTATACAAGCCTCTCGTTTGAACCAAAAAGGGATGCGTCAGGTATATAATAATTTTACAAACAGAAGACATCGAGGATAACAATCAAAGTAAAGTGACAAAATAAGTACGAATAAATATTACGTAGTTTTCTGGCAAAATAGGAGACGAAATGGAAATCTAGTATGAACAAGTAAGTCTACTGAACCTTTGGAGTAATATATATATATATATATATATATATATAAGGTGATTATAACCACAAGTGCATTTTCTAAATATCTAAACAAACTAAAACAGGGCAATTATAAGACCTAAAATTACCTGTTGACAACCATTAAATACTTTTACTTTACAATTCACGGGGAAATACTGAATTGGTCCAAAGAAGCTGAGCGCACGTGCTGAGCGTCACATCCAAATACTTTCTTTGAAAGATTGGCGTAGAAGTGCTGTCAGCATTGCTGCAGAGATTGAAGAGGGGGGGTCAGCCTGTTAGTGCTCAAACCATATGCCGCACTCGACATCAAATTGGTGTGCATGGCTGTTACCCCAGGAGGAAGCCTCTTCTGAAGACGATACACCAGAAAGCCCGCTAACAGTTTGCTGAAGACATGTCAACAAAGCACAGGGATTACTGGAACCATGTCCTCTGGTCTGATGAGATGAAGATCAATTTGTTTGGTTCCGATGGCTTCAAGCATGTGTGGCAGCGACCAGGTGAGGAGTACAAAGATAAGTGTGTCATGCCTACAGCCAAGCATGGTGGTGGGAATGTCATGGTCTGGGGATGCATGAGTGCTGCAGGTGTCGAAGAGTTACATTTCATTGAGGGAAGCATGAACTCCAACATGTACTGTGAAATACTGCAGCAGAGCATGATCCCTTCCCTCCAGAAACTGGGTCGCAGGGCAGTGTTCCAGCATGACAATGGCCCCAAACACACCTCCAAGACAACCACTGCTTTACTGAAGAGGCTAAGGGTAAAGGTGATGGACTGGCCAAGCATGTCTCCAGACTTAAACCCAATAGAACATCTTTGGGGGATCCTCAAGCGGAAGGTGGATGTGCGCAAAGTTTCAAATATCCGCCAGCTCCGCGATGTCGTCATGGAGGAGTGGAAGAGCATTCCAGTGGCTACCTGTGAAGCTCTGGTAAACTCCATGCCCGGGAGAGTAAAGGCAGTTCTGGATAATGATAGTGGCCACATGTTAATATTAAAAACTTTCCCTCAGGGATGTACTGACTTTTGTTGGCAGGGGTTTAGCTTTTAATGGCTATATTTTGAGTTATTTTGAGGGGAAAATAAATTAACTCTGCACACAGACTACTTTTCATTGTGTCAAAATGTCATTTTGCCAGTGTTGTCCCAAGAAGAGATATACTTAAATATCTGCAGAAATGTAAGGGGTGTACTCACTTTTGTGATACACTATATATATATATATATATATGGAGACAGAGAGAGCGCGCGTGAGAGAGAGAGAGAGAGAGAAGATTATTTATCTATGAATAAGCTTATAGGAAATAAAGATTATATATACGTGTATATATTTCGATATGAAATGAAGATAATTAATATATATTTAAAATTTGATATAGAATGAAGAACACACACACACACACACACAAACACACACACACATATATATATATTTAATCTTTTATATAAAATATAGATGTATATATATTCTTATATGGAATATAGTTGATTATATATATATATATATATATATATATATATATATATATATATATATATATATATATATATATAAGTATCCATGTTAAATGTAATATATCTCATTATCTGTGGATATGGATGAATGCCAAACCTAAAGAAATATTTCGATTTTATCATCATTTTCTTGTACTTTGTTTATTGTCACTGAAATACAATATTTTCATCTGTTGAATTTGGATGTGCAGTTCATCGCCAAACTTTTTCTTAACTTTCGTTTAATTGAGAAATTATAAAATTTATTGATGTATGAATGCACTTAGCGATAGTCCGATTTACGATTTTCGACTTTACGATGCTTCAAAAGCAATGAGCATTCAGTCGTTGCTGCTATTTACTAAGGTGGCATACAGTACCTGGTGTTACGATGTGGTTACCCATCTAAGTACTGCACAAGCTCATCGCAACTTCACTCCAGTGTTCTGGTGGGAACAGATGCTTTCAACGTGATTGACCGAAGATCTCATATACTAAACTTAGCTTGGCAATGAGACTTGAATAAACAATGGTCACCTAATCTATTTATCAAACCATTAGACCACCAAGGTGGCCTAATAAGCATTTAGTGGTAAACTGTTTTTGCTAGTGAGTCATGGTAGGTAATCCCTTTATTATGTCAAGGTGTTCGGAAATGAATTACACTATTAGCAACGAATGGAAATTGCTGAAAAGATTTTTTAAATGAAATAATGAGTAATTTTTTTTCAGAAACAAAGAGCAGTCATTTCTGTCTGACAATTTATCTGAAAAGTTTAGTTTGGTTTAGTTTGGTTTTATGGCATATCAACCATTTTAGGTTATTTAATGCCAAATCCAGTTTATACATATATATTAGATATATATGATTTGTAAACATAAATTAATAAAGTTGAATAGTTCCAAGTATTGCTATGTATCACTAACAACTCATTTAAACATCAGTCTTTTGTTTACACACAGTTAAATGATCAAAGAGTTCTATTTCAAACAGTTCAATTTAGCAGAAGTCATTTGTTTGCACTTAGTTTAAATGTCAAACAGTTCGATTTGATCTATAGAGAAGACCCCTTAAGGTGCTACCACTACGGGCTAGAGTGAACCTGGGAGAGATAGCAATGAAGGGGTTCTCCACATTCCCCAAAGCTCAATGACTGGAGCCTCACCATCAGATTGTTCAGCAGACATGCAGTCGATGTATTCTACAGCCCTAGCTGACAGATCTTGTGTGTGTCTGAAAGATATGAAAATGCGTTGCCACTAACAATATAACGTATTAATCAACATTCTTTATAAAAAGTACAAAAGTTATTTTATTCTTATAAACCGTAATTATAAAAAAAACTAATTGAGAAGTTGAGTCATTAAAACTGAAAGTTCATTATATTATGCTGTTCGGAAAGAAATTCAGATTTACCAGAGTGGATATAAACGATTGAAGCCTCACGGGAAGGCACATTTTCGACTCCGTTTTTAAATCTCTTGTACAATTCCCAGTGGATCATTTCCCCGAGTCCTGCCGAGTCTTGAACATCTTTTGCGCCAGTTTGCTGCATTCACTTTATTATTACTTTACTCATTGCGAGTTTTTTTTACTCCAGTGTTAGTTGGTGGTCTTTCAGCGGAGTCTTAGTGACAGCAAGTCTCCTCATCTTTCCAGGACTCTTCTCAGTATCCTGGCCGATATCATTAATGCTATCATCTGTGTGGTTTAGATTCTTCCTCTGATTTTTAATTTTTCCAGTCTTTCTTCCTTTTAAGACCGTCCAGGTGCACCATTTACAATTGGTATCACTTTTATCCTTATGTTTCATAGCTTTTTTTAAGTTCTTCGGCAAGGTCTAAGTATTTGTTTATCTTTTTACTTTCTTTTATTTTCCCTCTGTGAACCTCGAAAAACATTTTGAGAGACCATTTGCAGCTTGTTTATTTCGGAATCTTCTGTCACTTATGAAACGCTTTTGTAATTGAAACAAATGAAAATCTTTCGGTGCTAAATCTGGCGAATATGGGAAACCAGGAAGAAACTCTCATACTAACGATTTTATCTTTTCTTTGGTTTACCTTCGTACTATCCTTCAATTCTACTACTGATTATTGCACCAACCAAGCAAGGATCAACATGTAAATTATTATGAACATTCAGTTTATGCCACGCTTAAATTTTGTCTTGTATCCACTATACCTTTTATATAAGGAGTGCCAAATCTTGTAATGATTAGCTCTGTTACTGACAACTCACCTCCACACACCTGTGCTAGAATGCATATAGATGTGTGCACCTCCTGACTTTGGGAAAGACTTTCAATAAGTCGCCCACCCATAACCAACATTATAATGAATGGAAATGAAAGGTATGAAAAATACAGAGGGAATTCTCGTTTGAAAGAGATATTGTAAAGGTGAATGTGTCACGAAAGATTCTTGTTGAACCTAGATACCTTATAGCTCTCTCGATATAAAACTGGAAGTTACGAGTACTGAAGCTCAGACACGACAAAGAAAAAAGGATTTATTTACGGCTAATATATATATATATATATATATATATATATATCCACACGTGCTAAAACGGCTATCATCGTAGGAAATGGACACGGTAACTCGAGTTCAAATCCTGGAGGAGTCAGTTTGAATTTCAAATGGTGCTAGTATCCTTTGGAAAGGCATGAATCCAACAACTCTTCATCCATCTATGGGTAAAATGTTAGGGGAAACTGGGTTAAAACCTTCATATGGTGACCAGTTTAGGAGAAGAAAAACTCTGAATTCAAACCCGTTAAATACATATATATATTATAGGAAAATACTATTGAACTTGAATACTAGCTCACTTGAAAATCAAAAGCGTGAAACTCTAAGTCGTGATTAGTTATTCTGTTTTACATCTAATTTTATTCTTGAAATATATTGTATATATGTATGTATATATATAAATTCGACGAAACTGACAATATAGAGCACATCATACAAATATTTTATGTAAGTGTCACGTGATGGCTCACGGAGACGAAGAGGTAGGACTGATACTATCCTCCCGTATTGAATGAGAGTATCAAGCAGTCAAAAAGTGACCGTTAGGAAGGAATGTGGGTCACACAGAAGACCAGATGTTCACACTTAGTGAACTCAGGTCGCCGGACATCGGAAGGGGAAAGAGAGAGAAGCCAAATGATTGGCGGGGACCCCAAACGGAAGTGGGGTTCCCTTCCCCTCAGCGGAAGTAAAGCACAAAAAAGGTAGTTTTTGAGCAAGGCTCGTGGCAGACGGACGATAGCCATTTTACTCCGGGCTAAAGACAAAAGATTAACTGAGACACGAAGGACTCCAAAAAGCCTTCAAGCCAGTATTAAAAACAGAACAAAGTCTAGTAGCCCGTGAAAGAAGAAAATTCTCCAGTGGAACCCCGTCAAAAATAAGATAAGTAACTTTGGGGACATTTTCCCTTTACACCCAAATTTTGTTTACCACTCTCTCTCTCTCAATTTGAAGAAGGATAAAAGCCAAGAAAAGACATTTATATTCATGGACTATCCAATTATATGTTTTGAAACTCCGAACGTATATATATATATAACCGTAGTAAAGAACCTAAGTATTTTCATTTTACCATGTGGTCTATGTTGTTATTTCATGCTTTCCTTTCAGCTTCTATTCGCCTTATATTATCTTGCTTAGAACTGTCCTATTAATTCCTAAAGTATCACATGGGAAACCGGAGTTGCCGACTACAACAATATTAATATTATTACGACTAAGACCTATAGGCCCGTATTCTTCTATTATCTAAGGGAAAGAAGTTTAGCGGCCTGGTGGGTGTGTGATACTGTGAAATTTGGAACCCCTTTGCCAGCGGTGGTCAGTCTGGCCCTAAATTATTCCCTCATGTAATATGCCAGTTCTTATATGCCTGAGAGAAGAACTCTGAACAGGACTTATTTCTGTAGGGGATCAAGTGCCAACCTGCCCCGTCTTCACACGTGCAAAAATTAAGTCCCGTTTTGGGAAATTAGTCAATTTGCCGTCACATAAGCCATAAACTTAAAATATTCTTAGAGCCAGCGCCCATTACGACGATGAAATGCGTTCTCAGTTATTTTAACAAGATGCACACCTGAGGACAGCTTAAATTTCGCCATCGAATACTCACCGCGCAATAGGAATTATTAGGATCTCTATGGTCGAATGCGAATCTATCAACCGGTGATAAAAAGAAGTCTCTCTCTATCACTCAATATGGAACGCACATGAAAAGATCTCAACACAAATTTCTCACAATAATTTTCGATGAACAATTAACCTTTCTAAAATGATATAGAGTTTCTTGTATATCATACAGAAGTATTTTTAATGGTTATCATTATTGTAATCGCAAACACATCCCGAGCAGTCGTTCTTTGTGCCGTTATCAAAAGTATATATAGCCGAGTGATCTTAATTCCTACCGGGGAATCCTCCATTACTACAGTCTAAAAAATTTTCTAATCTATTGTTTAGGAGCACGAGGTATGGAGGGCTCAGGGTTCTGAGAATTAATATGGATTTTATCCGTTCCTTCTTTAATACTATGCTTGATATGTGTCCTCTCATTCAGTGAGGCTACTTTGTTACCCTCATTATCCCAAAGAATAAAATGTAGGTTACCTAATGATATAAATAAGATTTTCTCTAATTATCGCCTGAGTAATACACACTATTTTATCAAATACAAGACGTTGATGGAAACCCTAGTCGTAAGTATACGGAGATCTCTGACAAAGAAGCCTTTATTTCCTCCCAAAATTAGTTAAGAGTTGAGCAGTTAGCCGAAGACCAAGACATTCGGTATAGCATGTCGAACTTTGCTTTCCGTTAATAATAAAATTATGTTGTGATGACAATTATCATTGCGGCTTTTACAAGATGTCTTCGGTACTGAAGCATTTTATTGCCTCTCGTATAACTATTTGTTATATTCTGAGTTGTTGATATCTGTGATATGAATGTTGTGGGCGAGAAATGCGTATGGTTGCAAAACAAAGAACGTATAGATACTCACAATAACACAGTAATGATGTTGTAGAAATTTTTTATAAATAGATTAAGCACAGAGAATAGGATGGAGAAATATGTTCATAGTTAAAGAATGAATTCGGGGTGATAGTTAAAAAGTTCATGTACTGTACTCGTCTCGTGGTGAAGGGATGGTTTCTTGGAAACAAGGGCAGCGTTCCTAACGGCGGCGATCGTTTGAAGTATCGGATGACAGGCGCCGGTCGGTGGCGTAGAATCTTTAACACGAGTCGTGTGAAGGAGCAGTTCTGACTAATAATTATTTGGTCCGTCTATTTATATATTTTTTGTAGGCTCAGAAACGGCAATTTTTGTGCCCCGCGGGAAGCGTTCCGATTGGATATTTATTAATGTATTTTTTTTTGTTAATTTATCGCAAACGGAAGTTCTGCGCGGAGCCGATGCGTGAACGACTAACTTTTCATTTTGAGTTGAGAACTCGAAGTGGTAACTTCCGTTTTTTTTTCTTTTCTTCTTTTCTCCTTTCTTTTTGTTTTTTTTTTTCAAATCAAGGCAAGATCTCGTCTTGTAACAGCTCCCCTAGATCTTACCATGATTTGAGGTTGCTATGTTGTTAGTGCTTGCTTGCGTGCGTGTTTTGTTTTGTTTCTTGGTGTGTGTATTATTTATTTTGTTTTTTGGTACATAACGAAGTCTTTAAAGCATGCTGGGAGTTGCCCGCGTGTTGTTCGTTTCGTTGGGTTTTGGGTATTGTCTCCGGAACTGCAGTCATTTGTGACAAGATGCTCCCCTGACGAAAGTGTAGGGAGTCGTGACAACGGGTGATGGGTAGGTTGCCGGGGTGGACAAGGAGGTAGGAGTGGTCGTGTCGACGGGTGATTGGGAATTTGGTGAGATGGGGATAGAGCTGGAGGTGGGGGTGGTCGATGCATGTGTTGCAGGTCATTTGGTCGCAGTACGAGTCGACGTACGTGTCCGCGGTGAACCCAATGCGTTTCACAGTTTTCGTTTTTCACTTGGACCACCAAACCAATCGTTTTGGTGACCTCAAAGTCACCTATCCAAGGCAGGTGAGACAAGTGGGCTGTTGCGGATTGCGGTCGGTGGAGTAGCACCTTGTCACCGACTTGTAACGGGTCTTTGAAGATGCTGCGGTTCAGTTTGGCTTCCATTTTGTGGTCAGCCTCGTTGTTCCCCAAGGCGACTCTTTGATGCACCTGTCGGAGCAAAGCGTTTATCTGCATACCGTAAGCACCTGGGTTGTTGTTAACGATGTCTTGGCAGGGGATCTTCGGTAGACCAATGTTTGGTTGGCGGCCGGTCATAATGTAATGCGGGTATGCACCAGTGGCGGTGTTGGCTGTGGCATTCATTGAGGAAACTGCGGATTCGAGAACGTCCGTCCATTCACAGTTTCTGTCTTCGCAGATCATGTAAAGGGCGTTTTTTAAGGTCCGGTGTTGCCTCTCAATGTTCCCCGAGCTTTGTGGTCGCCACGGGCAATGAAGTTCCCGGGTGATCGAGGTTAGGTCACAAAATTTCTTGTCGACCTCACCAGTGAAGTGGGTTCCTCGGTCGGAGGAGACGATGCGGGGAATCTCGCGGTGACGAAGAAAGAACTGGTAGAGTCCGTGGGCTGCGTCGATTGCGCGGTCTCTGGCACATGGCATGGCCATGAGGTGGCGGCTGAAGCTGTCTAGGATAGTGAGGATGTACCGCTTGCCCTTTGAGAGGACTCGAAGTGGTAACTTCCGTTTTTTTTTCTTTTCTTCTTTTCTCCTTTCTTTTTTTTTTTTTTTTTTTTTTCAAATCAAGGCAAGATCTCGTCTTGTAACATTTTCAACAGTGAAATATTTAGTTCTGTAAATACAAAATGGAGAAACTTAGAGTGTAACGGTTGTCGCCATTATAAATGAACATGATCAGCCAAGTTCAAATACTGGACGAGCCTGTTTGTATTTCACTTCGTATTCATCATCATCATCATCATGTCGTGCCGCTAGCACAGATATCGCTGACCCTTTCTCGCCACTTCTCCCTTTCGTTCATCGCCTCTAGCGATACGACCGCTGTCTGGAAGAAACTGCGTTTCATTTTATCGGTTAGGTCTGATTTCTATATGATCGATAGCCTATCGTTAGCTGTCCATGCCTTCGTTAGCCGCGTGTCGATATCCTTTTCGGTTGACGAGACGCTGCTTCCTAGGTAGGTGAATTTGTCTACAAGTTTCAGAAAGGTTCCGTCTAGTGTGGAGATGTCGCCTATTTGATTAGAGCACATATATTTCGTTTTGTGTGCATTGACATGGAGGCTAATACCTGCGGCTTCTCGGTCCAAACTATGCAGTAGTGTTTCGGCTTGGTTGGGTGTATTTGCCAGTATCACTATGTCATTGGCGTAATCGGTGTCGGTAATTGTTTTTGCAGGGTACCTTCGGCTTTTTTTCTTTGTTAGCTTGAAGCTGTTTTTCCTGATTTTATCAATCGATGTTCTAAGCACGTAATCTAGACAGATGATAAAGAGGTATGGAGCTAGCGTGTCCCCTTGTAGTACTCACCAAAGTGAAAGTACGTTCACTTCGTATTAAAGGCATTAATCTATATCTTCTCCAGGTATAGCTAAGTAGTAGGGATGAATGGGTCCCTTATCCTTAATTCGACAACCAGTTTTGGGAAAGGAAAACTCTGAATTCAAAATAGCTGTGCTCTACTTTAAAAATTGACCTGGTGTCGCACCCTGCTTGTGGTGGAGGAGATTCGTAAATCCATCATCAACAATGCAATATATACGTACACTCACACCCAATAAGGCAATATAAATTAACTTCAAACTTTAAACGAAACTATTTGAACCGTCCCTTCAAGTGTACACGAACTATTATACATTTTATTAAACTTTTGGTTGGGTTTGGCAGTATCGTTCGCAGTTTGCACAGCCTCGTCTGCTGCACAACTCAACCTTATGTCATGTTTGTTCTTTTGAGAAAAGATTATTTGGCCGCAGTTTTTGGTCAAAATTGTTTTTCTTCGTTAAGCTGACCAGTGGCTTAAACCAAGAAGAATTCTTGAATATACCAGCCGTTTCTTTATTCATTCTACCAGTTTACTCTAGTCGGTGTGTGGTGTGTGACTCTTCGCAATATAGACTTGGGCGTTGGGCAATTTTCTATCTTGCTCTGTGTCTAAACAGCCGACTGCTAACATTTTCTTCCCTGGCAACCAGCTGCTGTTTACAATTCACTGCTGCACTCTGATTTGCACCCTTGAATATACAGAGTTCTGACTTTCAATGAAGAAAACTTCTCCCTCAGTTCGGACCCCCTAGAACAAAAGAGCCCAAAACAATGATATCCTTATCTACTCACCTCTGAACATACTTGAATTTATTTTAGACATTAAAAAACTAACCCGTTCATTCTCACCCTGGAATCCTTCCCTATTTCATTATATTTCAAAATCTACCAGCCTTAGAAATTTGTTTAGCCAACCTTCTGATATTGCTATAGACACACATCCACGTATAAACATACATATATGTTAGCTATGCTGGTCCCCACCCGCCGATACTAATACGTTCACACTCACATGCATATACATATACAAGCTCTGCCTAAGCGCGTATATACTCATCAGCTCAAACCTACACGCCGATGCATTATTGCTCTGAAATATGTACACCCAGGGAAAGAAGGGATTATCGCATCCCATGAGTTTATATTTCATATCCAATAAATCAAAATTCGTGCTAATCGTAGCCATCAACTATAAGTGTAAGGGGCAGAATTCAAACCTTTGTGAATTAACTCTCCAACATTTGAGTAAGGATTAAACTGTGGTGTCTGTTTATGTCCCTTTGTTTTTGTTCTTATCTTCTGGCAGGATGCAGCAAAAAGAACGAGACAAGCAGGGTCTTGACTATAGCTCCGAGATAGCACCAAAGGGGATGGTTGGAGTAGTCTGTTGTCCTTATGACACCGGGGACTGAATCTTTTTTGTTCTTATCCAGACATACAAGTGTGGGACCTCATACTAATCTGAATATGTGTCAAATATCCGTTGGGAGAAAAAAAATATCATCTTTATCAATCAATAAGCATAACCCCAACTAATTACTTATAACAAGATTTTTCAAATTCGATGTCAGAAGCAAGGTCACTTCTTGTTCAAATCATTAGTCTTGCCCATGGGGCTTAGAATAAATTGACTGTATCCCGTTCTGAGGGATAAGATCCCCATAAAAACACATCCTGAGCATGACACTAAATTAAATCTGATGATAAGATTCCAGTTCTTTTATGGTGTTGTATACCCACATACATATATAAGCGGAAACAGAATCAAACATAATTTACGAACTTCAATGAACGAACGAACACACTTCTTTATAAAAATATATCTCTGACACTTTATTCTCGAAAGGGTTAATGTTTCTGTGGTGTGTGAGAGATGGGTAGAGACAGGGACAGACTTCTATATTGACCCAACTTCTTCTCCTGACCATAGAACGCTGTTATCTTCAAGAACCCACTTAGCACTTCTTCAGCATCTTGGCTGGAGTTGCTCAACCGGGGGTCACTGAGGGCTGTTGCCCTCTGCGGGCGTTCACACTCTGGGCTTCCTGTCACCAACTAACTCAACGGCCGCCGGCATCTGCCTATATACTTTCATAACACCCACTTGCTTCCGCTTCTTCTTCCGCTTATTTACACAGGTGCATTTCTGATTGACGGCTCGGTCAAGGGTCAATATATAACAATGGCTATTACTCCCAGGTCCACTCAATCTCGGAATGGCAGTCCCTGTTAACGCCCCATCGATGAGTCAATAGATCTGTTTGAAAATAATTTGTATTCGATAGAATCGTGTGCAAAAAACAAAAGAAAAAATGCATACGAAACAGTTATACAAAAATGTGAATATGAACGTACAACGAATGCGATTCCCAAACTTTAGGTATAGAATAACCCAAAACGAGTTGACATGCCATTTTATTCACTCAATCAACAAATCATACTCCGTATTACGCCCAATTGCTTTAGAGAGAAGTTAGACTTGATGCTTGCAGCGAGTGATGAGCCTCTAAAAATAATTTCAAGTCATTTTCTCTCTCAAGTTGTTTCACTAGATCCAATTATCCTCAATGCTAGCATTATATCGATGCTGGTATTATAAACACAACATCTTTAAAGTCATTTCAATCTCTTTATCTCTGTCAACTTTTTTCTACTATCTCTTGTTTCTCCTTTTTACACAACATGTACACATTTTCATTTTCTTTTAATCACTTACATACCTGACTGCTCTTAGGCTATTATCCAAAAGAAAATTTTGTGTAAAAGTAATAAACTCTATGACTACAATACTTAGAATGCACTAGTTTTTAATTCGAGCGATGGTTTTATTTTTATGGTAACTTTTATATCAGCCATCGTTGAGATACATTATTACATATCACTATTAATTTTTTTATTTTGTTGTCTTCTTTTTTTAGTTTTGTTTTCTTCTCTTTTCAATGTTTTGGACCATATTTTGTTATTCATAATTTGTCTTCTTTTTTTTTAATTCTTACGTGAGTTATTTATGTAAATATTTTTTTTATTAAAATTTTATTTTTTTCTCTCCGCATCACGTTTGATTCCCAGTTATATTTCCTGAATTTTTTCTCATATTTTAGCAAATATAATTTATGTATTTTTTCATATATCTTATGAATTTTATGTATATCTTATGTATTTTTTATATATTTTATGTATTTCTTATATACGTCGCGTAAGTTCATTATTAAATATTTCAATGATTCGTGACTTTTTTTCATTTATATGACTAGTTTTTATGCTCCGTGATAAATATTACATGTATTTTTCCTAATACCCACAGTGTATTCTAATAAGAAAAGAACTTGAGATAAATATATAAAAAAGCAATTTAAAATAACATTAATATCCATTATCGTAGTGTCCCAAGTGAAGTTAAACTAAATATAGCGTGTGTGGGGGGGGGGGTGAAGAGGCATCACTGAATAAAATAATGAAATGTATCATTAATGGAAATGAAAGGTGAATTCTTTGTCTGACTTAGAGCCAAACAAGTGACAAAACATATCAAAGCTTCAAGTGTCAGAAAATTATGAAAGAATTCGATAAAATTCCTACAGAGCTGCAAGTTAGAATATATTTTGAAGGGTACGTTCAGAAAAAGGTTGGGTATGTTCATGTCCCTTTACGTTACAAAATAGATGAATTTATATATTTCAAATTGAAAAAAAGAAACAACGTATATTTGTTGAATATTGAAATCGTGATAACATTATCAAATTGATGTATAATGAGAATATGTAGACACATCGTCCATTATGTTTAAAAAAAAAATTATTTTTTCTTTTAGAAATGTAAAAATATTTAAATATAAAGCAATGGCATACAAAAATAGACAAAAGCTTATATTGGAAAGATTAAACCAAGCATCGCATTAAGTTAGGTATTATAATATCAAAAATAATTTATCTCCAGATAATAAGAGACAACTTAACAGTAGGTACTGTTTAAATTTTCACTAGGGTCTTATATAACAACATATACACGGACTTATGTGCAAACATAAGGCCTCTCACATAATTTCGCTCCTAAATTTGACAACCTTTTTCTTTTATATTTGGTTTAGCAAAAATGTGGCATAAAGGAGTGTGTTTTGCGCGGAATCAAGCTTCCTGGCAGGTAGGGGCAAAAATTACTCCGATTTCGTCGGTTTTCTCATTCATGGGCGCCTCAGGCACCAGGTAATAAACCCAGCCCTCACTTCTTTTAGGTGAGGGGACTTGTGCTGATTAGGGAGTGGAAGGCCCCCTAGAACTAAGCTGATTAATTTCTAACCCGCCCAACATGAATACTTATGTGTATAAAACTTTGCGTAAAACGAGGTCTGTTTAAAAGCTGTATTAACAGTATGATTTTTAACTCTTTACTTTAATTTATATTCTTATTTAAATTCTTATTCTAATGAGCTTTTAACTCCAGAAATTCTAGATCTTGCTTGATTAATGCAGTTATTTCGCAAAGATTTTGGTAGTACTGCAAATTAACGCATTCTTCTCATCGACACACGCCTATGTGATTCTGTTTGAGAACATCCAAAAGCACTTGACACTGTTATTAATATCATCAAAAAGTAATAAAAAATTATGGAGTAAATGATAAAACTGGTGCTTTCAGTTAGAAAATAACAGCAGTTGCATTCATTATGTTGTTGGCAGTGGCGCTAATAATCATTACTGCGTTAATTATAATCAGAATTAGACTAAAAATTTTAATTATCGTGAATAAAAGTAAATACAGACTGCGCTCAGTCTTAATTATTTTTTAAATACCTTATCACGTCACAGAAGCGCAGTATTTCATTTATGCGTATTTTTTTAATATCCTCTTATGTAACATTATTACGATGGAAGTTTGCAGATATCTCAGATGTTTTCATCTTTTTATCGATGCTTACAAAAGAACTAACCCCAGAAACAGTAGTTCTAAAATTGGAGTGAATGCCAGGATACGTACCGTATATATTGATATGTCAAGCGACTTTCTGAGATCTAAATCTTCGTCTAATATTTGAGAGTCACATCATATCCGAGATACGAACTGTGTTAGTTAATAGTAAGGCGATTGATACGACTACAATTTCCATCTACAAAAGTCAACAAATATCTATGGATAGTATCGGATAAGACTCGAGGACATAGAGTACGAAATGATTGTAAATCTATTCTTCCATTTTTCTTTGCATTTAAAATTAAAACATGAGAAAGATAATATCAGAATGCATGGTGGTCGGGAAGATATTCAGTCATGAGTCCTCCCATCAAGGACCAATATGGGCATTAGTATATCTATTATATACTCACACTAATACAACAGAAAGGAAGACAAGTTAAAATCATTTACATATACAAGAACATTTAACTTTTGTGCACATAATATACATACAAGTAGCATTAAAAGAAAGAATACGTTAGCATTTACCTTGGTGGAATTATACAAATATCGTTCCATGGACAACTAGTATGTAGAATGGTCACAAAATAGAAAAAAGGCTTACTTGACAATTATGGTTAATATAGCAAAGCAGCATTACAGTTCCTTGTCGGGGGTCAGAATCACATCTCTTCTGATCAAAAACTGAGCCAAACAGAGGTTAAGAAAGGGCTTCTGTTACTTAACACGCTACGAGTTCCTAACAGACATATACATATTTGCCAACCCCTCCGCTCGGGCAGGATATGACACAAGGTCAATTGTTTTTTTAAGCAGAGTTTAACAGGTTTGAATTCAGAGTTTACCTTCTCCTAGACTAGTTGCCTCACCAAGGCTGAAGAACCTAGTCTGCCTTACTATTTACCCATAGCTGGAGGGAGAATAATTCGATTCATATCTTTCCCAAGGGTATTAGCGCTATGTGTAATGCAGTCTGTTTCGTCCAGGATTTGAACTCGTGTCACCGTGTCCGTTTCCTACGACGATAACCATTCCACCACGGGCACCTCCTAATAGACATATAAGTAATCTAAGGGAGACAATTATTTAAAATTACCCTACCATAGATTTAAAGGATGAATAACCCGATAAAATTAACTTGTTAGAAGTTTCAAGCATTTTTATGGATATATGTGGGCCTGATTTTTAAAAAAAAGTACCTGGATGCTTAAGTTTTGGTTCACCAAATTCCAGCTACTAATACCACATCCCATTTAGCTAAGAAAAATTCGAAGCACTGGGAGGTTGATTGAATAGTATAATTAGTGCAGAATGTCCCTTCAAGACTACGCAATAAAGTCTTTAAAAATACCATTAAACATGAATGTAATTCAATTTTAATCGAACAAAAAAAATTGTTGGAATGGCACCATGGTGGGAAAATGTGTTATTCTTTAGCGTCCCTCTAAAGACGTTAGTGACTGAATCACCGTACCAACTACAAATAAAATATGAAATATGAAAATAGCTGCACCCAAGAAAAACTGACCCAGAAATGAGATCAATATTTCATCCTAGGGTGAATCTGGCTTCTGTTGATTGAGTGATAAATGATTTTAACGGCATGTCAAAACAGTTTGGATTATCTTATGCCTTTAAGGAATCGCGGTTCGTTGTACGTTTATATTTACATTTGAATAGTTGATTCTCAAGAGGTCTTTGGACCCAGTTCTTTCATATAAAGTATTTCTATCTAATATGAATAATTTGCCCACAGTAGTATGATTTCAAGTACATCTATCTAATACAAATAATTTATTCAGACCTTTTAGCTGGGGCTGTAGAACATCCAAAGTGAGTAAGATCCCTGCCAACGAGGGTCCTGGATAGAGCATTAAACCAACTGATGGGGCTTTTGGAGAATGTGGAGCACTCCTTCATTCTCAGTTCACTCTGACACGGAGTGGTAATACCTGTTAGGATCCAATTTAGTGGTCAAATGGAACTATTTCATCATTTACTGTACTTGAAATATTTAATTGTGTGCAAACAAATGAACTCTGATAGTAATGTTACCAACAAATTATCCACTTAAAAATCGAATAAACAGGATTTTGCATTGAATAACAATCAAGGCTTGATATGCTATTAAACTAAATAACCATACTTTAATAATCTATAGATATTTAGCAACTTAATAATTTATAGGTATTTACCAACCTTATAATTTAAAGGTATTTACCAACCGAATAATTAATAATTTATAGGTATTTACCAACCTAAATATTTATACTTTCTAAGTATTTATCAACCAAATAATTTATTATAATTTATAGGTATTTACCAACCTTATAATCTATAATAATTTCTAGATATTTACTAACCTAATAATTTATAAAAATTTCTAGTTATTTACCCACCTAATAATTTATAATAATTTCTAGATATTTACCAACCTAATAATTTATTATAATGTCTAGGTATTTATCACCACTTCCGCACAACCACGATGCGACCCAAGATCAACTATTTTTAGCAGAATTTGATTGATTTGAATTCAGAGTTTTCCTTCTTTTAGACCAGCTGCCATACCAAGGTTTAAGAGTCTAAGTTGCCTTAGTATTTACGCATAGTGACTATTTTCTTACGACGATAAACATTACACCACGAGCGCCTCTTTTACTACAAATAATAACAGAAATAATTCATACACAATTATATAGTTACACGTGAGAATTTATGCTTGATAATAAGGATTTGTTTGCACACTGTAATAGGTTTTAAGTTACTAATAATAATCTTTAGTAAACAATTATAAGGTGACTTAATGGAAAATGTTCGAGTACTTCCCCAATTTCTCTATTAGATACACCACTAACTAGATCACAGAAGCTACTAAGAATAAAATCTTTTTTTTATATTCAGTTCTTCAACGGCAAACGTGACAACTTAGGACTATACAATCTTTTCTAATATCAGATTTTATTGTCTGCAACTAGTGTCATGGTTACCAATTTCACCTTTTGCTTTCTAATCCACGAATATAGATAGCTGGCACGCTAGATGAGTATCGGACAGTATCTTGATATCTAAGAGCTTCTTCATGTCGTGCTTCTGCAAATCTCCTTTAGCCCCCATACCAAATACCATTATTTAACTGCATGAATATTTATAGAATGATGTTTGAACTGCCTCGTCGACGTTGCAATCTTGCTATAGTTATAATGATGATAACATTACATACTAATATCATACACCATTTACACTAACGATGATTGTAAAATATTATTCCAGAAAACCATGCGACAGACTCTTTTTTTCAAGCTGTTTACTCTTTAATAAAAATGTCCTTTGTATACTTTCGACTTGGTTATTGATTGATTAATTGGTTATTGATTTGTGCACTTTCGAAGTGATTACTGATTGGCTAATTGATCTAAACGGTATGTCAACCCGTCTAGAGTTATTTTATGTCTAGAGGTCAGGGAATCGCATACATTATAGATTTTGTGTAAGAGTTTTAGATATTTTCTTAATAGTTTTTCGCACCTATATGATATCAAGTATTCATATCAAGTACAAATAATTTAAAAACAGCTGTTTCAAGTATTCCTATCTAATACAAATAATTATTTGGCTTTGAGTGATTATTTCTATTCAATTATAGTAATTTATTTGCACACAGTTATATGGTTTTAAGTAACAAATAATTATCTCTAGCAAATAATTATAGCTTCGAGTAACACTTTTTGATACAAATAATTTACAGTTGTATGGTATCAAATATTCCTATCAAATACGAATAATTATCAAAATACCAATTTGACTACGGGCCAAATAGATATGTTGAAAATAGATATGTTGAAAATAGATAGGCAGGACACTATCAGACTCTAACGCTCAAAGTCAGAGGAAACTTGGGAGTAATGCCAGTAAAGGGATGCTCCATACTCCTTAAATATCCAGAATTGAAGCCTTACCATCAGATGCAGTTTAGTTTCAATCCCAGGACACTCCTTTTTTAAAGAGACGGGCTTACCTTTTGCAGAGGATATAATCAGTGTATTCTAAGCCCCTACAACAAGGCCGACAACAAGTTAATGGTTGGGCACCGAATAAGATAGCGCTGAGAATAAATTATTATAGTTTTTGCTCAGTCTTCACTGCTGAAGCCACAGACCAAAACGCTGATAAATGCCGACCAAATTCGGTCTTTGACAGAATGCATGAACAACACTCATTTCATATTGTAAAAGAAGGCACCTTCAAAAGTATCTGTGTCAATATCTTCGTATATCCTATTTCATTGTGCTGTGTAGATTCATAATTTGTATCAATAGATCTTATTAATGACGGGGAGAGGACTGGTTACTTATTATTCCATATTACTGATTACAGCTTGCTTTGAAGTTCAAAGCTGAATTCAGAAATTAGTTTCCATGCATTTTAAAGACAACAAAGGATTGGAAGGTTTAATTATTCATTTACATCTAAAATCGTTTCATCGGCTAAATACAGTGGCGCAATTCTGAACGAGGTCAACCATTTCACCTTCAATTCCTGATTGATTTCATCTGTCAAAAGTATTTCCACAGCTTTTACCTGCTTTGAAAACCTCCATAATCGAGCCGACATTTTTAAATAGAAAGTTAAATATTAAGCCAAGTTTTCGGTGATTTTATCAATGCATAAATGTGCCGACTAATCAAAATTGGAGGTGAAATGCTTTACATACTTGCAGGGATACAATAAATAATTATCTCTTTTAGAAAATTTACATGTCCGATCGGGCCCTCGTAGGGTGTCACAAGTTTTCCCAGAAATTCACTCTCGACCTTTATCATTTGATCAATAGAGACGTCATCTGATCTCTATCAGGGAAAGACAAAGCCACATGACTAAGTTACTCACACTCGTCAAGTAAACCCTTTTCCATTTAGTAGCTTTCCATATACTGGATATTCATGGAACAATTTATGGATAATTCTAGTTATTGTGACGTGTTTGTGCTTTCTTTCTTTCAATTTCACTGGTATGTATATTGTATATATTCAATATCAAATGTTCTTGTATGTAAAAAGTGAGTCTATCTTGTTTTTCCTTCCGTTTATTTAGTGTTAGTATATCATAAACATATTCTAATGCGAATATTGGTTGAAGATGAGTGGAGAATCGGTTAGATATCTTCCACACCACCAAACATCAAATTATATTTATCAAGATTATTCATCGACTGAAATATGGACCCAGAAAATATTCCTTCTCCGGAAATTCACATTTTCATCGAGACATGTCTAAATAAATTTAATCAAAAATTCTCAGCATGGGGATATCCCTGTACGCTAATCGAAAACCAGACAACCAAAGCCATCTCTTTCCCTAGACAAACATCCTAAAACTAAAATCGAAGGTTTATATGAATCTTATCCCCTTCATAACAACATTCAACAACACTCTCCCACCATTAATCTAGGTAATCAAGAATTCTTAAGGTATTTTAAGAGTAAACCTCAACTTAAAAGATATGCTAACCAAATAACTTTTGAGAAATGAAAGGTAGCAACAACATATTAAACAATAAAGTAACTCATAGCAAACCCACAACAAAATCCACTAAATTTTGCTAGTCATGCATTATAAAGAACAACCTATGAGGCGAACATCTCAAATCAACAAACTCATTTACTAGTTTCACAACCAGAAAAACTTTCAAAATGTTCCTTGAATCAAATTGCAGAAGCAAAAACGTAATCTGTTTACTAGAATGCGCATACTACCAAAAACAATATATCGGAAAATCAGAATTGCCGTTTTATTTTAGACTAAATAACAACAAACACAAACTCAGATCTATGGATCAGAACAATTAGTTAAACAACACTTCTGTACAAACAGTCCCGACTTAAAAATTCACAATCAGAGAAAAGACTGAATAAATAGTAATATGGAATTAATAATAGAAAAAAAGAAAAGAAAAGAAATGGATAAAAAGTCCGAAAATAAATGTGCTGTTTGGATTTAATATGAAACTGTTACCAGACCTGAAAATAACAAAAATTTGACAACAATAAACACCTATGCAAACAAATAACACCAACAATAAATCGCTGATGATTTAAAAAACGGCTCCTTGAAAATAACACTCTGAAAAACTCCACTAAGACAAACGAGCCGGTGAAGTCACAGCTGATTTGAAACCACATTCCTTAACAAGGTGCTCTCAAAAGAGAGGTATATATATATATATATATATATATATATATATGAAATCCAAAAGCACTTTGATTAGACGATATTCTCTAGACAAAGAAACCAAATCAATATATATATTATATATATTTATATATTATATATAATATATAATATCATATATTACAAGAGGAACTCTGTATTGTTTACAAAGAGTAGCTTAATTTTTGTTCAAGACCATAATTTTGGTTTGGTTTCTGTATTTAATGGGATATCAACCTTTGTGGGTTAACTACTGCCAAGGCCATTCTTGTAGAACAGGCGGGATACTATTTAACACGGAGCTGGGTGGGGGTGGAAAAGAGGCTTCCTAACTTTCCTTAGGGTATTAGTTCGAAAGTGAACGTAATAGCGTGACTGGAGTTCGAACTCTCTTACTTCGAGGCGGTTTTTCAGCCTTATAGCTATTATTCCACGGAGGTTCCCACCATAAATTTAAGGTACCAAACCTGGGATTGAACCCTGGTATCCTGAACCATTGGCGAACACTCTACTCATTAGCCCAATGCCAGGTCGAGTAATACCAAATACTCAAAAAATAGTGCTTGATGCCGCCTTGCTTAACACTTAGCATTATAAGGTAAAGGGTAAAGTGGAACAATCCAAGGAATGAAATAGAGCGCCCCCTTACACCTTGGTGTAGTAGCTATTGAAAAGAGAGCCTTCGGTTCACCTTCGACTAAGGTCACCAACTTTACTTTTACTTTACAAAGTATGAGGTTCCCAGTAAGCATCGAAATCGCGACTAAACGATATTTTAACTTATTTTGATTGAGACAATTAAGAGTAGGAACGAAGTCTCTGTTTTTTTAGAAGGTTACATTTTTTGTCTTTATTACAGCTTCTATTAACGATCATTTTTTTACAGTTGATTCTCACAATTTAATTCAATAATACAGTTTATTGTTCATAACTCTTGTAGCGTAGTTATTTTAAATATATGGAGAAATTGATAAGGTTTGGTTTATTCTAATCCAAGCCCACAATATTGAAATACGCTTTAGGCATCTTAAAAATCAGTCTTTAATTAAAACTAGAATTTTACAGTGCAACGGTTATCTTTGTATAAAATCGACTAGGGGAGCCAAGTTCTTTGTGTCTCACTTCCCACTAATTTCCTGGCAAAAGGCATGACTCTATCTCTTCTCCCCAGCTATTGTCAAAATCCAAAGCAAACTAAATTTTCTAATCTTGGTTAACGACATTCTCCAGACAAAGAAACCAAATCAATGTATATATTTGACAACTATAAACACCTATAAACCTATGGTTTATAAAAAAAGAAAACTGTTTAAAGCCAGGTCAGGAATGGTTCCCTTCTTCTGGTATCATGTATGCATTTATTCAGGATGCGACGAGTAAATTGTTACTATTTTAAATTATTAGTTTTAGGCATGCACTTTGTTTGCTTCGGGTTTTGTCTTATGAATCGTAAACTCGAATCAGTTGAGCAGTGTCCGTGAGAAAAACAGCACCATAACGCTAAATTTGGAAATTACATACAGAGTGGAACGATAAAATTGTCGCCCTAGAAAAGACGACATGATTCCATTTCCGTTTGATGAAAACCGGTTTTCTTTTTTTGTTGCAGACCATCTACTAATTGGCCAGTTGTGTACAAATCCCAAGAGCAATAGGAGCCTTCTATCATGTCTGAAAGTGACACAATGTTCAACGAGCGAGATTGGAGATGCGCCGCTATACAACTCATGCTCTCTACCAATCCAAGTTATGACAACAGGACCATTGCCACTACACTCAAAATGCAAATCTGGATTGCTAGGAATAACAGGGGGTGCCCAGGGTGATGAAAACAAAGTTTCCGGATACGGTTATGGTCTTTGGTGTGGTTTCAAGTGAGGGCTACATCATGCCACCTCACATCTTCGAAGTTGGCTTGAAAGTCAACACCAAAGTGTACCTGGATGTGCTGAAGAGTGTGGTGATCCCCTGGTGCAATCAGGTGGTCGGTGGCAAACCCTGGGTGTGACAGCAGGACTCGACGCCGGCCCACAAGTCCAAAGAGACCCAGGCTTGGCTTCAGAAGGAGTGGTATGACTTTGTACCCTTCTCTCACTGCCCCCCCTCCTCCCCCAAACTGAACCTGCTGGACTACTTCATATGGTCATACGTCGAGAACATCACTAACATGACCTCCCACATCATTAAAGCCAGCCTGATCGCCGCCATCTGCCGAGTATTCGCTGAGCTCCCGCCGGCGCTTGTGGAAAAGGCATGCTCCCAATTCCGGGTCTGTATCGAGGCGGTGATTGAGGCTGAAGGCGGCTACATTGAATAGATATCAGCTCTACTACATAATCAAGTTACCTGAATTGGTTTTTTCAATAAAAGTTTTAAAATAAAGCTGTAGTGTTGTTTTCTTTAGGACGACAATTTTATCGTTCCACCCAGTACTCTACTGCATAGTACTCAACCTCAGGAGCTTCATCTTGATCGTTCTGATTAAAAAAGCTGTCCCGCATTTGTTGGTAAGATCCAGGCCATGACTGACAATGATCCCTGCAAGTCACTCAGGTCCACAACCTCGTACATGGGAGTGTCTGACTTTCTTATCTAGCTGGTCGAGCGTGGAGACATTTGGTATTTCTCATAAAAGATGACAAGGGGCCAATTTTTATTACGTGTCCTGAATGACAAAAGGAAAGACCACGTTACAAGTTCTTTTAACAAACTCAAGCATTCATTCCAATTGTACATGTATTTCTGCCAGGATCAGATGTTGAACTCCCACAACAATCGTTATTTGCTCTGTCCTCACAAGACGAAAACCAAATATCCAGTCCACATTATGGTGCTCGGGATGGTCACAAGCGATAGGAATGTTATACCTCCATTCATCTTCTCCCTAAATTAAACTAATTTGATTTTCTAGATAAACCGGCTCTTATGTTAGGTCAGGTTAGGTTATTTCCATTAATGCCATATTAACCCTTGATGATTATTTAATGTCAAAACCTATATATATATATATATATATATTGGACATTGCATATAACTTAGATCTATCTATTTATCCACACACACACACATATATATATATATATATATATATATAAGTATTAGGTTAGGTTATTTAGTTTAATGGCATATCAACCCTTAATGGTTATTTAATGTCAAACCCTGTTTATATATATATATATATATATATTGCATACTACTATAACTTAGATCTATCTATCTATCCACACACACACACACACACACATATATATATATAAGTATTATGTTAAGTTATTTGGTTTAATGACATATCAACCCTTGATGTTTATTCAATGTCAAATTTTCTTTAAACATATGTATGAATTTTAAGTAAATGGTTTTTATGAAACATTTTAAATGGGTTAGAGCTCATTTGTTTGCACACAGATAAATGGTTTCAAGTATTATTATGTAACACTAACAATTCAATTTAACATCCGTCGTTTGTTTGTACATAGTTGGTTGGTTGGGTTTTATGTCGTATCAACCTTTATAGGTTATTTAACGCCAAATCCATTTTTATGCAAATAGTCTCTTCTGTTTCAAACAATTCAGTTTAGCATTAGTACACAGTTTAATTGTCAAAAACGTTTCTATTTCAAACTATTCAGTTTAGTCAAACGGTTCTTATTAAGGTAATTCCGTTTAGTATAAGTACAAATTCTCTTTACACACAGTTAAATATTAAAACAATTCTATATCAAACAATTCAGTTTGGTGTAAGTAGAGTTTCAATGTCAAAAACAGTTCCATTTCAAACTATTCAGTTTAGCATAAGCACGCAGTTTAAATGTAAGTACACAGTTTATTAGTCAAAAACATTTCTATTTCAAGTTATTCAGTTTAGTGAAACAGTTCTAATTTAAACAATTCAGTTTAGCATAAGTATGCAGTTAGTTCTATTTAGCCCATAGATAGGGCCCTATCAGATACTACCATTCCGGGCCAGAGTGGACCTGGGATCAATGGCAATGAAGAGGTACTCTGCATTCCCCAAAGCCCCAGCATCACTGGAGCCACACCATCAGATCATTTAGTGTCATAACCAGGACACTCATTGGGGGGGGGGTCTTACTCTTCTGTAGAGGTGCAATCGGTTTATTCTACAGCTCTAGCCGACCGGGCAAGACACAGAGTTAATATCAAAACAGTTTTATTTCAGATAATTCAGTTTAGCGAAAGTACATAGTTTAGATGTCAAAACAGTTCTATGTCGAGCAATTTAGTTTAGTATAAATACGCAGTTTAAATGAAAAAACAGTAAAGTTAAGTAACCTCGGTTTAGTTTTATATAACCCATAGACAGGACTCTTTTTAGGTGCTGCCACTCCGGGCCAAAGTGGACCTGGGAGCGATGGCAATGAAGGGATACTCCGCATTCCTCAAAGCTCCAGTGTTACTGGAACCTCACCATCAGATTATTTAGTGTCATATACAGGACACTCGTTGGGGGGTCTTACCCCTCTGCAGAGAAGCAGTTAGTGGATGTATTCTCCAGCCCCAGCCGACTGGGCAATGTACATAGTTAATTGGTTAAACGATTCTATTTGACCCATATATAGGACCTTAATAGGCACTGCCACTCTGGGCCTGAGTGTAACTGAGGTTAATCGCAATGAAGGGGTACTCCAAATTTCTCATAGCTCCAGAATTAGAACTCCACTATCCGATACAGTTTATTGCCGGCGCCTAGAACAGACTTCCGATGTTATGGATAGCCACCAACATAGGAACCGTTTTAACGATTGTGCAGATTGATTGAGGACTGAAAACAATAAAATGTCGGTAAACTTGAAAATTGGGTTGGTATCGGTTATTTGGTCCTGCTTTTTAGGATACCAGAATTCCAATGATGTCGCTACTTTAAGACTTCAGAAGAATGGTAGTTCTGTCTGCGAGACTTAGAATACGCTGGCTGTATTCTTTGTGTGCTTTTTGGTATGACCCCAAACTATTTCTGATGGTAAGGCTCCAGTTCTGGAAAGAGTAGAGTATCCCTTCATTGCCATAAATCCTGGGATCACTGACTCGGAGTGGAAATATCTGTTGAGGTCCTATTGGTGTGGTTAAAATCTTTTGGAAAATTTTTCGTATTCGACTGGATCGATATTATAATTTGATTTCGGAAGTTTCTGCATTCATTTAGCTCTTTTTCACACAACACTTCGGTTAGTTAGCTATTTGGGGACCTTCTTTAGATGACGGCTTTCTCTCGAAGCCGGATAAATAACAAATAACACAGCGTTAAAAATAATTTGATAAATTCAAACAATAATCAGTGATACTCAATTTATTTTCAAGTGTCAACGGTTGTCAATACAATAGCGTAAATTTTAACAGATAGTGTAAGTCAGCCTTACGTCCAAGAAAATTCCAGGTTTTGCTTTCAGTTCATTCTCCCCAATTTAACGATCATAGATTCCCTTTCTGTGTTATCTTACGTAAATGAAAGAAGCCATGATATTGACAACTGCTCAAAGGAAAACCCACAAGTTGTTCAATTTTCTATGAATACACGTACGTTTTCTTAATGCTAACTACAAATCCCCGCCAAAAATGCTGGATTCTGAATGTATACAAATCTTTAACTTTGAGACTTTTACGCGAATAAAATTTTATCAATACTTCTCTCATCTACCACCTGATCACGCGTTAATAATCAATATCTTTATAGGCCAATTAATCCAATTCTTTAGACACCTTTTTTATTCTACAAAGACCGTGAACCTTAAACGCAAAAAAAGAAATCTATTTAAAAATGAGATTTTTTAAGTGATAATTATTTTATTCTTACGATAAATATCAAACTCTTCTTTTAATACAAGTCTTTTTTTAAATATTGTACTCGACTGTTCTATCTATGAAAGCACAAGGGAGACTAATTTGGCTTCCGAAAATATTTTCGAGTGTAATGCCTGATTTTGATTGCAAGTTATGTCACCATTGTTCTTTTGAAAAGTAAATTCTAGCATCCAATAAGAGCCTTGATATTAGTATTTACTAAGCTTAGCTTAGATGTGGCACAAAGTAAGAAGTATGGAGCGCTCACTGAGAATTCAACTCATTAACAATGGTCTGCGAATCTAGCTTACTAATCATTATACCACGTGAGGTACCCAGTTATTTATTTACTCAGCAGAGATATGGTACTTGCACAAGAGTATAGGGCACCCATTGAGAATCGAACTCAGTATTAATGGTCTACTAATCTAGCTTGCTAACAATTACACCATATGAGTTTGCCAGAACACGAATATTATTCTGATAGCAACTGGCTGTATCAATTTATTAGCCATTCAGAACATTAGTTTCAAGTCTGATAGCAGATTTCTGGTAATTCTTTCTGTCTGGAGCGCTTAGGGTGGTGTAATGGTTAGTAATCTAGACTAGCAAACCTTTCGCGAGTGAATTCGGGTCTCATAGGGTGCCCCGTTCATGCGGCCTTGTCACACATCTCTGCAAAAAAACTTTGTAACTTACTGATTCTTTCTGCCTGAAAATCTTAACGAAATTTCCCATCATACAACGTGTGTGGTGTAACGTGTAGGACTGTGATATCGGAGTAAGCGAGTTCGAACTCCAGTCACACGATTACGCTCTCTTTTGGACTAATACCCTTGGGAAAGTTATGAACCCCTTCATCCCTCCAGCAAAATGGTACCACTTCTGTTCTTCTACAAGGATGGCTTTGGCATGAAATAACCCATGACGTTTGATATGCTATTAAGCAAAGAAATCTAACCACATATTTATCACGCAGTTCAAACCACTTGAGGATGTTTTCTCGTTACGTGGCGTGAGATTGAGCCTACACCTAATGATTAATCCTTCGGGAAATATGTGTAAGATTGAAATTCAAGCATTATAGATAAGATCCAGAGCAAATCTTGTGTTAAAAAATAATGGGGTGTCCTCATGGTGTAATGGTTAAAGCGATGGACTGCGGAATCGTAGTACGCGAGTTCGTACTCCAGTCGCGTTATTACGTTCACGTTCGGGCAAATACCCTTGGGAAAGGTATGAATCCAATTATTCTCCCTCCAGCTATGGGTAAATAGTAGGGCAGACTAGGTTCTTCAGCCATGGTTAGGCAACTAGTCTAGGAGAAGGGAAACTCTGAATTCAAAACCTGTTAAACTCCGCTTAAAAATTGACCTTGTGTCATATCCTGCCCGAGCGGAGGGGTTGGGTAAATAGGATCTTGTGTTAAAAAAATAATAATTTTTTGTAACCATAAATCAATAATTGGTCTTAACACGTGACCAGCCTGTAAACGTGTACGAGTTGATGCAACCAAAAAGGAAGCCATGAAACGTAGATTCTATTCCCTATTCAATCCCTAGTTCAATGCACTTGGAAGATCGTTTCTTAAGTTTCGTCGACTAAAAAAAAAAATTTTATCATCTTTTTAATGGTCATTCTCTTCCTGGTTTGTCTGAGAACTTTTCAGCACCCTGGAGAAACCTTCGTGGTTTTACATGTAAAACTAATGGTGTTATGTTAATATGAATTATAAAATCAATTATGATATAGATTTTCGTTATATATAAAGTTGCCTGATTTAATTACGACTTGATAAATCAAAATACGCTTATAAAGTCTTTCATATTTGATTTGCTTGCAGAAGCTTAGTGCAAGAAATTATATGGGTGTTATTTTTGTTAACTCGTAAAAACACGAATTCGATTTGCTTATTAAATCTACATCTATTTAAAAATAGCCTTCCCTCCATCATAAGAAGGAATGCTTTACTGTCTTACCTCTAGCGATGCAGATTTTCTCGATGTCTGTTCCTAATGTAATTTCAATATCAAATTATAGTTTTACAATTGACCTCCGGTTTAGAGCGCATTGCTCAAATGCTCTTCGCTTACAAACGTTTAATTATCTTCACTTAGGATAAACTAAAAGTCAGCTTTTATATGGATTTTCCGACTAATTATTATTATCGTCGTGTAAATGGACCCGGGGATCAAAGTTCATATCCTGGCCGAAGCTGTTTACATTTTACTACTAAGTAGGTTCTCATAGAGCGATTGTGGCATTTTGGTAGATATTGCGCGCTTGTCGATGCATGGCTATCTTTTATTGTAATGTGTACCTGGGTTGGCGAATGTGGCTAGTTAGGGCTCCTTAGAAAACATAGTCAAACTCCCTTCCCCTTCCTTTAATATATTTGGAGCTTCATCCTCCCCAAGTTTTTTATAAATGTTTTTCTTTTGAACAAATTGAGGAAATAAACTGTTTACATTTCACTTCGCACTGTTACCCAACTATTCTCGCCCAGCCGGCTGGGGTAGATGAATATATTGACTGCATCTCTGCAGACGGGTAAAACCTACCCACCACCAACGATTGTCCTATATATGACATTAACCTGCTCTAAGGAATGTCGAGTAGCCCTTCATTGCAATTATTCCCAGGTCCACTCCTACCGAAGTAGTTGTGCCTGTTAGGATCTTATGTATGGAAGAAATAGAACTTTAACAATTCTACTGTGTGCAAACAAATGGGGAATAAATTAAATTGCTTAATACTTGAAACCATTTAACTGTGTGTAAACAAATGATTAATTTTATATAGAATTATAAATATTGGATAGAAATACTTGATACTATTTAAATGAGCTCAGGCTTATTTCAAAATCTTATCTCTAAAATATGCGTTTACAAGTCATATTTAATATATATATATATAACAGGATTTGGCATTAAATAACTGACAAAGGTTGATTTGCTATAAAATCCAACCAACCAACCAACCAACCAACCAATCTATTCTCAGCTCCCTAGCTATGTGTAAATAGTACTGAATTCTTTAG
Source organism: Sepioteuthis lessoniana (assembly GCA_963585895.1). NCBI lineage: Eukaryota > Metazoa > Mollusca > Cephalopoda > Myopsida > Loliginidae > Sepioteuthis > Sepioteuthis lessoniana. The sequence goes on from OY757916.1 coordinate 95,411,379, forward strand.
AAATGGCTAAATTGTTCAGGTTATAAGTACGGTAAAGGTAATCCGACGCCGAATTTTTTTAGGTCTTGTTTTCCCGATGCAGGTGTCATTGAGGAATAGAAAAGTTTTGGTAAACGAGCCAAAGAAGGAAAAATGAATTTAAATCCGCTAAAAACTGACCTTGTATCGTCTGCTGCCAATGGTGGAAGGTTGAAAGGAATACATATTATTCTAAAGATAATAATTCCGCTGTTATCAGCAAAGATATTTCTTTTTACATCTTTATTACTTCAATATAACGAGTAATCGTAAGGTTAACTTCATTATGTAAGGTAGCATCAAGGGATTTGCAGTTTGTAAAATCTTCGCTTTCAACTCTTAACTCAGTATCGAAAATTTGAGGTTTGCGATATAATAAATAAAAAATAAATTAATAAATAAAATATATAGATAAAAACCATCATTCACAGTAAAATAACTTGACGAGGAGCAGGGTCAGATTGCCATTGATCTAGGCAAAAACGGTAATTGGCCTCTTAACTTAATCCACTTTACTGCCAGTTCCATTCAGGTATGTAAATCTTAATTAATTATTTGTAAAACTGCAAGTCTCCAAAATATCTTTATATATATATATATATATATATATGAGTATTTATTTCCACTGCTACAAACTACATTTACGAATATATTTATCGGCTATATTAATAGAATAGTAGAGAATTCTTGTTAAAACATTTTTGTAGCGGCATATTGATTCATATGAAGCCACTTAAAAATAAGGATTTTGGTATTTTGTATCCTCGGGTGTTTCCTGTTTGCTTAGATCACTCAGTCCGCTCCCAACAGATCGAAGTCAATTCAAAAATGTCTCATACTTTACAAATTGAACTACCGCATTTCTACAATAATATATATTACCACATTATTCACTGCATAAATAATTTAGCAACATCTCTAATGATAACTAAGTAAAAACATAAATAATTATATGTATATATATATATTTATATATCGAGAGAGAGAGAGAGTGAGAAAGAGTAAGTATCTGCCTAAGTTCATGAAATTTCGCGTGGGTCACGGTCAAGAATAGAAAGACTAAGCTAAATGAAACATAAACCCTATAGACCAACACATATATATGTATTTTCACTGCAATGACCAATGAGCGAATAATGTTACAAAATGAACTCTCCTCTTCAGGGCTTTGTTGTGATGCCTGTCCCGGCCAACCCCTTTCTAGCCCACATTTTCGTTTTCGAAATTTACGAAGCTTTTTTTTATGAGATGTGGCACAAGGTTGTGTAAATGGTGCACCCAATGAGAATCGAACTCGCTCTTGAAAGTTTGCGAGACTATCTTCTTAACCATTACACCACACGAGGAGCACACACTTTCGTTTTAATACTACGGCAAATATTGGGATATTATTTATTTATTTATACTTCCAAAATATTAACCCTGTTTACACAGGAAATATACATAAATCAAAATTCACACGACAGAGATAAAATATTCTTTTCGCTATTTTATCTTTTCATATCTGAGCTCCTTTTTTCACGGATAAAAGTCCTTTTTGAGGATCTACTAGTTCGGTTTAAAGATGAGAACCGCTTCACTGTCTTTATAGGTGATTTGTTTGTATTGGTAAAGATTTGTCTAGAACCATTCACACTTTTTATATGAGCTGATAATAGAAGAGTGAGGCACTACCAGAGTGCCACTGATTCTTCAAGTAACATTCCTCAGCTTTGGAATTTAGAGCTTTTTATTCTCCGAGACCGAATGTCATAAAAGAGCGAAAGAGTCCAATTTAACTTCTCTATGCCCATAGAGAAAGATTCACGCGAACTAAAACACAAAGAGCTCGACGAGTCAATTTCCTATGACGATAATCGTTATGCCCCGGGCTCCTCTATATTATATATACATGATTCCATATTGCTCTGTACTTGTATATAATAATAAAACAGGTATTTTCCATGAGTTTGGCTTGAATTCATCAACTGCTTTTACAATCAATCAAAAATCTATGTTGAACTTTTTTCAGTAGTAGTAGTAATAATAATAATAATAATAATAATAATAATAATCATTCTTTCTCTTCTTCTTCACTCATTAGAGCTTTTCACATCAACGTTAGCCGATGGTTTTTCACTGGAGTCTGAGTAACAGCAAGTCTCCTCAAGTCTCCAGGACTCTTCTTAGTATTCTGGCCGTTCTCAACAATGCTGTCGTTTGGATGGTCTCCACTCGTCCGCCAACTTCCAAGTCCTCTAGTCCCTTTAGTAATCATTTAGTTACTGTTCCAAACGCACCAATTACAATTGGTATAATTGTCACCTGCATTTTCCACAGTTTTTTCAATTCCCTAGCAAAGTCGAGGTACTTATCCTTCTTTTCACATTCTTTCAGTTTTATTCTGTGGTCAGCCGGGACAGCGAAGTCGACTATTTTGCAAGTTTTTAATTTTTTTTATTTTTAAGTCTGGTCTTCTGGCCGGGATTAGGTGATCCGTTTGTATGTTAAAGTCCCATGGGAGTTTATGCATGGCATTTTCTAGGACAGGTGCTGGGTTGTGCATATTATTATTATTATTATTATTATTATTATAATCGTTATTACTGGGTAAAACTCAACTCTCAACTGTGCCAAAACAAAGTCTTTATTCGACTGTAGTATTTTGATAGAACTTTAACATCTTGACCTTTCACTTGCCAATACTATCAGGAGTTGCTTACACCTCTCGTAAATAAAGATTTGTCCCTAAAAGAAACCTATTGCCTTTGTATATGCCTCAACGACAGCAGAAAAAGCAAATGTCTCAATGATCTAAAGCACTCGTCTTTCAAAGCTTGCAACAACAGTTAACTAACGCTCTGCAATATCGAGTTGAAATTTTATTTATTTATTAGTAATTTACAAAACTTTTTACTTAGATATGGTTCAATGAGACTCGAGCTCACTCGCGAGGGTTTCTTAGTCTAAATTACCAACCATTTCACTGCCTAAGAGTCTATTCAGTAATGTATTTTGTCGATGAGGTTTACATCTCTGGATCAGCATTTGTAGGTTTTTGTATGGGTGGAATTGTTAGCTCCATGAACTCTGGTTTTGTACACTGATTTTTTCTTTTAGACCGGTTTTCCTCGCTAAAGAGCCCCGTCTAATCTACTGCTAACTGAGAGAAGAAATATATTCATACCTTTCCCAAGGGCATTAGTGGGAAGTGAAACGTAAACAGCCCCGTCAAAGATTTGAACTCGAATCGACGAGTCCATTTCCTTCGATGATGCTGTTTGGCGACCCACGAAAACTAATATACCGTACTACCTGAATCTTTTTATTGCTCATCTAATCTGATCTGCTCGTGCTTGAAATGAGATGTGTTTTGAGTAGATCCTTTATCCAGTGGCTAAGCATTTGGACTTATCTTTCACCGATTAAATGATAGCGCATGTCTGTTTATGGCAGATTTCCTTTTCTTTTTCTTCAAATTACAGTAAATGTTTGAGGGAGGCCCTCTAGGAACCACGAAGTCTTCTCTCTTACAGTTTTAGTTTTACCCTTGATCATCCCATTCCTTTCTTCGAGAAAACCTGGAAGAATTCATGAATACCGAAGAATATATCCACGAAACATGCCCTAAGAAAGAAAGTTCTTTCATCATCATTATAACGATATTGATCCTTACACCTTTCAGCAAAATAAAAAGCTTTTGATGACAAAGTATTTGGTTTGGTTTGGTTTGGTTGAGTTGAGTTTTATGGCATATCAACCCTTATGGGTTATTCAGTGTCAAATCCTGTTACACACACACACACACACACACACAATGTAAGCAACACATTCCGTTAGTAACTTTATTTTTAAATTAGCCAGAGCTCATTTTTTGCACACAGTTAGTTTCAAGTATTGCTATTTAATATTAGTAATTTTATTCATAATGTAAGTAAAGTTGGTGGCGGTAGTCGAGGGTGACCCGAAGGCCTCCTTTTCCTTAGATACTACAAAGTAGTGTAGGGGATGCTCCATTTTACCCTTGATCCATATCTTATAATGCTGAGATTTAAGCAAGGAAGCATCAAGTACCAATTTTTGAGTCTTCGATATGACTCGACCTGGAATTGAACCCCGGTTTCCCTGCCCATTGGCGAACACTCAACCCACTATTACTATCTAATCAGAAAAACTTCCACACAGCTGTAAGGTTTTAAATTACTACTACTAATAATTCCTAGCAAAAAAATTGAACAGCTGTACTTGATCCACAGATGGAACACTAACACTTACTACTATTCCTGGTCAGACTGGACCTGGGAGTAATGCTAATGAAGGAGTAATCCATAATCCCCAAACTCCAAGACGAGAGCCTTACCATTAGATGCAATCTAATGTCATACTTTGGACACTAATATTCCCCAGCTACGGGTTAAGTAGTATCACTTCTGTTCTAAAAGGATGGTTTTAGCATTAAATAACACATGGTGGTTGTCATTAAACAAAGAAACCAAACCAAGTCACTAAATGGTTTGAAGTTTTGCTCTCTAACATTGATAATCCTATTCAACATTATTCATCTAAATGGATAACTACCAATGATTTTATTTAATATTAATCAAATGTTGGCGCACAGTTAAATGGTTTCAAATATAATAAATGAAAAGATAGTCCTATTTGACCTATAGATGGGATTCTAACAGGTACTACCACTCCAGATCAGAGTGGATCTGGGAGTAATCATAATGGAGTACTCCACATTCTCCAAAGAGCCTCACTATCAGATAGTTTAGGACAATCGTGGGCGGGGTTTTATCTATTTCCACTAGTAGAGGTGCAGTCAGTGGGTTATATAGCCTCAGGCAACTGGGTGGTGAAATATTTGGTAAGAATAGAAGTAGTAAGACTTACAGTCAAGTCACACTGAAAGCACCGGGTCCCGCTAGATCACCCAAGTTAAGCAGTGATGAGCTTGTGCTGTGATGAGATGGGTTACCTCTTAAGCAGTATCGGATACTGTGAGCAACAAAGATGCTTGTGTGCCTTATCTATGTAAAGCTTAGTAAATAACAGTGAGAATTAAGTCACCCTGAAAACACTGGTTCTCATGAGTTAAGCAGCCGTAGAGGTTACCTCCATCGCCTGCCAAATAGTACTTCTAATCGTCGCTAGGTGGCATGACTAAAGTAGCATTTAAAAGCCAACCCCTGTAGGAATGCTTGTGTTTCCTTGACAGAGAAGGGCTGAACTTCTAAGAAATTTCCTTTTGTACGACGCACGATACCATGCCTTGATGGTGTTCCTCATACAAAAAATTCCACTTCATTGAAGACTCTGATCTTATGCAAAAAAACCCTTCCACAATACCCTAGTACATTTCGGGTTGTGCTGTAGAATACGCTGACAGCATCAGAGGGTTACCCCGCTCCCAACGGGTGTCCTTGATATGACACTAAAACATTTGAGAGTAAGGCTCTAGTCCTAAAGCTTTGGGGAGTATTTGGTCCCCTTTTATTGCTATTAATCCCAGATCCACCCGTAATTGTAGAACATGGGTTCTATCTTTGGGTCAAATAATGTTTAACCAATTAACTGTTAGCTAAAAAATGGCTGATGTTAAGTTTAATTGTTAATATTTGTTAGCAATACTTACGAGACTAAGTAAAGTTTGATAAATAACGACTGAAGTGGAAGCAAAACAATAACTTTATTTGTTAAGAAAACAATGTGTTCATTGTCTTAATTTACAACGGGTCCAGACTAAATTCAACACAAGAAAATTTTTTATTTAATTTTAAAACGAAAGAAAAATTCGAATAATTGGCGACAGTATCATTATTTTTAGCATTAAGTTAGGTATATCGTAATTGAAAAAGAAATATTTTAAACATTCAAACGATATCTTATAGACATTTTATACAGTGAAATAAAAACGCAACTTTAATATTATTTCCATTTTTTCTTCTTTTGTTACAAACATCGGAAATTAATCAGAAATTTGATAATTGCAGTTTTAGAAATGTGAATAAAAAAATAAACTGAAGGCATTTTTTTTATTTCACAACTGATTCAAAATCATTTCCACGAGTCAATAAGTATGACTGATTTTTTTTTCTACCTTTTTTTTATTCGAATAGTTTTCAATTTTTAAGATGACGTTTGTGCTAACGTGTATAATTAAAACATTTCTTAAGTTTGATTTCTTTGTTTAATGGCATCAATATCTGTGGGTTATTTAATGCCAAAACCACCCTTGTAGAAAAACAGCACTGATACTATTAAATCTATTATTGAGGATAAGAAGGTACGAATTTTCCTCAATGAGCATTAGTCCGAAAGTAAAAGAAGTGGCGCGACTGAAGTTTGAACCCGCTTACTTCGTGACCGCAGTCCAGTCATGAGATCACGGCGACTCCCCACTTCTCTTTTTAAATAATTGATTAACAAATTAAAAATAATATAACTATTAAATATACTAAAATACCGTATTTCTACAAAGCTACTTTTTTATTTTTCTGCAAAGGTGTTTTATTGCACACATGAGGATCAAATTTAACGAAATTCGATAGATCTGCTTGGTTAACTTTCGAACCTTTTCACTCTTCCTAAACGCTGAAGTTTGATCGTTTATTTAGGAATTTATCAATGGTTAACTTTTAAAAAAATGTCTCAACTTGATCATATTTTTTGTGATTAAAAAAGTAATGTATTCTTTAAAGTAGGTTTTCGTCATCATTGTCTTGTTAATCTTTATCACAAAACCAAATAAAACTCCATTTTAAGACTTGAATAGAAATCATTAAAATTTATCTCAAAACTGTTTAAATAACCCAAAAGCAAATAGATAGATGAAAGTAATTACTTGGCATCATTAAAAAATAATCCTTTTATTTCCTTTTGAGTGCAATATATAACTATTCATTTTTTTACGAGTATCTGTAAAACGTAGGAATCAAATTTAGAAAAAGAAACAATATCCTCACCAGTTGTCTTTAGTCGACAGGGTTTGTCCGAAATTGTTTGTCCGAAATTCTGTTTAATTTGGAGGCAACAAAATCCATTCCTAAATTCTTTATCTTGTTAAAATCTCAATTTTCAGACCAATTCAATTATTTTTTCCAGACATTTTACTATCGTCTTTCTCTTGCGTCTGACGACATAAAGATGCCAGCAGCAGAACCTGCTGCCCTTAAATGGCAAATTCATTTTAGTTGTTCGCCAATGTAATGCGTTTTAGTGATGACTGGTGCCGAACATTTGGTTTTCTAAAACCCGTCGGACTTGGGGTCAAAACGAGAGGATATAAATCATAAGAAATTTATCAATTTTCTCCAGTTTTATGTATTCTCTCATGTTTTGTTTTTCGATCGCAAAACAATAATCTTAGAGATTAAAACATTAAAACCATAAATAGAGAATTTTTCAAACGAGAAGCTTGAAAGCAACAATTAAAAAAAAAAAAAAAAACAGAGGGAAAACTTGAAACAAGCGTATTGGAAAAAAAAATTCCTGCGAAAAAATCTTAGACATTTTGATTTTATGCCCATGCCAATGAAAGTACCTATGCTGTGCTGTTGACAAAAAAATATAGATTCTTATTATTCTTAACTGCTTATCATTTATTAAGCTTATTTTGATACAAAGCTAGAAGACGCATCTAGTGAGAATCAAACTCATTTCAAGTGGTTTGTTGGCCCAACTTTGACTATTGATAATTACTCACTAGGTTTAAATGGGGTTTGACAGAACATCAAAAGTACGGAACCCACAGTGACGGTCATACTCTCTATTCAACATTTTATCATGACGAAATGGCCATAATTATATATATATATTACAAATTAACGCTAAAAGTGTTTTTGATCAATTTACTGTGTGGTGGAAAGTAATAGGACAACAAAATATTCGCTTCTTCCACATTATAAGTATGTACAGTTATATACATATATACACAAACAATCTATGTATAAAATCTGACGATCTATAGGCGAGAAATTGTCTGTCACCCAGTGCCGTTGAATGTGGTTAAGCGATGCTAACTCTGATCTAAACATGCTATACAACTGATATTGAGTACTTTATTTACATTATGTGTGTGTTTGGTTTGGTTTTATGGCATTTCAACCTTTGTAGGTCATTCAATCCTAAACCCTGTTTATTCATATATATTAAATTTATATATGATTTGTAAACACATTTTGTAGATAACATTCTTGAACGATCCTGAGCTCTTTTTTGCATCTAAATGGTTTCAAGTATTGCGAAATAAGTCTCAATTTAACATCAGTTATTTGTTTGCACACAGTTTGTTCTATTTGACTCATAGATAGGATCCTATCAGGTGCAACCACTCTGGGCCAGAGTGGACCAGGGAGCAATGGCAAGGAAGGGATAATCCACATTCCCCTAATCTCTAAGGCTGGAGTTTCGCAATCAAATCGTTTAATGCCAGATCAAGGACACTCGTTTTTGGCAGGTATTTTACCCCTCAGCAGAGATGCAGTCGGTGTATTTTACTGCCCCAGCCGACTTGGCTGGTGTTTGTCTGTGCTTAAGAATGAAGTAAATCTTTAGATATAGAATTTAAATGAATGTGTGCACAGTTAAGCAAATAATTTGATAATGTGATGAGATTTAGGTTTTTGTCGAGACGGATTTGTTCAAGTGTTACACCGACAATCTTCATCAATCCTTGCACTGTGTGACTTGCCGTTTCCAAAACTAAAAATTCACATCAGGAGTAAGATCTGAAGACGTACATGATATTTAAAGGAATACAATGGATCAGCCTCCAACCTTATCAAAATGGTTTTCAGAAGTGTTTCTACCATTGAAAAACTCATGGGGAATTAGTGTGTTAAACGCTGAAGGAAATTTTTTGAAGAAAATTTGCGTTACATTTTTGTTAATTTCTGACGTGTTGAATACAGATTCTGTTTTGATGTTTTTAACGCCGCTCGTACGTTATATATATATATAGTCTATCTCATGACGTAACAATTGCTTACCTTTAAAAAAATTTCAATAAATTCACCCGAGTGGAAAACTAACTGTGCCGATATGTGCCGATAGCAAATATACAACCCATGATGATTGGATTTTCAGTTCTTGGAAGATTGTCTGAAGCCTATATTTATTTCATGATAGAAACCTACGAAGTGTTGTCTGTCTCATTCTATATTTTGATGCAATTTGAAGGGAGTATGCGAGAAAAAGTATCTCCAAAAACAGCTGTTTTCCCAAAATATCTGATCAGGAAATTGAACTAAAAAGAGATAAATTTTTCTGGAATCCTTTCTCTAATCCTTTTCCAGCAAACTCAAACTTAGAAAATATATGATTTTTCTAATAAAGATAATTGCACCCAGATTAGTCTCGTTTAAAATATTATTTCGAATATCGTTTAAGATACTCTAGAAAACCACCAAGAAACAAAAATGTAGAATTAATATTTCAGCTAACAAATCATTGAATCTGTGACGTATAAGTTTAGAGTTTTACGGCTGTTTATAGTTGATTATTTCTTTTCTCAAATCTCAATACATATTGTTTTCTTTTGCTGGTCGCGTTAGCTGAAAAATGTAGGAAGAAAGAGGAGAGAAACGAAGAGAATTGTGAAGCTAATAGGAAATTTATTATTTTGGGAGTTCGCTACTAAGTCTTGAAGAGGGAAGACCTGAGCAATAAAATAGTTGCCTTCCTAGTCTCACTTATTTCTCCCCGAGTTACTTTTTGGCCATAGGAAGTCTTTTTTTTCCGAGCATGCTCAGATTGTTCTTCCTGTTAGAGGCCTCCTGGAATATTGTTATTTCTTTAGTATTTATTTTATTTTGTTTTTTTATCTGGTTTTATTTAATTATTTTATAATCACTTAATTATTATTCAATCCCTATAGAGTTTAACTACATTTTTAATAATTAAAATTTCCTCTTACATTAAAATACGGGTTGCTTTTGATGTTTTTGTAAATTATAATATCGCAATCTAAAAACCCGACCAATTCTGCTTAAGTGAAATTTTAACAGTATGTGTAGAAACAACTCAAAAATCTATATTTAATGTTTTTTTCTTTTACTGGAACAGAAAATGAATTTAAACATTAAACAAATTTTGAGTTGTTTCTATACATGCTATTAAAATCCGAGATCATTTTAATTATTAGAATACAAAATGATACCAATTTTTTTTGAAAAACCTCGTACATCTCAAATGATATGGATTTTTTTAACAGTCTATATAATTCGACCAAGTGCACAAGTTTACTCTAGTTTTTTTTTTTTTTGTTTTTTTTGGTGGGGCCAGTGGAACAATGAACAATTTTCTTTTCTTTTATTGATATTTTTTTGTCTTCGGGTTGGACACCATAGCCAATAATCTTCAGAGAGAACACTGCATCGACAAATGAAACAAGTTTGGTCCTGACGATTCTCATTGATTGCGCCAAAAGGGAAAGATTAAAATAGTTTGATACCTGCATGACCGTGATCACGAAGATCAGGGATTTAAGAAAAATGTTTTGCCTAAACATGCATGCCTCTCGTTAAAACGATCCCATTTTGCATACAACAACCAAAAACAATGATCACAACGCGTGGTATAACGGTTAGTAAACTCAGCTGTCGATCATTGTGAGTGAATTCAATTCTCACTTAGTGCTCTGTACACCTGGCGTTCGGATAAATCAAACTAAACTGAGTAAATAACTACTACAATTGAAAAGATGTTGAATACCGGGCGTTTAAATAATGTCAACATTTCTGTGGAACTTCCTTTATTTTAAAATCTCCTCTACAGCACATTATTAGAATCTACAATATCAGTTCTGCTTTTCTAATAAAGATACACCCAAAGAAATATGAATATATTATGAATCATCTGACTACTGTTGTATCCTATTCATCGAATTAATGTTATTTTTTGTTTGATTTGAAGAAAAAAAGGGCAACAATTATCTTTCTTGAAATTTATTGTACAACAAGGAGGTTTTAAAATCTCTGCAAACTCGTTATATATTTCTCTTGAATTATCATCAATATTTGGAGATCCGATATAACAATTTTGTTAGTAAATAGTTATTCCTGTATTTGAGTTTGTTTAAAATTTACTATCACTTGTTTCCCAAATTTTTCACTTTTGAGGAGAACTAATGTTAAGTGGAATTGACAGAGAGTAAGACGGGTTCGAGTCACAATAGAAGTACGAGCAGTGATCAAAAAGTATCTATAATGAAGCTTTAATTTTTTTTAAATGTTACATTTTTTAGAAAATGAACTTAAGAAAGTAAGGAATGGCAATTTGTAGTTTGATTGGAAGAAAAATAAAATACTGGGCCACAAAAAGTTTTTTAAAATCTCTCAAACTGATTAATTCTCAGAGTTTCTTGAAATGGGTTCTGGTCAGCTGAAACTAGAACCCGCGAAGTATTGGCTAATTATGATAAATATTTACGCAGTTTTTTTTTTTTTTTTTTGGTTCACACTAATATTTTCTCCGTTAATTAAGATTTAATATTTTGGAGACAAGTTTTCATTTTATTTTCCAATCGCCAATATGATAGAAAACGTCAGTTTATCTTGAGAGAGTTGACAGACTATTTAAAGAAAACAGCATCCTAAGTTAGCCTATGTTGTTGAACATAAGATAGGTGTGGCCCTAGTGCGAAATCTTACGACGGATATATGACTCTGAGGGGAAACACATATGGAAGTAATGATTGCCAGTTCGATTTCGTAGATGAAGAGTTTCGGTGTGATTATCACGTACCAAAATAAAATAGGGTTTTAAGACAACCGCCCACTGGTTGCGTATGAGATATCACGTGTTAATATGGGAAAGAAATATTTTCTTTCCAATTGTACTTTTTTTTATATAAAGATATTTTCCTGTCCCTTTCTTTGTCTTAACCAATAACAAAAACAATATTTTCATAAATTAAATTTGTCATGTTTTCATTTAACTCGAGAATATTTTGGTCGTATTTTGCACTTAAGGGTTTTATTAAGACCTGATTAATTTGAGCGCGCAATTATCCTTTGCTTTTACGAAAGTATTAAATTAAGGTTTACCGTGCTTGCCGAAAGGGTGTAAAGAGAAAAATCAATTACAATTTTAGTGGAAATATTTTGAAGCATTTGGTTTGGTTTATCTGTATAACAGTATATCAACACCTTGTAGTAATTTACGAAGCTCTTTGCTTCGATTTAGCACAAGGCCAAATGAATGGGACACCCAATGAGACTCGAACTCACTCGTGTAGGTTTGCTAGTCGAGTTTGCTAACCATTACACCACCAGAGGTGCCCCAACACCTTGTAGCTTATCTAAAATCCTAACAAATCAATTATATTTGCGACATTCTGGAGATATCATTTTTTAATCACGTTTTTTTATCCATCTGTAATAATCATTTATTTACGCAGTTTCAAATATTCCCATCTAATACAAATAATTTGCTCACATTTATACAATTTTCTATATCCCTATCCAGTACTTATGCTTTTCAAACATATGTACTCGACACATAACAATTACTACCACTCCAGTTCAGAGAGGACCTGGGAGTAATGGCAATGAAGGGATACTCCACACTTCCAGTGTCATACCCAGTTACTCCTTTTGTTTTTTTAGGCTTTGCACATCTGCGAAAGATACAGTCGGTATACTACAAGCCTTACCGACTAGTCTGTTTGTGTTTTATTCTGCACTAATGCCTTTGGGAAAGGCATGAACCTGTCTCTTCTCTCATTTATGAGTAAATAGTAGGGTCGACTGGCTGTATATAATTAGATAATTTTAAGTATTCCGAACAAACATAAGTAATTCTACTTGGTAATAATCTTTTCTTTGGACAGTAACACGGCTTCAAGCATTCCTATCCAATAGTAATAATTTTCAAACTGATTATTTTGGCATGGAGATGTGACCCTAACAGGTACTACCACTTCAGTAAGGAGATATGGCTATGAAGAAGTACTTTATTTTCCTCCGATCAACAGAACAGCAACCTCACCAACATCAGACACTTTGAGAGTTCGCATCAGTGGATTATAGGAAATAATGCAATTTCTTCGTCAAAGAAAGTTCCAGGAAAACCAGATAAATTTTGGCGCAATCGTAAACCTAAAAGAGACCCACGCACGTGTTCCAGAAAATTTAAGAATTTGGGAAAACCCTAACTAAAAAAGTTAAAACAGTCGACCACATTTTTTTGTCTAATCAGGTGAGCTAAAAAACATAGTAACTTTCTTCGTTAGGAATTTGCGTAACTAACGCGCGTGTGCGCGATCCTCCCGAATACTATAAAGTCAAAACAACTGCAAAGGCACTTGAGAACAGAGTAGAGACGTATGAACAGTCGCTGGGATGGGACACACTTCAGTCAGCCGTGTGGATTGTATACGGATCAGTCCGGGTGTGTCTTGGTTCCAGTGATTGTCGGTCGAGGCCGTTTGACATGGTATCCGGAAAGTCGGCATTCATGTCACGCGTGCTAAGACTGGCATCCTCCAGACGATACCACGGTGTCTCAGAGTCAAAGCAGTCCAAGCTTGCTTGACTGCAGGACGACCTGTATCAAGTTACGATCTTCAACTTCGACGATAGCTAGTTAACTTCCCGTGCTTGCTAAGAATTCACTACTAACCACAGTGACTTAACACAAGAACAATTTCATTTCTTCGTTTTCAGATCTATCCAACAATAAAACTTATTTTTCTAACCCTAATGTTACGTTATCTTTATTAACATTAATCCACTACAAGATGATTAGGTTTGGTTTATTGGTTTAATGGCATATGCACTCTTGATGGTTATTTAATGCCGAATCCTGTTGACATAATTTTTAAATGAATTGTTTTGTAGGTAACATTTTTTGACGAGCCTAAACTCAGTGGTTTGTGCACGGTTAACTGGTTTCAAGTATTATTATCTATCACTTAGAAATGTTCAAACAATCTAAGTAATAAAAATGATTAAACTTCATCTCAGTAATTTAGCAAATAATATTGCTATCTAAAACTTGTGATTCAATTTATATTAATAAATGGTTCTATTTGATCCCTAGAGGAGACCCTAACAGAGACTACCAAGTTAGAGAGGACCTGGGAGTAATATCAAAGACGGATACACCACATTCCCAAGAGCTCCAGGACTGGAGCCACATCATCAGATAGATGAGAGTCAATCAGGACATTCATTGGGATGGGGCCTTGCTCCTCAGCGGAGATGCAATCGGTGTATTCAACAGTCCCAGCCGATTCGGCTTTCGTCTTGAGAAGATGAGCCACTGGCTTCCAAAACTCATGCAGAGAAATAAAAACATTAACAATTATATAACAATTATATCAGATGAATATAATCGTCGACAAAAGATTTTGATAAAACAACTTTTTTTATTTATTAATAAATCTGTCGGCATTCAATTGTCTCAGTAGTACAAAAATTAACTGTATATTGGAGACGCGATAATTTTTTTAGAAATTGGCACTTGTTACAGATATTTTAATCGGTGTCGAATTTTAAGCAAATCAACCCCTCTGTCCGTAAGCAAAGGCTCTCTATATGCACATCTTATTTCCCGGTCCAAAAATAACCTTCAACTAAATCTGCTTTTCTTAATATCGCTTGACTACTTAGCTTTATGTATTTTTCTATCCTGCACGCGCAGCTTCGAAATCTTGCGAACCAGCCCTAAACCCTCATGTTTTTTTTTAAATTAAATCTATATTTTGAAGTAATTTTTACCATGCAACAATAGTGAAAATCTCAGGCAAAGTTGTGTTTCGAAATATTCAAAAGCAGTTTAACTTAATAATTGCTTCTTTGCTTTACACGATTTCCACTTAAAAATAGGTTTCATGTGAACATTCCAGTTTCCGATAGCAGCACATCTTTATTAGTTGTAACTGGTAAACATTTCTCATGTCTGAAATTAAAACTTGCTTCAAACTATATCCCTCAGGCACGGATTTCAATTTAATGAGACAATTATCAGTCAACACAGACCTTTTCTACCAATGAATTTAGACTTTAAAAAAAACTCCGACACAGAACTGTATATTTACCTGTGTATATTTAATAAGTAATATAATCGTCAATTTTCATAAATATCTTAAGAGCAACTTTGTGTACAGGATAGTTGGTTGGGTTTTATGGCATATAAACCTTCGTAGGTTATTTAACGCCAAATCCATTTTTATGCGAATAGTCAGTTCTATTTCAAACAATTCAGTTTATCATGAGTACACAGTTTAATTGTCAAAAACGTTTCTATTTCAAGCTATTCAGTTTAGTAAAACAGTTCTAATTCAAACAATTCAGTTTAGTAGAAGTATAGATTTTGTTTACAGACAGTTAACTGTCAAAACAGTTCTTTATTAAACGATTCAATTTAGCGTAAGTAGAGTTTCAATATAAAAACAGTTTTATTTCAAACAATTCTGTATAGCATAAGTATGCAGTTTAGTTCTATTTAACCCATAGATTTAACCCTATCAGATGCTACTATTCTATTTAACCCTATCAGGTGCTACCATTCCGGGCCAGGGTGGACCTGGGAGAAATGGCAATGAAGGGGTACTTCACATTTCACAAAGCCCCAGAATCACTGGAACCTCACCATCGGATTGTTTAGTGTCATATCTTGGACACTCATGGGGGTATTACCCCTCTGCAGAGGTGCAGTCAGGATAGTCTACAGCCCCAGTCGACAGTACAACTGTATACATGAGTCTGAAAATATTTTTTGTTATTCTGAAATGTACCTTCTACTTATAGTACCTGTCAGGTGCTTAGAATGACCAAATTTTGCTCTATCTCGAATTTGGTCTA
Organism: Sepioteuthis lessoniana; assembly: GCA_963585895.1. Taxonomy (NCBI): domain Eukaryota; kingdom Metazoa; phylum Mollusca; class Cephalopoda; order Myopsida; family Loliginidae; genus Sepioteuthis; species Sepioteuthis lessoniana. Next base: position 95,427,185 of record OY757916.1, read on the forward strand.
TGTGAATGAATTAGATTTTAATTAGGTCTAGCCAGCTAGACGAGAAATCCTTCACGAGTGAGTCTCATTGGGTGCCCTGTTCATATGGTCTTGTGCCACATCTAAGCAAAAAGCTTTGTAAATTACTAATGATATGCCATAAAACAAAACAAAAAAAAAAAAAACTAACCAAAACACCGAGAGTTCGAAGACATTTTTATAGTGGCATCAAATGAATCAATGGGCTATAGTTTTATTAATCTACTTTACAAGATATGTTTGTAAAGTTACTCAATTTTTGCACTGGAAATAAATAACACAATGGATATTTTAAGATATTAGCTCTGGTTGGGTAGAATATTTATCATGAATGGGTTTCAAACATTCATGATAAATGATTTGTTTAAGGGTACAAAATCGATTGAGCATCAAGCCCACATTTTGTAGGGAAGTGGGCTAGTTATAGTATTCTTCAAAATCCTTGCTTGCAACATCGAATAACCCATAATTATTCAGCACAATAATTCGCTTTGGTTTGATTTGGTTTTATGGCATATCAACCATTGTAGGTTATTTAATGCCAAATCCATTTTAATTCATATAAACGAATATATTTTAAACAATTCAGAATAATATAAGAATAGCTTTTTGTTTACACTCAGATAAACGTCAAAACAGTTCTATTTCAAACAATTTAGTTTAGCATACAAAAACAGTTCTGTTTCAAACAATTCAGTTTAGCATAAATACACAGTTTAGTTCTATTTGACCCATTGATGGGACCTATCAAGTGGTGCAACTCCGAGCCAGAGTGGACCAAGGAGCGATGTCAATGAAAGGGTACTACGCATTCAGTAAAACTCCAGCATTACTGGAACCTCACCATGAGATTGTTTAGTGTCATATCCAGGACACTCGTTGGCGGTGGGGGTCTTACCCCTCTGCAGAGATTCAGTTGGTATATCCAACAACCCCACCCGACTGGGCAAAGAAGAGTCTTGAGGAGACTTGCTGTAACTTCGTGAAATACCATCAGCTAAAGCTGGTGTATGGTTTCGTTTCTTTGTTTAATGGCATATCAACCTTTGTTGGTTATTTCATGCCAAAGCCATTCTCCTCGAAGAACAGTTGTGGTACTATTTAACCCATAGCTGGGAGGACAAGGGGGTTCATACCTTTCCCAAGGGTATTTGCCCGAAAGTGAACATAATAGCGCGACTGGAATACGAACTCGCGTATAACGATTCCACTGTCCATCACTTTAACCATTACACCACGAGGACACCCCACTTAAGGATGAAGTAATATTTTTATCATGCTTTAATTTTAACTAAGGGGATTTTGCTGCGTTTTGTTACATCAGAGGTTTTATCTGAGCCCAGAAAGAACGAACTAACTAACCATGCTATAGAGATTTATTTGATTCCCCACGAGCAAAAAGGTGACGCAAAGTTGGTTCAGTATGGGAAATGCTCCTCCGAATTGAAACTTCCACGAGGAAGTGACAAAAATTGCTTAGTCCGGACTTAATTCCTTTCCAGGGGTGCCTCATACGCGGGGCAGTAGACCCAGCCTTTATCACTTTTCGGCAAGGTTGAGGCAGGTGCTGCCTGTATGAAAGACCCCCTCGAACTAAGTTGATAATCTTACCTCACCTAGCTAGTGCAGCTACCAGGTAACTATACCAACCATAACATAAAATCCATTAAAAAATTAAAAAATTTTACTCTTAGTAGACATTTGTTTTAAAACTCGTTTAAATTATCACTTTGCTTGGGAATAAATATCTTTAAATCTACATGAATGAAAATGCTTTTGTCTTAGTCTTAAAATCTCCTGATGGCTGATGTAAAAAGAAAAAGTGAGAAATAATAAATGCAATAGAATTTAGGAAAAGCAACAGAAAAGTCGGCATTTCAGTTATGAGATTTGGGGGACATTATTTTCCATGACTTTACCTCATAAGTATTTGGAATAGGGTTTATTTAAGCGGTTGGAATTAGTGAAAGAAATATATTTGAAAACATAAATTTTCATGAGCATATAATTATATTTTTAAAACGAGAGAAAACAATTACAGTCAAGATTGTTTCTGAAGAAATAACAAAAAGGAACTTTTATTATTCGCAAGTTTATGTATTGTCAAGCACAACTTAATGTCATTTAAAGTTTAAAAAAAACGAAGAAAATTAACAAAATGATATATAATATCTCAGCCAAAAGCTTAAGCGCTTTTCCACGTGTGATAATTACGTTAAATGCAAACACAACCAACTCCCAGAATAAATTCTAGAAACGGCTTCAAGTGATTAACTTTACATTTATGGCTTCAGCAACTGAATAATTTGCTTTTCTAAAAGTTTGATAAACATCTTTTTCTTTTTAGTGTAAAATCTCAACAAAAAAAAAAAAAAATAAAAAAAAAGTGGACCATTTTAAAAAAGTTTTTGAGAGATATTTTAGAATCCTGTGGAATTAAGGATACAGTAAGCTTATTCTAAGCCCCACCAATAGGGCAGACGCATTTTGTTTTGTAAAATGTATTCCATTTCTTACATCGATGTCCATTCCATTTTCTGACCCCACCCCCAAGCCATTTTTCAAATCTTCGTATTCTTCTCGACTTTTCGTTGTTGAATAACGCCGTTTTTGCTGAATACAATTAGAACTTAATCTATACTAAGTTTAATAACAGATTTGTTATTGTCGATAGCAAACAAAGCAAATATACATAATAGTTTTAGGTTTTATTGGACATCCAAAATGTCTCTGTCCGTTTTTCACCTCAATTACGTTTTGTTAAAAAATGTTGTTTTTGGCTCTTGTATATATTTTCAATTCGTTGGTTTCAACTAATTCTCTAAAGTTTTATTGGCTCTACTATATACAGTATGGCCCAGTCCGCTGAGGAAGTAGAATACACCGACTGCACCTCTGCAGACCCCACCTAATGACTGTCCTAGATATGACACTAAACAATCTGATAGCGAGGTTCCAGTGATGCAGGGGCTTTGGTGAATGTAGAGCACCCCTTCATTGCCATTTCTCCCAGGTCCACACATAGCCTGGAATAGTGGCACCTGATAGGACTCTATCTATGGGTTAAATAGAAATATACTGTGTACTTAAGCTAAACTGAATTGTTTGAAACAGAACAGTTTTTCTTATTGAAATTCTACTTAGGCTAAACTGAATTTAGTTTAATTAAGAACTGTTTTGACATTAAACTGTGTGTAAACAAAATCTATACTTCTTCTAAACTGAACTGTTTGAATAAAGTGAATGGCTTGAAATAGAAATGTTTTTGATAATCAAACTCTACTCACGCTAAACTGAATTGTTTGAAATAAAACTGACTGTTTGCATGAAAATGGATTTGGCGTTAAATAAACTACAAAGTTTAACATGCCAAAAAAAAAACCAAAACAATCAACTAACCATACACAGGAGTATGGTGTCTTGCGTAGTGTAATGGTTAGCAAGGATTGCAGGTTGGTTGGGTATCATGGCATATCAACCTTTGTAGATTATTTAACGCCAAATCCATTTTTATTCTAATAGTTCTATTTTAAACAATTCAGTTTAATTGTCAAAAACCTTTTTATTTCAAGCTATTCAGTTTATTCAAACTATTCTAATTCTGCTAATTCAGTTTAGTATAAGTACAGATTTTGTTTACACACAGTTAAATGTCAAAACAGTTCTATAGTAAACAATTCAGTTTAGTCTAAGTAGAGTTTCAATGTTAAAAACAGTTCCATTTGAAACAATTCAGTTTAGCGAAAGTACAGATTAATTGTCAAAAACATTTGTATTTCAAGCAACTCTTTTGAGTCAAACAGTTTTAATTCAAACAATTCAGTTTAGCAGTTAGTATGCAGTTAGTTCTATTTAACCCATGGATAGGGTCCCATCAGGTGCTACCATTCCGGGCCAAAGTGGACATGGGAGCAATGGCAATGGAGGGGCACTCCGCATTCCTGGAACTGCACCAGATTGTTTAGTGTCATATCTTGGACAGTCGTTGGGGTGTCTTACCCCTTTGCAGAGGTTCAGTCAGTGTATTCTACTTCCCCAGCCGACTGGGCAAAAGGATAACAAGATCTTGTTTGAAAGTAAACATAACACGACTGGAGTTCGAACTGTGTTACTTCGTGGCCGCTGTCCAGCATTTTAACCCTGACTCCACGGGTACTCCACCTTCCCACATTTTCAGATATCAATTACTGCATGATGTAAGAGTTTTAATTCTCTGCAGTTTCGCAATTTCTGTGTGGACAATGGTTATATTTACCTAACCCCTCCACTACGCTAGGGATGTGACTCAAGGTCAATTTTAAAGTGAAGTACAGCTAGTTTCAATTTAGAGTTTTTCTTTTAGATTAGTTATGTGGATAATGTATACCAGGTGGCGCTGAAAATTTCTTGTTTTGATAAAAAAAAAATCACCTCGGAATATAAAACGTAAATACCATTGCACATACTCAACCCATCATTTCCCAAGTTTCCTTAAACCTTCCAAAAAGAATAAATAAAAATTGAATAAAATAAAGTCCTTCCCTTATTGGTTTAGATGGCTGAGAATCTATTTCTCCGTATATAGGAGAGTAGTTCGGGAATTTTTTTTCACGTCTCGCCTCAATATTTCGACCAGTTAATTCGTTTCTTCTGCCATTTTAGCTCTTGCCGGGGGTCCGTACTAAATCATTTCTTTAATTTTAATATTTGGGATTTCTTTTTGTAAATAGAATTTTAATCCTTTCCTTCACCTCTCGCAAAATATGTACATATTGGAAGAGTTTAGGATATCAGAGATTAAATACCGTTGTTTGAAAGATTCCTTGAATATACAGTGTAACCCGGATATAAGAGAGTTGTCGGGACCGGAGACTAAGTATCTTATATCCGGGTTTGGTCTATTTTGTTTACGTAACACAGGCTCTAATTTGGAACCAGAGAAAAAAATCCTCTCTTATATACGGGTCTCTTATATCCGGGTACACTGTATGTAAAAGGAATAACAGTTTCTTAAGATCAGTAACTGAAACTAGTAGAGTTAAAAAATGTTTAGACAAGACTTAAAAAGATGGACGATAGCAGAAAATAAATATTCAGCTAAATGCAACCAGTAATTTCTTTTAGTATACTGTTTATCAAAGCGATTCCAAAAACCGTCATTGCTCGCAAGACCCATATAAGGAATGTGCGAAAGAAAAATCACTTGAAAACATTAGTTAAAAATGACTTAAATAAAATCAATTACGGCTAAGTAAGCTTTGTGGCAATTGCTCGAATTAGAGGAGTAATCCCTGCTGATCAGATGTAGGACAGCGACATGATAGTAAGCGTGTTTGATTCTTTCGGACCAATACCCTTTTTTTTCTTAAGACTGGAACTCCTTTATTATATTTACCAACCCCTCCGCTCGGGCAGGATATGACACAAGGTTTTTTTTTTAAGCAGAGTTTAACAGGTTTGAATTCAGAGTTTTCCTTTTCCTAGACTAGTTGCCTTACCAAGGCTGAAGAACCTAGTCTACCCTACTATTTACCCATAGCTGGAGGGAGAATAATTAGATTCATACCTTTCCCAAGGGTATTAGTGGTTTGTGAAATGCAATCAGTCTCGTCGAGGATTTGAACTCGTGTCACTGTGTTATTTTCTACGACGATAACCATTACACCACGGGCACCTCCACTGGAACTCCTTTATAGACTTGATATGGATTAAGTAATACCATTACAGGTCTTCTATAAGGGTGGCTTTTGTTTGGTTTGGTTTGTTGGGTTTTATGGCATATCAACCTTTGTAGGTTATTTAACGCCAGGCTTTGGTATTAAATAACCCACGAAGATTGATATGCTATTAAACAAAAGAAACCTTAGGGCGTCTTAGGGTGGTGTAATGCTTACCAAGCTAAACTAACAAACCTTCCCAAGTGAGTAAGAGTCCCACTGGATGCCCCATTCATGCGGCCTTTTGTCACAACTAAGCAGAAAGCTTTGTAAATTACTAAACAAAGGAAACCTAGCCAATGTATCAGACGAGAGATCCATTCCATGTATACTTTACCAGCGGATTTTAAATACCAGAGTACTATTCCACCATTAAAAAAAAACAACTTCTAAACATATTCTTTTAGTTCTCCACCAAGCTTGAATGGACACAAGGACAATTTATGTTAATTTACGTTAGTGAAATATTTAAAGACAAGTCCAACCAACAGAAATTTGAAAATAGTTTGTTAGAGCTCGATGTCAACTTTAAACGCCCACATATAAGATATATAAAGAGTATTGCACTTAGACCATCGTTCACTTGCAGTGGAATATTAAGTTTATTGACTTCCATTTACAAGTCACAAAGGCTGGTATATTTAAAATTCTGGCATAGAGTAAAAGAGGAATAGCCAGAATAATCAGAAAAGGTTATCAAAGTAATTCTCCCCTTTTCAACTAAATCGAAATTTATGCATAGGCAACGATAAAAAATTAATAATCGTAATAAACTAATTGTTGAGGCAGATATGAGAATTCAGCTTTTGATTATTAAATCAGACTTCAAAAAGATTTGTAAAAAAATAAAACAGTATCATTCATCCCATTAAATTTTCGTTCTTTTCCAACATTTTAGAATGTAGTCATCTATTAATCTGTCTGTTTAATTTGGCACAAATCCAGAATTATAGAGCACCCAATGAAAATAAAATTCACCAATAATTTTCTATTTAACTAAAGTGCTAAACATTGCACCTCGCAAGGTGCCCCTAAAAGTAAGTAGAGATTATATTTGGCACAAGTTCACACACACACACACACATATATATATATATATATATATGTATGTATGGGGCACTTAGTGAGAATCGTACTTAGTACTCAGAAGTAATTCATCTTTAAGACTAGCTTTCTAACCACAAGATAATAGTCTTCTTTAAAATAAATATGTATTTTTTAATGTAAATGAAAATAACTTAAGTACAATTTATTATTATAACTAAATTGAAAAAAAAAAAAAAAAAAAACGTTTTACCGAACTCAATATTGTATTCAGACTGTTTAAAATCGCTTTTTAAAAACCGTTTCCAATAAACGTCTGAAAGCGGATTTTGACAATTTGGGGGAATATTTTTTTTTAATAAAAAAAGATTTTAACCACAGTTTGCATATAATTCTACTAACATATAAAACTGAATTGATATCCTAGTTTCTGAAAAATTGATGTTTTTTGCGTTCATCATTTAATCAACATATAAAAGAAAAACTATTTGTCTGTATATCTGTCCTTAATATTTAAATGGTGCACGAGAAAAATGTTTAGGAACCATGTGTATCTAACATTGACGAGAGACATTAGTATTCCAAATTTTGTTTCGTCAACTGAAATGATTCGTGTTCTTGATGTCGTTCCATTTAAGCCGCTCAATTCTTCAGGCTTTCTCACGGGGAGAATTCTTTTTACTGAACAAAAAAACCCAAAAAACTCGTTAAAATAGATGTTGAAACTTGGTAAAACAACCGCAAATTTTCACTTGAAGTCTGATATATATTTTCAGTACCCACACACAAAGAGTACGGACTACGGGGATTCCATTTTGCCCTGCATTAACCCTGAGTATCTGCCTAATAAGTAGATTGTTCACCAATGGTCCGGAAGACCAGGGTTCAAGCCCAGATCAAGTCATATCAAAGCGTCAAAAATGGTACTTGATGCCGCCTTGCTTAGTATTCAGCAAGATAAGACAAGAATCAATGGTAAAGAGAAGCAATCCAGGGAAATGAGTAGCGCTCTCCCCAACACCTCGATGTGGTAGCTATTGAAAAGGGAGCCTTCGGGTTACCCGCGACAAAGGTCGCCAACTTTACTTTCTAGTATGCTGTCATCCTACCCGGTGCATACACTTGTCCTATTTGACGATGGGAACTGAAATAGACTATCTATACATTACACGATGAACAAATCTCCTTTTCACGAGGATGGTATAATTGAATTTGAGTCATCGTTTTAAACATCTTCTGTTAGAGTTTTCTTGAGGCATTTTGGGGGAAATTGGGATACAAGGCTGGGGTAGTAGAATACGCCGATTGCACCTCTGCAGAGGGGTAAGACTCCACCAACAAGTGTCCTGCATATGACTCTAAACAATCTGATGGTGAGATTCCAGTGATGCAGGGGCTTTGCGGAATGCGGAGTACCCCTTCATTACCATTTCTCCGAGGGTCCACTTTGGCCCGGAATGGTAGCACCTGATAAGGCCTATCTATGGGTTAAGTAGAACTAAACTGAATTGTTTGAATCAGAGCTGTTTGACTAAGCTGAATCGCTTGACATAGAAATGTTTTTCACAGTTAGACTATGTACTAACATTTAAACTGCGTACTTCTGCTAAACTGATTTTTTAAAAAATGGAACTGGTTCTGACACTGAAACTGTACTTACACTAAACTGAATTGTTTAATATAGAACTGTTTTAACATTTAACTGTGTGTAAACAAAATCTATACTTCTAAACTGAATTGTTTGAATTAGAACTGTTTTACTAAACTGAATAGCTTGAAATTGAAACGTTTTTGATAATTAAAATGTGTACTCATGCTAAACTGAATTGCTTGAAATAGAATTGATTATTTTAAAAAAAATGAATTTGGCATTAAATAACCTAAAAGGTTGATATGCCATAAAACCCAAACAACCAACTAACCAACCAATCAAATACCAATGAGTTCTAGAGAGTGTTATTTATCCATTTTGTACAAATATATATACATATACATCCTTAGTTTGGTTTGGTTTTATGGCATATCAACCGTTGTTGGTTATTTAATGCCAAATCCATTTTTATACATATATATTAAATATATGATTTCTTAACACATTTTGTTGATAACATTTTTAAACGAGCCTGAGATCATTTTTTGGGGAGTGCACACAATTAGATAATTTTACTTATATCTGATACGAATAATTCTAATAGCAATTAATCATTTATTCGCTCGCAGTTAAATGATCAAATAGTTCCATTTCAAAACAATTCAGTTCAGCTTAAGTACTCAGCTGATATGACTGATAATTCTATTTGACCCATAGATAGGACCCTGTCAGGTGCAACCATCCCGGGCCAGAGTGGACCAATGAAGGGGTACTCCGCATTCCCCAAAGTTCCAGCATTACTGGAACCTCACCATCAGATTGTTTAATGTCATATCCAGGACACCCGTTCGGGGAGTCTTATGCGTCTGCAGAGATGCAGTCGATGTATTCTACAGCCTCAGCCGACTGGGCATAAACATCCTTAGTTTATTTCCATTCTCGGAAATCCAACCAAAGAGAAACAGTTGAATTAAGGGACAATAATAGCACTCTTTTATCTGTTCTTGATTGTCTCTTGTGCGAAAAAATTGTTGGTAACAATGTGACTAGAGCAAACGTTTCGTATGCAAGCGGCGTCAGGTAATAAATTTAAGGAGTTTGTCTACCTTCCATCATTTGGTCCGTTCTTTTAATTTTTAAAAAATTAAAACTATATTCACGACTGCTTAACTCATTGTAATTTCTTATACAGTAAGTGTAAGACATACACAAATATAGAAATGAATATAAAGGGAAAATTAGCCTCCTCTTGGAGGGCAGAATCAAAGAATATCAGAAATCCATAACCAAAGTAGAGAGTCAAAAAGTCTCCTGTGATAGGTCTTGATTGTATGGCATTTATTTGGCACCCTAAGGTCAAAATATGATACAACATCTATTTAGCGTGAGGGTACCCGAGAGAAATCGAGACTCCAGTGATGTGGGGGCAAAATTGTGAAGATTCTGTTGATTTTTCCCTTCAGAGGTACCTCAGATACCGGAAAAGACAAAAGGGCAGGTTTTGTTTTTCCGGCTTCCCCCAAGCGGAAATAGACATGAAGTCATTTTATAGTGCGAAACCACGCACAAATCGACAGGCATGTGTAACCGGTGCATCAACAATCCCCCTCCAGGGCGCCTGAGGCACCAAGCAATCAATTTAGCTCTAGCACCTTTTAGACGACGGGGCAAGAGCTGCCTGGTGGTGAAGCCCCCTTGGAACTAAACGTTATACTAATTCTCATAAGGTTCAGCTCCTCTGCCTTCTTTTGAGAAAGACAGGTTTACTGCAGGGTTCTCACAGGTATGAGAGAGATGACACAGATTGTTCATACCCGCTGGCATTACCTTTGGGAGAAGAGGAGCTCAATCAACAGATACTCACTTCGACCCTACCCATTTTAACTTAGAGAGTTCAGTGCTACCTAAACGAGGGCGGCCCATTCCGAGAGGAATTTGGTAATCGCATTTGTCAGACAAAATGGATGAGTTTATTCAAAGGAACACATCTTAAGAGTAAAATGTCAACATTAGTGTGTGGCCTCCTTTGCCAAGCATAAAATTCATGAGTTATCTTCTCCACCCACATGTAGAGATTGAAATCGCCTTGTACGTGGATGGCGACTTGGTTTCGTCTGTATCCAGCATCGCAAAAAAAAAAAAAAAAAAAAAAATACTGATCTAGTAGATATATTATTAAGCATTTTTTATTGTATTGATTTGCTGAAAAAAATTCCCCTACCTTTTCGCACGGATTTTACACTTGATGACAGCTGAAGAATAAGATAAAAAGTCGTGGAATCAGCATTAACTATGCCAACCAAGAAGCTAAAAAATCTCTTCAGGGGAAGAGCATCATGGATAAGTAAGTAAAATTTTAGTTCTTCTTTCCTTTATTTATCTATCTAATCCTGCTAGATTTCTTTTCTATAAGCATAAGTAATATTTTTGTAAATCGTTATTTCCATTGACTTGTGTCGAGAAAACTCTGAAAGTATATATGCATAAATACACACACACATATATATATATATATATATATATATATATATATATATATATATCTCATGTCATACTGCTAGCAAGTATTTCCCTGATTCTCTCTCGCTATTCGTCTCTATCATCCATCGTTTCTTGACTGCATCGTGTGTCCCTACTGAGCTGCTGTAGATAAGTTCTTGGTGGTCTTCCAACACTTGCACGTCCGTGTGAAGGGGTCGATGGGAGAACGTCGCTTATGAGTTCGTCCTTACTTCTCCACCAGTGTCCTGCATGACTTGTCCTTCTTATACACACATATATTCATACATGTACACATTCACACCCCAGAGGAAAATATAGTTGACCGTAAATTTATCCGTCAAGAAATCCCTTCAGTTTTCTTGATCTCTGATCATAGCTCGTAAACCAGTTGTGAATTTGCCCTCATTCGATTGTCTTTAATAAGAAAAAAATCTCCAAAAGGAGAAAATCAATAATTTCGGTGAGTAGACATTCTTGTATAATGCATCTGACATGTTCAGACACTTTATAAAAGAAAAAAAAACTTTACTCGACAATTGTGTGTGGAGGGTTTGTATCTATATTTGAAAAAAACTGACAAAACCTGTTCTGAAGACAAAATTTAAAACTGTCCTGGCAATGTTAACGAGTAACTCTGAGTGTCTTTTCATATTTTAGTTGCTCATTTTTTAAAAATTTACTTTTCTAGAAGTGTAATTGGTTTAAAAATATCTTATGGAAATAGCAAGGATTTTAAAAAAAATCAAGCCCCGCATATTTCTGTATACCAATTCACTTTTGAAAATATAGCAGCAGAAAGGCTTACATGATTAGGAAACATCAATGGCCAAGTCTTTGATTTAGAAATGGTTGAACTCGATAAAATTGCTGTCCTTTATGAATAGATGAATTATTGTGGATAAATGCCTTTTGAATTGGGAAGTTTGTGTAATTTTTTTTTTTTTATGTAGAAGTTACCTTTCTCCCAGATGATTTTTTTGTTCAGGATAAGTCAACCTTTCCTAGTAAATCATATAGAAATCTGATAATCTTTATTGCCAGCACCTGGTAGATCATTTCCTGAGAATTTATGATATTATACTGCTGTAGATCCGGTTAAGCCAAAAACCTTTGATCTTGTCTTTTTAACTATTCCTATGCTCACAACTTTGATAAAACTTGATGTGCATGAATGTTTTTGATGATACATTGTCATGACTGATATGGTTCTCATGCCAGTTAAGTTAACTCTGGAAAGCTTGGAATTGATGTGAATCGACCACTGAAACTGAGACGGTTTGGTGTTTGTATATAATACATAAATCAAGAAAGTTTCAGTGGTAACCTACAAAATATCACGTAGAAATATAATTCGGTACTTACGTATTTCTGTTACCGCAAAAAAACCGAACTTTCCCGAGCGTTTCCGGGCCGATAACGGAAAGAATCGGAATATGCCGAAACGGAATTTAAGCAAGCAGACGATGAAATAAGTCAACCAATTTGTTGACAAAACGCAAGAAGACCAAGAAAAAGACAATTTTTAACGGATGTTACCAACCTTTTCAGGAGAAAAAGAATAAATTAAGTCAATGTATGGTAATTTTCAATATGAAAAAATAGTTTGAATTTTGATTTTATCTTTTTTTTTTTTTTGTTTGTGAATCCATTTTTTTTTTTTTTTTTTTTTTTTTTAATACTTTTTTTTTCGTATTTATGCACTTATTGTACGGTGCAGAAGTAATAACGTGTTAATTTAGAAATCCATTCTTACCATGGAGAGGGGGTGTTTTGTAACAATTCTGTACTTCCACCGAACAATTTAATAATAATCCAGGTCCTGCATTTGGTGTTGCATCTCCAGGCATAACTTTTCCTTTTTTTTTTTCTCTTTGTGGCAAGGATGCTCACATGGCCGGCAACATCTAGTTTTGCCAATAAGGTTTTTTTTTCTTAGCAGAACTGGATCACCGTTTCTGCACATTGTAGATTTTCGCTTAGCTGAGATAAATTCATGTTTACACTTGTTTATAACTTAGTAAACAAATTGATTGAGTTATTTTATCTTAAATTTGATTAGGTCGGCGTATTCCGATTCTTTCCGGAAACGCACGGGAAAGTTTTTTTTTTTTTTTTTTTTTTTTTTTTTCGCGGTAACATTGATGCATAAGCACCTATAATTCTTACATTGACTATCCAGGTAAGTGTAGGTTTCACTCATTTAGCTTATTCTTTATTGAACAGTAACATTTAAAAACAAGACTTTAACTCGTCGATTTGCCTTTAGTCTTTCCCAACCATTGAAAAGGTGGTGACTTGCTAATAGACAATTTTGGGAACTTATGAAATTGATCAGTCAAAGAAAAAAAAAGTAAATGACTGAAACTTCACTATCTGAATCGGTATCATAAGTATCAAATTTCCATGTAATTATAGTGTAAATTACCGTCGAAATAATTTCAACTTTCTTGGCTGAGACCGAAGAATACACCGACTGCGTCTCTGCAGACACTTAAGACTCCCTCAACGAATGTCCTAATGACACTAAACAATCTCATGGTGAGGCTCCAGTAATGCAGGAACTTTGGGGAATGCAGAGTACCTCTTCATTGCCATCACTCCTAGGTCCACTCTGACTCGGGGTTGTAACCCCCAATAGTTCTATCTATAGGCCCAATAGAACTTAACAGTGTACTTATGCTTGACTGAATTGTTTGAAATAAAACTGTTTTTTATGCTAAAAACCGAAACAAACCAAATCATATATAATTAATATGTATGTATACAGATGACTTGGCATTAAATAACCTGCAGATGTTGATGTGTCATAAAACCCAAACCAACCAAGACTGTGCAGGCACTGATTGTTCTATGGGTTTACCGTACAATATGCAATGTGCTTCCTGAGAATTATGTTAAATCTGATTTATTTCCTTGTATACTTTTTATCAAATGGGTACTGGGAATTTTATTGAACCTATCATTGTACTTAAGTATTTCATTCATATCTCCATTGCTCTTGTATTGCATGCTAGTAAGCTTCCACATTGCTAGACACTTCAGCTGAGTATTTATTCAATTGCCAATGGTGAGTGGATAGGAATCTGAATAAAGCAATTCTTGTAGGTGTTACAAAAATAGCTAAGCTCTGTTGGTATTTCCCCTTTAGGGCGCCTCGGGTGCCAAGAAATAAACTTCGCCTTTACCCTTTTAGACGAAGGGACAGGTACTGCCTACGGCAAGGGAAAATCTGCCGCTAAAGCTGAGTTATATATATATATATATATTACTTGAAAAAATACATTTCTGTACAACGCAAGTGTAGTCTGTTTACGTATTGAGTTGTCTGACTGTTCTAAGTCTAGTTCTGCTGCTCTTAGTAAAACTCAACCAGACTTATATTCTATTGGTATCACGGTTACTATACGCAGTATTTGCGAGAACCAAGTTGGAAACAATTACTTAGGCATATCGATATCAATCTAAAGTATAGCACAATGATAGAAGATATGAAAAGAGGTTAAAAACATTGTTGCACTAATTTTTCAGTTTGGGAGGATCTGCTTCACAAGAAAAATAACATTTGAAAATCTGACTTTTTTTTTACTTTCTAAAACACTGATAATCATAGCTGAGTACAATCAAAGAATTCTAAGTACTATTGTAGCAAAGTACATAGCACTTTCAGCTTAGGCGGCAGGCCAGGTTTATGTGAGAGTTATTTATGAGAATATACGATTAGATACAATGTACAGAGTATGATGAGTAAGTTGCTTTTTAATAAAGCCGCCTTTGAACAAAGCTTCATCATTTTAGTTCTGTTATATAGCAATGAACTGTAGGTTTTGGGGGGAAAAATAACTTCGAAAGTAAAACTCTTCGAAAAGCTTATGGTTTAAGATTTGGATAACCAACAAAATAGTTTTTAATGTGTTTAAGTCGGTATAAAATGGTTATCACTTCTTTGCATGATTGTTAAATTTTAAGAAAAATTAACACGAAGCGAGAGTAAAAATTAACACGAGTGAGAGTAAAACGAGATCGGTTCACAATAGAAATACAATGTGTGCTAAAGAGTGTCGTGACGAAGGCTTTAAAATGTAAAGGAAGATTTTATATAGAGCTAAGGAAGTTCATTAACAAAGTGAGTAGAGTGAGATAAATCTGTGACAATTTGACAGAAAATTAGACCAATCTTGGTACTTAGTGAGCACAACTTAGATATAATGCATTATATACCAAGTTCAGTTTTATATACTGATGTTAAATCCACAGTATAACTTTACATCAGGTGTCATAGATTTGGACACGTGTATACAATATATATATATATATATATATATATATATATATATATATATATATATATATATATATATATATATATATATATATATATATACTAAAACAATATGCACTCTCTGAGATAAAATATTTAAGTTTTAATGTAAGGAAATTAAATATAATATAAAAGACAAGCGAAACTAAATAATAATGCTTATAACATTGCGCTATTTTTACTGATTTCTAAATAAATGATACTTAGGAATGCCTTTCATGTTTGGGAATAAAACCATAATATTAAAAATCACTTACGCTAAGTTAAACCTGTTTTTCTTTTAACCGGTATGCAAATTATCAGCACCATTTATAGTAAATAAACGTTTATTGGTGACAGATAAATGCATATTGCAGGATTTTCAACTCCTAAATAACAGGTTTTCTGAGGGTCGCTTAGCGTTAGCTCTTAAGCTAATTGCCATGTCCCAGGGTGCCTCCCAATTGGGCAATGCTTGCTTGGTAGGGCTAAGTTTATCGCTTGGTGCCTAAAGCGCTCTAAAATAAAGAATGCCAATGGAACTAAGCATTTTTGAAATAGCTTCACATCAGACTCGATTTTTGCGTGGCTGGTTTCAAATGCTGACTTGGTGGGAAGTCAGCTGAAAACCCATTATTAATATGGGCTGTTTAAGAGACAAATTCAATTTAGTTAGGCTTTCATACAAAGTTAATAAATAAATGTGATTTAAGATTTAATTATTTACATTCATAATCATTTAGAATATAACGTAAATAACAAAGGGAATTGTAACGTAGATATTCTTGTAGACTCGCATAATATATATATATATATATATATATATATATATATATATATATATATAATCTCATCTCAAAATAAACTTCCACTTTATGGATACACTTGACTCTAATTTCTTGAAATCAAATAATTCTTAAAATAGAGTATGCAGAAAAAGCTTGACGGGAGTTACACAATAATGCTGCGAGCAATATTGAATAAGTCCTGGAGGCAATACCTCACAAAACAGCAGCTGTATGGCCACCTACCACCCATCACGAAAGCTGTCGAAGTTAGACGAACCGGACATGCGGGACACTGCTCGAGAACTAAGGACGAACTCATAAGTGATATACTTCACATGGACGAGCAAAGGCAGGACGACCAGCGAGAATCTATATATAAAAGCTCTGTGCCGATACAGGATGTAGCATGGAATACCTCCGGGGAGCGATGGACGATAGACGGGTGGCCAAAGAGGGTCATGGAGATCTGTGCTGGCAGCGCGACATGAAGTTAGAATACATCAGACAAATCAATTTTTCAATTAAATTATAATACATCTGTAGGGAGTACATTTTTTGCTTTCCAAAATAATATTTCTAATAATGTACTCTTGGCATTTCACGGGATTCCGGTATTTTTTCTATTAAGTTTGCTCAGGACATTGTTGATGTTAATTCGTCGTATATTATCAAGGAAATGTTAAATAATAATACATTTCCTCTAATTCAAGAGACCGAATTCTGTTCCTAATTTTCTAATAATTGTGGCGGTGAGTTAGGGTTCGGTTGAGGTTTATGGTGTATCAACTGTTGTCGGTTATTTAATGCCAAATCCTATTCGTACATATAGATTAGATATGTAGGATTATATGATTTGTAAACGGATTTTGTTTACACTTTTAAATGAGACTGAGCTCATTTTTTTTGCACTCAGTTAAATGGTTTCAAGTATTCCTATCATAAGATAGGAATACTTGATTAATTCTCTTGACTATTAATCATTTGTTTGTGTAGTTAAACGGTTTCAAGTATTGCTATGTAACAGCAACAATTTAACATCAGTCCTTCACATATGTTGAATATATGACTTGTGAGTACGTTTTGTTAATAAAATTTTTAAACGAGTCTTAGCTCATTTTTTTACACGATTAAATGGTTTTAAATATGTCAATCAAATACACCACCCTATCGGCTAAGGTTGTAGAATACACAGACTGCACCTCTGCAGAGGGTTAACACCCTGCCAACGAGGCCACATGTTTGCCGTGGGTGGCGACCCGTAAGATCTCGGGACGGAGACCTGGTAGCTGAGTAGGTGCATGGTCCAGGTTCCATACCAACCATGTAACCTGCAAGACACTCCTTTGGCCCTTACTGGACTAGACGGACAGTCGGAGCGGCCCGATCCGATCAGTCGGCTGGTCATGTCGGCCCTCTTTCAGATTTATACAATCTGAATGAGGGCGGTGGTTGTAAGGTCAATCATGCTGTGGTAAGACTCCTAACTCATTCAGCCCCAGAGCAATTAGTTAACTTGGAAACAAAAACTCTAGAACAAAAAAAAAAATATCCTACAACAGCATGAGTATACCGAACACGTAGCCCTGGTGTTGCTTGGCGAATGGATTTCCGTCTTAGCACATCCCTGTATGGGGCTCCGTGGAAGGTGGGGAGTATGTTCAATGAAACTCATAACCACTTTAATGGAAAATATTCACAAACCCCAAGACTAAAAATAAAAATAACAAAAAAGAACGCACTTTGATGCCTCCGACATCTCCTGCTCAGAAGATGAACAAAAACACAAACTGGAAAGCAGCAGCTTTCCAGAAGACATTATAATGGCATCAAAAGAAGAAACACCAATTACAAGTTTGTCCCCCATAATTATCAAAAATATACTCTCTGCAAACATCTCTCCCAACATGGGGAAGAAATTAAAAAATGGAACACCCTAAATACAAATTATAAAAAACATGCGGACATTCTCCTAAAAACGAAAATGTTCTACAAGCTTTGAGTAAAAGCATATCCTCACAAAACATTAAAAAATGTAAAGGCGTAGTAAGAAGTGCAGAACTATCACTCTGTTCTATTGAAGAAATAGAGAAAAATTTTAAAAACCAAGGTGTCTTTGAGGCATAAAGAATAACATCTTAAAGAAATCACCAAATCATAAACCAATACATATATTCTCACATTTAACAAACCAAGAATATTAAAAGTAATAAATATAGGCTACACCACTGCTAAAGTTGACCCATACATCCCTAACCCATTGAGATGTTGTAGATGCCAAAAATATGGCCATCATGAGGAACTGTGCAGAGGTAAGACAGCATGTGCTCAAAAAGATCCAGACCATCCCACAAATGAATGTAACAGCAGCTTCAAATGTGCAAACTGCGAAAGAGTCCATCCAGCATATGTGAAAAATGGAAAAAAGAAATTTCAATAATCAAACATGAACAAAATATCCATTATCAAGAAGCCAGAAAAATAATAGAAGTTCAATATCCAAAATTATCCTCTGCCTCAGCCACAAAAGGAAATCTAGAAAAAAGAACAAGCCAAAAAAAACCCTTAGAAATGTAAATACAAAAAATTCTAACTATTAGCCCTGACGACTGGCCCAAATTTGTCAAAGATCTCAGACCTACTTTACTACCAATAACACAAACAACCAACTATCCTCGACAAAACTAAGTCACTGGAGCTAGCAAAAACAAATAACACGAAGCAATCAAAGAAAAAACACAAAAACCAAGGTTCTATCAAGAAAAACACTCCCAAACAACCATTGGAAGAAAAATCTCACCGGAAAAAAATCCAAGAAATACCTAACTTAAATAAAATACCAAAAGAGGTACCAAAGGAAATGTTTAATTAAGAATAAGATAAAACTAACCTTTAAAATAAATTGATTAAAACTAAGGATATAAAACCATGATCTTCCTCAAAACAGACCTATTTTCAAAGCAGAAAATTAATTTCAGACACTAGAATACATGGAAACGGATGATGAGCTTGATACTAAATCAGCAACAAACTCAAATCAAAAGAACTCCCTTAAGAGTACAACCCCCCCTCCAAAAAAAAAAAACAATAACTCATAAACAGCACTAAAACTCAGAACCCCTCCACTAGCAAGAATAACACAGATGAACTCCAATATCAAACAAACTAGCTCATCCAAAACACAATTATTCAAACAACGAACTGCTTATACTAATATCACTTTTAAATTCTGCCACCATTTGCCTTCGAGAAACTTTCCTTAAAGAAAACAACCTAAAAACTTTTAACTACAAACAATGTCACTACATCCACAATACAGGACATAGAGCCAACGGAGGCACATCGATTCTTGTAAGAAATAACATACCACAAAGCAAACTTCCCAGAAAGTCAAAACTCCAAGTAGTCGCAACCCAAGTCACGCTACACAAAACTATCACAATCTGCTCCGTATACATACCCCCACGTTAACAAATTAACAAAATTGGACTTGAAAATCTAACTAAACAGCTCACTAAACCCTTCATCCTCCTAGGCCACTTCAATAGTCATGCTACTTTATGGGGAAGCCAACAAACAGACACAAAAGGAATCAAAATCGAACAACTGATAAACAATCAAAATCTATGCCTCCTCAATCAAAAAGAGCCCCCACACATAAATAAAACAAACGGATCACTAAGTTCCATTGACCTCACTATGCGTGACCCATCCTGCTTCCTGGACTACACATGGAGCACCTATGACGACGTATGTGGAAGTGATCATTATCCAATCATCATCCAAAATAATATAATCACACTCCTAGATAGAAAACAAATAAAGCAAACTGGAAAAAATCTATCAACTCTACTCAATACAACTCATAAAAGAAAAAATCCATACAATAGAAAATTTCACAGAAAATCTAATCACTATAGCTGAATGTATCCCCCCAAAACTCCATCCTTAACAAAAAACCTTGGTTTAATACAGAATGTCGGAACAGCAATCCAACAAAGACAGCTTTTTAAAAAAAAATTCAAAGAACCTATCACAAAAAACTGTATAGAATATAAATAGAAAAAAGCAAAAGCTCCGCAGAATAAGAAACTAAAGAAATGCTGGTAGAAATATGAGTAAAATTAATACCTCCATTAAACCTAAAACAATATAGAAAATGGTTAGAAAAATCTTCGGAAAACATAATCCTCCCCCAATTAAATACCTTATAAAAACCAGCAAAATGACAGGAAAAAAGGCGATAGCTAACAAATTACCCGAAATATTCTCATACAATTCCTCATCTAAACACTACAACGAACAATATCAAGTTATAAAGAAAAACAGAAAAATATAAAATAAATCTAAATTAAAAAAAGAAAAAGTAGTAAATTATGAGAGCTTCTCAATGAGAGAATTAAAAACTGCAATTGAAAAATCTAACAGTGCAGCAGTAGGATTGATAAAGTTCATTACAGCTTCCTAAAACTAATTTCTCAAATCCCTAGAACTCTTACTCAAAATTTACTATAACATTTGGACAAGAAAACAGTTCCCTAAATCTAGGAAACAAGCTACAATAATTCCCATACCAAAACCAGGAAAAAAAAAATACTTGATACCCTGAAAACTATGGATCATTAGCACTTACTGACTATGCAAAACCTTAGAAAGAATGGTTAATCACCATCTACTCTGGTACTTTGAAACCAATAACAATATCAAATAATGCGGCAACAAGGTTGTATAGACCACTTAACAAACTTCGAAAGTTATATAAGAGAAGATTTTATAAAAAAAAATAAACGCATCATAACCATCGTCTTCGATTTAGAAAAAGCCTATGATACCACATGGAAATTTGGTGTCATAAAAGACCGATATGATCTCAAACTAAGAGGCAGACTACCAAAATATATTAAGAATTTTTTAACTGATAGAACCTTCCAAGTACGCATCGGATCCACTCTATCCGATTTAAAAAAAAAACAAAAAAAAAAACAAGATGTACCACAAGGTAGCATACTATCAACCACTCTTTGCAATATCAAAATAAACCATGTAATACAAGAACGCTCGTTTGACATATGGGTCTCTATACGGTGATGACGGCTCAATCAGCGACAAATCAAAATATATCCCTACTCTTGAAAAAAACAAAACAAAACGCATCAATAAAATCAGCAAATGGGCAACAGAAAATTGTTTTAAATTCTCAAAAACTAAAATAAAATGCATCCACTTCTGTAACCAACAAAAACTGCACAACAATTCAACGCTTAATATCGAAAAAGAAAATATCACGTTTGTAGACTATTATAAACACCTTGGACTTATATTTGACAAGAAAACTCAACTTCATTTTACACATCAACTACATAAAAACAAAATGCAATAAAGCATTACAACTCCTTCATGTTATAGCCTATACAGATTAAGGAGCTGACAAAAACACTTTACTAAAATTATACCAAGCCTTAATTCAATCCAAAATAGATTACGATTGCTTCCTTTATCAATATGCAAGAAAATGTAACTTAAAATCGTTAAACCCTATTTTTTCACACTGGACTTAGACTGGTACTTGGTACTTTCAAGACAACTCCAGTAGAAAGCCTATAAGCCGAAGCAAATGAAACTCCTCCAAAGCTCAGATGCAACAACTTAGCATTAGCGTCTACACAAAATTAAAAGCCGACCTTGACAATCCTGCATCCAACACCTTTTATCCCAAATATAAAGATCTTTTCTAACAAAACGAAAATTCAATCAAAAATTTCGGACTCAGAATGGAACCCATCTACAAGGAAACAACCTTACCAATAACTAAATTTCACAAAACAACTCTATTCACCCCCCCCCGGAAAATCATACCCCCCCCAACAGACTAGAGTCTTTGTAAATACAACAAAAAAATCTCTCGCCCAATAATATCCAAAGAAAAATTAAAAAAAAAAAATCAAAGAAAAATATCCCAACTATATTCATATCTTCACAGATGGATCTAAACAAAACAATGCGACAACCTGCACAGCCAACATCAATAGAAAACATCTCCCAAGAGAGACCTCGATTTTCAGCGCTGAGGTCTGCGCAATAAACCTGGTACTTGACCTGATCACCAAGAGCAGGAACCCTAAACACATAGTATTTTCTGCCTCCCAATCTGCCATAGTAGCAATCGAGAAAAAAAAATCAAACAACCCACTAATAGCAAAATTACTCGCTAAATGAAACAATATCAATGACCAAAAAGAAACTATATTCTGCTGGATACCAAATCAAATTGGAATCCAGGGAAATGAAATGGTGAACTCAGCAACCAAAACAGCACAGAATAAGCTACTTGACACACACTTTAAAATCCCTTGCACAGACTCAAAAAGAACCATAACATTTATACAAAGCCAAAATGGCAAAATTACTGGGATAACCTCCAAAACAACAAACTACACGAAATAATGCAACAAACAGAGAAATTAGAAAAAAAATCAGACCAAAATGTCCAGTAAAGTAGTGACATTATCAAGACTAAGAATAGGATACTCACACATTACCCATTCATACCTCCCCCAAGAAAGAAGAGGCCCCATATTGCATACCATGTCAGAAACCCTATACAATCAAACATATACTAACAGAATGTATCGACCTGAAACCAATACGACAAAAATATTACCCAACAACAAACTTCAAAACAAATTTTCTACCTAATAAATCCCCCAAAATTACTCGGATACTTAAAGCAACTTACATGTACAAAAAAATTAAAAATTTTTCCATAAAAATATGTCTAAAACAAATATATCTAAAAAAAAAATTATGAAATAATGTAAATGAAAAAAATACTTTTTCAAAAAAATGTGATAAAATTAGATTTTTTAATATATATTTTTATCACCACGTTATTTCAAAAACTTAGTCAGCATTATATGACCTTTCTAGGTTTATATGCCGTAAAACAAAACAACAAAAGCAAATCTATCTAATACAAATAATTCTATTCACTATTAATTATTTGCTTGCGCACAGTGAAATGGTTTCAAGTATTGCTATTTAACAGTCACAATTTATCATCAGTTATTAGTTTCCCCTCATTTACATCGACAGGCATCAATTGTCAGTAAGTATTGTGTAGGTTATTTCAATTTTAAATGAGTTAGAATTAATTTTTTTGGCACACTTTTGTTATTGTTTGTACAAAGTTAAACGGTTTCAGTCATTGTTATCAAACACTTAAAATTCAATTCAACAATAATCATCCATATGCACCGAATCAAATGATTCCAATTATTAATATGTAGTATCAATTAATCAATTTAGGAACACATTTAGTTTCAAGTATTATTAATACTAATCATTATATTCAATATTACGCATTAGTTTGCGTCGAGATAAATGGTTCCAAGTATTCCACACAGTTAAATAGTCAAACAGTTCTATTTCTAACAATGCGATTTAACATAAGTCGTTTGTTTGCACTCAGCTTATGTCAAAACAGTTCTATTGGACCCATTGATAGAACCCTTTCAGGTGCTACCATTCTAGATAAGAGTAGACCTGGGTGCAATGGCGATGAGGGCGTATTCTGCATTCCCCAAAGATCCAGCTTTACTGGATCCTCGCTATCAGATGGTTTAAAATCATATCCTGGATAGTCGTTGCGGGGGTCTTATACCTTTACAGAGATGCAATCGGTGAATTCTATTGCCCCAGCCGACAGGGCTAGGTGTGTTTTAATATTGAGATACGACAAATATACGAAGACCAGTCGTTAAGTCGTCAATACCCAAGCCCACTCGATCCTATCCCACGCAGTTATATTAATTTCAACCAAAACCTGTCGAAGTATGACGATACCCCCACCCCGACACATCAACTTCTTCGAACCATTTCACTTCTTGTCCGGTGATCAACTAGTGGTTCCGATAGGGGTATCGCACATTTCTTCATGGCTACAAGAAATACAATCAAGGGAGTAGGAGGAAAGAGAACAAACGAACAATATGAGCTTGGATTAACTCTAAGCGCAAGAAGAGGAGTTATGTAACATTGCTTTCCCTATGTGCATATGTAGACTAACGCAGGCGTGGATTTCTAGCGAAAATTCTACAACCCACGAGGAGTGCTGACTCATCTTGACTGGTCTTCCCTCACTGCGGCTGGACCCTATCTCATCGGACTGGTCTCTCTGCTGTCCGGTGTCGACTGGCCACTCGCGTCACCCTCCGCCAACTGACTTCTTTGAGTTACTTTGTCCAACTCCTCTGACTCGCGTTCCCTTACCCACTTTCGGTCACGTCGAGATCGCGGGCTCAGGCCTTTGTTTGGTTTCGCGCCAAAACAGACAAAGGGGTCGTCTGCTTGGCGGACCACCTATATAGTGTTACAGAAGTCACTCCTCAATTTCCAAATTCAGAAATGTTTGAAACATCATTTTGATAAATAAGCCAAAACAAGTTGATTGTTTGGTATATACATATATAAAGTAAGTGGTTCTTGCCTACCAAATTATGATATGGTTTTAAACCCACTGAACACAGTTACTAATTTCAATTATTGCATTTTGGTATTTTTTCTTTTTGCATTAACATGAAAAAGGTAGTTATTTAGAACGGTCCGCTTGGAAACTGCAACGGTTATTTTCAAAAAATAAATATATAGAACTTTTATCCCAAATTTAGATAGAAATAAATTTCAGTTCTTGTCTTTTTATCAACTTTTACATACTCAAAAAATAACATCCAGTCTGAAAAGGGGCCCCATATAGATTAATTGAAATCTCATTAGGAAAGACTTTTTTAAAAATGAATATGACAATTCACGATTTACATATTAAGAGTAATCACCACTTCTCGGCTGAGAGATTAGGAATTGTCAAGTCTCTTAAATCAATATGGCCGCCTTAAGATTGGAATTAAAAAAAATTAAGTGTGCAAAAGTTCATAAATAAAAAGAAAATAACAGAAACTTTTTTTATCTGGATTGTCAAAGTAAAACGTTTCTATATAATTTCTGAACATTGTGAAATCCATTTTCTCAGTAAGCTATTCTAAGTAAGTACTAACAAAGTGCTTTAAAAAGATGGATTTGAATTTGGGAATTTAATGCGAAAGATATGTAATGCCATTTATGTTGCCATGAGAACATTTTAAACTCTCATCGTCTCTACTGGAATTGGAGGCACAGACACAATTGACAGGTACTTATGTCCCTGACAGACAGCAGAAGCAATTTATTTGGAAGAAAAAACACAAATGATACAACCTTTTTTTTAAAGAATTTATCATTTTAAACAGTTTATTATGAAAAGATTTTGTTTAATTTTTATGTTGAAAGTATTTGGAGGGATCACATCCCTAGTCTGCCAAATAGCGCACCGACACGCAGGGCTTAAGCCCTTAACGACCTTGGTTTGTATGACGCACGATAGCATATCTCAAATATAAGTCTTCATTAACGACTTATTTTTTTTCTATGTAATTAAGAATTCTATATTTATGTTAAAGACAATTTCAATTAGAGTCGGTCAATTTCTCTTTATGACTTCAGTATTTTTTTTTCTTTTAGTATTTCATGTAATTTACGTATCCATACTATTACATTTGCACAGACAATTGTTATTTTGTCGTGAATAACTTTTACATTGATTAGCTCAAGTAAATATTAAACCATCGTATATTTCCTCTGCTACAAGTATCCGAATGGTTTTCCTCTCATGCAATGTTTGGAGTGATTTACGGCTCTTGCATATGACATTTACACCAAGATAACCTCAGTCGTCATTACCATTGCCCTCCACGTTAGAAATCCACATTTACCCATAATTCTAAATAGTAAATATTCATCATGATTTCAATCATCACCTGAACCTTTTCTTTACAAAGCAAAAGAAAAATAACATCGAACAGTACACTCCAAATACTCCTGTAAACTGTTTTAGATTGATTGATAATTACAAAATTGTGTATAGATATATTTAAAAAAAAACAATTAGAAAAAAATTGGTGTAATACTTTGGTTTTAAGTATGTAATGGAAAACATTAAGATATTTATGCACCTTTTTATCATTTGTTTAGACAAAACATTTTTATTTGATCATCTCCATTAATAAGTACTGAATAGATTGAAATAGAAATGTTTCACAATTAAACTGTACTTATATTTAAACTGCGTACTTATCCTAAACTGAATTATTTTAAATAGAACTGATAATTTATATAAAAATGGATTTGGCGTTAAAAAAACTACAAAGATTGATATGCCATAAAACCCAAACAACCAACCATTAATAAGTAATGTCAATGAAAATCATCAATGAAAACGAAAACTACGATTAAAGACCTGAGAAAATTCCTAGCAATTTTAATTTTTTTTTATAGAGTGAACATTGATAATCAAAATTGTCCTTACATTTCGTATATGAAAGGTACAAACTACCCCAGAGAAAATGTTAGTATTGATTCATAATTGTAGTGAAGGGAAATTCCGTATTTTGGTTTGGCGCGCAATTTAATTCGACACTTAATTTCACCCAATCAGGATGACCTATCCTATTCAGCCCGGATCTTCATTTCTGGCTAACAGATTGGTTAAGCTGCCAAACACACAGTCTTTGGCTTGAGAACGCTGCCCAGTGCAGACGTCTCACTGCGGCTCTAGAATTGCAGCAGCAGCATGGACACACGAAGGAACCCATCTAATTTATGGATTCCTTGCAAGGAATCCCAGTTGAATATGAATGAGATACATTCAACATGCTTCGCACAGGCACAACTTTGTCACCCCAAAATTGGCTATGTCGATCCGACGCGTAATCCCGCTCTCGACACGCTAGCTCTCAATTCACCTCTGGGCCACTTTAATGAAGACCACGCACACCTCTCCACCAGACGGACAAAAACCATAATGACTCTAAAGCACAATCTCTCACACGTCCGACGACACACGATGTCATCTCAACATTCTCAACTTCTCATAACGCCATACTCACAACCTTTCACGAGTTTTGCAGCACCAAAAGCAAACCCAATTTGTTGGTCGGAAATGAAGATACGAAATTTTCCTTCACTGCATATTATAAAATAAAACATTATTTTAAGCAAATGATTTAAAACTGAAAAGACACAGAGCTTTTGATTTCACACATCTCTCAAGAAACTTGAAAATATTTGAATAATATTTTGTTTATATTTGAATAGACAGCTATATATTATTCGCTCGGGTGAATAGGTTTAAAGAATTTTAGTTCTAAAATAGGAAATGAAGGGTTAGCCTACAATCAGTGTTCCAGCAGCTTGACATTTACACTTCCATCCAAAGACGTTTTACTGTTTTATTTTCCCCAAATTTACGTTCATCTATTCATGTTCTACATAAAAAGTTAAGACAGTGTCATTAACTGACCCGACTTCCCACTTGTTATATTTTGACCTTCGACCCAGCCCCAAAAATGCTATTCCTAGGTGATACACCGGAAGGAAGTGACACACTCCAATGGCCAGTAATCGAAAGAGATCGCGTGGGCGGATTAAGGCTTATGATATGGGGAAAGGTGAAGGTCCCATTCTGCCATTACAGTCATGCACCGGAAGAGAGTAACCTCTGAACTGCATGACAGTTATTTCCGCTTGATGACGATTAAACATTCGATTTCAAAGATCCAGTAGGCGATCGTGTGGGCGTTGAGTTATTATTTAACTCAGTTGAGTTTGGGTCCCAAAGCAGTTGCCAGCAGACTCCCAGAGGGTTAGAGACGAGATGTGGTAGGGAAGGCCACACCCGACCGAGGGGGGCCTCGGAAACCCCCGATGCAGTTGCCAGCAGACTTCCAGACAGTAGAGACCAGATGTGGTAGGGAAGGCCACACCCGACCGAGGGGGCACTCGGAAAACCCCCGATGCAGTTGCCAGCTGACTTCCAGACAGTAGAGACCAGATGTGGTAGGGGAGGCCACACCCGACCGAGGGGGCCCTCGGAAAAGCCCCGATGGAGTGGACCCCAAGGCCTCTGGTTGAACATCAGGAGAACAATAAAGACACAACGTGACGGTCATAACAGTGGGGTCAAAATATGAAGTTTATGTTCGGTCTCCAGCATCCTCTCACATGCTAACCTTTCGAACCCTTGCAATAAAGTGAGAGGTGAATATTTTTCTAAAGAAGTCTTCTTGTGTCTTCCTTCCTGTATCTTAATTCTTCTTGCGTCTTAATTATGGTGTCGTTGTGATGCTGAATGAACGTGTAAATGACTATATAACACCACTGAAACAAAACAAATTGAAATCTTTATTCTGTTTTGGTACACTAACATGACTTTACCTTGTATCAGGGATACATTTTCGTGCTAATTTTATGTTAGGTGGCAGTGATGCAGTCCTGGATTAAAAAAAAAAATCAATACTGCTATGGGTCGAAAATTTCGTAACCACTGGTTCATTGATTAAAAGAAAACCATCAAGAAGAATTAAAAGATGCTATTCACCAAAATGTTGTCGAAGTATCACTAAACATTACTCTTAGTCTTTTTGTGAAACTTCAAAAACATGGCCGGCCTAAGTAATGATCATGATTTGATCATCTTTAGAAAAAAATATGAAACAAATAGATAGAGCTACCATTTCCAGTTCACAGAAGACAGTTTAAAATTGGGAAGGTATTTCTGTGGCACCCTGTATAATTATAAAATCTAATGAGAAACTTTATCTTAATGGTGGAAAGATCATAAAAGTTTCTACTCATTTTTAATGATAGTGAAGAACTCTCATCAGTAACGGACCCAGTCGGCTGGGGCTGTAAAATTCACCGACTGCATCTCTGTAGAGGAGTAATACCCCCCCCAACGAATGTCCTGTTAAGAAACAACAATCTAATGGTGAGGCTTCAGAAATGCTGAAGCTTTGAGGAATGCAATGTACCCCTTCACTCTGGCCCGGGGTGGTAGCACTTGATAGGGTCCTATCTATGGGTTAATAGAATTAAACTCTGTCATTATGCTAAACTGAATTGTTTGAAATGTAACTGTTTTTAAATGTTGTAATGGAAGATCTCACTCTCGGTCATGTGAAGTGACTATATACACAGCGATCACAGCATTATATCTGTCTTTGCTTCGAGTAATAGTAGCGTGTCTCACAATTCCTTGTCTGGCAATAAAACCCTTTATTCTACGAACGTGTCGTCTGTTCCTTTCTATTCAAGTACCATCTTGTTGGATTGTATCCCTTTTAAGGACATAACAGTAAACAAAAATGTGCTTATACTACACTGAATTGTTTGAAATAGAACTGTTTTTACTTGTAAAAATAAGACTTTTTGCCAAATTAATCCCCACGTAATTTATATTTGTTGCAGTGACCTTTCAGATGTTTAATCTAACTTTATGACTGATTTCTTGCTCAACAGATTTGGTCTAGTCATTTAGAATTTGTCAGAAATAACTGAAAAAAGATTGTGAAATAAAGCAAAGATGACTGAAGTAGATGAATTTAAAGATAATCTGTTTAAATCATTAGATCTTAAGAATTCCTTGATGGATCTAATATATATATGTCTTTCATATTGTAGCGCATAAAGATGTTGAGTATTCTCATGAGAACGTTTTTAAGAGTTTTTTTAAATGAAATCAATGTTTTCTTTCTGTAATAGAAAATAAGATTCTCCTTAATTGTAAGTATTTGTTTTTCTTCCTGGTTGAAGAGATTTAATTATTCATTGGAAATTGATTATTCAGTTTGGTTCAAGATTTTATCAGTTTCACGAGTTAGCTTGTTAAACTATCAAATCTATTACTGTAAAAGGTGTTTTTTTTTGTTTTTTTTTTATCTGCCCTTTAACCAAATATTAAAAGATACAAAGCATATTTAGATGATTATTGTAATGACAAGATGAATGGTTTTATATAGATCAACTATTATGGTCTTTTATTGTACTTTTTTAAGGGATACTTTTTATTTAGTAATCACTGAAACATGTTAAACATTTCTCTAATAAAATAATGATTAATTTTTTTCATCAAATATTGTGACGGAGTGGGTTTTTTTTAAAAATTGTTTATCAACTAGTGAAAGTGTTTGTACAAAAACTCTTGATAGTGCATCGTAATTCATCTTCCATTTTAAATAATCTCTCACATATTGTACTTCACTCTTCAATGAGATTTCTTAACCATGATAAAAGAAATGAATATAAACTTTAGTTTTTCCACTATAGGAAGATAAAACTGTCATCTATTGGATGGAGTGTGTGGCTTCACGTGGCCAGCGGACACGTGAGAATATCTCGAGGTTAAGATGTTTAGGTTTTGGAGAGATCAACTGCCATATGTTAATACAGCAATGGAGGAAAAATAAGGAAAAAAGGCAGGTATTATAAGAAAATTTTATATTACTATAAATACACTCACAAACATATGCATGCATGAACACACACACACACACACATATATATATATATATATAGGATAAGCAATGTTTTTCGGTATAGTCTTTTAAATTGAAAAAATTCTTGGTAGGTATATTAACGAAAGGTTTACCAAGAGAAATATAACCAATGTTCCAGGTAAAGTTTATTTAACATTTTAAAAATCATTGAAATGTATTTTGTAGGTGAGTGTGTTTAAATAGGAATAACAGTTTTGATAATTTAGTCGATGTCTTCTAAAATTGTGTAATAGTTTTAAAGGAATAAGGAAAGTAGTATGAAGTGTTACTTATGAGTCTATTGAGGTGATAACAGCAGGTTTCGATGTCGTATAAAGTGAATTATGTAGCGTTGAATATTGGTCTTACTCATCCGAGTCAGAAGATTTGAATCGAAAAAGCTCTTTCTTGATTACCCGGTGGATCAAAGTAGATCAGCTAAAAAGACTTAGCATTTTAGCGCGAACACTTTTGATAAGGCGGGAACATTTTTTATTGGTTTAAAAACAACCCTATTCCGTATCTTTTAACGCAAGATTACGCGCAGCCTTCCGGTGCTGAGACCATTTGTCGACACAACTCCTTTGAACGCTGAAGAGTGAACATACAGTTCTTTGTATGTTTATCTAGTACAGCTAAAAGAATTTAGACCCTAATTCTTTCTCTTTTACCTTCGTTCTTCGAATGAAGACACTCAGTAGGCGAAAAATGGACATGATTTTTTTTCCGCTGAACAAAATGGAATTTACTTCGCCATGAAAACAAGATATTTACATTATCTTTCTTTGGATCTTCTTTCGTACATGCTTGTTACTGGAACAGCTTGTGTGATTTACTTGTTCTGGGATACATGTTAATGTATTATATGTATCTATTAAATGTTTTAATTGTTTATATGACTTTGTCTCGTCTTTTCCCTTCTGTACATTCATTGTTAGTGGATATACTAATGCTATTATTGGAATTTGATTGAGTAGAAAACGATTAAACATCCTTCCTCGCATTAAATAGCAGTATTTGATAACCGCTCATAATTTTTCAAATACTACTTCCAAAAACATTTCTGATCGACAATTTGAAAATGCATTGCCTTTAATAATTATCAATTACAACATAAGGACGAAAGTTAATGTTATGATGATCAGTTACAAAATAACTTAAGAGAATGGAGTAATTAAAGCGGAAAATTCATTACATTAGGGTATTTGTAAAGTAATTACGTTTTACTAGAAAGGATATAAAAACAATTTCAAGTTAAATCTACTCAAAGATTATCATAAAAATGTAAGTAAAGCTGGCGACCGTAGTCGAGGGCGACCAGAAGGCTCCCTTTTCAATAGCTACTACAGTGGTATAGGGGAGGGTGTTACTCCTTTCCCTGTATTGCTCCACTTAACCCTCGATACGTACCTTATATTGCAGAGTGTTAAGCAAGGAGGTATCAAGTGCCATTTTGTTTTGTTAAAAAAATCTGTAGGTGCGAAATCTGTGGAGGATGTAGAAGAACCTCCAATCTTTCTTTTGGTTTGTCGTGCCCTTTACGTCCTGGAATAATTCAAGACGCTGTTTTGTATTATTCAACCTTTTTTTTCTGCCTCATTTGGTTGACTCATTAAAATATAAAAAGCGGTAAAATATAAAAAGTACTTTCTGAATACACTAAATCTGAAGTAAACTCAGTGGTTTCCTGAACTTCCATAATGTAAATAGCTTGTAGCAGTCATAGATCTATTTCCTCTCGCGAATCAATACCCCGCCTAGCGATTCGGCTACACACTGACCAATCAGGGGCAGAGCGCATTGATTCCTTCTTCCTCTCTTGAAGTATTTTTTTCTAGTCCCTTTTGGAAGTCACGACGAGTCAGAGAGCTCCAAGTTAGCAGCCATGACAGACCTCTCTCGCGTCCTCTGTTACGGACATTCCACATGGAAATCTTCACTGAAGAACACGCTGCTACAAGCTTCACACACAGAAGAACTATCCTTGCGGCAGTCACTCGAGATACTTGCTACAGTGACACACTTCGAAGAAACTCAAGGGCCAACATATCCGGCGATACCAAAAAGTACTTTTTCTCACTCTGACTCGTTTACTTCTGCTATTATAATAAACCTTTCTTTGTTTGTGTTTTCAAAAGAAGTTTTGTTATTTGTATTGTCAATTAATTTATAGTGTTATGGAAAACAACCATTAAAACACTAAAAGCTTTATCTAAAAAAAACTCATTCTATCATAGCTAGGAACTTCTTTAATCCCTTTTACCTTTACACACCAGTAATATGTTCTGCTGGTTACGTTTCCCTTATCCAGTAAACTGAGATGATTTTGATTTATAAGCAGATATTCAAATTCATTGCTTGTAATATTTCACTGATCAAATCTAATTTAAGAAACATCAATACTGTCAATCTCAATGCTCCTACAGTTGTAACCACGCACATGCATGCTTGAACATTTTCATACCAACGAATCCCATCACTCTGAGTACACTTTTGTCAAAGTTCATTTTATCAAACAGAATTGTAGATTTGAATTTTGGGATATTTTGCTGTCCTAAATCTTTCTTCTTGCATGCCATTTACAAAAATAAGAATGTTTGTGAAAGCAAAGTAAACCTCTTTTTATTTTATTAGTTAATCGAATGATTGCAGAAAATACAATAAAAAGAACGATGTATGTACACTGTTGTTAGCATCACTCGTAAAACAGAAAGGCAAGAGGAAAAAAAACTATTTTTCTTTTGTTTTTCAATGGGTTCAACGGAAGTAAAGATAAGTTCATTTACACATATAGAAAAATTTAATACGCATATAATTTCCGTAAATGTATTGTCAAGAATACACAAACGTGCCTCAACAGATAAAATATGCACGTTGTTGTATGAACAAGCAGTATATGAAAGATAAAAACGGTAAAAAGTTTACTTTATGTAGATTAGTATGGTAAATAATACGGTAAAGTCAAACTGTATCAAGGAAAATCAAGAGACACGTTTCTATTGTTCAAAGAACGGAAGCAAACAGTGTTTTTACTGCTGAAAGAACTGGGACAAAAATAACGAGATCGATTCAAGGATTGTCATATGTGATCACGGAAACGACCTGTTATCCAAAGAATAAAATGATTTGTCTACATGTACAAAGAAAATCAAGAAATGTTGATACATAAAATGTTTCTGCTTGTTGTGAGGGATTAGATTTTTGCTTTTTATTTTATTCCATTATTTCTTATATTCAGAAAGAAAAATACTAATTTGTGTGTGTGTGTATATATATATATATATATATATATATATATATATATATATATTGTAGATAATATTCTTAAATGAGCCTTTTTGTGCGGTTTCAAGTATTGCTATATGACAGTCACAATTTTAGATCAGTCATTTGTTTGCAGATATAGTTTGTTCTTTTTTACCCATAGATAGGACCCTATCCGGTTCTACCACTCTGAGACAGAGTGGACCTGGGAGCAATGCTCAAAGGCGGGAGCCTCGTCATCAGATGGTTTAGTGTCATATCCAAGCCACTCGTTGGGGAAGGGGTCTTATCCCTCTGCAGAGATACAGTCGGTGTATTCTACAGCTCCGGCAGATTGAGCTGTTCTGTTTTTGAAAACAACTTGATTTTTTTTCTCATTTTTAAGAATAATGAAATTCTAATTATCCTATTTCTGTATTTTCATCATAATAAATTCAGAAAATTCAACAGATGATCTTTGCACTTAAGAATTTCAATACCTTGTAAGTTATCTCAGCAGTAAATTATCTATCTGTTTTTATAATATATTGTAATATACAGAAGCAAAATATGACTTACAACAGTCTGTTAGTAATTATCGAATTTGGCGAGATGTCTGCCAGCTGGACGCTATCTGGGACCCTTACGGCGGTAAGTATTATTGTTATTATTCTGCAGTAATGTTTACTTTATTTTTTTAATTAAAAATCACTTTGCTCTAAAATTTTTTATGCATTAACTATTGTCTGAAAACATTTTTAAAGAAATTTTAAATAAAAAAAGTTATGTTGGTTTAATGATCAAATTAGACTTTCATAGCCCTTGTAAACAAACTTCATTCTGCCTCCAGCAAAAGTTCAATTACAGACGACAGTAATAAATTCATCAGTTAGGGGCGTGGTAAAATATATCTTTCGACTCTATATGAAAGATTTTGAATTTTATATACGTTTCATTTCAGCCCAGTCGGCTGGGGCTGTATAATACACCGACTGCATCTCTATAAAGGGGTAAAATCACCCCCCAACGAGTGTCCAGGATATGACACTAAACTATCTAATGGTGAGTCTATAATCCCAGAGCTCTGAGAAATGTGAAGAACTCCTTCATTCCCGTTACTCCCAGGTCCACTCTGACCCGGAGTGATAGTAGCTGTTAGGGTCTTATCTCTCAGTCAAATAGAATTGTTTAACCATTTAACAGTCTACAAACAAATAACTGTTAAATTGTATTGTTAGTATTACATAGCGGTATTTAAAACCATTTAACTGAGTATTAAAAAAAGCTATTGATGTTACTTAACAGTACTTGAAGCCATTTAAGTATGTGCAAATAAATGATTAATTCTTCATAGAATTATTATTGTTTGATAGTTGAATAGTTTCAAGTATTCCTATAAGTAAAGATTGAGTTATTTGTGTTACATAGCAAAACTTGAAATCCTTTCACTGTGTGCCAATAAATAGACTTATTAGCATTATGTAGCCATACTTGAAACCATTTAACTGCACCAACAATACTAAAATTTAATTGTGTATAAAACGAATTGGTTCCAACTCATTTAAAAGTAAGATTACTGACAAACTATTCACTTAGAAATTATATGTATAACAATTTGGTGGGGTTCAAACAAATGACTGATTGTTATATTATTAGTGTTACATAACAATACATGAAACCATTTAACTGTGGACAAACAAATGAACTCTGGCTTCTTTAAAAATGTTATCTACAACTACGCATTGACAAATCATATATTCAATACGAAATCCTGTTCGTTCATATATCAAATAGCTTATAAGGGTTGATGTGCCCTAAAACCCAACCAAATAAAGTTTCACTTGCAAAATTTCTTACTATTTTAAGTGCTAAATTTATTAATGGTGGAGCAGAATATTCCACAAGACAGTTTTATAATAACGTTTTTTCTATTGCCTGCTTTATTACTCGCCCGCCATATTGTGTATGTAATCACTGAATCAATGGATCAAAAGCTACAAAACTATCTACAAAAGAATTATTTAATAGAAATAATTACTTCAAACAATATAATTGTCTATAAATTATTAGTATTAGATAAGAATACTTGCAGCTATACAACTGTATGCATATAAATGATTATAGACAAATAATAAAATACCCTTGGGAAAGGTATGAATCCAAATATTCTCCCTCCAGCTATGGGTAAATAGTAGGACAGACTAGGTTCTTCAGCCTTGGTGAGGCGACTAGTCTTGGAGAAGGAAAACTCTGAATTCAAACCTGTTAAACTCCGCTTAAAAATTGACCTTGTGTCATATCCTGCCCGAGCGGAGGGGTTGGTAAATAGGATAGACAAATAAAAAAAAAAAGAAAAGTAGAATTAAAAAATTCAATAGAATGAAAATATTTAATAAATCATAACCCAGATTCAGTTACATCAATACTTAGTATTTGTGTGACATATTCTGCCAATAAATTATTATCAATGACAATAAGGATCCCATTTTGATCTGTATACATTTATATTGAATAATCCCAGATTCATTTTGATAGTTTTTTTTTTTTTAAATGATAATTTGCTTGTCTGGAATTTTCTATCTTAATACATTACTAAAATTTCCCCTTTAACATTCTTTTATAGCATAATTTCTTCTGGACAAGCTTTGAAAGGGTCAAGTTTCATTTTCCTATCTTAGATATATTTTTAGAGGGAAGCATAGATTGTTAGCTTAATCTATGAAATCAGGAAAATATTTAGCTAGATTTATAAAATTCACATTTCGAAGAATCCTGATTCTTCAGGTACTTGAGATTACAAAATTAAAGAATTTAAATATGGAAAAAGTCTTTCCCGAAATTGTAGGATTTTTAATAATTTAGACAATTAATTTTGAATAATGACATCATAACACATGATATATTTTAGAAAAAAATAATTCAGACTTTTTTTTTTTTTTTTTTTTTTTTTTTTTAGATAATGCGAACTATTTACATGATTAATGTGTTTAATAAAGTAAAAAAAAGTGGGGATTGGTAGAATGTGGGTAATATTCTAAATAATACAGACTTATTTTTCAAATTTTAATCATTTAATCTTAATAGCACCAGCAGCTATAAACTACTGCCTATTTAACGTACAAAGTACACATCACTTGAAAGACCAAAGAAAGATTAATACCTTACAAATACTCATTGAATTAGTAATCTTTAATGCTTTACTAGTACATTTTATATATATATGTGTGTGTGTGTGTGTGTGTGTGTACTAGAAGACCCCTGAATCTATTTGGTTGACATAAGTAGTCCATGATGATATTAATGCTTCTATTTAGGAAGGAGTCAAGGATTCTAATTAGCTTTTTATAGTTATCTCCATTAAACTAAGAATGTTGTGTATAAAAAATGTTTAATGTGAATGATAAAACCATAAAATTATTATTCAGCTGTAGATTAATTTGAATTGTTGTATTTTAATTTATTAAATTAATATTTTTATAGTAAAATTATTTTTACATTAGAGAATTTTAAGTATGGTGCTCAAATAAGTCTTTCTATGATGTAGCATTTTTGCTGGGTTATGATTATATATATATATATATATATATATATATATATATTGTCATGTACGGACAAACTGTTTCATCGTATCACAACTCTTCATTGCGGCTCGACCCCGCAAGATGCTTCAAACCTTGACTGAAACCCAGTTGATTTAACGTCAGTCGGATATATTACCCCTGGGATATTATCATCTCGGCGAAAGTGAAGGAATTTTTTCGTTTTTCTTTTTCCATATACGCTTTCAGCTACCGGAGAGCTCATTTCATGAAACAAGCTCCTGCATTTCAGCATATGTGGCAGCCAGCAAATTCCTCACCTGAGTGCTCAACTCTCGGTGAGGAGGAGCATAAATATTGACATCAACAGACACTGTTTGATTATATCCCACCTCTTCAGTGTGGCATCCCCATTATTCCAAATGTAATTGATCACATGATAAGTGACATCTTATAGTTATTTAGTTGTTTTATGTTCGTAAACTTATGAGACATTTACTTTTATTATGCCATCTATGACACCTTTTGGTCAAGCCACAGTGCTGAATATATTGAGTACAGTGCAGGGCAAAAATCAACAAAATATGCAACAAAATGATGCAAGCTCTGAAATATAGAATTTAAAGTTCTGCTATGAAACGTTTTTACCCCATGAATTATTCAGAAGAGAATTACTATGTTTGTGTCATTCAGTAACTCTGTGGCCAAACCATTTTAATCTTCATCAGGTACTTGTCGTATCCCTTAACGTTCATATTATTTCTCCTTCACCTTGTTGATTAGGTCTTCATCCCTTCATGAGTAAAACAAGATTTTACTGGTTTCGTAAACAGATCTACATATATGTAATTTACAAAGCGCTTTGCTTTGATGTGGCACAAGGCCGAATGAATAGGGCGCCCAATGAGACTCGAACTCACTCGTGTAGGTCTGCTAGTCTAGATCTACATATATGGAGGCACCAGTAGTTTAATCATTATCGTCAAAGTAAATGATCACAGCAAACCGTGTTCAAATCCTGGACAAGGCTATTCGTATTTCACATAGCACTCATACTCTGGAAAAAGGTATGCATCCAATTATTCACTTTCTGAATATGGATAAATAATAGGGCAGACTGTGCTATTCTACCTTGGTATCGCAACCGGTCTACGAGAAGAAAATTCAGAACTCAAACTTGTTAAACTCCGCTTAAAACTGTCCTTATGTTGCATCCTGTTCGTGTGGAGGAATTGGTAAATACATATGCATATGTAGTTATCATATAACTGAAATATTCCAAAGGGTGATGCAGCCTGGTGTGGGATTAACAAGGCATGAGTTCATGAGCTCTGGGGAGTCATCTCTTAGTTGCCATTATATACAGGTCCACTCTACTTTGAAATTGTACGACCTGGAAGGTAATTGAAGTATATGGATTATATAGAACTGTTTAAAAATCCTTTGCATTTATATAGGAATATTTCAAACCATATAACAATGTGTCAAGAAATGATTATAATCAAATAGGTATTTACGCTTCTATGTAGTAGCTATTGAAAAGGGAGCCTTCGGGTTACCCTCAAATAAGGTCGCCAACTTTACTTTCTTAATTATTCGTGGAAACCATATGATTGCCTGCAAATAATTTGTTAAATAGGAATGTGGCAGTACACTCGTCCTCACCAAAAATGGGAGCG
The DNA here is from genome assembly GCA_963585895.1 of Sepioteuthis lessoniana. Lineage (NCBI taxonomy): Eukaryota > Metazoa > Mollusca > Cephalopoda > Myopsida > Loliginidae > Sepioteuthis > Sepioteuthis lessoniana. Next base: position 95,465,981 of record OY757916.1, read on the forward strand.
ATTCCGCAATCTGCCCACGTTGCGTTTTTGATCCATACAGTAGATCAACCACAAATCGGAGTCGCCGGTCGATGAGTTGATGGATGAGACTTCACATTAAGAAATTTTTAAAAAGTCGACGCCAACAAACAATAAAATACGGCTTATAACAACAACACTATTTACTCAAAGAAATGTCTTTAAAAATGGTACGTGTATTCACCCATTCCTGAAGTGGGAAATTTTAGTTAGACCTCGTTCATAAATTAGCAATCTGTCTGTTCAACGGCATTCCAAGTCAGGCCCAAGGCCTCTCAATTTATCGTATAAATTTTAGGCTATTCTTGGTTTCTATCGTCTGGCATAAGACAATCTCGAATGGCGATTATGTTTGCTTTTCTCAGTCCTTCTTCGCTTTCTATACCCAAGGCAGTCTGGTACAAGATTAAAAATTTAGTTTCGAGGAAACGGCTGGTCGGCTCGCATTCTCTCTCTCTCTCTCTCTCTCTCTCTCTCTGAAGTATCGACTTCTCTTCGTTTGTCTATCTCCGCAAGTCTAGCAAAAGGCTTCCTCAAGGCATCGTTTTATATCAGGCTTCATTTCACTTATCTTCTTTCACGAGTATGGTCATCTTGAAGTAACGTATTATCTCAGTCTTTCTTCGCTTCTTTCAATGGTTGTCTATCGGTAAGACTACATCACGTCCAAACATGTGATATATCCTTTCTCTACCTCTTCACTGGCAGTTAAGCTCAAGACCGGAGGCCAGAGTGACGCCAATTCAAATAGCTACCTTCTGCTCATCCCCCGCTGGACTCTCTAGTAGGGGATGAACCCTCTCATTTTATGAATCTCTCTCATCTGAGGGGTGGGGTAACGAAGTTATTGACAATATCAATTTTTGCTCATTTGGATTTCAACAATTAAATCCACCTCTTCGATCTGCTGCATCCAATCTCTGGTATCTAATTCCTTCTCACTTTCACCCCAAAAGGGTGGTCCTCCTCAATTCGGAATTTCAACTAATTTTTTGCTGACGTGTTTTGCATCAGAAAATCTTTTAGAGAAAATTTTCCAAATTCGAATTAAAAAAAAGTCATTTCGAATCCAGAATTTAATGTTTTCAACCGCCTCTGATGATTAACATCCACTGGCTTTCAGGGACAAATCTACTGTCGATTTCGTTTTGTCAGCTAAGGTCAAAACAATAATTCCCTTCAAATTTCTGTTGTCAAAACAATTCACTTATCTTTCTGACTACTTCCAGTCGAACAATAACCATATATTTTTCTACTTATCTTCACAACTCCACCCACCCAAGTAATAAAACATCGTTTTTTCTTTATTTTCAAAAATTCATTTCGGACGAATTTTTTCTTTTCTGGTTAATAAATTTCTGGTTCGGTCTTTGGCTTCATGTGTTTACAGGAATACTTGAAACAATAAACTGTGTGCAAATTATTTTAGCAAGAATAGTTACATTGAGGCAGATATTGTTGAAAAATGATTATTTATAGAGAATTGAAAGTATTGAATTGGTTGCTGAGTACCGGTTATTCTTGAAGTGAATGGACAGGATGACTTGAGGCATTTACCCATTTCTCCTCCCGAACTCGGTTATGAGTAAATGAACGGGTAACCAATCTAGAAGAAGGAAAACTTTGAATTCAAACCGACAAAACTTCAGAAGAAAATTGACCTGTAGCGCTTCCTGCCTGTAGAAGTATATGATTGAAATGAAAAAAAAAATTAACATCGGTATTCAATTACGTATCAAGATTTGACATTGCGTAAAACCAACCACAGCCTGATGTACAGTTAAGGAATGCTGGATATTTTACTAATGAAAAGGCAGATGTGGTGAATAAGAAGTTTTGCTATAAACATTTTCTTTATTCAGTTTGAAAATGATATATCAAACTTAAAAGTTTACAACTTTATCTCTACATTTTGTAGCTGTCCAACTCAATGAAGCAATCAAGATGTCCTCTAAAGTCGGTTACTGAGTATACTTATATATATATATAAAGCATCCCAGTTCATATATTTTATCAAACTAGATATATGCAAAAAGTTCCCAGCATTCTTGTTTTTGAAAGCGTATAGACAACTTAAATAAAAAAATACTGGGAACTTTTACTCGAACCTAATCTAATCTCAGTGTCTTCTATTCTTCATTGATTTGAAAGGGAAAAATACATTGGAGTCTGATCTTTTTAAATGATAAAAAAAAACTTGAGGTTTACAAATTTCAAGTATTGAGTAATGTGTTAGAACAACAGTGACAAAGCACGTTCATCACAGCTGTCAACTGTGAAATAAAGAGTACCTCGATCAGGTCAATGAAAGATAGACGACAGCTACCTGGGCATTTTTCTGACAACCGAATTGTCCTCCGTAGGTACATTTCTTTTTTTACGAGTGTCGTATGCAAATTCTTGATCTTCACTGGTTAAAATGCATTATGTGATGGTAGGAAATGGTCTTTGGTTGCCGAGGTTTTGCTTTATCCAATAATATCATCGCACCCTTTTGCGTTTGTGTAGTTTCTGCGAAAATAAAATGGGAGCGTTACATTAAAAAAATGTCACATTTTGACGTATATAAAAAAAAGAAGCAATTATACTAATCTCGAACTCAACTATAGCTATAATAACACATAAAAAAGACAAATGAGAATATTCTTCAATAGTCCAGGTTAAAAGACTGAAAAAGATAAGCCGAACTTTTTAAACCTTATTTTTCCGATGTGGTTATAATTGTGAAAGGAAAAGTTTTACCGGGCTTTTAACCTGGACTATAATTACTTGGCTGAGTATTTATCTACTCCTCCACCCAAGCATAATGCAACAAAAGGCCAATTTTAAACGAGTTTAACTTGTTTGAATTAAGACTTTTTTTCTCCAAGACTGATTTACCATACCAAGGTTAAAGATCCTAGTTTGCCCTATTATTTAACAATAGCCGGAAGGAGAATAGTTGGATTCTTATTTTTCCCAAGAGTATTAGCAATATGAGAAATGCAAAAAGTTTCGTCCAGAATTTGAACTCGTATCACCGTGTTTATTATCGACAACGATATCCATTACACCACGAACACCTCCAGTACCTATGTAAGTACTTCGATCTCAAAATTCTCATTTTTACTAAGGTAGATCTTTCTAACTAATTTTAAAACAATGTTTTGATCCGATAAGTTTGCTCGAAAAATTCTTGTTTACATTTTGGTAATATTATACCTTTGAGGCACAACAAACTTTGTAGAACTTGGCGCTTGGTCACTTTGCCAAGGAATTCTAAAGGTCATGTTAAAGACAATGGAGAAGAAACAAATAGAAACGGAAAACATTGACTATAAAAGTGGTGACAAGAAAACGAGAAAAAGAAATATTAGATGAACGAAAATGCATGAATTATCTGGTATATAATATGGAATGTCTAGAATATTGTTTTTTATATTAATTTCTATATTTTAGTAAATATTGTGAAAACATTACATTGCTGTTATCGCAGGTATAACTGCTTTTTTATATTTTTATTTTAGTTACAAAACAAAGTAAATTGCATATTGGGGATGTTAGTATTTATTAATAATGGTTGGTGCAAGGAAGGGTGTTTAGTCGCGTCTCAACTCAATAAGGCACAACATTAGCTTTTAGTATATCCAATTATAAACTTACACTGTACAAAACGGAAGGACAAATAAGCTCTGATAACACTCGTCGGACATTTAATACACACACATAAAATCAAAAGAAGTATCACAATAATATACGAACGCATTCCAACCAGTGAAAAGTCTGGTCTTTTGGATGTTCATAGTCATATGGGTTTACATTTCCATGCCGTGGCAAATCAAAGATCTTTCCTGTTGAATTAAGAGATGAAAAAAGTTGATGTTCATTCAAAAAATGTGGACCAAGAGAGCCTGATTTTAGTTCTGGTATTGGCACGTGATATCCCAAGACATGTCTTCAAATCCTAAGTGTAGAACACAAGTAATTGAACTAAGTTGATAAATTCCGGCTAACATTAGTTAGACACTAGCAGTCGCAGTCTCGTTTTATTTCTACGAATGCGGCTTCATATTTACATTTTCTGGAACAAAGGGAATCATTCCCTTTTGTTCCTATATCTCCCCTCCCCGTGCATACAAGGCCCTACGAAGGGCAAACAGTTTTTTAGGGTGCGCTTTCAATGAAGCTCGAGGTATATCCAGTGACGAGACATACCCGACCAGATCCGTGCTACTGACACCACGGCCGGCCGATGTGTGTCCTATCAACTGGATTCGGCTGATTGAAATCAGCCCTTATCGTAGCGGCTGGCGACTAATATCTCGGATGGAAAAAAAAAAGCTACTTTACCAATGTGGTCAGAGAACGGAGTTTTCCACCGCAACCAGGAGTGAACGTGGCATCGCCACGTCACCCTCTCCTATTTCGTCAGAAAATGGAATTTCCCGTTACAAACTCAGAGGCTATTTTCAAGACAATTAATTCTTCGAGTTCTCTGACGACTGAATTTTGCAAGTAATATATTCGAACTTTTCCAGACTGTAAAATGGCCTCTTTGATTATCACAAAATTATCACACAAAAAGTTTCCTGTCCTAAAATCGGACGCACGATAACCCAGCAAGCTTCGCCATGAAATCAGCAATCAATGACGGCATCGACATTCAGCGGCGGGACATCAGCTCGAGACGAAAGGAAGTCGATCCTTTCATTCGTAAGAAGCCTTGACGACCAGATGCCTTTTCTCAGCCACCAGCGACGGACACAGGAATTCCGTCAAGCAGCGAAGTCAGCAGCCCAACCTTCACTTCAGCAGTCCTTTTCAGGTTCAACTGAAACCCTCTTTATAAATCTTTCCAGTCCTTTTAATGATTACTCCGGGTCCTCTCTTATTGACAGATCACCCAGCACCACTTAGACACTGCAAAACAAGTACGCCGACTGCCACATAACAGCAACACCGACTTCTCCGGAAAATCAGCAACACCAACCCCTGAAGCTGAACAGCTTCGCCCGGTAACTCAATTCATATAACCTAGCCTTCAAGCTACAATTTTAGACCACAAGTAGACGACATAGCTCGGACCGACAAATACTTTTTTCGTTTGTATTATTCGCCAAATAAAAGTTGGCATTTAAACTGAACATTCTTGACTTTTGTCTTCTTTGCCTAGTTTGTGTCACATCACAACATTTATAAAAGTTTGCGGAATCGACATAGTTGTCGGCTCTGCAACATCTTAAACGAATCAAATATTTTTTGAATTGATTCGTCTCGCTATGCAAAATGGAAGAAAACGAAATCCTATGTGCCATGGGAATCCATTTCTGTGTCACGAAGACTTCAAGCATGTCAAGTAGTTTACTGAGGTCGGTGTTAAAAGAATCAAGGTAGGTGTTGATAATGGAGTTCTGGACAGTTTCGTCAGCGCAATTGTCTTGTGAAATGTTCGATTGCGTGAGGGGAAGGTTAGAAATTTGTGTAAAGACGTCTCCGTCTATTTTGAACTTTTGGAATTGTTGTATTATTTCCGAGTGGATTTGGTTAAGTTTTGCAGTCGGTGTTTTTGCGTAGTTGGCTAGCGATGAAAGTGAGGGTGGAGGTTCTTTGACGAGATTTAGTATGACAGACATTTCACCTATAGTTTTCATACTCAACTCTTTGAGCATTGAACTGTTCAACATGAGCAAGCGGTCTTTTGTAAACTTCTCGCTTGCAAATGTCTGTACGTAATTTTTAGCGGAGACGACATATATGGCTGCCTCAACAGAAATGCTTTCCTACTCACCAGGGTCTGATCCTGTTCATAGCGCCACGTAGAATATGGGGGTCAAATAATGTATGTAAAATCTGAGTAACCTACGCCTGTCTAACGGTGGTGGTCTCATTTGTATTTCAGCGAAAATGAGTGTTTACTAAGTGTTTAAACAATCTAGAATAAGGGAAATAATTATCGCATGTTCCTACAGAGGAATAGATAGTTAACATTTTTCAGCAGGTGCTCAAATTGAAAATACCAAGCGCAATTGGACCAAAAGCAAACCAGGAATCTTCTTCATAACTTATTGATTGATTTGAACAGCAGGTCAAACTGTCTGGGGTTTATTTCTGCCTAGAGGAGAGGAAAGAAAATCACATATATTGTGCATGTGCGTTTATATTTTTGCGTAATTGGCTAGCGATTGAGGTTTAGTGTATGTTGTTTCACATTCTCTATAAGATAATTTGTAGTTGTTTATATAGCGCTGAACAAAATAACAAAGCCTCTTAGAAGAATAACGATGAAAGGTTTATTTTTTGTGACAGAACTGTGTAGGAGTGAGAAAAGTTCTTAGTGTGTCGCTGGTAGCAACAGTTATCTTTGGCAAAGATCGTCAATGCTGGAGTGTCCAGAGGAAGAAAACAGGAGAGAGGTCTTTCTTCTGTGTTTGCCGGGTACTCTCTGCTACTGGCTGAATTCTAAAAAGGGCTAGAAAAAATAGTTCTTTTGAGGAAGATGGAATCAATGTGCTCTGCCCGCTGATTGGTTATGTGGGGGGAGTATGTAATTTGGTTATTTCAGTAGACTGCTCTCTAAATTATTCCCACCACAAATACAACACAAAACATTACAATCGCGCAAAAGAAATGGAATAGAACACAACGAACATTAAATAACAAACAATCAGAATATGAAAAACAAAATACATGATATGTAAATGGCCTTTTGGAAAATAAAGTTTGAAGAAGAGAATAAATTTCTTGAAAGATGTGTGTATGTTCATGTTAACAGAGTCCGTAAATAAGTCGTTCTTACTTACATTAAGTTTATAGCGGGTTTTATGATTGTGGCGACAGCGTGTCTCGTTGATGAAAGAAAGTTTGTCGGGTTTTCCTTTTGAATATAATTCTCGGCCATTTGAAAAGAGGTCATGAACTTTAGCTGAGGAAGAAAAGGAATTGGTTGGACATAGTATCGGCTACTGGCTTAGTGGCTTGTGTTCGTCTGTGTCTTCGTTTGTGTGTAAGCTTGTGTCTTGTGTCTCTGGCTTCCTAACTCTGTGTTATTTATATCCTACAGGTAGATCAAAGAATCGCCCTAAAATCTTGGCGCGTAGACATTTATTGACCAATCAGATTTGTATTTTACTATTTTATTTTCGAGCCTAAATGTTTTCTGTTAGTTCACTTCCGATCCTAATTTTCTTGAATGTTCTATTCCATGTTTTTAGCTGATTGGTTGAAAAATATAAAAATGTAATTTAAATGCTAATGCGGGTTTGATCCTAAATTTCTAGAATGTTCTTAAGTATGTTTTTATTGCTTATTTTAAGACTAGAAGAAATTTGTATCCCATAACAGTCAAGAACATATTTCGTCTCAAACACCAAGGACATTTTCCTTACCACAAGACCAGCAGGTAACCACATGGTTTTTAGCAGCCGAAAATGCCAGTTCGATCAACACACGTCAGTAGGTTTGTGACGTTATTACTCTCCAGGTGGATGACTGGAAAATTGTAGAGGAGCCTAGATGGCTTTTTTAATCGCTACCGGTTGTCTCTTTTCGAATCCTGTGAGTAAAAATTCTGACTCCGATTCTAAGGTAAGAAATTGCCCTCCTTTGCAGACTGAAAGCTACTTTGTTTTCCTGTTATGGGACCAGTTTTATGTCCACTGCCGGGCAGTAGACTTGTCTAAATTCTTCTAGACAATTCTACAACATTCAAGAAACAGAAAGTACGTAGTTATTTCCTATTTCTTCGTTCTCTTTTATACGAGTAACTTTAGGCTTACTCTGGGTCACGGGGTCGTTTCATTTATCCATTAAAACCGGTGCCATATGACTTAACCAAGATACATTACAACAACCCCTTCTCTGCTCTGTCGAGTGCCAAATTACAGAAGTGATTCCATTTGGATGCTACTAGAATTCACCTGAGACCACAAGAACAAAATTGCTAATAAAAACTACCCGAGGACCCTGGGTGCCTCGGGTAGTGTAATGGTTCGCAAGTTTGACTGGCAAACCTTCACGAGTGAGTTTGAGTCTCAATGAGTGCCTCATTCACGCAGCCTTATGCCACGTCAAAGTAAAATGCTTAGTGAATTACTAAAGCAAAGCACCTCCAATATATACATAAACACACACATACACACACATTTATATATATAATACACACAGACAAACTTTTTTTCTTTCACTAAAATCCATCTGAATGCTTCATTATGGTACAGCAAAAATTTGACATTAACACTCATGACAAGAGAATTGGAACTACTGTAGTGTGGTTACTCGCTCTCTGTCTCTCTCTGTCAACGGGTAAACTTTCTCATCGGTCTTACGAACTCTTCTATCCGCGTACCCATTACTCAAGTTGTCCACTTCGCAGACACACTATGACTCGCTCCACAATCTCTGAGCTTACTCTTGTACCTTGTGCTTCGGTCGGTTCAAAATAAATATTGTTAATGTTACATGCTCTCCTGTCTTCCCGTCGAATGTTAAATGCTTCCGAGTGCTGACACAAGGCCACCTTTATGCAATATCCCCACAAGTATTCCTTGTTAGTACTATGCAATATCCTTTATCACACATTATTTGAAGAGATGATAAACCACAAATAATCCTTTGCCCTGAGTGATGGTCTGAAGGAAATTACTTTGCATGATCTCTAGATGCCCTGATATAGAATACATTCTTTGCAGAGTTACGAATATAGGAATAATCATTCGGCATCATTGATAGAGAAAGTGGGCAAAATCCAGTTACTTGCCGGCTGACCAAGTGATAGATAGAAGGGAAGGAAAGAAAGAAGAAATAGAAGAAGCATTCAAGTAACAAGAATAAGTTGATAACACATTTACTGCAAGAATTACAAAATGAAAATTTATTATCCGAGAGGAAATGGATAAATCTTCAAACTGTAAATCAAAGTTCCTCGTATGCAAGTGTGTGTGTGAGAGAGAATGTTCTTACCAGAGAAAAAGGTTTTGCAGAAAGAAATCTTCTGTATGAGCATTTGGTGAGTTTTATCGGAAATAATAAAGGAGTTAAATACTCATCAAGGATCCTGCATTGAGTTCGATACGACTTGTACACGAGTGAATATGTCTCAGCTGATTTTCTTAAGTGTGTGGCGCCAAACTTTTCTTGGTTTAATGGCATATCATGGTTATTTAATCCCAAAAGCCATTCTCTTAGAAGAACAGTAGTGGTACTATTTAACGCATAGATAGGAGGATAAGGGGGTTCATACCTTCCCCAAGGGTAATTGCCTGAAAGTGAACGTAATAGCGCGACTCGAGTACGAACTCGCTTACTACGATTCCGCAGTCCATCGCTTTAATCATTGCACCATGAGGACACCCCCCCCTAAAAAACTTTTCTTGATTTGTTGCTCGATAATACATGTTATTAGGCTTGTTACAGACTGTTATCTTCCATTGTCTTATGGGATCTGTCATGGTTTTATCTACCATGAGCTGTTGTCTGTTGTGGTTGGTATTTTATTGTGGACAGTTTTGTTCCAGCTCAGTGGGCTGGGGCTGTAGAATACACTGACTGCATATCTGCAAATGAGTAAGACTCCCTTCACCAACGAGTGTCCTGATATGACACAAAACAATCTGATGATGATACTTCAGTAATATTGGAGCTTTGGGAAATGCAGAGTATCCCTTCATTGCCATTACTTCCAGGTCCACTCTGGCCTAAGGTAATAGCACCTGATAGGGTCCCATGTATGGGTCCAGTAGAACTGTTAGACATTCAAACTGAGCGCAAACGAACGACTTATGCTAAATTTGATTGTTAGAAATAGAATTATTTGATTATTTTTTTTATGTATGTAAACAAATAACTGATGTTGAACTGTTTATATATGGGAATTTTTACAAGTCCCGAAAAGCTCAGTTTAATTCCTACGTTTTGTGACGTTATTCAAGTCTTTCAAACTACACTTACATAGACCTAAATTCATACTTTTGAGTTGCAGCTTAAGTCTTTATTTATTTTGAATTTTATTTCTGGGATTTTTGTGGTATAGGATTTTCCTTCTTTAATTATACCATATATTTTACATCGTTTATTATTGCCTTTGGTAACCCCTTGTGTTGTGTTTTCTCCGAATGTAGAAGAGGTGAGTATTTTTTAAAGATTTTTGAGTTGTCTCTGACTTTTAATAACTTTTTTTGTGTCTAGTATTTCTTTGATTTTTGTCATTGTTTTTAAGTTTTAGATTTTTTGCTATTTTTGTGCATAGCTCTGGATTGTTTTTGTTGGAGGTTGCAACGTATGCTAGGGGTTTATCGTTGTTGTGTTTTTTTCAGGTTTCTTAATTCTATTTGTGGTATTTTGTGGTTGAAATGTTTTCGGAATCACGTTTTGTTTACAAGTACCTCCACATGCTTTGCAACCCCCAAGAAAATTGAGTGGTCAATGTCTACACTTTGTTTTATTACTAGATTTGATACAAGGTTTTTTTTTAATATTTTTTTAAAGGCATGATATATCTAGGCAGTGGATATTGATTGCTCTTAACATAAATGGTTATGTTATGTAAATGACATAATGCTTATTATAGGAAATAAACTTAACACACCAAAGATTCCAGAAATGCTGAAGCTTTGGAAAATGCGGAGTACTTCTTCATTGGCATCGCTCCCAGGTCCACTCTGGCCCAGAGTGGTAGCACCTGATAGGGTCCAATCTGTAGGTCAAATATAAATAAACTGTACTTAGGCTGAACTGAGTTGCTTGAAATGGAATGGTCTTGTATGCTAAACTGAATTGTTTGCAATAAAACTGTTTTTGACATTTAACTGTGTGTAAACAAAATCTATTCTAATAATAAACTGAACTGTTTGAATTAGAACTGTTTGACTAAACTGAATTGCTTGAAAATGAAATGTTTTTGACAATGAAACTGTGTACTTAGGCCAAACTGAATTGTTTGAAATAGAACTGTTTATAAGTATAAAAATGGATTTGGCATTAAATAGCCTACAAAGGTTGATATGCCATTAAACCCAAACAAACAAAACAATTTCAAATCCAAGACAAGACTGGAGGTATTTAATTTTGCTCTTGGAAAGACGTTAATCTATCTCTTCTAATAGTAGAGTAGACTGGGCCCAATAATCATGTATGTATGCAACCAGCCTTAGAGAAAGAGAAAATTCTGAATTCAATATCAGAGATCATCTAGTTAGCGATTCAATCCATGAAAAATGTTACAGAAACTACAGAACCATCACTGATGTGGTGTGGCTTCAGCCCTATGCTTTACAATGAGTCTACTGAGCAAAGAATTAAATTCCTGTCTGTGAAATTAATAACTTTTTAGCATTTGTTTCTATTATGGCTGTCTTTCAAAAGGTTGACATGTGTATCAGAAAGATGACACAACAGATGAGAACTTTAGTTTTCTCTACACACACCTGCTTTCGGTCTTGTTAAGGTTGTGCTTCCATAAAGTGAAGCAAAATTGGAATATGCTCACACTGGATATAAGTAAAAGTAAGTTGGCGACCGTAGTCGAGGGTGACCAGAAGGCTCCCTTTTCAACATCTACTCCTTTCCCTGGATTGCTCCACTTTACCCTTGATAAGTACCTTAGATAGCTGAGTGTTAAGCAAGGATGTATCAAGTACCATTTTAAAAGTATTTGTTATGACGCAACCTGGGATTAAATCCCGGTCTCCCAGACCATTGGCAAACACTCTACCCACAAGGCCAAAGATTAGTCAATTTGGGAAGTCAGAAAATCCATCTTCATCTGCCATTTTATAGCTTATATTTATAAAATCACTGATTTGATTTTAAATATATTAAGTAAAATTAACCTGTTATTCTATGAAAATGAGTATATTTATTCATTTTCAAAAATCTGTTGCATATGTTGTAATGCTTTACAGATACTGGATATTGTTTTTCTTTCGAAAACAGTTTAAGTTAGAATTTAAACAATGGCCTGAATACTGAATACATTTTTCACAGTATACTGAAGTGCTCATTTACAAATAGAGTAGAAGTTGTTTTAGCTTCATATGAAGCATTTTTTCTTTTGTTTATTAATAGTAATTTCTATTACAATTGTCTTTCTAATTAGCCACTCAATCCAGTAGTGGTATTTTTGTTTGTCTGATGACATGACTAGCCCACAAGTATTTATCTTTTTATTTTTTCTGTATCTCTTTACAGAAGTAGACAGCTGCTTTCTCATTGGTCTAACATCTTTTTTTCTTCTTTCTCATTGGTCTAACATAGTTTTGTTTTCTTCTTTCCCAGGCTATACAGACTACTTCACCTCCCCACCATGCCGAGAATATGGAATATTTTATTTCTATTTTCTTTAGATTTTTAGTTTACTTTCAGTGACATAAATGTTATATTATTACAAAGAATTCAAAGTTGAAAATACTGAAATACACTCCATTATTGTTATGGAGAGTTCCTGTAGCAAAGAATTAAACACAATTAAAATAAAAAGAACAGTAAAAGGTTTTTGGTGATCTGTGCCCTGTTAATGACCTTGCATCTGGAAAGGATAAATTTGTTTTCTTTCTCTTGGTCAAGGCTTTCAAGAACTCCTAAAAGAACATCATGAAGTAAGTACCACACTTTAGATATTTGTTTTGTTTCCTAACTCAGTGCCCAACTGATATGAACTCAACCTTTAACAACACTGTTATTGATTTTTTTTCATAAATATACTTCTTGCAAACAGAAAAGGATTATGGACCAACAAAAAATTACTTTGAGAACATTTTTTTTCTTTGAATCTTACAAAAAATGAATAAATGTTCCATAGTAAAACCTACAGTATTGTTACTTCCTTTATTTAACAATTATTGATTTTTATGTGTGAACATGCACCTACACAACACTTTCACTGAAAGTCAAAGTTTAGCCCGATATTTAGGACCTTTTAAAAACCTACAAATTCAATCCCTTAGTCAATGAATAAAATCCATTTTCTCTGGATATGAGTAATTAGCAGAAGACAAAACACAATTGACTTGACTAATACATTGATTTATTATGATGGATCAACTCATTACCTCGCTGTCATTAGGGCTTAGAATATGCAGACTGCATCCCTGCCAGAGAGTAGGACTTCCTTAATTGAGGTATCCTGGAATGACATTTATCTGCATCTGGTGGTGAGGCTCCAGTTCTGTTGCTCTTGGGATTGTTAATTACTGCTTCAATGCTATTATTTCTCAGTCAACTATGAACTGGATTAGTAGTATTTGTTAGTCTATGGGTCAATCAGATCTGTTTGCAAATTATTTGTATGAGATATAAATTCTTGATATCGTATAATTGTGTGCAAAAACTTATGACAGAAGTGTAAATATAAAAGAATGTATATAGTTACCACACCTTAAGGATGAAATAACCCCAGACAGGTTGAGATCTCATTAACATCAATCGTTTGATCAATCAAACAAAGCAAATCCTTATCGGTTATTAAATGCAAGAATTTGATTCATTTGTCAATGTTTTATCATAATTTAGAACTTTCCATCCCCTTGACTATTTTCTTAACCAAGGATTAAGAAACCACTCTGTCCTACTACTTACAAATAGTGGGAGAACATATGGATTCATGACATTGCTGGAGACATTAGTGCTATGTAGGATAAAATAATCTCATCCAGGATTTGAACACAGTTCGTCTTGACCATTTCCTAATGCCTCCATATGTGGATATCTGTTAACAAAATCAAGAAGATTAGTTTCACTTGAAGAGATAAAGATCAAATCAACAAAATGAATAGTTGGATGCATACCTTTCTCAAGGGTTTGAGTGCTATGTGAAATATGATTAGCCTTGTCCAGGATTTGAACACAGTTTGCCGTTACCATTTACAATGACAATAATGATTAAACTACTGGTGCCTCCATATATGTAGATCTGTATACGAAACCAGTAAAATCTTGTTTTACTCAAAGGGGTGAAGACCAAATCAACAAGGTGAAGGAGAAATAATATGAAAGTTCAGGGATACGACAAGTACCCTTAACTTTCATATTATACTTAAAATAATCTAAAGTAACAATATTAATTCAATCAATTAAAATACAATTCAATTTAATCTACAGCTGAATAATTTTATGGTTTTATCATTCACATTAAACATTTTTTATACACAACATTCTTAGTTTAATGGAGATAACTATAAAAAGCTAATTAAAATCCTTGACTCCTTCCTAAATAGAAGCATTAATATCATCATGGACTACTTATGTCAACCAAATAGATTCAGGGGTCTTCTAGTACACACACACACACACATATATATATAAAATGTACTAGTAAAGCATTAAAGATTACTAATTCAATGAGTATTTGTAAGGTATTAATCTTTCTTTGGTCTTTCAAGTGATGTGTACTTTGTACGTTAAATAGGCAGTAGTTTATAGCTGCTGGTGCTATTAAGATTAAATGATTAAAATTTGAAAAATAAGTCTGTATTATTTAGAATATTACCCACATTCTACCAATCCCCACTTTTTTTTTTACTTTATTAAACACATTAATCATGTAAACAGTTCGCATTATCTAAAAAAAAAAAAAAAAAAAAAAAAAGTCTGAATTATTTTCTTCTTAAATATATTATGTGTTATTTTATTATTCAAAATTAATAATCTAAATTATTAAAAATCCTGCCATTTTGGGAAAGACACTTTTTCCATATTTAAATTCTTTAATTTTGTAATCTCAAATACCTGAAGAATCAGGATTCTTGGAAATGTGAATTTTATAAATCTAGCTAAATATTTTCCTGATTTCATAGATTAAGCTAACAATCTATGCTTTCCTCTGAAAATGTATGTGGTGCATTCAATAAGTTTCCAGACTCTTTTCGTACAGGCATTTAAAATTGTCGTAGAATCTTGAAAATTCACTATGTTATTGCTATACATCTTATGAGATGACTGACCAATTTTTATGATTTCAAATTCAAAAGAACAGTTACAGCAGTAATTGAAATACACCCTACTAAAACCTGATTGTCACAGCTGGTGAATTTCAAAAATGCAATCTGGACATGTGGACACTTTAGAAGAATGATATGCAATAAAATTCTGTTTTAAACTTGGAAAAAATGCCACAGAAACGTATGGAATGCTTCAGACTGCTTTTTGACCATCTTGCATGAATTGAGCATCAGTTTTTGAGTGGCATAAGAGATTCAAGGAAGGCAGGGAGTCTGTGAGGGATGATGACAGGTGTGGGAGGAGTAAGGAAGTCAATACACCAGAGTTGATTGGCCAAAGGGTTAGGGTTACTATGTTGAGGTTTTAAGGGAGTTCAGGAAGAGATTCTGTTGGAAGAGGCCAGCACTCTTCAAATCGGCTCAGTGGCATTTCCACCAGGACAATGCACCAGTCCACAACTCCATCCTGTTCACAGACTATTTGACCAAGATGGGCATGAAGACAGTTCCTCACCCTCCCTATAGTCCAGACCTTGTTCCCTGTGACTTTTGCTTATTTTCTAAGCTCAGAGGCTGTCATTATGAGACAACTGAGGAGATGAAAGAGGCTGTGATGAAGATCATAAGCATGCTCACACAAAAGGACTTCCATGGGGCCTTCCAGAGGTTGTTGGAATGGTACAAGAAGTGCATTGTAGCTGGAGGAGATTACTTCGAAGGGGACTAGAGTTTCATGAGTGTACTATCAATAAAAGTACTCATTCAAAAAAAAGTCTGGAAACTTATTTAATGATCCTCGAATCTGAGGTATGAAAATGAAACTTTTGACCCTTTAGAAACTTGTCCAGAAGAAATTTTGCAGTAAAAGAATGTTAAAGAGGAAATTTTAGGAATGTATTAAAATAGAAAATTCTAGAAAAACAAATTAACATTTTATCTCAAGGAAAAAAAAAAAAAAAAAAAAAAAAAACTATTAAAATGAATCTGGGATTATTCAATATAAATGTATACAGATCAAAATGGGATGCTTATTGTTATTGATAATAATTTATTGGCAGAATACGTTACACAAATATTAAGTATTGATGTAACTGAGAATCTGGGGTATGATTTATTAAATATTTTCATTCAGTGATTATGTATACATTGTGTGGGGGAGGGGAAGTAATTTTAGTTAGCAGTACGTTGTCAGTCATCGTCCCCATCATCTAGTCGTTAGTTCTCAAGATCTTCCCCATCCCCATTATTTTTATACTTCTACCCATACTCCAGCCTGCTTTTATTGAAGATTTTGAAAGTTCACATGTATAAAAAATCATATTACCTGTCTTTTATTGATCCATTCTGCGCCCAACCCTGTATTTCTTTGCCCCACTAGACTAGGACCCTCGTCCACCTAGGGTAGGTCCGGCGTGTTTTCGGACACCGGAAAACAGTCGGCCTCCATTTTTCGTTGATGGGGGGACGGGAGGGCAACCAAACAGGGAATTTTTTCTTAGTTTTGTCCTTTTTGTTTTCAGGGTTTTTCTCCCATCCCCATCATAATTTCTTATTGTAAATACATCATAGATTGTAAATAAGATCATATATTGCACTCGGGGTTTTAAGTAGGCCTTTTTCATAGAGCAAATGTGGTATTTTGGTGGTTGCTGTGCGCATGGCGATGGATGAATGGTTATATATTGTACTGTTGAATGGGTTGACGAATGTGGCTTGCTAGGTCCTCTTAGAAAACATAGTTAATGAAAGACCGCACCCTTCCCCTGCCCCCCCCAAAAAACTTAAGGCCTTGTGCCTACTAGTAAATACTTTACAAGAAATAAAGGGGAGTAATTTTAATGTTCCATTGCATTTTTAAATAACTTTTTTTTTTGTCTCTAATCATTTATTAGCACACAGTTGTAGGGTTTCAAGTATTATTTTCTAATACTAATAATTTCTACACAATTATATAATTTAAAATAACTATTCCTTTTTAATAATTGGTTTTTCAAGTTATAAGGTTGCAAGTATTCCTATCTAACAGTAATAATTTTGAAAGTTATATAGTGTTGAAGTTATACAATTAATATTTAGTAAACAATTATATCTTCAAGTAACTATTGATATAAATAAGTTGCACACAGTTATATTGTATCAAGTATTTTGATACCATATGAAACATTTTCAGATCTTTTGGACATATAGATAGAACCCTGACAAATACTACCATGCCTGTTTTGAGTGAACCTGGGAGTAATTGCAATGAGGGCGTTTTCCCCAGTGCCCAGAGCTTCAAAACTGGAACTTTACCACTGAATACAATTTAATAGAATAAGTCGTCGATCTGCTTTGATAGAATAAAGGTTTTACTTTGAAATTTCAGGAACTACAATAAGTACCTGAAAGATTATCATCATCATGTCGCGCCATCAGCACAGATATTCCTGACCCTTTCTCACCACTCTTCTTTATTGTCCATTGCTTCCAGCTGGTCTTCAGGGCTACTCTCATATTGGCACAGAGCTGCTGTATGTAGGTTCTAGCTGGTTGTCCTGCCTTTGCTCATCCATGTGAAGGGGTCCACAGAAGTACATCACTTATGAGTTAGTCCATAAAAGATATAATGACGTAAATGTCACTAACAATCCAAAAGGAGTACAACAGTTTAAATAAAGCTGTTTGTATTACAAATTTATAGATTGCAGCATTGAAGTGAGGGTTATATTTATTGTGTCCACTTTTTTCTTGACTAATTTAAAAAGTAAATTAAGTAGTCGTTGGTGTTGTATTTCAGTTTGAGCATCTGGCACAGTTGGCTGGGGCTGGAAGAGACACAGACTGCATCTTTGTAGAGGGGTAAGACTTCCCCAATGAGTGTCCTGAATATGACACTAAACAATCTCATGATAATGCTCTTGTAATGCTGGAGCTTTGGAGAATGCAGAGTAATAATTCATTGCCATCACTCCTAAGTTCACCCTGGCCCAGAGAGGAAGCATCCGAGAGGGTCCTATCTGTAGGTCAAATACAACTGTTTGACATTTAAACTGTGTACTTATATTAAGCTGAATTGTTTGAAATAGAACTGTGGGGTATGTGGCTGAAGGTCATGGGCAAAGGGCAAAGCTATGTTGCTATTCGAATATCTGACTCCGTATTTTGGTTATTTTATTTTACCCCCACGTTGATTGGTCGGTGTAATGCCTTGCCCAAGAAAATCCCAAAAGAATTATATAAAAGAAAAGACAGCAACAGGTAAGAGACGAAGACGCTTCTTTTATACTTTCTTTTATTTACTGGGTTCAACAACCATTCCATGGATGAGGGAGTTTTTCCTGAATACGCTGAAATGGTTGAATCCCCCATTTAAGCTGTCAAAAATACATTAATCGTTTCATGTATGTATTTGTCCACATTTGGTATTTTGGGCTTCCATAAGGGTTAGTTTTCTTTTGGAAGTTTGTCAAAGTCCGGTAAGGGTTAGTTTATAGTTCATTTGTGGGTCTTGTATATTTCAGCATAATGCTGACTGAGAGATAGCTGCTACTGGGTGAAAGGGGCTAACCAACGCTACGTCCAAAGACATATGTGTGGTGCCCAGACACATCAGCAACGATGTTGCCAAAACCCTGGTCACTGCCTGAAAGAGAAAGATAGCTTGTTCCCCTTTGTCAAGAGGATGCCTTTTTTCTTTTATACATTTGTCATCCCTTTTTCCTGTTAGGGACCTCTGGGAGTTTCTGCAAATTTAATAGTTTTCTTTTTATTTTTTTTAATTTAATTTTAAATTTTTTTTATTTATTCGTTCCCTAAAGAACTCTTTGATCATTTAATTGTGTGTAAACAAATGACTGATGTTTAATTGAATTTTTAGTGATACACAGTAATACTTGAAAATAAAACTATGTGCAAACAAATGTTTAATAGTAAATAAAATTATTCATATTAGGTAGAAATAAATAAAACCATTTAACTGTGAGAAAAGAAATGAGCTTGGTTTCATCCAAAAATGTTATCCACAAAATGTATTTAGAAATTTATATATTTGATATACATGTATAAAAAGGATTTGGCATTAAAAGACTTAAAGTGGTTGATGTGCCATAAAACCAGACCAAATCAAGCCATTTTGATTGTCACATGATATATTGCATTCCACCTTGTAGGGAATTACATGTGAAAAACAGAACTGTTTTCTTTTTATTCATTTGCTTTACTTATGTTGAAGCCATATATCAAAGCTACTAATATTACTAAACTAATGTAAATTGCTTTCAACACTTTTTTGGGGTATATCAAATATACTGCCTATCTCCCCAATAGTGTATGTATTACCGTTAATCAGTTCAAATAATGTCTTAATTTGATTACACTCAATCTCCATTAGTCTATCCAAGTGTGAAACCCATCATGTCTGCCGGGCTTTGAATACAATTACTATATCCTCTGATGAGGGGTAAAACCTTCCACTAAAAAGGGTTTTCCTGGGTATGACACAAAAATGGCACCTGATTGCAAAGCAGCAGTTCTGAAGATCTGAGGAGTGTGAAGTAACCCTTCATTACCATTACTTCCAGGTCCACTGTAACTTGGCGTCGTCGCGACTATTAGGGTCTCATCTATAGGTCAAATAGTTCTGCTTAAAAATGACTTATATTCAACAATAAATTATTTTATAAGGTATAGTTGCTTGAAGCTATAATTGATTACTGTGGTTTATTATTAATAGAAACAATATAATGATGTGCAAATAAATGACTAATATTAAATAAAATTAGATGAAATTCTAATTATTAGAATTAGATAAGAATACTTGAAACTATACAACTGTGTCCAAATTATATGTATTAAACAGGAATATATGACTGTGTGCAAAAACTCAACAACTACTATACAAAAAATGTAAATATGAACATAAAATGAACGTATCTCCCTAACCTTTAGGTATAGAATAACCCAAGACAGATTGACATGCCAATAAAATCAATCATGGAGAACCTTAGGTAAAAAACTTAATGAATCAATTTTGACTCACTTGAACATTTACATTATCACTACTAACTCTATTAATGGTTAGAACTTAGTCAAAGATGATGCTTATGTCATCATAGTGGAAATATAGTTGTTGACTATGAAATAATTGATTCAGATAAGTACTGTTTTGATGAGAGCAATTAAGAATATCAGCCAATGAAATACTTTTGGAATTAATTAAGAGAAAAGGTGTAATATTTTGATATACCATCATGATAATGCTAGATTGGATGTTTCTTTGGTAACTGGGCAAGAATTTATATCTTAGCTGTGAACTTTTGATTTGTCTGCTGTATTCACTGAATATTGTAATGTTAAATTATCATTTATGATGGAATTTACATAGTTCTTTTGATAAAATGAAAACTACATTGAACATTGTTGAAGAAACATAGAGTGATATTTTACCAAAAAAAGGATAAATGTCTGGGAGGATGTAATTTTGAAGTTGGTTGGAAAATGACAGAAGGGAGTAAAAAAAAAAAATGGTAAATACACTATTCAGTAGATTCCTATAACTAAATTGACTGAATTTTTTTTATTTATTTTTTTTTTATAGCTAAGTCAATTTGACACTGTCTCATTTAATATTGAAATGAACCAATAATACATCCTTTAAAATCTGACACTTCCTGTATTCTGAAAGTGGTAGTCAGTGTTGAGTTAAGTTTTTCTTGTTTTTTATAAATTGAATAATTATCAATGTGACTATTTTAAAAGTCAAATTTGAGTAAAGTGTCTGTTTACTTATTTTGAATGTATGTCTAAATACAAATGTAGCTGCTTTATCAAATATATTTAATGTCACGAGCGAAACAGTAAAAAGTGGGAATCCCATTGTACTGTGACTAATGTGTTGGGCTGCAACATTGAAGTAATCAAGTTTAAACTTCTATTTGTGCTATTTCAGACTATTACCCTTGAGAAAGATAAAAATGCAGCTATGTTTAAATTATACAACTACTGTTCTTTTACAGGATGTCATTGGCATTAAATAACCCATGAAGGTTGATATATTATGAAACAAAGAAACCTAACCAAACAACTGCCCTGTCGGCTGGGGCTGTAGAATACACTGAACCCCCCCTAATGAGTGTCCTGGATATGACACAAAACAATCTGATGGTGAGGTTCCAGCAGTGCTGGAGCTTTGGGGAATGCAGAGTACCCCTTCATTGCCAATGCTCCCCGGTCCACTCTGGCCCGGCATGGTAGCACTTGATATGGGTTAAATAGAACTAACATACTTATGCTAAACTGAATTGTTTGAAATAGAAATGTTTTTGACAATTATCAGTACTTACATTTAAACTGTGTGCTTATGCTTAACTGAATTATTTGAAATAGAACTGTTTTTCAACATTAAAACTGTATTTACACTTAACTGAATTGTTACATATAACTGCTTGAATAGTTTGAAATAGAAATGTTTTTGACTAAACTGTGTACTTATGCTAAACTGAACTGTTTTCAATAGAACAGATTATTTACATAAAAATGGATTTGGCGTTAAATAACCTACAAAGGTTGATATGCCATAAAACCCAACAAACTAACCAAACAAAATTAAACAGTTGAATTGTTTTTGGATATCCCAGTGACTGTGTCTCGACTTTCATTTTTATATGCAATATTCATTAAGTTTATAAAGAAATAGATTTATATAATTTAATTGCTTGCCAGATTTTTTTACATGCTATTTGAACATAAAAAAAAACAACAGTTTTGCAAGAATGATTTTAATGCCCAAAAACAAGAAGGCATTTGTAGTTATTATTAGTAATCTTGTTATAATATCAGGTTTATACAGAGCAGAGAATGTAACAAAGACTTTATTTTAACTAAAACAATGTATTGATGTGCACATTTACCAGCCAAAAATTCTTCCAACTCTTGTAGAAGAGTAGAAATAAAAGGTGCAATTAAGGTATTTGTAGTTATAGTTTAAAATGAAAATAAAAGGAATATAATTGCAAGAAAATTTATTTCTGGATAACTCTGTTTAAATTAATCTTTTATTGAAAGACAAACGTAAATGATGTATATTAAGTCTCTTTTAGCTTTAGGATACGTCATTCTTCTTTCCTCTACTTTAAATGACATAAATATTATACGATGCCTAATTCTTTTTTTCTTGCTTTGAAATGTTTCGTATTCAAACCAACTGAAAACAAAACTTTAAATTACCCCAATCAAGTGTTTTCGGAGAAGTTCTGTTTTATGTCAGCAGTCTAGGTTGATAGTCTTCATGATAATTATTACTATTATTTTATTTGTGCCTTTACATTTAGAAACACTAAAGTAAAAGTACGATCACCAGATGGAGACACAGAATACTTCGACATTGTAGCAGGAGTACTACAAGGGGACACGCTGGCTCCGTATCTCTTTATCATTTGTCTAGACTACGTACTTAGAACATCGATTGACAAAATCAAAGAGAATGGCTTCGAACTGACGAAGAAAAGAAGCAGAAGATATCCCGCAACAACAATTACCGACGCCGACTACGCCGATGACATAGCGATACTGGCAAATACACCTGACCAAGCCGAAACACTTCTGCATAGCCTGGAACGAGCAGCAGCAAGCATAGGCCTCCATGTTAATGCACACAAAACGGAATATATGTGCTATAACCAAACGGGGGACATCTCCACTCTAGAAGGAACCCCTCTTAAACTAGTAGACAAATTCACGTACCTAGGAAGCAGCGTCGAATCAACCGAAAAGGACATCGAAACGAGGTTAACGAAAGCATGGACAGCTATCAATAGGCTATCGACTATATGGAAATCAGACCTAACCGATAAAATGAAACGCAGTTTCTTCCAGGCAGCGGTCACATCGATACTGCTATATGGATGCACTACATGGACGCTAACAAAACGGCTGGAGAAGAAACTAGATGGCAATTACACAAGAATGCTGCGTGCAATCCTCAACAAGTCCTGGCAGCAACACCCCACAAGACACCAACTGTACGGACACCTGCCCCCTATCACGAAATCTATTCAAGTTAGGCGAACCAGACATGCAGGACATTGCTGGAGAAGCAGAGATGAACTCATAAGAGATGTACTCTTATGGATCCCCACACACGGCCGCGCAAAAGCAGGACGACCAGCACGAACGTACATTCAGCAGCTATGTGAGGATACAGGTTGTTGTCCTGAAGACCTACCTAGGGCGATGAACGATAGGGAGGAGTGGCGAGAGAGGGTCAGGGATATCCGTGCTGCCAGCACGATATGATGATGATGATGATTTTATTTGTTATGGTACCTACCTTACAGACTATAATGAACTCTTCCTATTATTATGAATACTGGGAGAACATTCATCTCAGTGTTAAGTTAACTCCAGCCAAACATTTTGGCAGTCAGACAGACGTTCAACACTCTTTTACCTATGCTGTATTTATAATTTTGTTCAATATGCTTGTTTCACGTAATCCTGAGTTTGTGTCCTTCTTCCTGACCTTTTACTGGTCCGCAACATTATTAGTCTGACTTAATTTTGTTATTTTATATTATTTTATAACTTGCGTGCTGAATACACTCTCAAACTATTTGAGCAATCATTGCAAAATTAGAAAACATTAGTTTGTGATGAGACCTCAGTTCCCATACATGTTACCTTAACCAATAAAGCCACAGAGGCCTTCGTGATGATGCAGGGCACAAATCTGTAGTTATTTTATTTCACAAAACCTCTCCAACTCTTTCTTATCTTGCATTACTACCTTGTCTGTATGTTTTTTAGATGAAGCATTTTCTATATTTTGTTACAGGAAAACATTATTTGTCTAAAATTTTTAGATGAATAATTTTTATCCTTTAGAGTATTCTGTGTATTGTCTTCATCTTTATTGTTATAATCACAATCTTTTAGCCAATGTGACTATCAATCTTCTTCAGGTGTTTCTGTTCAAACTCAGGAACCTACACAGAACTTCGAACCAAACCCTTTATTCAATCCATAAGGGTAGATTGTTCTAATTCTGTTTATGATACCTGCATACGGGTGTTAAGCAATAGTTAGTATCCCTTGATATTTGTACAATAGAACGTGAATATAACAATAAAGATAAGGACACTAGTCTGAATATTCTTAATGATAAAAAGTGAAAATGTGTAATCTAAAAAATAAGATGTCATAAAAGATATTTTTGATCATCACCTTGTTGTTAAGGCTTAGAATACACGAACAACATCCCTTACAAGGGGTGCACTAGACAAAGAGTATCCTGGGTATGACATTCAACTTCATCCAGTGGTGATGTACCAGTTTTGTACCTCTAACAAGTCTGGAGTCACCCTTTCCTCACCATTACTCTTAAGTCCACCCTGATTCAAAGTGATAGTACATGTTACCGTAGCATCTATGGGTCAAATAGATCTGCTTGAAACTATATGAGTAAAGTCGGCGACCTTAGTCGAGGGTGACCCAAAGGCTCCCTTTTCGATAATTACCACACATAGATGTAGGGGAGGGCACTACACCATTCCCTGGATTGCTCCACTAACCCATGATCCTTACCTTATAATGCTGAGTGTTAAGCAAGGTGGAATCAAGTATCATTTTTTTTTTAGTCTGAGGTCTCCTGGACCATTGGCAAACACTCTACTCATTAAGCCAATGGACCTCCGTTCAAATTATGAATATACTTGAAACCCTACAACTGTGTATTTAATATTAAGAATAATTACCCTACAACTAAGTATTTAATATTAAGAATAATTACTTAAAGCAATAGTTGATTGGCTGTGGACACTGCTGGAGACGTAAGGTCAAACTCATATGTGACATTCTCCTCTGGATCTCTTCACACGGATGCACACTTGTTGGATGACCAACTAGAACTTGTCAACAGCAGTTCTGTACAGACACAAGTTGTAGCCTAGAAGACCTGCTGGAAGTGATGGATGATAGAGATGAGTGGCAAGAGAGTCTGGGAAATCCGTGCAAGTGCTTTGACATGATGATGATAGTTGCTTACAAATCATTATTCGTCACTCCAAACCATATGATTGTTAGTTAAAAATATAATCCAAGAAGGAATGATATGTAAAACCCTTAAATAACTTGTAGAAAACACTTTACATACCCTCGGGTGACGATTCAAAATAGTTATGACATTTTTTGGACAATCCCACCAAATAAAAATACAAGTATTCCTTCTTAAAACAATGAATTGTGATAATTTTCACCAGATACTTTTTTTTATTGGTCATTTTAGTTGAATTTAATAAATTTTAAGGTTTTTAAGCCCACCCACTTCACTAAGACATATTTTTATACTACAGTATCTATTTGTTAAACCTTACCTAAAAAGTAGGCATGACTGTTTTGTGTTTATCCTTATAAGCTTATGGAACCAATGCCTATAACCATTACGCTATGTGTCCTGCTGGACAATTCAGAGACAATTCTAATGATACATTCATCTGGAGGTTGCAAGTTCAATCCTAACGCAGGCAAGTAACAATACAGGAATACTTAACACGAGTACCCAGTTATGAAAAGGAAACCTTATGAGAGAAACTGAATCTCTTCTAAATGGCAGTATAAACAATGCCATAAGGATAAACTATGTTAAAGCAAATATAGCTAAGATGCAACAAAATAGCAAGTCTGGGTTATGTGGGGATAGACAAAATGATCAATCATATAATAAGCGAATGCGGCAAATTAGGGCAAAAAGAGTATAAGACTCAACACAACTGGGTGGAGAAGGTGATCCACTGGGAACTGGGCAAGAAATTTAAACTTGCTTGACCATATGAACAAGTGGCATATGCACCATCATGAAGAATGAAATACACAAACTTCTTTGGGATTTTGAGATATAAATGGATCCCCTCATCTTGGCCAGATGACAAGACTTAGTGATAGTCAACAAAAAAAAAGAACCTGCTGAATAGTGGACTTGGCCATTCTGGCTGACCACAGGGTAAAAGTGAAAGAACGAAAAAAAAAGAGAGATAAGTACCTAGACCTTGCTAGAGAACTGGAAAAAAAATGATAGATCATGAAAGTGACGGTGATACCAATTATTATTGGT
Organism: Sepioteuthis lessoniana; assembly: GCA_963585895.1. Classification (NCBI taxonomy): domain Eukaryota; kingdom Metazoa; phylum Mollusca; class Cephalopoda; order Myopsida; family Loliginidae; genus Sepioteuthis; species Sepioteuthis lessoniana. The sequence continues at coordinate 95,491,991 of OY757916.1, forward strand.
GTGCTCGGTACTGTCACAAAAGGATTGGTACAGGGACTGGGGGACTTGGAAATAAGAGGATAAGTGGAGACCACTACAGCATTGAGATAGGCCAGAATACTGAGAAGCGTCTGGGAGACTTAACGAGACTTGCTGTCAGTCTAACTCAGTGAGAAACCATCTGCTAACATAGGGGGGGAAAATTCATTATAATAATAATAATAATAATAATAATAATAATAATCCTTCATATGGTACATTTTCCAATGTGTTGGTTTAAGATCACAGTGATGTTAATTGCATGAAATCATTGGATGATTCAGATTTTTCCAGAACAGAACCACTTTTCAATACAATTCACCCAGGTTGATCAGACTCTGCAACTTACTCTCATGAAATTTTTTATCTGTGTATTTTTGCTTTCCTTCATTATAATAATGTTGCAATTAGCCAATGGATTTCCTAATTTGATTGCCACTACTATATAATTTGCATAACTCATTTTTACTGTCTTTCATTAAAACCACGAGGAATTTTTGCCATTTTCCAGAGATCCTTCGGTTAATTTACACAATCATATTCAAATGCCTCTTCATAGCGTTATATAGTGGAGAAAGACAACAATACTGATGTATAAAAATATAATCTGCTTCTTTTCTTTTTCCTTTTATAATCTGAAATGTACAAAATGGTAAGAGAGAGTCGAAGATGGCTGAGTTGGCACACACATGGGCTGAGGTATAAATCTGCTGTGAAACCTCCTCTGCCTTATCTTCTAAATTCTCTACTTCCACGAGACTATTACAGGGCCACCTCAAGGCATCAAATCATCTTAGTTTCTCCTTGCTTCTCTACTTTTATAAGTCTGGCTTTATCTCTGGCCCTTCTCCACCACCCAACTCTGGGCAGTCTGGTACAAGGCCAAAGCCCAGAGCAATGCGGCATCTTGCTGCTGCCTTCCATTCTCTCTTGCCTTGGCTCATCTCTGCTGGTAATCCAGACATCTTCGCAAATTCTCATGGTCAAACCTTGAGTCTGCCGCATATACATTGCATGTGGACAAGCCTCCTTCTAGCATACCACCCACACAATTTACATGGCACTTCTGCTGGAGAACCACCTGCATCCTGTTTACTTTAGGAAGCAGGTCTTTTTCCTGTTTATTTTTTGTTCCAGCATGTGTCTTCCTTATAGCATGCCACTCACACAATTTATGCGGCATGTCAAAAGAGATCTTCAAGTCAATATCCAATAATAGATGCTACTTAAAAATTTTTTTTCATTTTGGAAAAAGACCCATGACTGTCTAGAAAATATACAGCATCTTAAATTTAGTGAAAACATTACTTCTTGGGTCTAGGTGATGCAAGACACACACATTACACAAGCTCACTCAGTAATGTCTTACTGTTGACTGAGTTACCTAAGGAAAGAGTTAGTTCATGCTTGCTTAGTCAAATCCTTTTGAATAATTTGCCAATTTAAATCAAGCTCATGGAACCACTTCTAGAAATATTCCAAATAACTGGAAACATTCCACAAAGAACTTGTGTATTTAATGTAAAGTCTCATAGTTTACGCATTTACATATATATATATATATATATATATATATATATATATATATAAATTCACAAGCATATACCTCGATTACAAATATATATATATATATATATATATATATATATATATATACTTTAATTACAAATATATATGAATATATATGTACATTTACGTATATACCTAAATTACTAATATATATATATATATATATATATATATATACCTTAATTTCAAATATACATATATGTACTTTGATTTTAAATATATATACACACATTTACACATATACTTTAATTACTTATATATATATATATATAATTTACAGTAAAGAATAGTAAATATTTTACACAAAAATTTGATCCTGTTCAACTATTGACACGCTGCTATTTCTCTTTTTGTTAGTTGAATGAAGAACTGATTAGTGACTTTTAATACATTGTAGACATTTTTTTTTAAATACTTGAGTTCACCATTTGAAATTTCCAAAAGTGTTTGGTAATTTTCAAATTGATAGACAACAAACATAATGTATTTATCTAAAAATGGGAAGAATCGATGTATTAATATTTGCTTATATCAATTTTTAGAAGTATAAGTTACATTATCTAATTCTAGATTATGTTCCAGAAAGATTTGAACATCATCTAATTCTAGATAATTTTCCAAAAAAGATTTGACTAAAGTATGAATTTACCCAACCCCTTCACTATGAGTAAGATTTAAGCAGAGCAAAGCTGGTTTGATTTCAGAATGTTCCTTGTCTTAAACTGGTCACCAAACAAATGTATTCATGCCTTTTTCAAGGACATTAGTGTGAGTACAGCCTCATCCAGGATTTGAAAAGGGATCAATGATTTTGTTTTCTTGTGCGATAACCATTATACTAAGTGTGCCTCCATTGATTTGAGTACTTAAATCAAACTTGGGAAATAGTTTTTATGAAACTTATTCTGTATTCTAAAATTCTTTTTATTGGAAATATTATGTAATCATCAGCATTTTAATTTTACACTATTTACTTTAAAAATCAGTGAAGTCAAAGATGAGACAGATTTCATTTGTTTGATTCATCTAGTCAGTCTTCATCTTTATTAAGTAGTTGAAATGAATTTTATTCCACTGTGCAATTTTATATTTGTTAATTCATCCTTTTAATGAATTAATTGTATTACATAGAAAAACAAATGCAAAGTTCACAAACTAGATTTTTGTGTAACTGATACAGATCTTTTCAAAATTGACTGACAACTGTTTTATAAAGATGTTTCATATATATCTCTTTGTTATACCCTAACAGTTGACCTGGCCCAGTCAGCTAGGGCTGTAGAATACACCAGCTGCAGCTCTGCTGAGGAGAAAGACTTTCCCAATGATATGACCCTAAACCATTTGAGAGTGAGACTCGAGTAATGCTGAAACTTTGGGGAATGCGGAGTACCCCTTCATTGCCATTGTTCCCGGTCCACTCTGGCTTGGAGTGATAGCACCTGTTAGGGTACTATCTATGGGTCAAATAGAACTGTTTGACATTTCAATTTTGTAATTTGACATTTAAACAAATGTCTGATGCTAAACTGAATTGCTTGAAATAAAACTATTTAATCATTTAACTATGTGTAAACAAATGACTGATGTTTAATTGAATTGTTACTGATACATAACAATATTTGAAACAATTTAACTTTGTTACATGCTAAACTGAATTGTTTGAAATAGAACGGTTTGTGTGGAAGCAAATGACTGATGTTTAATTGAATTGTTAGTGTTAGATAGCAATACTTGAAACCATGAAACTGTGTGCAAACAAATGATTAAAAGAATTATTCAAATTAAATTGAAATAAGTGAAACCATTTAACTGTGTGCAAAAAAATGAGCTCAGGCTCTTTTAAAAAGGTTTTCTACAAAATGTGCTCAGAAATCATATATTCAATATATGTGTATGAAAAGGACTTGGCATTAAATAACCTACATGGGTTGATATGCCATAAAACCCTACTAAACCAAACACTTGACTGCCCAGTCAACTGGGACGGTAGAATATACCAATGATATCTGTGTAGAAGGGTAGGACCTTGCCAATGAGTGTTCTGGATATAGCACAAAACTGAATCCGATGTTAAGTCTCCAGTCCTGGTGCTCTGGGAAATGTGGAGTACTCCTTCATCGCCATTAGTCCCAGGTCTACTCTGACTCAGATTGAAAATCTTAAGGAAAATAGCAAAAAAGTCTTGACCTAAATCTTTCATAACAATTTTTTAAAAGTTGAATGTTTACTACCCATTAATCATTTGCAAAATTTACAAACAAAAAATAAAACTTGAGGTCAAAGATTTAATGAACTAAACATTTTATTCTACACCTCCTCAAGCGGATGTAGAAGCTTTTATTTTATTTGCTAATTGAAAGTATCTATGAGTCATGAAAAATTATGTGGAGTACCCTTTCATTGCCATTAGTCCCAGGTCTACTCTGGTTCAGATTGATAGAACATGTAAGGGTCTGATCTGTGGGTCAATTAGAACTGTTCAATCATTTACTTATGATCCGTAATACTTGATAAATAGAATTCCTTATGTTAAATAGCAATACTTAAAATCCTTTTACTATAAACAAAAAATAAGCTCTTACAACTTGTTTAAAAATGATATTATCAACAAACTATTCACTTAACAATTATATATATATATATAAGCAGGATTTGGCTTTAAATAACCCACTAGTCTTATGCCATAAAACACTGACTAACCCAGCAGTTGAAGATCTACAATGCAGGCAGGCAGGCCGGCAAATCAGACAATAGCAATAGAAAATATTTTCAATTTGAGTTGCTACTTGTCATTTTAAGTATAGGTACTAAGAAAAGAACAAGCTGAAAATTTCCAACATTCCTCAGCCCTTTTTAATCATACAAGAGGAGGAATATTGTCACATCCCTGCAAGACGAGAAGCACATAAAGATGAGGTGCCATTTGAGATGAATTAAGCCTAAACAATCAAAAAAACAGAAATTTTTGGGAAGATATTTACTTGAGGCTTATAATCTCCTATCAGGATTTCCATAAAACTGGATCTCAAAAAGAAAGTTTTTGATGTTTGGCAATGAAAGCGGACCTGGCTTAGCCAATTACTGATTCAGTAGGTTGCTGCTATTCATTTTTCATTTTTGTTTCATAACTTTCCATACATAACTCAAAGTATTATATTTCAAGATATCTTTACCAACTTAATCACTATACAAATTAACCAAAACATGTACATATATTCCAATCAGTGTTAATATTAATATGGTTTTTCATGACTCATAAATACTTTGAATTAGCAAATGAATGAAAGCTTCTACATCCGCTTGAGGAGGTGTAGAATAAAATGTTTAGTTCATTAAGTCTTTGACCTCAAGTTTTATTTTTTATTTGTGAATTTTGCCAATGATTAATGGGTAGTAAACATTTAACATTTAAAAAAATTGTTATGAAAGATTTAGGTTAAGCTTTTTTGCTATTTTCCTTAAGATTTTCATGTAAATGTTTTTTGTTAGAGGTTTGAGTTTAATAAGACATTTAGATATCATTAAAGGTCTAAATCTCTTCTTGTTCAGATCAAAGAACAACAATTTTCAACACACACATGTATAAATAATGGTCGTTCAAAAAATTCTAAGCCTCACCCAGAAAGACGTAACATAGCTGAATATTTTTGTTGTGGCAATTCACTATCATTTCTTGTAAAACTGGAAAAATTAATTCTGATTTCTGTCATAATTTCTGTGCTGGTGAGGCCCATACAAATGTAAGAGGCATATGTCAAATTTTAAATCTGGGTGAGGCTTAGGACGTTTTGAATTACTTTCACATGCACATATATATATAATTTAGAAACAAGAAAATCAATTACTACATTCCATTATAAATTTATTTTGCATGTTTGCTTGATAGTTCCATTTAAGTATATCTATAAAATCTATTGATATCTCCCCAACAGGGCTTGAGCACTCTAGCGAAGGAATTAATGGCTGCCACCTGTATAATGCATAAACTTTTTGAATCAATTGAGCACACTGGTATCCGGTAAGCCAAAATTATAAACAAACACAAACTACTATGTAATGCCTTATAATTCCTTAGCTGTTGTGATTTGCTTGCTGGCTGAGCAGTATGATACTAAGTCTAATGTAAAGTTGGACAGGTTTTGATCCCAGCTTCAAGCGTCCCACATGTCTAGCCACACTGAAGAGTTGTGATACAATGAAACAGTCCATCTGTGGATGACTATATATATAAACTCAAAATATTTTTGTGAAATTATGGTATTTGGCCACCTTTGAATTTAAAAGTATTAGTTGATACTACTGGACTATAAATCTGAGGATTATTGAAAAATGTCCACTCTAACAATGGCAACAATAAAAAATAAAAGAAAGAATACAACCCAAAATAAGTGATGTGGACCCAAGGTTGGGACCATGGAAGGAAAACACAGAACACGGATTAGAGGTAAGAAAGTTATATTACCAAAGGTTACAAATGATTGTGTAAAGGTAAGTGGAGCTTACTATCCGGTGGTGTCCAATATTAGGAGTCGTACACGGCTGCATACTACTAGTACTCCTGCTAATACTACGGTATTACGATACTGCCCCCTGAGAGTGTTATCTCACATAGTAATATAGTGATGGAGAGTCCATGATGCAGGTAAGTTTAAGTCTCACAACAATAAGTCAAGAAAGAAAGAATTGTATCTTCTCTGAATTTGACAACAGTTGATGAATCACAATTCAGATTTGAACTTTTCAGAGAGAGAGAGAGAGAGAGAGAGCAAAATAAAAAAGAAAGGTAGAAGTAGGGATCAAAAATTATTCAAACAGGAGCTTCACATTCTTTATAATCTAAAAATTTAATGAAGACATTGACAGTTTATTAGCTGGATAATAAATCAATTTCTACACTTGTCTACATGGGTTTGTGCCAGTTAGAAAGAAGCTCATCCCAATAGTTTTTCAAGAACATTGTTCTTGTACAAGTGCAGCACATTCCATACTGACCAGGCCAAGTTCTATGCACTTCCTTGACCAAAAATTCCTTTCAAGAATAAGATTTAAGAACATGTAAGGTGTTGAAAGAACTATTATAGCAGAGCTTCATATCATACCAAAAGGAGAGTTTCAGATGTGATTTAATCAATAGAAAACTCACTTGGATTAGTGTCAAATGCTGGAGAGACTATTTTGAAGAAAATTTTTCATTCCTTGTTCATTTCTGTTTTGATAAATACAGTTTCAGCCTTGATACTTCATAAAACATACCTTGTTTTTATATATAATTATATTAATGTAATTATTTGTACACCAATTCTCCTCTAAAGTTTGTTTCTTAATTATAAATATAAGAGGGTGATAATATGAAAGTTGAAAACCTGTTCATTAAATTCAATTACCTGATGATGCCAAGATTTTGTCTCATCCATTTTCCTTTAATTTTTCCTGTCTAATCAGGTAACAAACTTGGACTTTGTTCAGAAGAATTTCTTATCTCATAATGAACAATTTTTTAATATTGGATGGAAATCATCACTATCATTTATTAGAAATTATAACTAACATAATCGATTATTGAAGATTACTCTTAAAAAATAAAAGGCAAAATATGAACAAAGATGATAGCTGTACAATATGAATGTACAATAAGCTATTATCAAATGAAATTGTTAATAAGATACTTTTCTAACCATTTATGTTTAAATGCAGTTATACATGTCCGTTGGTTTTACAGATATATATATCTAACAGTGTATTGATAGAGATATTGGAATTCTCGGAAAGATTATAATGAAAGTAAGTTAATAACACTCAGGCAAGCTTACAAGCAAAGTAAAGATGCTGTTTAGTTGGTGAGATAAGTATGTAGCAGTATTCTTTTGTAACTCCTTTTTTTATTCCTGTGTAGGTGAACAGTTGTTTTTATTTTCTTGATCGTTAGCATGTGGGGCTCGTTGATGAAGATGCTAATTTGGTGAATGTAAACAGATGTAATGTAAAGATTTAAGTAACTCTAACATTGAAACATTTAAAGAACTCACCTATTACCAGCTTTTTAGCTGGGTCATCTGGCATTCGTGCCAGATGGGGCGTTGAAATCAATGGCAGACTTGAGGTCGAAAGGCTCTCAGCTTTGGCTGGGCTACTTTCAGGTGAGCAAGCTGCAACATTGACACCTTTGTCCCCTTGTATAGCACTGGACCTTGCTGTCCATTTTAAGTTATAATCAGGCATATGTACCTGGACCCAGATAGGGTCATCAGGCCCACATTGCACGAAGTGGGCTGATGACCAGCTCATGCCCGACCTTCCTCTCACCTAATCCCCACTGTAATCAACCTTCAGATCATTGACCTTGGGTCAAGTCCTGTCTGGTGGGAGGCAGAGACAAATAAAACTAACATTTAATTTTTGAGATTAACTTTGACAGCAAAAATTAGTTTTTTATTTGTTGTGAATTAGATGGAATAGGGAGGCAACATTACTGCAAGTAATTTAAAGTTATTCCTCCATGCAGTGAAAACAATTAAGATCCAGTGTGTAATTTAGCATTCTTCCTTCTAAACTTTGAAACCTTTGCAGGTCTAAATACTCCTAATGTCTTAGAACAGAAAATGCATATAGATATCACCATGAGAACAACAAACACACTGCTGCTACCCTATAGACTTGAATGGTGGAACCAGAAAATATATGGTGAACAATTATTCATGTGAAAACCAGTGCAGCAGGAGAAAAAATGTATTTTCAGTTCAGTGACTTCTACATCCCGATCTTATCGTGACTTCTTCCTCTCTGTCCCTACATCTTCTCCTCTTCACCTTTCAAACTAAAAAGAGATAAAAACAGTGCCCCGAGAAGGTTTGTTATGCATGTGTCATGAGACTCTCGCACCATCACGTTTTCCAGTGAGATTAACTCCGAGCATAAACACATTATCCTTAAAGGATGGTCTGTTCACATCACACTCTTCCTCATTCTGTATCTCTATCTCTTGTGTGTGTGTGTATATATATATATATATATATATATATATATATATATATATATATATGTGTGTGTGAAGTGTGTGTTGTAGAAAATAACATTAATAAAATGGTGGAAAACTAGCAATAGAATGATAATTAGGAAGAGAGTATAAAACCACATTGTTATATGAATAATACTAATAATGAAAAATATATCAAGCCAGATTGTTGGGATGAAAAGCTGCAATAAGAGGGAACAAAGCCAATAATGAATTAATAGTAAAAATGAAGACTGTGTTTATTATGACTGTTGGATAAAAAGCAACAATAATAACAAGTAATAAAACAAGCAATAAAATGAGTTATACATTTTTTTCTGTTTATTGTAATTTAACAGGATATAAAATTATTATAAGTTTATTGTAATTTAACAGGATATAAAATTATGTAATTTAACAGGATATAAAATTATACATTCAAAACTTTTTAAAAAATTACTGAATGAATTTTACTGCAGAAAAGACTTAATTTTTAAATTTTTTCAATGAAAAACAAATGTATCAAAATATGTCTAAGATAGATGGTAGACTTATGCTGTTGACTGCCAATGTTTGTACCAAACTTAACTCCATAATATTGTAAAATTACATGTTGAATATGTGGGGGAAGCTGAGGGTCTTGAATGCCATCAAGCATGGATATTGTTATAACTATTTTAATGTCTCCAATTCAAAAGAGTTAGAGAACATAACAGAATTAAATCATTATCTATTAAAGACACATTAACCATTACTTTAAAATGGTAACAGATGTATCAAAAAAATAAATATAATCTTCAAAAAGTCTTGTGCATAGGTTTCACAATATTATGCCTAATATAATTAGAGAATGCAAAGAAATAGAAAAAAAACTCAACTCTTTATTGATTCTATGCATGCAACAGCTACAAATGTATTTCCATTGCACTAGGTGAACTGTGCTAAATCAATCAATTGCATGTTGAATAATTTTAACTCCAGAGTGCAAAATTTTCATATAAAACCATTTTATCATAATTGTTTAAATACAACTTTATATTTTATGTATAATATCTCAAGTTGAATTTATAAATTCCAGAAGATTTTGTTGCTAAATGACAATTACAAAAACATTATTTGTTCATGTTTTTTTTTAGTTTAGCATCACACAGTGAATCTGATTTTATTGTCTTGTGGTAAATTTCCTAAAACCTTTTCTGGTGAGTTGAAGCAAAAATATCTGTACGAGGTCTAGGCTCAGAAAAACCTAATCTATCATAGTTTCACTTGTGGTATTTTATATTTAATGAAATGCTTGAAAATTGACTTTTAGTTGGAAAAGAGAACTTGTGAGAGTTTATTTTTAAAGGAATATATGAGGTTACACACCCTACCACAAATATATATATATATATATATATATATATGAAGAAAGCTCCTGTTATTTTGACAAGCATCCATCGCTGTGTGAACAATTTTCCTGATATCAAAGTCCTGATGATGGTTATTGAAACCAAAACGTTTAATGTCAACCTTACATTACAATAAATTCACCTATTTGGATTTTTCTGTTTTCTTTATACTTTTGGGTTTTGATCCATATTCACTTTCATATATATATATATATATATATATATATATATATACACACACACACCTTAAAGAAAAACAAAAACCGGAATTATTACTCCATGATTTCAGTTACATTGAGCTCTTTACCAGGAAATTTTAAATGTTCATAGTTGAATGATTTTTTTGTCCTGACAGAATTATTCCAAACTCTGGTTTAACTGGACTGAATAATACATATACATATATATATAGGATTTAGTTGAAGAAAAAAATAAATTTTATTTTCATTTCCAACAATAACTTTTTGATTTTTTTTTACCATTTCATTCTATTATTGTCTATCATATTTCACACAACTTGATGATTTCATCATTCAAGATACTTTATTTTCTCTCCAAATAACTGATCTTGGTGCCTTTTGCAGTCTTTTAAGACAATTTGAGGAAATTCTGTAGAGATGAGATTCAATAGTACTCTAAAAGTGCAGTTTTAAAAAGGAATGTTAATGTATTTTTAAAAGTTTGCACATCTATTAACAACTTAAGGTAATGTGCCTTTAATAGATAACAACTTAATTCTTTTGAGTTGTCTAAATCTTTTGGATTGGAGACATCATCAATTATTTCTAAGTAGTAAATCATACACAAATGCAGTCCAGTATATTTTTCTTTTACTGGAAGCATCTATCAAAATACCCCAACTGCATGGAGGCACAAGTGGCTGTGGTTATTTTCATTGGAAATGAATTTGACAAATTAAGTTTAAAGTCTGAATGAGGTTTTTTCTATTCAACTTGTTGATGTTTTTAAGAAACAGATATCTTAGTAGATCTAGAATATTATGACTATTTCCTGCAGAAAGCTAAAAAGCCCTCCCTCCAAAAAAGGAGTGTCTTGGGTATGACATTAAATTGTATCTGATGGTGAGTCTCTATCTGTATAACTCTGTAGAGTGCCCCTTCATTGTCATTACTCCCACGTCTGTACTAATCCATTGGTAATACTTGTCAGGGTCCCATTTATGGGTCAAATAGATTTTTTGAGATAATAATTTATTGTAATACTTGAAACCAGATAACTATTTGCAACAAATAATTTTTATAACAAAAAAATAGTCACTTTAAACCATATGATATACGTAATAAAGCTAATTTTGTCTGTGTACAATGAATGCTCAAATCACTGGCAGAGAAAGCTGCAACTTTGTTGGAAAAACCCTTTTCACTTCATCAATATTATTTTTTACATCATGAATTTATAGTCATGCCATAATTGACCAAAAAAAATTAGACCATTGGACTAATTATTGGGAGTTACTTTCTTTTTCTGAGACAACCATTTATTTCCACTTAATAGCTGCATATATTTTCTTCAGAAGCCAAAGGTGATTAAGTACATAGGTTACAGCAATTAATAAATTCCTTCACACAAAATGGCAACAACAATGGAGCAATAACATCCACAATAAACTCTTCCAAATTCAGCCCACCTTTGGAGAGTGGAGACCAGCATCAAGAAAATCAAGAAAAGAACAAGTTGTTATATCCCGATTGCGAATTGGTCATACAAGGCTTACTCACTCTTTCATTTTGAAACAGGAACCACAACCACAGTATTTAACCTGCTAGACAACTTGCATGGTTAAACACATTCTTATAGAATGCAGAACTTTCGCTGTTATCAGAAAGCGATTTTTCAAAGTAAATAACTTATCCGATCTGTTTGAGAACGTCAAAATAGATGACATTCTGTCCTTCTTGAGACAGAGTTGTACTAAAAAATATGACAACTTAAAACTCGTTAATCTTGTGCAAACAAATGAAATCCTGCTAATAGAATATTCTACCTACCTTAATATTCGTTGTGAAATCTTTGGTTGAATATGTATGTATATATAGACAGAATTTGGTGTTGAATGACCTACAAAGGTTGATATGCCATAAAACCCAAACAACCAACCAACCACATAATCATCATCAATAAAATTTTTGAATGAAACTTAATTTTATAAGATTTTTAAAGTTTACTTGAACGTTTCTACGTAATTGTTTTTTGTTTTTTTTTATTTCATTCAAAAAATTCTTTTTGATACTTGGGATATAAACAAACTTCCTCATAAAACATTCTCAAAATTGTTACCTTTTTTCATGATTTCTAATTTTTTAATGATTAGTTGCAAAATTGAATCAGATAAAATTTTGAATGAATTTTTAAAAAATGTTAATAATTTTCATAAGGAGCAAAAGATGTTAGCAAATAAAAAATGTTATCTTGCTTTTTGTTTTTAATGAATAAATATTTTAAAAGCCATTTCTTCTTTTAAGGTTAATTTCAAAATGATTAAGTTGAATCAATAGGTATAAAAAAATGGTTGTTAAACATAGACTTTTTTTTTTTTTTTTTTATCAATTTGAATGCTTTTAAACATAAAATACTTTTTATAAAAATGAAAAATTATTGAATCAAAATGGAAAAATACATAGGTACATTATAAATATGCTATTATCACATTTTTAAATAAATCAAAAAACATTCTATCTAAATATACAAAGTTGATTTTATAAAAAAAATATCATTGATTTAATTGTAATAAATATTGTCCTTCCTCCAATTATATTGTGCTTTCAGAAAAGAGTTGTACTTTACTGGTTAGTAATAATATGCAGGGTATCCCTGCTAGTTATGAATAAATTAGTATTAGACAGAAGTACTTGTGACCACTCAACTAAGAGAAAATTATATATGTTAGAGAGGAAACTTTGGTACCAGCTAATAGTGGGTAAAGAAATGATTTTAGACAATGCAATTATTAAAAATATATAAACAGTACAGTTATGATTATATTCAAATATTTTCTAATAAATAAAATAACCCAAAAGGAGTTATTATACCATTGAATAAACCAACTCAAACCTTCCAACAATGATTGAATTGTTGGGCAGAATGGGCTGTCTAACTGTTATGTTGTGAAATAAGTAAGACATGCCCCAAAATACCTTGGGCTCTATCAGTATTCTCCTAAAAAAAAAAAAAAGGGTGCCTCAGGTGCCAGACAATAAATCTACCTCCTCAAAAGATGATTAGAGCCTGGGGGACAGACCCCTTGATGCTCAAGGAGTATGCCAGTCTTGGCAGCGTGATGCAAATGCTGGGCTCCCCTGGCACTCACGTCATGCAGCCTCAACCGACTACCGTAGCAAGAGGCAACACACACCTGACCAGATCTGTGCAGTAGTACCACGGCCTGCTGAAATATATTGTATCTCCTGGATTACTTGACAACTGCTGTACTGCTATTGACCACCATTTATATAGCTTCAATATGTGCTGTATGGTCATATTTACATAATATGTATGTATCCATACAAATATGCATATTCATGAGCTGATGGTGTCACTTCATTAAAACATCCCTGAATAACTTTCTTCCATTACCATACAATTGCTAGCAGTAATAATCTATATTACATAAGTGTTTTTAGATGGTCAGTAATGTTAATTTTAAACTTTGTGTTAAAATCTTTTATTTATTCATTTATTTATGCCTAACATGCATGTCACTTTCAAAATATGATATTACAATTATTTTTATAATGATAGAACCTCTGAATACATAACATCACCAAAAGGTCAAAGAAGAACATATATGTTATGATTTTATTTGAGTTTTCAATGAGGATTGACAATATCTCAGAATTTCCAACTCTGCTTATGGTGACATAGATTTGGTCTTTGGAGAAGTCACTTTTTAAGCGGATGTTAATCTGAAGCAGTTCATCCTTGTGCTTTGTTTGTTGTCATTCCATAAGAGTCTCGATCTGTCCTCATTGAATGTCAAAGAGAAATAGTTGGTCACTTAAAACAATATGAATACATAGGACAGATACCCTTTGATATCCGTTGGGACAGTAAGACAGAGTGAATGGCAGATCCTGTCTTAATGCCAATCTTAATCAGATTTTCAAATGCTGTTAAGAATGTTTCATGAATAACTCAAAAAATTCATTAAGTTGAACTCAAGCTAAAAATAGCAGAGCCTCAGCTAAATGGGTGGAGGAACATTTAGTGAATTATAATAAGATTACACCAGAGGCTAGAAATTTTGCTACTGAAGTAAATTCATGTGTCAGGGAGTTTCTGATATGTACCAGCTAATGTACAAGACCATAGAATCATGGTAAACTAATTCAAATTCCAGTCACACTATTATGGTCACTTTTGGACTAAACACTCTTAGGATAGGTATGAACACCCTTATCCCCATCCCTGCAGCCATAGGTTAAATGGTACCACTACTGTTCTGCTAAATAAACCACAAAGGTTGATATGCTTTTAAACAAAGAAACCCACCAAATCCTTGTGTGTGATTAGACTTAATCAAGTATGTTTATTCTGTTCATAATTGTTCTAACAATCAAAAATATAAAAACTCTAGAATAATTAAGAAATAAATTGTATTTGTATTTATGAATTAGGAGACACCATCAAAGTTTTAAGACGATAAACCAAATTAAGGAGAAGCTATTATTAGAATTCTTTTTGATTTTTAAAAGTTGAATCTGTATTATTCACTTCAACTAGTGTAATTCTCTTTTTAATAAAAGCATCGATATATTTTTGTTGGATTACTTTAAAACAATCATGATACATTGATACTGTAAGACTTCCGTTATTCTTTATAGGTTTCTCAGAAAAAAGAATCATTTAATATTTAAAGTTGAAAAATAAATTATTCAAAATTAGAAGGAAAAAAAAATTTCTGAAGCCTGCATTATGGAAAGTACTAGACTGAGGTAAACTGAACCCCCCCCCAACCCCAAAACAAATAGGTAAGCCAGGGGCAATAACTCTTGCTTCCTCAGCAGAAATTGCAAATACATTTTTGTGTTTGTCACAAATCAATGAATATGTAAAGTAAAGACCTGGAATATGTGTTGTTTGCAAATAAGAAATCACAATGTACTTAACTGTCTAAGTAGAAAGGTACTTACTTTGATATAGTCATCTAGTCTTATCCAACCATACTTAGTAGAGATGGCTCACTTCTCAAGATTTTCTCACTGTGGCGGAGACCTCTGGGCATTGTAGCTAACATGTTGGACGGCAACAGCTAGAATCTATATACAGCAGCTCTGTGCTGATATAGGATGTAGCTTCGAAGACCTCCCAGGAATGATGGCCAATAGAGACAGTTGGCGAGAGTGGATCAGGGAGATCTGTGCTGGGAGTGCAACATGATGATGATATATATATTTGTTTACTTGGAATGGCACAAGCTACAACAGTAAGGGGTTTTTTGTTGCTTTGTTTAATGGCATATCAACCTTCATGGATTATTTAATACTAAATCCATCCTTGTAGATGGACAGTACTGTTTAATCCATAGCTGGGGAATGAAGGAGTTCATGCCTTTCTCAAGGGTTATAATCCAAAATTGAACATAATAGTGACTGCTGGGAAAAAACTGCGTTTTATTTTATCAGTCAGCTCTGACTTTTAACCTGTTGATAGCTGTCCATACTTTTGTTAGTGGCATGTTGATGTCTTTCTTGGTTGATGAGACACTGCTTCTGAGATAGGTGAACTTGTCCACTAGTTTCAGAGAACTACTGTTTAGGGTGGAGATGTCACCTCTTTGATTAAAGCATATGTGTTCTGTTTTGTCTGCATTGACATGGAAGCCTATGTCACCTGCTGCTTGTTCCTGGCTATATAGCTGGGATTCAGCTTGGGTGGGTGTATTTGCCAGATGTGCTATATCATGTCTGTAATAGTTTGTACTGATTATCTTCTGCTTCTTTTCTTTGCCAGCTTAAAATCGTTTTCTTTCATTAAATCTATAAACGTTCTATGCACATAGCCTAGGCAGATAATAAACAGGTATGGGGCTAATGTACCTCCTTGCACCACACCTGCTAATATTGAAGTAGTCTGTGTCTCCATCTAGGGAGCTGACTTTTACTTTCATGCTTTTATATAGCATCATTATGGCTGTGACGGTTTCTTTGGGAAGGCTGTAGGCAAGAAGTATTTGCTCCATCACCCCTCTGTGTATGGAGTCAAATGCCTTGGAGAAGTCGACAAATAATATTTTTGCCTCAAGGTTTTTTTGCTCGAACACCTATAATTCGACGGATAGTAAAAATTTGTGATGTCGTGGATCGATTTCTCTGAAAGACATTTTGGTTCTTCCTAAGTATTTTCTCAATTTTGGGTTCTTTGTGGTTGCGTAGTAGAGCATAGTAGATCTTGGCCGCTATAGATGTAAGGGTTATACCTGGGTAGTTCTTGGCTACTCCAAGGTTACCCTTCTTGGGGGAAGGGAGGATGCATCCTTTTATGAAAGATACTTCAGCACAGAGAAGTAGATGTTAACCCAGTCTCAGAGACTATTATTAGTGTTACTAGAGTGATAGTCGGGATGAGGAGTACTCTGTATAGTGGCCTTACAAAGTAAAACAAGGTTTATAAGGGATAATTCACTTTAGGAAAGGCATGAATCCATGTGTTTTACCCCAAGTATAAATAATTTGCTGGGCAGATGAGGTTCTTTAACCTTGGTTAGGCAACCAATATATGAGAATAAAAACACTGAAATCAAAACCAGCTTTCCTTGGCTTAAAAATGAACCTTGTGTCCCATTGTGCCAGTGGCGGAGAGGTCGAATAAATACATTCTTCACTATGGAATAGCAGTTAGTAACTCATTGTCAGACTTTAAAATGATAATCAGAGGAGTGGTGAGCTTTCTAAATTGCAGCCATGCACTAGATAAACCTTAGTTTAGGAAATATTAAGTAGAAACATAAGACTTTACATTGTGGAGGAAGTCAGGTCTTTTTGGGTTTTTTTTAACTAGTACAGGAGATATGTGTTTAAGCCCAAATTACAAAAAAACTGTATTTTGAATTCTGAACTTTCCATGTCTGGTGTAACATAATCCTCCTGTCTCCATTTCTTCTTTTTTGACCTAAAGCCATATTGTTTAGAAAATGCTGACTGTATTCCCTGCAGGGTTGTACAAGCTCCCCAAAAAAAGGGTATTCTGGGTGTTGGGTTAGTAAAATGGGAATTCCTGTGAATGGAGTGAGTGAGGGAGAGGCTCTCTGTGATTGAATATACTAATCACATGATGAACCCAGAAGTCTTGGCACAAAAATCCAAAATACAGTCAGACAGATTCCACCAGATGTTCCGACGTTAAAGGCTCTCAGAAAGACAACCCTAAGATACCAGATATCTTCTTCAGCACTCCAGGAAGTCCCTCAAACTCAACTGTATACACAGGGAGGACTGTATATTGTTATTAATTGTTTCACGTGTCGAATAATAAATTTTTAGAATTAAACAAAGTATTAAATCATTTATTTGTTGCTGTTAGCTTTAGAATAAACACTATACTAATACAATATGGGTATGACATTAAACTCCTTCTGATGTTGAGGCTCTTGAGCTTTGGGGAGTGTGTTACACCCCTTCATTACCATTTCTCTCATGTTAAATCTGACCTGGAGTCTTAGTACCTATTAGGGTCCCATCTATGAGTCAAATAATTTAAAAACTCATTCTTATTTGATAGGACTGTGTGCAAGAAAATCATATAGATAAAATATGAAGTACAATGAACATGATTTTATAAACTCCAGGCATAAAATAATCCAAGATAAGTTGAAATGCAGTGAAATCAATCAATTATTTAAATGTTAAATGTTGAATTATATGTGTTTTTCGCAAAAAAAATAATGGAAATGAAAGTCTTTCATGTTTTTATTTTATTGGCACAAAGTAAAATATGGCTGTTTCTTAGTTGTTTATTTTTTTCTCTCCCAGGGGAGACAATTTCAGAAAGAAAGATTTTTTGATTTTCCTTTGATACACACTTAAAATTTTCTTTCTTTCTTATTCCATGTTGAAATATAATTAATCAAATACA
Organism: Sepioteuthis lessoniana; assembly: GCA_963585895.1. Lineage (NCBI taxonomy): Eukaryota > Metazoa > Mollusca > Cephalopoda > Myopsida > Loliginidae > Sepioteuthis > Sepioteuthis lessoniana. The sequence continues at coordinate 95,510,054 of OY757916.1, forward strand.
AAAATAGAAGTTATCTGGGATGAAGTTATTTATCTGATGAGCAGATGGTAAGCAATTTCTTTTCTTTGTTTCACTTATATGCAAAATAAGAATCTTCATATGTAAGTAATTATTTTTTTTAAATGCATATATAAATCTCATGGAAACTTTTTAAGATTTCTTCATTTTTTTTTTCTCTAAGATTATATAAATTCTTTTTTAAACTGGATCTTTTTGTCTTCCTAGAAAAATGGCATGTACTGACAAAGCATAAAGTAAATGAAAAGCAGAATATGCAAAAAAACTTTAAAAATTGATTTTTATGCAATTTTTTTTTTTTTTTCAAGTGGCAATGGATAGACAAAAACAAAATTTGGCAGGAACACATCCTCATACATCCAAGAAATAAGCTTAAACATATCCATACCTAATTCTTTTGATGATAGATAAGAAAAATTCTAGACCGAGTATGTTATTTAAGTATAGTTCAAGTGGCATTCTACAATGAAATAAAAATATTTCCTGATATGAATGAAAATTTTTTTTTTTTTTAATTTACTATTTCACATTGATAGTATTATTCTCTACTCACTGCAGACTGCTATACAAATCTTGCTTGCTATCCTGACAATGTTTTTTTTTTCTGCTTTACACTTCAGCCATTTGTAGGTGCCTTTTGTCATACTTGATAACTTTCCAAGAATTCCAAACTTGACCCTTTGAATCACAGAGGTAGACTGTTCTCATTTGGCCATCAATGCCTTTTTCACAACAAAGATGAATATAGCAGTTTGTAATATGTAGAGAATAATAACAATACCTTATCTCAGAATGATATTTCACTTAAGTTTTGAACATTATCTTAGATAGAAATTAGATATTGTATATGATTCTTTTCACATTTAAATATTTGACTTAAAAAGTAAATGATGCATTCTACATAACCAATAGTCATAAGTGTTCAACACAAAAATGTTTGAAGACTCATTCCACTGACTACCAGTACTTATAATTATCCAAGTTATATAATACAATAATATGCAATTTAAATATAAAAGATACGCAACATAAATAGTATCCCTCCTCGTAGATGGAACCTACAGAAATATAAAGACACCCCAGTAAGAAGTGTATTGGGTATGATGATGATCATCATGGCATGCTGCTAGCACATATTTCCCTGACTCTCTCCCACCACTTGTCCCTATCATCCACTACTCTTGGTAAGTCTTCCATGTGACATCCTGAATTAGTACAGGTGCCCTTGGTGTGATGTTTATCGTCGTAGGAAATGAACACAGCAACAAGAGTTCAAATCCTGGGCGAGGCTGATTACATTTCACATAGCACTAATACCCTTGAGAAAGGTATGAATCCAATTATCCTCCCTCCAGCTATGGGTAAATAGTAGGACAGACTGGGTTCTTCAGCCTTGGTGAGGCAACTAGTCTAGGAGAAGGAAAACTGAATGCAAACCTGTTAAACTCTGCTTAAAAATTGACCTTGTGTCATATCCTGCCTGAGTGGAGGGGTTGGTAAATAGGATCCTGTATTAGTACAGAGGTGTTGTCGATAGGTTCTAGCTGGTCGCCTTACTCTTGCTTGTCCATGTGAGGAGGTCTACTTGAGTACATCGCTTATGAGCTTGCCCTTATTTCTCCAACAGTATCCTGCATGTCTTGGTCCTCTAATTTGGATGGTTTTCGAGATAGTTGGTAGGTGTCTATACAGCTGCTGCTTTGAGGGATGCTGCCTCCAGGACGTGTTTAAAACAAAATGGGTTGTGTTTCTCAGACAGTGTTTCAAGATCAGAGCTCTGCCAACGCAGATAAGACGTCGGAAAACCAAAGCCAGGACGCCTACCACAGTGCTGAGGATATCCGAGTTGCTTAATTAAAAGATGAGATGCCACCCGTTTTGCCAAGAATAAAATTTCCACCGGCGTCCGACACGGAAGCTTGGTGTATGCTTGACAACATCATAAGCAAGACTTTACATAAAGAACTGGGAAATACGGATTACAATCAACGACTAAATGAAAGTATCCAAATTATACACAATGTCTGTATAAGAATTTACGGGGTGAAAGAGAAAAATAATAAGCCACCACTCAAAAAGAACAGATGTCAAAGAATGATGCAGGATCTCATAATGAAGAGGAATTTAAAGAAGTGGACGAAAAGGAGGGTCTGCTTAAAATCTGGCAAGACCTCAAAGAAAAACTCAATGCTCTTAGCAAGGCAGAAAATCTGAGGAAGAGACGGGGGAAACGAAGGAAAGAGCAAGAATATCTTTTCATGGTACCATAGAAATATGCAAGGAATATATTTGATCAACCGAAATCAAGCATGCTCAAGACGTAGAAAACAGTTCTGGAGAAGCATTTAAGACACATACTCTGATCCCAATAAACATATCCCTCTGGAACATAATAGCAATTTGGTTTGGTCAGCCGTCCTTAAGGAGAGGTTCGACATGAAACCACGCGAAAAAATAAGGCGTATAGTCAGCAAAAGTAGGAATAAATCCACACCTGGCCCTAAAGGAATACCTTTCCTTGTATGTAAAAATTTCCTCAAGTTCTCAATTGGCTTCATATAAACCTAAAGCGAGCATAGAAAAACATTCACGTCAGCAACCAGTGGATGATAGCTGACGGTGTGTGCATACTCGAAGAAAGGAATTTGAAGAGCACTGGCAATTTTTGTCCTATTTCTCTCCTCAATTCCGGAAATAGCTGGTTGTTTGGAGCATGGAAATATGATCTGGGAAGCCATTCAAAAAGCTAAGACTAACAAAAAGGATTTGGATGTCATTTGTTTAGACTTGGCTAATGCCTTTGGATCGGTACCCCATCAGATGATACTATTATCTATACGCATGTACCATATTCCAGAGGAAATATCCAAAATGTTAGGAACATTCTTTGGTATCCTCATGCGGTTCACCACAAAAGAATAGGTCCACTGTGGCTCGGAGTGGTTGCACCTGATAGGGCCCTATCTATGGGTTAAATAGAACTAATAGCATACTTATGCTAAAATGAATTGAGTAAACTGAATAGCTTGAAATAGAAACGTTTTTGACAATTAAACCGTACTTACACTTAAACTGCGTGCTTATGCTTAACAGGATTATTTCAAATAGAACTGTTTTTCAACATTAAAACTGTATTTACACTTAACTGAATTATTACATATAACTGCTTGAATAGTTTGAAATGAAAATATTTTTGACAATTAAACTGTACTTATGCTAAACTGAAATGCTTTCAATAGAACAGATTATTTACATAAAAATGGATTTGGCGTTAAATAACCTACAATGGTTGATATGCCATAAAACCAAACAAAAGAATATACAACAAATTGGAACAGGCTTGAAGTTGGAATTGCGATGGGAGGTTCGGTGTTACGAATACTTTTCGTTCTAACAATACAGCTGCTTCTAAAAGCGATAGAAAACAACACTGAGGTTGTTGAACTTGGTGGAGGGTTTCAAATGCCACCAGGGAAGGCATTCATGGACGACATTACAATCCTCTAATCCAAAGAATCTACTACTCGCAAGATACTAAGCCTGATGGACAAGCAGATGATTTAGTGTAGGATGAAATTCCAACCCCAAAAGTCTAGAAGTCTATCGCTGAGGAAAGGAAAAGTGAATCAAAATGTAAATTTTATGGTAGGTGGTCAAAGAACTGTGTCACAAGAACCGGTAAAAAGTTTGGGACGTTGGTTTGATGAGTCCTTGAAAGATATTAATCAAGCGAATGAAACAGAGAACATTACGAGGTCTCCATAAGATTGATCGCTGTCCTCTACAAGGAAAATTTAAGGTTTCGTGCCTTCAGCATATATTTATTCCGATGTTATTATGGCCGCTACTCATATACGAAATTGCGACAAGTTCGGTGGAGTCAATAGAGACCGAGATAAATAAATATTCCTGAAAATGGTTGGGTTTACCCACAGTCTTGTCTGATGTTGCTTTGTACAGCAGACAAGCAAAATTACAATTACCATTCAAATCAATTATGGAGGAATTCAAATCCGGGAAAATTAAACTTCGAATGATGCTAAATAACTCAAAAGATGAAGTGATAAAATCACTAAAGCCTACATTGAAAACAGGAAAGAAGTGGAAAGTCAGAGACACCATAAGAAGTGCTAAAGACAACTTTGCTTTCAAGGAAATCATAGGACACACTCAGACGAGGAGACAAGGTCTTGGAACTACTGAAAAGCAACGGTGGTTAAAAAGTAGCGGCAAAAATCGCCGGGATATGGTAATTCAGGCGGTAAGGAGCCATGTTGACAATAAAAAATACCTAAAAGGAGTTCAGCAATCCGAACAAAGCCAATGAAAAAACTGGGGGGAGACCTTGAAAAAGTCTATTATATAGAACGACATATGGCAGATGGCTTCTCTCAGGTTGAGTTTCCTAATACGCTCCTCGTACGACCAGCTTTCTTCTAAAAACAATCTTTGTAAATGGAAGAAAGAAAGTGATCCTACCTGTCCTCAATGTAATGACAAACCACAAACATTGGAGCATGTCCTCAGCTCCTGTAAGACAGATCTTGGAAATGGGAGATAAACCTGGAGGCACAACAGAGTATTGAAAAAGTTGGTCAAGTTTTAAATAATTATATGAAATCAGAACCAACTATTTCAACCCAGAAATTTATTTCAGAGACGGGCAGAATATCCGCTGGCTTTAAGTAAACTATCAAGTATCGAGCTGTACCCGGTCAAAACCTTTTTGGATCAAGTGAAGTTTGGGAGGTATTTGCCGACTTACCAGGATGTCATAACAATTACCCCAAAACAATATCCAGCAAAGGTCTGCGACCAGGCCTTGTTCTTTTGTTAAGGGCCACCTTAAAATCATCGTGGTAGAACTCTCAATACCATATGAAAGACGAATGGATCAAAGACATGAGTATAAAACCAGCAAATACGAACATCTTAAAAAAGAACTGGAAAAGGAAGAGTACAGTGTGATCGTGAAAGCTGTAGAAATAGGAGCAAGAGGTTTCGTATCAGGCACCCAGTTCCAATTTCTGAGTCAAATCGGAATCAAAGGGCATAATAGAGCCAAATGTATGAAACACCTCATCGAAATAACGGGAAATAGTTCCATGTGGATACGTCTTTATCATCCATCACTTCCAGCATGTCTTCTAGAATACATCCCGTGTCCACACAGAGCAGATAAATTCTTGCTGGTTGTCCAATATTTGCATGTCCGTGCGAAGGCGTCCATAGAAGAATGTCACATGAGTTTGTTCTTACTTCTCCTGTAGTGTCCCACATGTCTTATCCGTTTTATTTAGGTAGTTTTTTAGATGGGAGGTAGGTGGCCGTAAAACTGCTTTTTTGTAGGATGTTGCTTCCAGGATTTATTCAAAATAGCTTTTAGCATACTTGTGCGATTCCCGTCCGGCTTTTTCTCTAGATGCTTAGTGTTCATTTAGTGTATCCATGAAGTAGAATTGACACAACCACTGCTTGGAAAAAATTGCCTTTTAGTTTCTAAAAAAAAAGCTTATTTTGCTTTTATTACAAAAAAATTGCCCTTAATTTATTGAATGACTCCTATATATATATATATATAGAGAGAGAGAGAGAGAGAGAAAGAGAGAGCAAGTTTTTGCTGACTTAGCTAATTAAATATCAATAAGAGGAAAAACTGAGTTCTCCAAATTGCATTATATCTTAAAAGAACTTTTATGTTGAAAACTTGTTGTTGCTTATATTCGCAATTTTTCTTTTTAAATTTTAACCATCTTATTTTTGGTATTTGATACTATTGTGCCATAGACATATACACGAATATGTGAAATGTACATGGGATGTTCATATATATATATATATATATATATATATATATATATATATATATAGAACATAGGAATCTCGAAACACGAAAAACACTTACGACTTCTTAGTTCAGGTGCGAAACTTTTTATCACCTTTGAGTTTGAAGGTTCTTCGACATAAGGAAAGAGATACACATTCTTTCTATTCTGGCTTTTTCATCTCCCCCCCCAATCTCGTGCGACGCCTTCCCAAGGCCTCCGCGAGCAAGCGAAAGTCAACCGTCTTCTCCCAAGGCAAGACTCAACTAAGTGACTTTTTCAAAATCCCCAAAATCCTTCGCGCGCGCGCGTGCTTCCGGTGTATGACGTCATTCACATCCACTGGTCAACCTTTTTATCGGATTTTTATTTTGACATCTATGAACGACACATCCTCCCTGCACGCGCGTTAACACCTGCACTCAAGTTTGCACCTAACTAACCCATGTGCTTAGCCGAAAGGTTCTCAGCCTAACTAAACCCAAGGCATAAAACCAAATCCCTCGGCCATTATAATACACTATTTGACATAATTTGTTTTGATTTCCCATTTTTTTGTTTCACATTTTTAAAGAATTAAAAAATGTTCACATAATATTAGTTGTATTAAGCTTGTCATGAATCTCGTTGGCAGACATTAAGAAAAGTAAGGTGACTCAGAGGTTCCTTAAATTTATTCAGTTGTTGTCCATACAAAACTTTTTTCATGGAAGATAAAAATAAGTATAAACAAGAATAGATCTGCAAATGCCCCCACCACTGCGAAAAAAACAAAACAAACTTACATCTAGAAGTTTGTCTATGAAAAAAGGAATGCTGAAGTAAACAGTACATTTTTAACATCAAATGAAAATGCGTGTTGATAAAAAGAAAGAATAATTTTGGCAGCTATGGCTTCCAATATGAGTTCAACAAAAAGCCAGTTCCCTGATCTAGACAATTTTTAGAGTTCTCCTTCCCACATAAGCAGTAACATTTAGTATTTTAATGTTAGAAGATTAGATTTTTTTGTTCTGGAGAGAAAACAGAAAGAATAAATCAATAAAAAGTCTTTTAGGATATGTTATTTAAAATTTTACCAAAGTGACTCTTGTTTCAGTGAAGTTTGCAAATTATCTACACAAGTTGCGTTCAGGCTACATGATAGATATTTTTTAAAAAGAACATTTGAGGTTATTTATTCTCATTGGAACTAAATGCAAAAAAAATGTCAAAAAATTCAAAAACTGTATTAAAGATAAAATTATTAATTGCAATCAACTGTATGAAAACACATCACAACTACATGGAAGTTACATTGTTATTTGGACAGATTTGATAGCATATATTCATCCATATATGATGGTTGGTTGGTAGGGTTTTATGGCGTATCAACCCTTGTAAGTTATTTAATGCCAAATCCATTTTTATGCAAATAGTTCTATTTCGAACAATTCAGTTTAGCATTAGTACACAGTTAAATTGTCAAAAACCTTTCTATTTTAAGCTATTCAACTCCGTCAAACAGTTCTAATTCAAACAATTCAGTTTAGTATATGTACAAATTTTGTTTACACAGTTAAATGTCAGAACAGTTCTATATTAAACAATTCAGTTTAGTGTAAGTACAGTTTCAATGTCAAAAACAGTTTAATTTCAAACACTTCAGTTTAGCATAAGCACGCCGTTAAAATGTAAGTACAGTTTATGAAAATAGATCTATTTCAAACAATTCAGTTTAGGATAATTACGCAGTTTAAATGTAAGTACAGTTTAATTGTGAAAAACATTTCTATTTTAAGCTATTCAATTTAGTCAAGCAGTTCTAATTCAGCTAAGTATAAGTACAGATTTTGTTTAGACACAGTTAAATGTCAAAACAGTTCTATATTAAACAATTCAGTTTAGTGTAAGTACAATTTCAATATCAAAAAACAGTTCCATTTCAAATAACTCAGTTTAGCATAAGTACACAGTTTAAATGTAAGTACGATTTAATTGTCAAAAACATTTCTATTTCAAGTTATTCAGTTTAGTCAAACAATTCAGTTTAGCATAAGTATGCTGTTAGTTCTATTTAACCCATAGATTGGGCCCTATCAGGTGCTACCACGCAGGGCCAGAGTGGACCAGGGAGCAATGGCAATGAAGGAGTGCTCCTCATTCCCCAAAACTCCAGCATCAGTGGAACGTCACCATGAGACTGTTTAGTGTCATATCTAGGACACTCATTGGTGGGGCGTCTTACCCCTCTGCAGGGGTGCAGATGGTGTATTCTATAGCCCCAGCCGACTGGGCAAATCCATATATGAATAGCGTAGGGCTGATTTGATAGCATATATTCATTGATACTAGGTGCATACAATAAGTTTCCAAACTTTTTTCGAATGGGCATTTGAAATTTTTTAGGAAAAGATAAATGATAAATTTGATTTTAATATATGATCTGGTCTCTGAGGAGGAGGGTAGATGTGGTCTAATGTAGTTTTCTGGCAGTACACAGAAGATTGGCTGAGCTGTTAAACGTTTTCTTTCTATGAGAGTGGACATAGTCTACACTGTGTGGCAGTAAAATATTTTTGAAATTTGTAATTGTTTTTAATTTTTGCCCCTAGTTTGTAAGATACAAAATTTATGCAAAAAAAGAAGAAAATTTTATATGAGCCCAATTTAACCCAATAAATTATAATCCAGTTGTAATTCTGTTATATTAGCCCATGATACGTGGTGTATTCAATAAGTTTCCAGACTTTTTTGTACAGGCATTTAAAATTGTCGTAGACACTTGAAAATTCATTATGTTATTGCTATACATCTTATGAGAAGACGGATCAATTTCTATGATTCCCGGTTCAAATGAACAACTACAGCAGCAATTGGAAAACACCCTACTAAAGCCTGATTGTTACAGCTGGTGAATTTCAAAAATGAAATCTGACACTTTAGAAGAACGATATGCAATAAAATTCTGTTTTAAACTTGGAAAAAATGCCACAGAAACGTATGGAATGCTTCAGACTGTTTTTCGACCATGTTGCATGAATCGAGCATCAGTTTTTGAGTGGCATAAGAGATTCAAGGAAGGCAGGGAGTCTGTGAGGGATGATGAGAGGTGTGGGAGGAGTAAGGAAGTCAATACACCAGAGTTGATTAGCCAAACGGTTAGGGTTACTATGTTGAGGTTTTAAGGGAGTTCAAGTGAAGATTCCGTCGGAAGAGGCCAGCACTCTTGAAATTGGGTCAGTGGCATTTCCACCAGGACAATACACCAGTCCACAACTCCATCCTTGTTACAGACTATTTGACCAAGATGGACATGAAGACAGTTTCTCACCATCCCTATAGTCCAGACCTTGCTCCTTGTGACTTTTGCTTATTCCCTAAGCTCAGAGGCTGTCGTTATGAGACAATTGAGGAGATGAAAGAGGCTGTGATGAAGGTCATAGACATGCTCACACAAGAGGAGTTCCACGGGGCCTTCCAGACGTTGTTGGAACGGTACAACAAGTGCATTGCAGCCGGAGGAGATTACTTCGAAGGGGACTAGAGTTTTATGTTCACTATCAATAAAAGTTCCCATATGAAAAAAGTCTGGAAACTTATTGAATGCCCCTCGTATATAAATAGCATAGGGCTTATTTGATAGCATATATTCATTGATATAAAAAAAAGTAAAAGTAAAGTTGGCGACCTTAGTCGAGGGTGATTGGAAGCCTCCCTTTTCAATAGCTACTATACTGAGGAGTAGGGAAGGATGCAACTCCTTTCCCTGGATTGCTTCACTTTATCCTTGATCCATACCTTATAATGCTGAGTGTTAAGAAAGGCCAAAACATGTACCATTTTTTGAGTCTTTGGTTTGACTCGACCTGCGATATTACCCTTGTCTCCCGGACCATTGGCAAACACTCTACTCATTAGGCCAATGGCCTGGTTCATTGATATATTGATAGCATATATTCATAGTTTTATAATGGTAAATTCTCTCTTTTTTAACGGTAACGTAAATGAATTTTATATTAGTTTGTCCCCCAGTGCTTCTTACACATAAGAAAGTTTAAAACATTAAAATATAGATTTTTTTTTACAAGTTGGGATAATTTTCCAATGGTATGAAGGGGCCAATACTTTTGTGGTTGACACAAATTAAAGAATTGGTAAAAGTAGGAGTGACCTAGTACCATACTAGAGATAATTATGAAAATAAACACATTCTTTTAATTATTGAGGAATACCATCTATTTTCCTTGGCATTGTAATTTTTGCTTTAATTATATCATATATCTTATTTTAGGTCAGATGAGTCAGTCTGGTTTTGTTTATAAAATATATCATCAACCTGTGAAATATGAATATACACTGATGACTGGTGTTGTCTGGGATAGATTAAGCATTAAATTTTCAATGGCTTTGGTAAATGTAAATTGTCTTTCTTGCCAAAAATAATCTAAGAAAAATGAAAAAAATTACCAAATTAATGTCTAGATAGGAAATGTTGAACTGGTAAGACACATTTACATTGACTTTTGGATCAAAAAATTTGTCTGTGTCAAATTTTATTCTATTAAGTTATTAGCTTAGACATAAAAATAGACAGAATAATGTTGTCTTGGGGCAGATTTCCTCCTTTTTATAAAATATGACTTTGAAAATTTTCTTAGATAAATTTCTTTGTATAAGGAGAAAGAATAAATGAAAATCGATATAAAGTTTATGATGAGATTTAAAAGCACAAATACATGACATTGTATGTAGTATCACCTCCCTTACTGAGGTCAGTAAATGGGGCAGTCAATACCACCTCAACAGAAATCTTGGTCCTTACTTCCACCTCGGCCAAGGAATGCTATCCCAGTATCCATCGCCTCTCACTATTCTCTCTTTCCTTCTCTCTCCTTTTCTCTCTCGCTCTCCCTCTCCCTCTGCCCAATCAGCGGAGATAGTAGAGTTGCCGGAAACGACCCAAGAGCAGGAGAAGAGGAAGCTAGTTGCTGAAGAGATTCCAGATACTAAACACGCGTGTTGACCGCCGGACATTTTCTAGCCAACACGTGGCGCTGTATACGAAGAATAAAATTCCTCTTTTAAAGTTAATATTTGTACTTCTCATTTATTATCTAAAATACCATAACTCAAGTTCATATATTACAACATTTTTTAAATTATTTTATCCTCTTTTCAACACAACCCTCTCTCTCCCTCCTTATACATATGTATCATCAACTCATGCCAAATGCAATAAGTTCCTTGACCCTTTTTTCGCCATATATCCCTATCACTCACGGCTCCTGGTAGGTCTTTTAGACTGTATCCAGTGTCCACACGCTGCTGATGTCAGCCAGCATTGGTGTGTTCAAGTGTAGGAGTCTACAAGAGAACATCACTCAAGAGTTCATCCTTACTTCTCCAGCAGTGCCCTACATATCTTGTTTATCTTACTTGGATGGTTTGTGAGATAGAAGTTAAGTGTATACACCTTCCCCGCCCGTGTATCTTAGATCGATCACTGATACAGTCGATGCGTCAATCAGGACTCTTTTCTGATTGACTGGTGTTCAAACTGGCTGCCCAAAGTTGCCCCACTCTGACAAAACTCTGGTTCTCACTTTTCTCTCCGTCCCAGCGAGTTGCTGCCGATGATAATCTAGCCGTTGGTTTGCCGGTACAAAGGGTATATGGATTATCGTTCTGATCGTCTTATCGTCTTTGCTCCTGCCCCATTGGTCGTTATGTTTCACACCACCAATGATGAGATCAATAATGATGTGCCGTGGTAAACTTGTCTGATGAAGTTGAAAAATAAGAATATCAACTCGCAAATAAACTTTAAAATGCAGGTTTATTTACAATAGCAGGTATATAATCTTCAAATATGCAATGTTGAAGCGGGTGTATAAGATGTAGTGTTGTTGGCTATGAAATGCTGCTAAGTTGAAGTGGGTCTGGTGGATGGTGGGTGAGGAACGTTGTTGCCAAAAGCAACAACTATGGATTCGAAACGCACTGTTCGAAAGTTGGAGATGATCTCTCTAAGAGGCAAACAAGCCCTTGCTTAAATAAAAAAATTACCGATAAAATTTCATTTGATTACTCAATATTCCATTATATCTACCTCACCCTTTCAATTTTCTTCCATCTTGATACTCACAAGTCCAAGGTCAACAGTGAGCTTTGATAACTTCCAAAAATTATAACTGCGTCATTTTTATTTTTGAGTATTTAACTCTTGACCACACACCGCTTTCAACGATCTACAATTGTTTACAGGAAACGATACAATCATATATATTTTTAACTTCAGAGAATCAAACTACGTGTTTTGCTAAATCTGTCAGTGTTCAAAGAAAAAGGCACCAAATGGCTTTGTTTAAAATTACAATTTTAACCTACAACTTTAGATATGACGAAGTTTTCTGTTTATACTTTTAATCATTCCTATACACCAGATTTAACGTTAATTTCCAAGGACGGATGCACTTATTCACCCCCTACGTATCATATGACTCTCAATGACTAAATTTGACGGTGTATCAGCCCACCGACCACACATACCATTTAGAACAGATTTAAAAAAAAAATTTTTAGTAACAAATTTTCAATGAAATGTTAATCCTCCCGATGTACTTCGTTACAAGTGGCCGTACCGCTAATGTTTTGTTGGGTGCTGCTTCAAGGATTCGTTCAAAACAGCACTTTGCATTCTTAAAACTAAAAACGATTAAAATCAGTAAAATACACTGCACTATGCACAAAAATACATGAAAATATGACAAAATTTCAATTACGAGGTAAATTAAACCATTTACGACTCAGAGTTTCACTCAGACAATCTTAGAATTAGTTTATATCAACATCTCCAAAGTCCACTGAATAATATCTTAATATCTGTTCTCAATATCTGATCTGATATTTAAGCCACGTGACTATTTACTTTAGTCACGTGTATAGCCATAATGATATCAATAACAGCAATAATAATACAAATACAGGCAGTATGAACGAGTTTATTTCTTTCTACCTTCAGTCCTTGGCGACATGAGGAGAAAGACACATGATAAAACCCCATGCTAACTATACTATACTGCCCCCATCCACCCCCACCAGGCACAATGCATCTTGTGATGTCTAAGATCTCATCTCATCTCTGCCGATCGAGGCCCAAACTGATCTTTAATCAGATCCGAAAAACCTAACCACGTGCTTCAATGGTCGAACCTCAACTACTTGTCTTTCCAAAATCCTCAATTTTCTCTGGACCATCTCTTCCAGATATGATGTCAACCACCCACTTAATTCACTCCAACCCCATTTCCTGTCTGAGGGTTTATTATGACCGATGATAATTGTCATATCCTTATGAGTACAACATCTGACTATGTCGCCTGAACTAAGAGACACCAAGTACTTCAAAGCCTTACCAATGTAAATAATATAATTAACGAAAAATGATTAATATAAACAAATCATTACCTTTTCTTATGCAACAAATCTAGTGCCAAATTATAAACGGTTTAACTTCATGGTGACATTTTGATTGCAATTCTTATTCAGCAAACTCATAGGATATGGAAAATTTGGGATTTTTTTCTAATGACAACTTAGTATCTTGATTCCTCATTGTAGGCATACAATCTTTTTTTTTTTTTATAAAAGATCACTTGTATGTATAAATCATTGTAGTAATATCAAATTTGATGTCGCATTTAAGCCACAATCAGCAGAGAGCATAATGGTACTCGGATATAAAAACCTCTTTCATTCACCTCTCTTTGGTATAAGAACATGGGAATTATCTCCCTTATTCCAGATTGTATAATTGCAGAACCAGAGGAATTTTCATAGAAATACTAAAGAGACACTTTGGAAGGCTTTGTTGATTGGTATGCATGCTGACTTGTGTGTCTTGTTGTGACAGTGGGTCAAGGAAGCCAAACATTCATGTTGGATGGTTAAGACTGACAACTCTTTGGTTCTCAGGGAACCATTCCCCCAAGTTTTCACTTGCTTCAGCATGGTTAGGTTTATTGCCTGGTGCCTGAGGTGCCCTTTTTCAGAGAAATGCCGATGGGGCCAAGGTATTTTTGTGCCTACTGTGCGCTTGAGCTTTGGCTTGTTCCCAGCTCCTACAATAAAAAAAAAAGCCCAGTGCCATACTCTAGCTTAGTGGTGAGCCGGACAAATACCAATATGAATGATACCACCACCATTGGCCTAACATACGTCACTCAAATTTTACCTATATATTTCAGCAGTATTCTAGATGACTCTGTGAACAGGATCAGACCCAGGTGAGTAGGAAAGCATTTTTATTGAAGCAGGCTTATCTGTTGCCTCTGCTAAGGTATATGCACAGATAGCTGCAAGTGAGAAACTTACAAAAGACCTCTTGCCCTCACTGGACCATCCAATTCTCTCAGAGTTGGGTATCTAGACTACGGCGGATATGCTTAGCATACGAAAACTCATCAGAAATGCCTGAATTATATATTTTTTGTTTAAAGAGGCAGAGGTCAGGAATTTTTTCAAGGTCTCTCTCTATAAATACTCAAGTTCGTAGTAGATGATCTGTTCCCACTATTATGTCTGGGCAACCCATAACATGTTAATTTTTCTAATATTCAGGTGATATCATGGCTGCTTCACTCTCAGTGTTGCCCAGTTAGCTAAGACCGCATCTCTGTTGAGGGGTAAGACCCTCCCCACCAACAAGTGTTGAGGATATGACATTAAAAAATCTAATGGTGAGGCTCCAGTAATGCTGGAGCTTTGGGGAATGCGGAGCATCACTTTATTGCCAATGCACCCAGGTCCACTCTGGCCAGAATTGGTAGCATGTAATAGGGTCCTTTCTATGGGTCAAATAGATGTAAAACAAGGTTTTGAGAGTTTACGGTTTTTGCATTTAAAATGCGTATTTATGCTAAATTGAATAGTTTAAAATAGAACTGTTTTGACATTCAAACACTGTACTTATGCTAAAATGAATTGCTTGAAATAGAACTGTTTTTGACATTGAAACTGTACTTACGCTAAACTGAATTTTTTTAAATAGAACAGTTTTGACATTTAACTGTGTATGGACAAAAACTCTACTTATACTAAATTGAATTGTTTAAATATGAACAGTTTGACTAAACTTAATAGCTTGAAATAGAAATGTTTTTGACAATGAAACTGTTTACTTATGCTAAACTGAATTGTTTGAAATAGAACTGTTCATTTGTATAAAAATGGATTAGGCATTAAATAACCAACAAAGGTTGATATGCCATAAAACCCAAACAAACAAATAAATCACCTTCCGTGGGTACATATTAGCACTCAGCATTGGTGCAAAATCTTCTGGAAATATAATGCGTCAGCCTTCAGGACTACAAGTAGAGGCTTTCTCAGTTGGACATGTCCAATGCTTCTGTGACAGTAGAAATAACCAAACCTTTTTAGCTCCTGTCTGGGGTGAGGCAGATTACTTGGTTAATACCAAAAGTTGTCATAACACCTATTTTTTCCAAGTCTATGATGAAATGCTTGGATTGTCAAAATGTATGATTGAGATTTTGATTCCAAGCAAAATGTGAAATCTTTTTGACGAAGTCCTTATAGGGTGATATTATACCGCTTGAAGAATATGCTCAGTCCGCTTAGTTTACTAGCCCAAACAAAGATCTAACATCAGAGATATTTTCGGGGATTGGAAAGTTTTTAATTGAATTCAGCAAGAGATTACTCCTGATGGTGTCATTTGAAGACCTTTGAATCTAATCTTGGCAGTATTGAAATTTATCTCTACTGAGAGAAATTCGATTTTTTGCGTAGCATAATAGGTACTCTAATGTGTGATTGGATATATCCTCAATTCTGTGTTGGAAGAGTTGAACATCATCTACGATTTTCACTTTGTGAGAAAGGTCTTTGATTACCTTGTCATACCTCTGTGTGTAGGTATTGCCGTAAGTACTGATAGGAGCTGAGTACTGATTATAGTCTTCTGGATATTTGTTACAGGATATGGTTGGTCCAAGTGGTTCGGAGACGTGATGATAAGTGAAAATTCACCAGGACAAGGTAAAGATAGTCAAAAATTTGGAGCTCAGATGCACAGCAGTGAGGACAAGCCCCACGAAAAAGCACGTGTGAGAATAAGAAGATGAAACGTGGAAGAAAATTCAAGGTCAGTGTCTGCCCTTTCTCTTCATGACTTGTTCCTCTTTGTCCAGCTAACGATGTTGAGTCAGCTTTTATACTGCTTCTTTTACCGGCGACTACTTAGAAAGTGTAGTAGCGAATAAACATTTGTGTTAGTGAACTAAGACAGAGGTTTTTCTCACGGTGAGATTACAACCATACCGTACAACGTCCTGTTTGGTGTAGTAACACTACAGCCTTCTATTTGAGAGACATAGGGGTATATATTTATTTACCCAACCCCTCCGTTCGGGAGACATAGGGGTATATAGTCAGATCTAATATCCCTGTTATTATGTTAGCTAACGGAAATTTTACCACAACTGGAAGCGACGAATCCCGATATCAGCAATAACGTCACTCCTTCGTTGACGAATGGAGTTTTTTCTTTACCAACACGAAAGCTATTTAAAAAAAAATCTGCAGACCATTACGAAAATGACTTCTGAATGAAGAACAAAGCATGTAGCATTTGTAACCCCCTCTCTTTACTATGATGAGATATTTTATTATCATTCATATTTAAAAGGGAGACTTCCTGTCTTTGACAACACATAATTTTCACAACTTACATGCATGGTAGACCATTTAATATGCTGCTCTTCCCTTGTATATAAACACGGCGGTCGTTGACCAAGCCAGTATTTGGCTGCAAGGTAGCTCTGGGGTGAGAGAGAGAGAGATGCGTATCTGTCACTAGTCATAGCATACTGAGAAAGGCCTTATCAGCTGAAGTTGACAAATTGTAAATAATACTGGGAGAAAACTACAAATAGAAAATTATAAACTATAAATTAATCTTGAGGCAAGCGACACAACAACCGTTTATTGCCATGATGACACTTCAAAATCAACTCAGTTTGATTGTTTGTGCTTTTGTTTTAGCAGTCTATTTATGTCTGAATTCCAGAATGCGCAGCTTTTCTTCTAAACACAACCTGCAGCCAACGTTATCACCATATATGCTGGCGCTTTCTTTCCTATTCACCATTTTCTCTATCTTGGGATATGTCAGAATCTTTGGATATGTCGGAATAATTTTTATCAACCTAATAACGTGAGAAAATAGTGTAGAATTTTCATTCTTTTTGTATGAAAAGCTCTGATTGTGATTTCTTCCATTGCACTGGTATACATTTTTCTGGTTTCATCATCCGGGTCTTTTGCTCTGACAGGTTTGATCTATTATTTTGTCAGCAAGGCCATTGCCACCCAAAGAACACTTTTCCACTCCCTCTCTAAAGTTGATATTTTGTGCCTTAAGAATTTTAGAATTGTGGCTGCTAATTATTCTTTCAAGATTTTTATTACGACAGTAACTCAACTTGAGCTTGTTTATATGGTTCAGTTTGCTCAAATAATGGTATTTTGTGAAATGTTTATATAAAAGATCCAGGAACAACTTTCCCGCATTCGTTGCCGCACACTTACCAAACTATATAGCACGGGGGGGGGGCATTTTTATTGCAATCAACATATCAATATATGCATTTAGTCATAGATTATGGATTTGAACGCTAAAAATTCTGGAAAATTTTATTTTATAGAATTAGATTGTTGAATAGAAAAGCTTTTCTATCGAAATAAAATGTTGTCCAGAATCGGTCAATGAGATAAAAAAGGGAAATTCACGTTTCTGTTTGGAAAAGTTAACAAACTAGCAAGGTAATCTGGATTCTGCTCTTTTCAAAATCCTTAATGGTTCCTGCAATATAAACAATAAATTAATCTTGAGGCAAGAAATATAGATTTTATGTTTATTCAACTAAATTGATAAAATGAAATCAAAAATGAAAACAACATGAATTCTTTTACAAAGGAATAAAATAGAGAAATGAATGAAGAGAAAATAATTTACTAAGCAAATATATGATGTAAACCATATATTTCTGCTTTTTATTATTATTGTTGTTGTTGCTGCTAAATTGAAGATTGGCATGGAGTTCACTGATCTTTAATGCCGTCTTATACTCAGGTTTAATTTTATTGAAAATCATGACATTACTGAAATTCATTGTAAGTCTATTGGCAATTAATTTGTGTATGTTTCATAACTTCCATTGGATGGTCTGAGTTGCTGTCAATCTATTTTGATGCATTATTTGCTTTTCTGTCTAAAATTAATCTTCAAAATCAAATGTTACAACAAGAAAATGTGCCTCTTTAAAATTATTCAACTCTTCAGTATTCAAGCCATAGTTCTTAAAGAATTTTATCAAATGCTTTCTAGTCTTATCCACCTGTCTGTTTAGGTTTTAACTGCATGTAATCTGACATTATGACAAAGGCCAGTATTTTTCTTGCTGAAAGTGAAAGCCATCCTGTATTACTTCAATATTGATTGGCGAGTAGTTAGTCACATGTGCTTCTTTTCATTTTTGATTTTAAATTCATCTTTATTAATGTGTTGGTTGTGTAGAATACCTTGACCTTGAGACTCTGCATGCACATTCACAGCAATTATTTCCCGAAGAAAAACATATTCAACAATATCACTACTTATTATATTTCACTTTTTCTTAGTATGATGTCATTTTGTATCATAGAGTCACCACATTTCTATCTTGTTTACACTATTTACGTGTCTCTGATTATTGTTCTTGACTTGGTGGTGTTGTATTCATGAATTGTAATGCAAAGGAAGAGGGGGAAAAAGAGAGTAGAAGAGAAGCAACTGACCTGACCAAGAATATTGTACTACCTGCTCGATAGCAGGAGTGGAAGAAATGCTAAGAAACAACAATAGAATCAACAAATAGGTGAAGTGAACTAGCTCGGTATGAATTTAATGGCATGTGTCTGTGTTGTATTGCCATTTGCTGATTCATGCAGAAATATACATATATATGCTGGATACATAATGACGCAATAAATAAGGACGCAGGAAGGAAGACGCTGGAAGGCTTCTTCATAAAATATTTACCTCTCACTTTATTGCGCCTCTGGTGGTGTAATGGTTAGCAAGCTCGACTAGCAAACCTACACGAGTGAGTTCGAGTCTCATTGTGTGCCCCTTTCATATGGCCTTGTGCCACATCTAAGTAAAATGCTTAGTAAATTACACCTCTCACTTTATTGCAAGGGTGCATGTGAGAGGGAGCTGGAGACCGAACATAAACTGTAATTTCTTGACCCCACTGTTATAACCGTTACGTTGTGTCTTTCTTGTTCTCCTGATGCTGGGGTTCACTCCATCGGGGTTGCCGAGGGCTCCCTCGGTCGGGTGTGGCTTTCCCTACCACATCTAGCCTCTAGCTGTCTGGAATTCTAATGGCAACTGCTTCTTGGACTATAACTCAACTGAGTTAAATAAAAATTCAACGCCCACACGATCGCCCACTGGATCTTTGAAATCGAATGTTTAATCGTCATCAAGCGGAAATAACTGTCAAGCAGTTCAGAGGTCACTCTCTTCTATTGCATCAGTCTGTATTGGCAAAGTGGGACCTTCACCTTGTCCCATATTATAAGCCTTAATCCGCCCACGCGATCTCTTTCGGCCATCTGAATGTGTCACTTTCTTCCGGTGCATCACCTTGGAATAGCATTTTTTGGGCCGGGTCGAAGGTCAAAACATAACATCTGGACCATGTCATAATATGAAGAAACTGTCTAGATATCTTGGTAAATAGTTTTTGAATGAAGCCTTCTTGAAATATCACCTACAAAAGATATGTGATCGGTTTAATGCCTGAAAATAGCAAGTATACCTAACTTGATTTACACGATAAAACATTCCTGAATTAAGATCACTTGGGAAGACTGGTATGTCCTCTGTAAACAGCTAAATGTTTGGATGTAAAGCTAGCTGATTTGGCCGGCTGATTTATTGGACCCAAGAGAAAAATTTCTTTGTTCTTTTTTCTTATCTCAGAAGAAAGGTAAATTCTTATAAAAATTTAGAAATATTAGATATGTTTCATTTGTTTGTAATATATTTGTTTCACTTTGGTTAAAAAGTTTTATAGGACTACAGCATAATTTTAATCCCTCACCAATTGTCCTGAATGACACTAAACTGCATTTTGAAAGTGTGGAGTTCTTCTTCCTCTCTGACTGGAATAGTAGTGTTTGTTAAGGTTCCATCAAAGTGTTAAGTAAATCTGTCAGTAAATTATTTATATTAGAGAAGAATACTTAATACCATGTATATGTAAACTATTTCTACTAAGAATATTTACTTGAAGCTGTAGTTATTTACTAAGGATTATTATTAACAATTTGAAACCATATAACCCTGTGCAAGCAAATGTCTAGTATTACATAAAAATATTGAAACTTGAATCTATATAATTACAAGTATTAGATAGGAATATTTGAAACCATACAACTGAATGTGGATTATTTGTATTAGATAGGAATACTTGATATCGTATAACATTGGACAAAAAAGTTTTAAGAAACAAAAACACAAAAAATGCAAATATAAATCTACAAAGAATGTAATTCCCTGACCTCTAGGCATAAAATAACCCAAGACTCTTTTTTAAAAATAAAGATTCTAAGTTTTTTCTGGACTAGACCTATGCAGTAGATTTGCATAATTGACTCTGACGGAAATGACGCTATCAAGAGAATCATTTTACTTTCATTATATGCATAAGTAAGCATTGACCTAACGAGTAGAGTGTTTTTCAATGATTCGAAACCGGGGTTCAATTCAATACCAAAAGACTCAAAAAATGGTACTTCATACCGCCTGGCTTAACACTCATTATTATAAGGTAAGGATCAAGGGTAAAGTGGAGAAATCCAGGGAATGGAGAAGTGACCTCCCCTACTCTTCCGTGTGGTAGCTATTAAACCTTAGCCTTCGGGTCACTCTCGACTTAGGTCGCCAACTTTACTTACTTTTCTTATATCCAGAAATAGAATTATTTATGGATATAAGTAAACATCTATTGATAAAATGAAAGAAAACGTTTTCAAGCTAACAAAGGAAAGAAGCAGTAGGTACCCCGCAAAAATAATTACGGACGCGGACTACGCCGATGACATAGCGCTTCTAGCAAATGCACCCACCGAAGCCGAAACCCTGCTATACAGTATGGAACGAGCAGCAACTGCAGGCATAGGCCTCCATGTCTATGCACTCAAGACGGAATATATGTGCTTTGATCAAAGAGGCGACATCTCCACACTAAAAGGTAGCTCTTTGAAACTGGTAGACAAGTTCACCTACCTCGGAAGTAGTGTCTCATCAACTCAGACAGACATCAACACGTGATTAGCAAATGCATGGACACCTATTGATAGGCTATCAGTCATATGGAAGTCAAACCTGGATGCACTACATGGACGCTAACTAGATGTATGGAGAAAAAGCTTAAAGGCAACTGCACAAAAACGCTACGAACAGTATTGAACAAGTCATGGGGGCAGCACCCCACAAAGCAGCAGCTCTACAACCACTTTCTACCCATCACGAAAACTATCCAAGTTAGACAAACCAGACATGCGGGACATTGCTGTAGAAGTAGGGACGACCTCATAAGTGACTTACTCATGTGGACCCCTTCTTATGGACGAGCAAAGACAAGACGACCTGCTCGATCCTACATACAGCAGCTTCTGTGTTGATGCGGGATATAGTCCTGAAGACCTGTCGGAAGCAATAGACGATAGAGACGGTTGGCGAGAAAGGGCCAGGGATATCCGTGCTGATTGCGTGATATGATGATGATGATGATGACTTATATCCATAAGCAATTCACAACTAAACATCTTTCCTGACTTAGATGGATATTTCGGCGAGTTTACTTCGATGAAAATAGGCTAACTATTTACCATGTGTATCATTTGTATGTTTGCAAACACAGATTTAGAAATTCAATGATCAATTCTCTCCTTTGGTTTATAGGGGCATGTCCAGTGTGTTAATTTGTTAATACTGCAGCACTGACACAACACATGTTTAGCTGTACGCCATATTTACTGGAGAAGTAATGACTACAAAACAAGGGAGACAACCCCATATAAAGAGATACCATGTTAGCTAACTCAATATTCAACATTGCTGGTGTTTTCTTGTGAAGGATTCAGTCCTATTTATAATACAAAAGTTAATGCAGCAAGTCTCTCATGATATCAGAAGAGGATACCACCTTTGTCAGGCAATTTGCCACGTGTTCTCGTCTCCTGATTCATTTACTTTGGATATTTTCCATCGCCATTGTAGAAGTCACTACTCTAACGTGTAGAATAAATAACAACAGCAAGACTTACCGGTTCAACAACCCCAGTTAGCGTCCAGCTGACAAACAAAAAATAAGATGGGTGGTAACTCAATACAGAGCCCGTAACATTTTAAACAAGCCTGTGTATACATACACTAATATACCCATTCACTGCGCCAGCAACCAATCACTGTCCAGAGAATGGACTTAGCTACTTGAGAACAATGGAACGCCCCAATGTCCATATAATCTTGCCTCAAGTCGTAGCTCGTGATTCTTAACCCAAACAAGTATTTACTCACAGCTAACGAGCACTACGAACGAATTCCAACAACCATCATTTCCTTTACTCTGGCCGCATAAATTCTCTGATGCTGATCACTCAGAAGATTTGACGACTTTAAAGTTTCTACCAGGGACGCATTGTCTATTTTTACAAAGGACATCAGGCAACCTGGTTAGTCTGAATACAATCCAACTTGGAATATTCTTTTTAATTATGATATCATATTCCTCTGAAATGTATAATTTCCTAAGAATATGAAATCATCTACACGCATTTTCAGAATATCCATAAAGTTACCCGTTCTTTCATGCCAAAGAAACCGTGCATTGTCATAAGTACACACTATTCGTTTTAGGTTTATTAACTCATGATTAGCTCTCTTTATGGAGGTGCCCGTGGTGTAATGGTTATCGTCGTAGGAAATGGACACGGCGACACGAGTTCAAATCCTGGACGAGACTGATTGCATTTCACATATCACTAATACCCTTGGGAAAGGTATGAATCCAATTATTCTCCCTCCAGCTATGGGTAAATAGTAGGACAGACTAGGTTCTTCAGTCTAAAAATTGACCCTGTGTCATATCCTGCCCGAGCGGAGGGGTTGGGTAAATAGGATTAACTCTCTTGTACTATGAACGAGGTGCATCATTTAATCTATGATTACATTTTTTCAACTTCCATACCTGTGATTCTAGACATACGTCAGGTGGTAGTCTAAGAGACACTTCTCTTTCTAGCATACCACCCGGTAGAAACGCTGACGTGAAATCAAATCTCCACCACCT
The DNA here is from genome assembly GCA_963585895.1 of Sepioteuthis lessoniana. Classification (NCBI taxonomy): domain Eukaryota; kingdom Metazoa; phylum Mollusca; class Cephalopoda; order Myopsida; family Loliginidae; genus Sepioteuthis; species Sepioteuthis lessoniana. The sequence continues at coordinate 95,533,311 of OY757916.1, forward strand.
ACTTCATAACAGACGCCGTTAAGATTACCAGACGCATAGCTTCACGGCTGCATGTTAGAGAACCTTTTTTTTTCTGGTTACGCAAATCTTCTTCATAACCATGTGCAATAAGGCAGGACTTCATTAAGTTCTTCTTGTCCTTGAATTTCTGTTATCACCCGACTTGTTATACATTTCTGAACCATTTCAGGCACACATTCATATACTTCATAAATTTCCATATTTTCTATTTCTCTTTTCTTTGCATCAGTTCCATCTTTTGCTTGTTTTTGTTGAGACGGGAACAAAACTACATGTTCTTGACAATCTACTTTATTAGTTACTTGATACGGACTGGATATTCGTTTTCTGCTTCTGGCTTCAACTAATGGCTGTATTTTCCAGTTGATTTTGACTGTGTGTTCATAATCTTCCCTTTTTTCCACAGATATCTTTCAATTCTTCACTTTTGCTATTAGAACTTTGATTATGTTTATCTTCATCTTCTAGAACTTCATTTATCTCATCCGAATTTTTTTTATTTTCTTCATTCCTTGGACTTCCAACTTCTTTATTTACCTTCTTCAAGTGACATGAACACATACTGTAAAAATGCACCCCCATGTCCGATCAGTATACTCTGACCTTCCTTATCCAATACTTTAGTAGAACCATGCCATCTCTTGTAGTTTTGTCTTATATAATAAACACCGTCACTGGTCACAAATTCTTCATCCGCATAAGTGCTTACATTAGATCTCAGAGCTCTCTGAATTTTATCGCTTGATTAAACTTCCATTAAGTTTTTTCTCGCTGAATGTAAGGCATTTAGGTTTATTCTCACCATGTTGCAGGTTGTTGCAACTTCCAATGAAGGTTACTTATGAGTCAAAACCGAGGGTGTATTTATAGTGAACCTAATTACAAGGTCACCTGGGCTATGTCCAGAATGATTCTGAAGTGTAGTTTTGGCACTAACTGCCCAAACCAGGGCTATTCCTCGTTCATATTTCTTTTCTTCTAACGTCTTTTCCATTGGTTCAAATTGTGGTGTTCCATTGCTGGATGGACTTTCTGCAGCTGTAGTGTACGTTTCAATATTCATCTTTTTATTTATCTGTCGATAGCCTTCATTATTAAATCCAATTCCATTGTCACCAAGAAACTGTTTGGGAGCTCCAAAATGTGATATCTTTATTAAAAATATGTTGTGAATAATTTCTTGACTCTTTAGTTTTACTTAGCCTGACAGCTGAGTACCAAATGAATGTGACGATTAGGTGTAGAATCCAGTATTGGTTATGCTCATGTTAGTTTAAATCTAGACATACAGTGTCATTAAACCTGCTTCCAATAGCCAATCCTATTACTAATTGAAAAGGAGGTCTTCTAAACCTCAGGCTAACTAAACAAGGATCACAAACATCCTTGATCAGATTAAGAAACTCCTGATTATAAAAGACCCTACTTTCTCTAATCAAGGATATTACTCTCTTTTGATACATGAGCAAATTGCTAATGTAATTTCTCAGGCTTTCTTTTCTCTATTCTAGAACATTTTTAAGCGATTTTTCAGCACCCCCCTCCAAAAAAACCTATTAGTCAATGGAAGACAAAATGGCCAGAAGGTGTTCTTTGTAATTTTATATATCTACTTAAAATCCGATTGCTGTCACTTAAAAAATTCAGTAGCATTCCAGCAGTTTTTATTGATTTATTATTTAATAGCAGGGAAAATAATCTTTGACGATGTCAGCCTCAATATAAACTCTGAAACATTTTACACCTCCTAAAGTAACTGTAAATTTAACGATTCCACCTTATAATTGACTCGCATTGCCGTAAGAAACACCCCAACCAAAAAAAATAAATCTGTAACCGCGGTGTTTTGAACGGGTCAACTAACGGGTCATTTAGCTTTTTGTCTTGTTTCTATACTGTTATTTTAAACGCATGTTTGTAGCGAGAGAAATCACGTACGCAGCAGCTTAAAGCGTGCACGAATATGTTTGGCGTGTAAAATGACATCCAGGAGAGACAGAAACGGACGATTGGGAAGATCGAAATCATATCCTCCCAATCGGGAATCGTGTTTGACGTCAGCGCGCGTGTAAATTACCACATTGTGCGATTGACCCGGATGTGGCATTTTGACATAATTATATAAGTCCTGCCTGAATGTACCGGAGTAAGAAAGCGTTTTTTCGCTTCACATCTTGAGTTTTTGGATCGCACTTCGGCCAGTTGTGGTTGCTTCGGCGCGGATTTGGTTGAGGGGGGGGGTTACCTCGGCGTTGGAGATTTCCTCCGGCCTCAGTGAGCTGTCCCTCAGGCCTTTACCCCCTTCGGGGGGAGTCATTGCATGGCGCCTGAGGCGCCTCTAATAAGGGAAATGTCGACGGGGCCGAAGGTATTTTTGGCAATGCCGGACATGTGGGCTACGGCCCTGCGACCGGACCCATCTTAAAAAAGGCCTTGTGCCATACTTGTCCGGTGGTGGGACAGAGAACAAATACCGAAAGCGTTTTGAGTCTTGGCGACGCACGACAAAAGACGAGCTTGGGTGTAGGACTGCTGGAGAAGATTTTTGAGGAATAAAAAAGAATATTTTCAGCGTAGAAACTCGGCTGTCCGCCTTTTACTAAAGAAATTGATTCCACGTGTTCTTTTCTTTCTGTTGCTGAGGATGCATACCAACTACCCACCTCTTCTTTCAATGTTTTAGATTTTATATGTAAAATCTTTGCTGAATACTATCTGTGATTTAAATGAAAAAGACTATTAATCTGAATCCTAGTTTACAACTGAAATATAAAAAAAACAGGATAAAAGATCTTAATACTTAAGAAAATATTGCAGAGTGTTTGAAAAAAAGTTTATGTAAAAATAGAATGCCTTTAAGATTGCGATAAACCATAAATAAGGATTCTGTGATGAATTTTAAAAATAAAGCAACTGTAGACTCATACTAAGTTAAAACTTTATACATGTACGGGGCGAGAGGGACAAGAAGAAAGGGAAGGAAAAGGATTGTTTTCACGTAAGATATACCTCAAAAGCCATGGAAAGCAGCGTGATGGATGTAAAGGCTGACGACGGGTCCACGACTCGCCGAACCAGGTGCTTGGCGGACGAACTCCACAGGTCAACGGTCAGGATCAGATAGTTTGATCGGGGAACTACTGCTGCTCATCTTTTTGGGTAGCTTCTGTGGATGAGAATAAAAACAGCCATCGAAAGATTATCATGACTCAAACTCAAACCACATGTCGGAACGGTATCGCCCTTCGCGCGGGTATAAAAGGGACGCGTTCTGCTGGGGTTGGAGCTTTGGGTCTAGTGTTCGAAAAATCAGCTACAGAACTCAAACTAAAACAAAAATTACTAAAATGCAAAAGCACAATACAAATAGCAACATTCAACGTTAGAACTTTAAATAGAATAGGCTGACTACTGGAGCTGACAGCTTCTGCTATATATCATAACATAGATTTAATATGCATACAAGAACACTGATACCTTCATAGCGAAGATATATATATAAACTACCACGATACCGGCAATGGATGGACGTTTCTCTCGGCATCTGATTAGAAAAACACTGTCAACGCCGCGGTAGGGGTGTGTATGTATGCTTTTCGGTCCACGGGCCCTAAAATCACTAAATAACATCGAGAAAATACATCCGAGGATGATGGTATATAACCAGAACACGAGAGAAAGATGGACAAATGCTAGCATCCTCCCTTTCCCCAAGCATGGTGAATAGCCAAGAACTACCGAGATGTAACTCTTACATCCATAGCAGTCAAGATCTACAATGCTCTGCTACGCAACAGCATAGAACCTAAAATTGAGAAAATACTTAAGAATAACCAAAATGGCTTTCGGAGAAATCGACCCGCGACATCACAAATTTTGACTATCCATCGAATTCTAGAAGGTGCTCGCGTTATATACTCAAACAAACATGTTTTACGAAATTCAATGAACGAACGAAACACTTCTTTATAAAGATATATCCCTCAGTTTATTCTTGAAAGGGGCCCACAGTTTATTGTTTGTTGAGAGATAGATGGAGAGACATATACTCAGAGAGGGGATTTCTTCTTGTCCCATATCTTCTTCCGGGAGCCAGAGGGTGCAAACGCTTGCACCCCCTTGCACCGTATCGTCAGAGAGGCCTTTGAGACGCCTCTGATCGGCTGCATGTCCCTGGCTCGACTCCTGATTCTCTGCTTTCTCTTTAAATCTCACCGCGTGGTTCTCATCACGTGGTCTCCTTCCGATTACACACCTGTTGGACCCGACTGCCTTGAAGCGCTTTCATCACTAATCACAACGTGACAGCCCGTCAAAGCACACGGGGTCACTACGATCGAACCGAAAATCCGAGTCATATGTTATATAACACTCGTGCAAAAACCTCGAGGCAACACTATTATTCGTCGACTTCGCCAAGGCATTTGACTCCATACACAGAGGGAAGATGGAACAAATACTTCTCGCCCTATGACCTCTTCAAAGAAACTGTCGGAGCCATAATGATGCTTGAAAGTAAAAGTCCGCTCACCAGATGGAGATACAGACTACTTCGTTATTGTAGCAGGTGTGCTGCAAGGATATACATTAACCCTATCTCTGTTTATTATCTGCCTAGACTACGTGCTTAGAACCTCTATAGATTTAATGAAAGAAAACGGCTTCAAGCTGGGAAAAGGCTAGAAGCAGATGATACCCTGACGCGGACGCGGAGTACGCCGATGATCTAGCGCATCTGGCAAATTCAGCCGCCAAAGCCAAATCCCTGCTACATAGTCTAGAAAGAGCAGCAAGTGACATTGGCCTACATGTCAACACAGACAAAACAGAATACATGTACTTTAATCAAAGAGGTGACGTTTCCACACTAACGGGTTGTCCTCTGACTCAAGTGGACAAGTTCACCTACCACGGAAGCAGCGTCTCATCAACTGAGAATGACATCAACACGCGACGAGCAAAGGCTTGGACAATTAACGATAGTCGATCGGTCATATGGAAGTCAGACCTGACCGATGAAATAAAACACAGTTTTTTCCAAGCAGCGGTCGAATCAATACTGCTGTATGGATGCACCACATGAACGCTAACAAAGCGTATAGGGAAAAAGATTGGCGTCAACTACACAAGAATGCTACGAGTTGTATTGAATAAGTCCTGGAGGCAACATCCTACAAAACAGCAGCCGTACGGCCACCTATCACTCATCACGAAAACTATCCAAGTTAGACGAAACAGATATGCTGGTCACTGCTGGAGAAGTAGGGACGAACTCATGAGCGATATACTCCGGCAGACCCCACTTACATGGACGAGCAAAGGTTGGACGACCAGCTAGAAACTATCTACAACGGCTCCGTGCTGATACGGGATGTAGTCTGGAGGACCTGCTAGGAGCGATGGACGATAGAGACTGGTGGTGAGAGAGGGTCAGGGAAATCCGTGCAAGCAGCGTGGCATGATGATGACCTCCATCTCATTTCCAAGACAAAATGTCATATTAGACTTAGTAGTTTTCACTTATCACTTATCATAGAATACATTAAACGAAATTTCTCTTGCAGCAGTTAGTGAACATGCAGAATCGAAAACTGCCTTATTTCGAGTCTCCTTCACAAGATTGAACATTTTTATATTAGAATCCTTTATCAAAGTTTGATAACGTGAGTTAACACTGAATAAAGAAAAGTGTACTTGGTCTGAATCCACCACAGTGTTAATATTTCTAAAACTGAAACAGTCTCGGGCAAAATGCTCAGTTGAATTACATTTTAAACCGCGCATTATCTTACCTTGCCTCTCTATGGAAATTGTCGTATTTCTTCGATAAGTTTTTTGTTTCCTACTTCTTCGGAATCGATTGAAATTTACTATTTCAAGTTCCTCTTTATAAGCATGAACAGTTTTGTATTCTGCAGATAAATTGTCAGAAAACACTTTCCTTAATGTATATTTCATTTTTGTGTATGTTAAAGTTGAGTACTTCGTTCTTGTTAGCTTTGTTTTCTTCTGATATATTCGCCACATTCGAAACAAAAAAGGCCTGAACTCCTTTTTGTCAGTTAATTCCAAATTTACGTAATTTTTTACTCAAAAATTCATACTGTACCAAAAAATCGTTTAGATTTACTCCTGTTTTTTATATGAATAGAAATCCTTTAATGCTATATATGCTTTAGTGTGTTCATCACATGAATAAATTTCCTATCGCTTGTCCTTAATGACTCGTAACCCGTTTGTTTAGCCCATATCCGTAATCCTCATGTTCTGAGTCATTGACAAAAGTACAAACGGGCCCCGTTTTTCTTTTGTTAAATCAATGAATAGAGACTATTTTTCTATATATTGCTTCCATTCTTTACTTCAAACGTGTTTCAACGTAATTCGAACAATATTAATTTCTCTCACACGAAAGAAGACAGCTTTCGCTACCAAAGTTAAGTTAGTAATACTGCAGCACAGACACAACACATACTTAGCTATACACCATATTCATTGGAGAACTAATGACTACAGAACCAGGAAGACAACCATATATCAAGAAATACCAAGTTAGACTACTCAAACTTAAACGCAGTGGACATGTAATGATTCCAGAATACGTCTTGTTCCTCTATTTAGGATCCAGTTGATTTGGTCAGCTATTATTTGGTTTTTAGTTTTATATATTGTGATTATTTAGGTTTAGATATCTTGGGTCTATGTTCCTTGGGTTTAGCGTATCTGACACCATTGTTATCTTCTTATCCCATCTGTGACGTGGTATGCTACCGAGAGAGGGAAAGAGAGGTCAATTCCCCTGCCCTTCTGGGTCTAAATCAACAGGAACCAACACTGACCGTTAAAAGGAGATATGAACGAAAGTCACTTCCTCGCTCTCTATGACCTGCAGCCTGTTGAACAAGGTCACTCGGGTATCGTGAACGTATTCAATGGTGGGAGAAGGAAAAAGTCAAATGATTGCCCAGTAGACCGTTAGCGCCAAATGCCATCTTTTTCGTTAGTGAAAATTTGGAAAAGAAAGTTTAGTTCTGGACAGACATTGGCGAGAGAGAGACACCAATTTAGTCAACTCCGGGGAAAGTCTCCCGTAAAAAGGGTAGAACAGTATCTTTGGACAGAAGTCAGCAGAAAGACGCTGATTCAGCCGATTCTGGGGATGTCACTCGCCCGTAAAAAGAAAGGAATATGAACATTTAAACTTCGTCAAAGATAAGTACAACTTAAACTGTTTTTCCTTCTACCCTTCTTAAATATTGGAATTACATGTATTCAAAAAAGAGAGAGAGAAACTGAAAGGATTCTGTTTCACCATTAGCAAATTAGTGAATGAACTTTGTTACATGCTTCAGTCCGGCGACTTAGATACTTTCTCAAGAAAAAAGAAAGAAAGAAAAAAGAAGAAAAGGACTGTTGAGAGACATTTATGTTTGATGCTTCCTGTTAGCTTAATATAATCGGTATTTTAAAAAGAAAAGACAAAAGAAACTGTTTCTTAAATCTTATTATTTGTATGGTCGTCGCCTATTAAAACTTTGTTATATTTTAAATGCACTGTTATGTTGAAATCTTTTGGTTGTGTTATTTATCAATCGAGTCGTCTTCTTTTGAACATATCTGTTTCAGCTTCGTATCGCTGTCATTAATTCTCGCTAAATGTCTTATTCACCTTAAAACATTACAAGGGAATTTTGGGAATTTGACTACAGTTAATATTTTCTAACCTTGAAGTCCAGTTTTTCCGTTATCTGAGGGGGTATAAAAACGAAGGGCTTGGTGGGGTATGTGAGAGTGAATTGGAAACCCCCTTACTCGCGTCGGAGGTCAGTCTAGTCACAAATTAACCCCGACATTATTTGCTAGTTTACCATATGCCCGAAAGAGGAGTCTTGACTAGGACTTATTTTGCGGAGGGCCAAGTGCCAGACTGCCCTCGATGTCACATATGCATAAAATGAACTGTCATCCTGAGATAATTATTTATGCAGCGTCACACATCTAACTCGTTGGCGTCCACGTGGTCTGTGAAGGCAGCAAAAGAAGGAAGAAAAGGAAGGAGACGAAGATATGAAATTCCTTTTAAATTTCGACTTTATTTTTATGTTCAATACGACCATTCTGTAGAGGGGAAATATCTTTACTGGAATATTTGAGAACAGTCGCGTCTCCCAATTAAGGCGTTGAAATGTATTTGTTGTTTTCGTTGGTTGATAAGTCTAAAGTCAGCGCTTTTAGTAGTGGACGATAAGTCCAGTTGTTTTTTTTAATATTGGCTACTTCTATAGGAGTCAAGGTATTATGCCAAGGTCTAATGGCTTATGCGGTAACGTGCACTACCTGCTAGCAACCGAGAGAAAGAAGGTTCCTCTTGTATCAAAAGTAAAGCTGAAGTGAGAATGGGTTTCTTTGAAGCGTCGATAAGTGTCTTTCAGGCATGTACAGTTCCTACTTCCAGTCAGGGGCTTCTGAGAACTGCTACTTTTAGGCTCCAAAATAAATACGTTATTATACGAATCTGATTGGTCAATAAATGTCTGCGCGCTTGAATATTAGGACCCGCAATAAAACTAAACAAAATCCTATTTTTGACCAACTTCAGTTTCCCCAAAAACTATAAATAACGAAGAATTTGATTATCTAAGGTATTCCACTACCAGACAGAGAAAGGCAAAGACACACAGGACACAGAGCGAAGAAGCATGTGACGTTCTTTTGCCGACTTCCGAAACGCGACACGTTGTCGCCAAAGATAAGAAAAAACGCACGTGTAGATTTAAGAAAGCAAAAGACCCATACTTACGCTCCCTCACATATATATACACACACGCATACACATGTATGTAAGTAAGTGTTTGCCAATCGTCCGGGAGGCCTGTGTTCAATCCCAGTTCACTTCATACCAAAGAATTTAAAATGGTACTTGATACCTCCTTGCTTAACACTCTGCAATATCCAGGGTAAAGTGGAGCAATCCAGGGAAAGGAGTAGCGCCCTCCCCGACACCTCGGTGTAGTAGCTATTGAAAAGGGAGCCTTCTGTTCGCCCTCGACTAAAGGGAGACAACAACAACTTACTTCGGCCAACTATGGTTCAATAGACTTTCTCAACATGTGCACACGCACACAAGGCATTTTTATTGAACTGGCCATAGCTCTATTTTCTACATACACACACTTAATTTACTAAGCTTTTTGCTTAGATGTAGCACAAGGCCGCATGAATGGGGCACCCAATGAGAATCGAACTCACTCGTGTTGGTTTGCTAGTCTAACATGCTAACCATTACACCACCCGAGGTGCCCTACATACACACACATACACATAAAATGATCATTGTATTTTAATTATGTTTATCATGTTTATTATTATTATTAAATTGCTTGTTTCTCAATATTTGTCGTTGTCATATTCTATTTGTTTACGTTTACGCTTGTAAAATTTGTGTTGTATTTGTGGAAACGAAACCTGAAAGTAACTCCCGTAAACTACAAAAAGGGCTTAAGCCACCACAACCTCTATGACTCATTCTTCTCTGTTCTTTTTACCGAGAGATACATGTTCTGCCTGACCATTATACTATAATGCCAGCGTAACTTTGACCATCAAACTCAGATGGACTTTATCACTTAGTCATTGCTATGAATAACCATATAACTCAATCAAGACTCTTACTGCTCATGTCCTCTTTTTCAAATTTTGCTTGATCTCCACCTCTTATCTTTTGGGACATGTACATGTATTCTTGTCAGTACTTCTTGTAGGTTTATGATATATATATTAAATTTATCTCTATATGTAAAGGAGTTTATGTTGTCTTTCCTGCTGTCTATTTAGTTTAAGTATATCATTGGATATTCTAATACTAATATTAAACCTTGGAGAGTGGGGACTTAACTAAATATCTCATCTCTGGCACCAACCCATTAATACACACACAATGTGTATTCATAAGTTATATAGAACAACAATAAACAGCACTCACCTTTACAAGCCAAAGGTAACATGGCTGCCTCCTTCGAAAAGCTAGCCAGCTAAAGCTCACCTCTTTTATTGAAGAGTGCATGAGCAGCATGTGGATTGGCTCACTTTAAACGAATGGACCTATCCAACACATTTGCATGAGTGGTGTCCATTCATCTACTTATTCTCAACCAAATTACTCAGAGGTAGTTTTGGACACCACTCTATTTGAGTTAACCAATATTCTACAGAAATTCAAAGAAAGATGTTATAGCGGTTTTGAAGGATAACACTATTGTTTTTGGGCACTTTTTGAATTACGAAACTATTCTTTAACAACACACAACAGCGAAAGTTTTTATTTGCAGCTTTGAGGCGGTTTGTTCTTGGTGCTGCAAGACTCGTGGTGGTTAGGCTTGTTGGATGTTTGAGACGAAATGGTTTAGCGGGATGTTGTGATGGCAGCGTGTTGTTGGACGTGTGAGGGAAGTATTCAAGGTCACCGTGTAGTTTTGTGTGTCTGGTAATAGGGGAGAGTAGGCGTTATCTCCATTAATGTGGACCAGAGGTGAAATGGGAGCTAGTGTGTCGAGAGCGGGATTACGCTCAGATCGACATAGCCAATTTTGGGGTGACATAAAGTTGTGCCTGTGCGAGGCATATTGAATGTATCTAATTCATATTCAACTGGGATTCCTTGGTCTAAAATATATTAGACGCAAAGAATCCATAAATTAGATGGTTCCCTCGTTGAGTGTCCATGTTGCTGCTGCTAGGGTTAAAGCCACAGTGAGATGTCCACACTGGGTGGCTTGTTTAGCTAAAAAGCATCGCTAAGCAGGGACGACCAGAGACACGACTGCTCCGGTCGCTGTCTCAAGCTGAAGAGAGTGTGTTTGGCCGCTCACCCGTTTTGCTAGCCGGAAATGAAGGTCCGGACTGAATAGGATATGTCATCCTGATTGGGTGAAATTCAGTGTTAAATTAAATTGCGCGCCAAAACAAAATACGAGATTTTTCTCTTCTCTACAGTGCTGTCATGAAAATATTTTAGAGTTTGCCCAAATGGTATGAAAGCTGGTAAAACTATTTACAAAAGATGGAGCTTATCATTTCTGCTTCTTCAAAATGTTATTCTTTATTTATTCATTTTTCACAGAAATACATGGACATGTACTAGTCTGTACGTCTAATTTAGATACGTGCTTGAAATGATTAGACATAGAGAATTTCTATAAAGTTAATTAAAGTAAAATGAACTATTTTCCCCAAGTTTTACACCGAGGCCTAATCAAGAGAAAAATGTCCAGTGGTATCTGCATAGGAAGTTAATTGTCATTTGACTCCTGCAAATGTCTGAAACTAAGTAAAAAATGTAGACATTTATCAGCAGGAGCTAATAATATGAACTTGGTGACTCCTCAGAAGATTTATAACTTTTTCATTAGCTTCCTGTTATCATTGCAGTGATCCTTTAAAAAGAATATAATAATGGTGATTAAACATCATGCAAAGGAAGTTGAAGTTGGAATTAAATTTTTATTGACATAATACAGAAAGTGATTTCATACATATTTTGGATCAAGGTACATGATAATCAAATTGTATATTTTAGTTGTCTAAATTTCTGAGACGACGCTTGTTGATTTGTTATCATTAAGGGTTTTCGGACTATTGTCTTCATCTTTATTGTTATTTCCACAACGTTTCGGCCGATATGTCCTCCGGCCTTCTTCAGGTGTTTGTCGAACTCGGGAACCTTCACGGAACTACGTCCTTTATTGAGACCACGGGAGTCGCCTGTTCTGATTCCGTTAGCCATAACTGGGAACAAGTGTTAAGTATTCCTGTATTGTTACTCGCCTGTAGTGAGGATTGAACCTGCAACCTGATTGTCTCCTTAGAAGCTTAGGGAACCAACACCTATAACCGTTACGCCATGTGTAGCGCCCTCCCCTACACCTCGGGGTAGTAGCTATTGGTCGCCTTCGACTACGGTCGCCAACTTTACTTACTTTATATACTTACATTAGTGTAGTTTATTATTTGTGATAAAACGTTCAATAAATTGACTAAAAGCGTTCATGGAGAAATATTGATGAAATTACTTAGATCCTTGACTTCAGGTTTGGGCTGTAGAATAAACCGACAGCATTTCTGCAGAGGAGTAATAGCTCCCCACCAACTGGAGCTTTGGGAAATGTAAAGTACCCCTTGACTGCCATTATTCCCATGTTCTCCTTACCTTAAGGGTAGTACCTATTAGGCTCACATCAATGAACCAAATAGAAATGTTTAATCATTTAAAATACTTGAAACCATTTAAGTGTGTACAAAAAATGACTGTTAAATTGAATTTTTAGTATTACATAGCAATCTTTGGAATCATTTTACCGTGTGCAAATGAATGAATAATGCTGAATAGAATTATTAGTATTTAGATATCCATTCTTGAAACCATTTAACTATGTGCAAACAAATGAGCTCTGGGTCATTTAAAATTCATGTTACCAACAATTTATTAATAAATCATTTATATTTAATACATAAGCATTTACAGAATTTGGCATTAAATAAGCTTAATGATTTGATATGCCATAAAACAGAACCAATCAACATCTGTTAGGGTCCCATCTATGAGTCAAATAGAACTGATAAACCATTTACTAAATACTAGACTTGAAACCATTTAATTATATACAAACAAATGATGAATATTAAACTAAATTATTTGTATTAGATAGCAATACTTGAAAACATTTAACTGTGTGTAAACAAATGAGTTCTGCCGCATTTTAAAAATGTTACCTACGAACTCTTCACTTAAGAATTATGTAATATAAGTATAAACAAGATTTGGCATTAAATAACTATTGAGAATTAATATGCCAGTGAGTCAACCTAACCTCACCTTTACTCATGGAAGAAACATTTGGTAAATTACTTATAAAAGAGATAGATTTGTTTGATGTTAGACGATTACATATTTGTGTCAGAATTTTTTAGAAAAAGATAAAAAATAAATTTGATTTTAATATATGATCTGGTCGCTGAGTAGGAGGGTAGATGTGGACTAATGTAGTCTTCTGGTTGTACACGGAAGATTGACTGGGCGGTTAAACGTTTTTTTTTTCTATGAGAGTGGACATAGTCTACACTGGGTGGGAGTAAAATATTTTTGAAATTGGCAGTTGTTTTTAATTTTTGCCCCTAGTTTGTAAGATACAAAATTTATGCAAAAAAAAAAGAAAATTTTATATGAGCCCAATTTAACCCAATAAATTATAATCCAGTTGTAATCCTGTTATATTAGCCCATGATACGAGGTGCATCCAATAAGTTTCCAGACTTTTTTTGTGCAGGAATTCGAAATTGTCGTAGACTCTTGAAAATTCAGTATATTATTGCTATACATCTTATGAGATGACGGACCAATTTTTATGATTTCAGGTTTAAATGAACAGCTACAGCAGCAATTGGAATACACCCTACTAAAGCCTGATTGTCGCTGCTGGTAAATTTCAAAAATGCAATGAAGACACTTAGAACAACGACGAGCAATAAAATTCTATTTTGAATTTGGAAAAAATGCCACAGAAACGTATGGAATGCTTCAGACTGCTTTTCGACCATGTTGCATGAATCGAGCATCAGTTTTTGAGTGGCATAAGAGATTCAAGGAAGGCAGGGAGTCTGTGAGGGATGATGAGAGGTGTGGGAGGAGTAAGAAAGTCAATACACCAGAATTGATTGGCCAAAGGGTTAGGGTTACTATGTTGAGATTTTAAGGGGGTTCAGTAAGAGATTCCTAGGGAAGAGGCCAGCACTCTTGAAATTGGCTCAGTGGCATTTCCAGCAGGACAATGCACCAGTCCACAACTCCATTCTTGTCACTGATTATTTGACCAAGATGGGCATCAAGACAGTTCCTCAGCCTCCCTACAGTCCAGACCTTGCTCCCTGTGACTTTGCTTATTCCCTAAGCTCAGAGGCTGTCGTTATGAAACAATTGAGGAGATGAAAGAGACTGTGGCGAAGGTCATTGACACGCTCACACAAGAGGACTTCCATGGGGTCTTCCAGAAGTTGTTGGAACGCTACAACAAGTGCATTGCAGCCGGAGGAGATTACTTGGAAGGGGAATAGAGTTTCATGTGTGTATTATCAATAAAAGTGTCCATACGAAAAGTCTGGAAACTTATTTCATGATCCTTGTACATCAGAATAAAAATCTGATGAAATATTGTCTATGTTTTTAAATCTTAAATAATCTCCCATTTTTTAAATTCTCAAAACGTCCTATTTAATTATAATTTAACTATTTAAATTTTAAATTTTCATTTGCTTCCCAATTTATCAATGAAAAGCATAATTATTTATTCAAATATATTTTTTTAAATTCATATATTATGACTATCAGTGGTCTAATTCTAACTTTAAAGGCGATGTCGTACAATACAGAATTTTTATATATTACTATATTATTCTTATTATTGTTAAAAGGCTGTGCGTGTTGTTAAACCCATTAGCCTTCTAATTTATCTGTTAATATCTAATTAAAAACATAGACTATATTTCATCAGGTTATTTTTTTTTATATATCACTGGCTATTATAATGAGATTACAACCGGATGATTATTTACGAGGTAAAAATGGGTTTGTATGAATTTTTAAGTTTAAATCTTTAAATGTTTAATTTATGATAAAGTTTCTTTCCCCTGGAATAGTTGTATTTCACCACTGAAATTGTTTGTCCATCTAATGAGGCCATTCGTACTGAACGCTCTTGATTTTTCCTTGATATTAATGATATGTTTGTCTTTATGTGAGTTTTTCTAGATATTTTTGTATGTTAATAGCCATACATTGCCAATTAATTGGAAAATCTTGAAATTTATCATATATTCTATGCATGAAATATTCCATGTACGTCTAATTTTGGACTTAATTCATATGAACGATATATGTATATATATATAAGGTAAACTAGTTGAGGTTGATATCTATCATAATAGGAAAATAACAAAAGTTATGATACATGAATTAACCAGATCTACATTTTCCTTTTTAAGTAGAGGAATTATATTATATTCTGTATCATTGCCCTAAGGGTCATAATAATTACGCGGACGCGTATTTCTAATTCTATTGGGAAGACGTGGCCCCGGAGGTGACCGTGTCCTCTGTAAAGAGTACAGATGTAACTTGCAAGACACATTTAGGTCAATTGGCCTCGCAATTACCATCACTTGTATGCGATATGAACTGAGGGCTCAGTTGTAGAGTTTCGACATTGCAATCTGTGGTCGCTGGTTCGATCTCCAGTAGTGGAGGTCACGGTATACACTGCTGATGAGACCTAATAAGGTCGAAACAGCTGTCCAGTGTTTCTGTATGTCGGGTTTTCTGGTCATGGTAATTCAATTTACAATGAATTAATCAATATGTTAAAAATCATTGGTTGTGCTAGTCACTTTAATGTGTGTTTTTACACCTATAGGGGGACATGTAATTGTTTAGTGGATATGTTTGGTCTCCCAATTTGTAGTTGTATAGTGATAATGTTCTCTCTGGAAGTCACACTGGAGAGAGAGTGTTGGCTTTGTAAGTGGAAATGTGAAAAAGAGAGAGAGAGTGTCGGAAGATGAGCGTATTTATAGAAAATTCTTGTCATGGACTAGGCTCCAAAAAATGCGGAACGAAATTGAAGTGGTGGACGTAGTTTTGTGTACTGGCCACGTGATTCTCCAGGCCAATGGGTTTCCGAGACTGATTTTTTTACGTGCGTCCGCCATTTTTGGCATAACGGCCATTTTAAAATATAGGTGTGTAAGTTCTGTACACCTATCAAAATGTTCTGTTTTTGAAACAGTTCAGAGCAAGTGATAAAAAATATATACTTTACAATAATATTGAATTAAAGATCATAGGATATTTAAGATGAATCACAGCTGATCATATTAAAAACAGTTTTTCATTCAAAGAAGTTTATGCTTTGTATATGGTATGATTTCCAGGGAAACATTCAACCGGTTTTCTAAATTGCTGCTTCTAGTTAAAGATTAAAAGTGAATGCAGTAATTGATAAAAAGTTTTTGAAATTAGTGTAGAAAAAAATGGTATATTTTTGTCTGCTTATTTCGTTGCTCTGAAAACCTGTCAAAACTTGGCTTCAAAGTTTTTACTTGTTCATTGCATTCAGCAATAAATTTAACTTTGGGTTGCCATTTATTGTTCCTCGAAGAATTGTTGTAATAATTAAATAGTCACTCTTTTGAAAAGCCGATAAAGATACCTGAAGCAGTTTCTTCACTGAAAAAGTAAACAATTGTTTATTATTTATTTTAACTCTAATTTTTCTTTATCCAAACGTTGGTTGCTTTTTAATCCCAACTCACACAGGTCATTATCTCTACATGAACAGTGATGAACAGCATATATTGGAATCAATAATAATGATAATATCCCGGTGAGAATCAAACTCACAATCCAGGTGAGTTGCAATTAAAAAGCAATCAAAATTAAGATGATAGAAAAAAAATGCTTAATTTTATCACGATAATGACTGACTCCGTTCATGTAAAAAATAAATAAAGATACGTTTATTTTTATTTTTACTTTTACTTGATAAATATTATGGAAATTAGTTTCTTTACCATGTGGGAAGATGTGATGCATGATGGGAAAATTTTTGGTTCTTTCTTTTTTTTTTTTTTCTTTTTTTTTTTTTCTTACTGTTTCTTTTTTTTTAATCAAAATCTGGGAGAATTGAATCAAGAACATGTTCATACATGAAGATCTGAAGTTTATCTCCATCGTTCAGGCCATTTTCAATCAGATTTATTGCTTCCAATTCATTGGAAACGTTGCTGTGGATGAATAACTCTTATATTCACACCTCAACATGCAACTTTAATGTTAATGGAGATGATCTAAATCTATAAAAAAAATCTGTAACCTGACATTAAGTATTGATCATTAGAGTTATCAAGCTCATCATGTCTGTTGATAGGCAAGTCTAAAGTTAGATCATTACTGGTTACCAGAAAACAACAGTTTTGTTAGAGTAAGCTAAACTTTATGTGTATATATATATATATATAATGTAGGCAGACAATAAATAATTATCTCCCTTAGAAAATGGCATGTCTATTGGCGTCTTTTTGAGGTGTTAGATGACAGTTCAGAAACCCATTCTCAACCCACGTTTGCCTGTGTTCTTTGAACAGTAGAGATGTTATCTAATTCATTGTGATATTGTCAAGCAAGACTTTCTTTATTTTATACCCGTTTCCACATATTGCTTGTTCATGGAACAATGTATGTCTACTTTATCTATTAGGATACATTGGTGTATTATTTCTCTTAATACCACTTGTAAGTATATATTAAATGAAATAAGTGTCTGTGTTTATCTAGTCTTTCCTTCCATTTCAGTATTACATACAATATCATGGATATCCTAATATCAATATTGGTCCTTGGAAAGGAGATACTTTACTATACATCATCTCTACTTCCAATAACACCAATATATATATATATATATATATATATATAGATTGCCACTTTTTTTATAAAAGGTAGCTACTTCCTCAATCGCACAAAAAGTACATGTAGGAGAGTTTGTGACTTCTCCGACCAAATTCATCTATGCAATTTCTACCACATATGTGACTAATGAGAGAACTTATATATATGTCTGATAATGGTGTGATCTATGGGACACCAGAAGATTTATTGAGTATTTATTTTGTTTTATAGGTTGTGAGTTGTCGTTAGTCTATGTTCACTGGTTTTGGGTTTAAGTATCTGACTCCTTTTGTTCTTCTTACCCTATTTAAATTGTCGGATGCTTTGTCTGTGGAAGGCTGCAAGAGAATTTAAAGAAAGAAGGAAAGAGACGAAGATACCTTTGAATTCCAAATTTTTTAATGGTTTAACGACTATTCTGTGGGTGGGAAATCTATCCTGAGACCAGTAGAAATAGTCACGTCTCCTGGACAAGGCGTTAAAATATATTAGACTAATTTTTAGTTGGTGGAGAGTTAAAGGTCAGTGGTTATGTCAAGTAGGCATTTTCCAGTGACATATATTCGGCAGTTGTAGCTTGCTTAGCAGCAGACACAACCTGCATGCAAAGCCCCGAGACTTGGCAAACAGGTGTGTGACCCTGATAGTCACCGAGCGAAAAGGGTCTTTCCAATATTTGTGGTGAAGACTGAAGTGAACATGGATTTCTCTTAGGTGCCTGTAAGTTTTTCAGACATGCATGGATTTTGGTTCCTGTCAGAGGCTTCTGTGAACTGTTATATTTTTTGAATTTGTTTTATTTTGTAAAATTTTTTTTCTTTTCTAACCCAATAGATTCACATGAAATTTCAAGAGTTTTATTATTGTAGATTCTATACCTGCTCTACCACAAGAGCACTGAGCACTTATTTATACACTTTTCTTAATCAGTCTTCTTTTCATATACACAGATGCACATTCATCTAAGACTGAGCTGAGCTTAGTGTATATATATAAATAGAGAGAGATTGACAACTGAAGTCAATCTTAGTGTGGCAAATGTTTTTGCTGCAATGTTTCAGTTGATACATTATACACCCATCTTTAAGTTGAACATTAACTAATTCTTCTAAAAAGGGTTTAAATTGTGTATATTGATTAGCTTTACTCTTATTCCTTGATTTTTTTTTAGGTCATTGACCATATCATTTTATATTTGTAAAATGTTTTTTTCTCTTCTGGTGACATAATTTGTTTTCTTCAACCACCAATTAATCGAAGTGTCTTTTATTGCCAAAGGACTTTTTAGCAAAATCATTTATTCTTCCTGTCTGTTTCCAGTCTAATTGTGCTATTTACATAATTATCTTGTTTGTTGGCAATTTCTTTGTCATGAAAGAATTATCCAAAAGTCAGTCATGTGTGATAGTAATTTATTTCTATTTCCATCCAAAATGCATTCCTTTTACTTTCCATTATTTCTATTACCAACTGATGATTGCATCTTATTTATTAATTTTTTTTCTGCTTTAAGAGTTTAATGATGTTTTATGTCATTAAAAGTACAAAATTAGTTCCTTAAGGCAGGTTGAAAATTAGTTAGAAGGATTTGAATGGTTAGCATAGGAAGATATATGTCTTTTTCTCAACTTGAAATATTTCTAAAACTGTATGGAAGATTATAATAGAAAAATAACATATACACTGAAGATTAGTTATAAATTTAAAGATGTTGTCCTGAGTTTGATTTGTAAGGGAAAAAAATTTCATATTGTCAGACAAGAGAGAATAAAAAGTGAGCTGGTAAGACTATTGTTGGAATTCTATCGTAAGGCTCAGTAGCTATGAGTCAATGCTCACGTGTAATAATGAATTATGAGTTGAAGTGAGGTTATATGGACATTGGCACGTTCCATTATTCGAAAGTGGCAAAGTCCATTCTCTGGACAGTAATTGGTTGCTGGCCTAGTGAGTGGATATATTAGTGTATATATAGACCAGCTTGCTTCAGTCATGTTACTGGTGTTACAGGTTCGGTATCAAGTTACCGCCCATTTTATTTTTTGTCTGCCAGCTGGACGCTAGCCAGTAAGGGTTATTGTTATTCTTGTTTATTCTACATGTTAGAGCTGTGGCTTCTATAACTATTTTTTCATAAAAGCTAATTATTCATTTTGGGGGCTATTTCTGACATGGAAAAATGCATTAAAAAATTGAAGATATTAGTATTAATGTCTTAAAAAACACTGACTTTGTAAGTATCATATTCATATTTTAATTCTACTTATTATGAAATGATCAAATTTCAAGTACATTTCCCAAAATAATGCAATTAGATTTATTTCCAGTGATGAGAAATAAGTATTTTAATCTTTAGTTAAATCTTTATTCACATATGATATTTACATGAACAAGGTTTTCAAACAATGAGCATATGAGAGTAGCTCAACAAGACAATAGTTAAATAGTTATTAGCACAACTTTTTCTGTATATCTTCAGAGAAGAAAGAAATGTTGGACTTAGTGAATTCACTGAGAATGGTATTATGTTTAATAGATATTGTAAATAATATCAACATTTGATAATAAAGATATACCCCATTGAGTATTCATAATTTTGTGACTTATGGTAAAAAAATCAGGGTATGACCATTGCATAATTATGAAAGGGATTTGTAGTATAAAATGATCTTTTCTTCATTAGGTTATCCACTTAGATATGGTTCCTTTGTTTTTACTCAAGACCAAATAGAATTGGAACCTTTTGTGACAAGTGCCATATATACTTCTATATTGGTTTGTTTCAACTATAGGTAGAACCATGATATTTTTTCCTAAAAATTATATCTTAAAAGTCATCCACTATCAAAGTATATACAGCAACAGCATTTTAATGCACTAAATTAGGAAATACTTATTAATTTATCTAAAAAAAGTATATTAAATTTTATGTCTTAACCAAGATATTTGCCACATTAGAAATAGAATATTTTTGTATTGTAATATTTCAAAAGAAAAAATAGATGGAGACTTATCAGAAATCAGTTTTGTTTCACAGAAGTTGAATTTAAGGTAATAAAATTTATACAAGTAAAAACATCAACTTTTGGCTGATAGAAAAAAAAATTTCAAACATTTACTTCCTAAAATTTTCAGCATTTAAAACTTATATTTTACATTAGAACATACCGAAGTATTGTTCAGAATATCACAGAATGTAGAAAACAAACAATTTTATTATATAACATAAAAGATTTGCTTTTATTAAAATTGCCACTCATGAGTCAAAACTTGATTTGAAGGAGGAAGCCAAATCTGATTTATGATATAATATTTTAGTGTCTGTGCCATAAAATGAATTATTTACCAAATTAATAAAGACTAATTTTAATGAAAAAATCAGACATTAAAATACATTATTTTTGTGTCTGAGAGGAGATGTGAAACTGTTAGGTTCTCCTCATAACATCAGTTCATGATTATAATACTTTTGTTAAGGAAGAAGTGAAGGATTTTAATTAGCCTTTCATTCTTATCCCCATTATATTGAGAGTTTTAAAGATTAAAAATGGCAGTGTGTGTAAAGACCCTACAAAACCATCATTCAATTAAAATTGGACTGGAAATTGCTTTATTCTCTAAATTAGAAGATTTTTTGAGATTTTCTTATAAAAATACTTCTATGATGTGCTAATTTTTGCTGAGTTGTAGTTTTGTATATATTGACCCATTGGTCTAGTGTGTAGAGTGCTTGCCAATGACATGGGAGATCAGGGTTCAATCACAGGTTGCATCATACCAAAGACTCAAAAAATGGTACTTGATGCCACCTTGCTTAACGCTTAGAATTATAAATTATGGAACAAGGTTAAGTGGTTAAGTGCACCCTCCTCTACACTTTGGTGTTGTAGCTAATGGAAAGGGAGCCTTTGGGTTGCCCTCAACTATAGTTGCCAACTTTATTTTACTTCATAGGACTTGAAAATCTGAAGTTGGCATTAAAATTGTTATATTTTCCATGAAATGTTCCACACTTCATATTATAAGCATTTTCAAACACAAGTGAGGAGGTTTTGAAATGCTGAAAAAGTTACTGATACACTTGTTCTGTTTATCATATTTGAATGTCTGATGACATTTCGACTTTTAAAGAGATCACTTTTAATTGAAATTTGTTTAACTGAAAATTTTGGAATTTGTTATGAAGTCTGTTTGCTACTGTTGCTCTGTTTACATAATTATGTTAAAGTTTAAGAATTTATTTATATTTGAAAAATTTTGTAACTAAAAATGTTTGTTTTAAAATGTTCAAGAATATATCAATAAAAGTAAATGTTTAATATTATTAAGACATTTAACCAATATTTATTGCAACTTCATTTTGTTTTAGTCAGATAAGGTGATAGTTTCATGGCTTTAAAATGAAAGATGTCTGATTTGATTATATTTTTGTTGCATTTATCATGTTTATATAAGATCATCTTAGCTTTTCTATAGTTGGAGCAATGATCTTTATCTTGAAGGTGTGTGACAAAGGCAGTCAGATCATCTCTTATTTTTATTACTTATATGTTTGTAAATGTACTTTTTAGATATCACTGTGTTTCACCTACATTAAACTTTTCATGTCTTGTATAAGAAATTATATATATTTCTGCTTTAGGTACATTTCTATTTTCAGCTTATTATCCTTGATGGACGTGTATGTAGATCGGTTGTTATGAATGCCTACGTTCTTTAAATAATTATCTATTGTATTTTTTGTTGTGTTTTTGGGTTGGGTGAAATATCTATTAGATCTTGTTTTATTCAATAATTCTTTATTTTCATGTTTACTCTTGGTAATAAGAGCATTTCTTCTGGTGTTTAAAACAAATAGGATATTGCAATGTTTTAAGTGTTTTCACAGTATTTCAGTTTCTTGGCAAAACTTAAGGCTAGGTATTGTTAATACACTTAGATGGAAGTTTATTATTACACATGGGATAAATTGAATGCTAGCATCGGAAAGTCTTCAGTGTTTGAAAATCTTTCCAGTCATTTGAAAATAATTGTATAATGAAGGATGAAAGATTACACTGGAAATAAAACAATCTTCATATCAGCTTCTTGTTCTAGTCCTATTTCATAACAATTTGTCTTAGTCATTATGTCCGATTCAGTAATGACTGATAATGAGTTGCTCAGTTGGCTGGGGCTGTAGAATACACCAATTACTTTTCTGCAGAGGGGTAAGACCACTCCCCAACGATTGTCCTGGATATGACACAAAACAATCTGATGGTGAGGTTCCAGTATTACAGGAGCTTTGGGGAATGTGGAGTACTCCTTTATTGCTATCACTCCCAGTGCCACACTGGCCCTGAGTGGTAGCACCTGATAGGGTCCTATCTATAGGTCAAATAGAACTAAACTGTGTACTTATGCTAAATTGAATTGTTTGAAATGGAACTTTTTTTTACATTGAAACTGTAATCATGCTAAATTGAATTGTTTGAAATAGAACTGTTTTGACATTTAACAGTGTAAACAAAAAACTAAACTTATGCTAAACTGAAGTGCTTGAAATAGAACTGTTTTATGTATAAAAATGGATTTTGTATTAAATAACCTAATTGTTATGCCATAAAATCAAACCAAACTAATAATGAGAGTTATAGCAATATATACATATATTTGGTGTATGTGTGTGAGTGTATATTTGACCTGGTAAAAATAAATCTTATTCTGACTGAATTTTTTATATTGATTAATAACTGGTATTCAATAGTGTCTGTTTTCTTTCAAAGGTTTGTTAATTATATCAGTTATTGTTGACATTTTTGGTATTGACCATTCGTCAAAATCTAATATTTTGTTGAGCAATTAATCAGCTTTGACTAATTATTGTGAATTGTACTTGATGAATATAAAAATCTGTCAAGTTCTGAAATAACAAGGAAACATTTTTTTCATGAAATACAGTTTCTTTTATAAAAAAAAACAAACTATGTAATTCATTAATATTATATTCTTTGATTTTCTTTATCACTAAGAAAACTAGGAAAAATAAACTTAAAGTATGTTGAACCTAATAAGCTTCAAGTTAATTTGTAACCAGATAATTTACTCAAAGATGTTATTTGTCTTAGTTTACTCTGGCACACAAACATAATCATGGGACACCCAGTGAGGATAAAACTTATTGCTTGAACAATAACTTCCAAATAATCACTCTATTATAGGTGTCTTTATTAAGGGTAAAATATTGATAAATATTAGTTTTTTTCTCCTAATTAAGAATATTTGAGTCTGTTGGTTATATCTTAAACTTTTTGAAAATGTGATTGTTTTTATCTAATCTCCAATAGATTTAAAAAAGAATTTCTTATTTTGCATGTGAAAACAATATTAAAAATTGGATTTTCCCTTCTTGCTTTGGCTCACTGTAATAAGAATTAAATTAAAAAATATGTAAATAAAAAAGTGAACTTTTAATACTTAATTATATTGGTGATAGTGCTTATAGTGAGCCAAGTTAGGATAGCAGAGACACAGTCAACAGAACTTGATGACTGTCAGTTACTTACCTTAGCATTCATCAGACCATACTGATGCTTGCATAGGTGAGAAACTGATAGTTACCATATACTGCTGACTCTCTGTCTACACTATCCTATCTTTTAATTGGGTTCTTTAACCTTGGTATGCCAACTGGTTTAGAAGAAGGAAAACTTTTATTTGAACTGGTTCAAGTCTGCTAAAAAATTGACCTAGTGTTACATCCTGCTTGGAACAAAGGGTTTGGTAATTTCATGTGTGCATATGTATGTCTGTATATATATATATATATATATATAATATGATATAATCCCAGGTCGCATCATACCAAAGACTTTTAAAATGTTACTTGATACCTCCTTGCTTAACACTCAGCAATATAAAGTAGGTATCAAGGATGAAGTGGAGCAATCCAGGGAAAGGAGTAGTGCCCTCCCCTACACCTCGGTGTAGTAGCTATTGAAAAGGGAGCCCTCTGGTCACCCTCGACTAAAGGGAGACAACTCTACTTTTACTTATGTCTGTGTGTACCAGGGTTCAAGCTCAGGATGAGTCATATGAAAGACTTGAAGAATAGTACTTATGCCTCCTTACTTAGCACAGCTTTATAATGTATGGATCCAGGGTAAGTGGAACAATCCAGGAAAAGGTGTAGCACTCTCCTGTACATCTTGGTGTAGTAGCTATTGAAAAGGGAGCCTTTGGATCACCTTTGACAAAGATCAGCCAACTTACTATATTTATTCAGTGCAAAAGGTAATAGATTATAAACTATATTTAAAAAGTGTAAGCATAATCAACCTAGAAAAAGGTGATTCATCAAAACAGCTTTAAAGTCTTCAATACCTTTATATGATCCTAATGTGACCTTTAAAGTTACTGCATCAGGTGGTTTTCATGGACGTTTTTCTATCATGTCCATTATAGCAATTTTCCATCTTGTTGTATGTGTGTTTGCAGAGGTGTACACCAGTTTAAAGATCCTTGCCAATTCATGTTTATCATCAGAAGCATCTTCAATAGATTTTTGCACCAGTGTTGATGGTCTTGCATTTTGCTGAATTACATTGACAGCAGGGTATATATAAGAGTCTTTCAAAATGTTCTAACACTTACCAAGAAAGAAGAGTGATAGCTCAACATTTTTGTTGTGGATAAAACACATGACAAGTTGGCTGGGGCAGTAGAATATATGGACTGCATCTCTGCTGAGAGGTAAGACCCTCCAATGAATTTTCTATGACATTAAACCATCTGAGCTTTCAGCCTTGCAGATTTTGGGAATGGGGAATACCCTTCATTGCCATTGCTCCCAGATCCACTCTGACTCAGAATGGGAGCACCTAACAGGGTCCTATCTATGGGTCAAATAGAACAGTTTGTACAAACAAATGACTGATGATAAATTGGGACTGTTATATAGCTATATTTGAAACCATTTAACTGTGTGCAAAAAAGAGCGCAGGCTCATTTAAGAATGTAATCTACAAAATTTGTTTACAAATCATATATATTTTTGATATATATGAATAAACAGGATTTGGCAATAGATAACCTACAATTGTTGATATGCCATAAATCCAACCAACCAACTTCTTATAAAACTAGAGAAACTAATTCAATGTCCGTGCAGGTGAGGCTCATAGGAAGGTGAGAGGTATAGAGCACACGTAAAATCTGGGTGAAACTTACAAGTTTATGAATGACCACCTCTGCATAATAATTCTGAGGAAGTAAAGATACCAGGATCCACTGAAGGGAAAAAGTGCAGGGAGGCAGTCCGTTTGTTTGGGGCAATGTTTGCAGAGAAAAAAAAAGTTTTATTATTGATGTAAAAGGCACTTGGTTTATTAATACCACTTACCTTAAAATCTTTGAAGACTGAGTACATCCTGTTGTACTATATGTCTAACCTCATTATGATACATTATCTCTTCATCACAGTCAAAAAAACAGAATGATCTGTAAGCCTTACAAGGTTATTGTCGGACTTTTGTAAACATAGCATTAAGTAATCACATGACAAGGAATAAAGCCTTTTCAGCCAATTAAAAGACTCCAAAGACTGAAGCTATGGTCACTCTCTTGATTTCATCAAAAATATAGGAATAACACCTGCATTCCAACATAGGCAGTTTTTCCTTTCTCCCAGATGTGTTCAGCATGTAGTAATTCTCTTACTTGCCTCAACAGCCAGACAGATACTTCTCATTAGATATTCCTGCAACAACCAAATCACCTCATACATGTGTGAAGGACAGCTCAAAAAAATAGTTTATTCTTAGATACTTTCCAAGAACTCAATAATTGTATAACAAATTCAAAAACTAAGCTTTTTTCTAAGTTCTCTGTTCCATCATAAAGTAAAATAGAACCCTCTTGTACTTTTCTGCTCAGAAATTTCACTCCATTTGTTGATTGTTTACTGGTTCTTACTATTCCATCAACCACTACTATTTAGCAACACATATATTCCTAGTATAGTAAGTTGCTCCTCTTTCACTTTCACTCTGTCTTTGCTTCCCTGAATTACTATACATAAATATAGCAACCCCTTCATGGCAGCTGTCTTCTATGATCACATTAGCATCTTTGACTTGGAAAATCCATCCAGCTACACTGGTAATGATTTTATGAACATGATTAAGACTTTTGTTACTTTAGTCACCAATTGCGACCTGAGGTAATGAAAATGTTTGACCAATTAATTCACTCTAAAGAATCTCAATTATAAAACTAGAGATATTTAGACTTACAATCAGGGGCTAGAGGTAATGTTTACATCTTTTGGACTCAGGTGGTCTAATGGTTGGCAAGCTAGACTTGCAAACCCTCACGAGTAAGTTTAAATCTCATTGGTACCCAATTCATGCAGCCTTGTGCCACATCCAAGTAAAAAGCTTAGTAAATTACTTGGACTCTAACAATGCACTCAGAGCTAAAGGATGTTGCGTGCTATTTTGAACAAATCCTGGATGCAGTATGCCACAAAACAGCAGTTATACCTCCTGTCTCACAAACCCTCCATGTAAGAGGAACAAGATATGCTGGTCACTGCTAGAGAAGTTAGGACGAACTCATGAGTGATGTTCTTCAGTGGACTACTACACATGGACACACCAGCAAAATCTCACATTCATCAACTCTGTACTGAAATTGAATACTATTTTGAGGACTTAGCAAGAGTGATGGTCAACTGGAATAAATAGCAAAAAAGAGTCAAAGGAATTCATGGTATCAGCCTGACTTGATGATTATTAACATCTTGAGGTGCCCATGGTGTAATGGTTATCGTCGTAGGAAATGGACACGGTGACTCGAGTTCAAATCCTGGATGAGAATGATTGCTTTTCACATTGCACTAATATCCTTGGGAAAGGTATGAATCCAATTATTCTCCCTTCAGCTATGGGTAAATAGTAGGACAGACTAGGTTCTTCAGCCTTGGTGAGGCAACTAGTCTAGAAGAAGGAAAACTCTGAATTCAAACCTGTTAAACTCTGCTTAAAAATTGACCCTGTGTCATATCCTGCCCGAGCGGAGGGGTTGGGTAAATAGGATTAACATCTTGATTTCAGATCCGAGAAAAAACTTTTATGGATCTTTTGGTGTTTGTATAATCAGGTGAGGACAAGTTTGATGGCACATGGAGAACCAACAACTTATTATGTCGAGGATTGTCATATTTTAGTTTACCAGTCTGATTAAAAAGTATCAAAACTAAACTTTGAATTGTTTGGGATATAAAATTTAGATAATTTTGTGCACAATTGAAAAACTTAGATAATTCAATGATCATATATACATTTCATCAAAATAAATCAGTGCCGATTTGAAAAAAAAATTGCAAAGCTAGTTTTAAGCCTTTTAAAAAACTTTTTGGTAAAACACTGAATTGTGCAAGTGCAACATCCACTACACATAACAGACTGAGATTTATGTACCTAAACTGTAAGTTTGCCTGAAGGGTTGATACTTGAGAATGTAGTGCCGCTTCCTATATCAAGAGGAGTTCTTCAACCAATTAAAAACTCATTGGAATAATTGTATTGAAAACCAAAAGGATAATTTTAAATAAAATTATCATTTCCTCTATTGTTCACTTCTTTCTCATTAAATACATCTTTATTCTCAATACTTTTTAACGCTTCTCTTATATAGTGATATAATGAACTTATGCACCTATGTTCCACTCGATGAAACAATCACCATTTGTGCAGACACCCTATACCAAACCACAGTCCTGTTCTGAAACCTATTTTCTGAAATTGACCCACATTGCTACTAAATGTGTGCAGTTTTGTTTTCATAACTCCATGAGTCAGCAGATTGACAGAATCAGTATGAGAAACCTCCTTGGAGCTCCACTAGCAAACATTTTTGTTGGGTTTCAGGAAGCAAGACTATTCAAAATCATCAACTTGCCACTGTTTTCTAAATGGTACATAGATGACGCTTTCATGATTTTCTCACAAGGTCAGAAAATAGATGCTTTTCCAAAACAATCAGCCAACAACATCCTGTGTTGACATTCACCTGTAAATTTGAGCATAACAACCGCTTGCCTTTTCTTGACATCTTAACTGAGCTCACCAGTTTTGACATGCTGACGTTGATCCATCGTAAACCTATGTTTACTGGATCATACACATGGTGGGGTTTGTTTTGGCCTCCAAGATGCAAAATCAATTTTACAAAAACCTTAGTCCACCGTGCCTTAATTATTTGCTCCAAACCAAAACTTACTGATGAACTCAAGTTTATAAAGAAGACTTTGTTGAAAAATGAATTCCCCAAGGATGTAATCACCAACACCATTAAATATAAATCCCTGCAATTCTCCAACAAACCAAAATTTAGATCAGAGGGGTGTCCAGTATATCTAAGATTACTGTGGATCAGCAACACCTCCATGTAGCTAATAAAACAATGTAAAAGATCAGTCAACCATTATTTAAGTTCAGTTAAATTGAGTTTTGTTCTTAAGTCTAACATGTTATTTCTCCCAATCTCAAAGACAATGTGACTGCTCTCCAAAAAATTTGTCTCGTTTACCAGCTTAAATGCAAATGTGATGTTTGCTATAGAGGCCGCACTAGTCAATGTTTAGAGATTAGAATAACCCATCATATTCCCTCAAGTGTCTGAACACATACTTCCAACTACACAGCAATACTGAGCAGTTACAATTAAACTACCGCCAATGCCCACCATCAATTGGCTAATCAGACCTGCGACCATCAGAAGAAAACATCATTACAAGTACAAACTCTGCTGGCTTACAGTAACTTATTTTGCCGATATGTTTTTCTTCACCTCTCCTGGATTTCCTTTGGTTGAAATCTCATGCTGACTTGTACAAAATAGATTGTCACTGACAATTCTCTGAAGAAAGGGTCCCCTTATTAAGGATTTTAATTCATTTTTATGATTTTAAAATGTTCTTAACACCATGCATTCACTTTTTAAAGCTATATATATATATATATATATAGTCAGATTTATCAAACTATCATTTCTCCATATATAAGTTAGTAAAGTTGATGATTGTAGTTGAGAGTAACTCCCTTTTCATTAGCTACTTCCCCAGGGTTAGGGAAGGGTGCTACTCCTTCCCTGGATTGCTCCACTTTATCCTTGATCAGTCTCTTAAAATGCTGAGTGGTAAGCAAGGCGGCATTAGGTACCATTTTTTAAATCTTTAGTATGAATTGACCTGGTATTGAACCCTGGTATATATATATATATATATATATATATATATATATGCACACATGTACTTTAGTTGTAAGAACAAGATTAGTTATTAAGAAAGATGACTCTAAGATTTTTCAGAAGTGTTTACGTTGCTGAAACTAGAGTTGGAAAGGATAATTGCCAATACAGTTTCAAATATTACTAAGCAAGCAGGCAACCCATTAAATGACAATGAACAATCTTTCACCATCAGAAGACAATGAACTCTGATTATAGAGAAGATTGGATTTTGGCATTATGTTCTCTGGAAATAAAATTCATTTCAGCACTGCTGGCTGAAGCTGTAGAATACACTGACTTGATCTTTATAGAGGAATAAGACTCCCCACCCCAATGAGTGTCTTGGATATGACACTAAACAATCTGATGGTATGGCTTCAGTCCTGGAGCGTTGGGTAGTGTAAAGTATCCAATCATTGCCATTACTCCCAGGTTCACTCTGACCCAGTGAGGTTGTACTTGTTAAGGTCTCATCAATGGGTCAAATAGAACTGTAACTATCTAATTGTATGCAAACAAATGATTGATGTCAAATTAAATTGTTAGTGTTATATTACAAGACCTGCAATCATTTTATATGTGTAAGTGAAACTGTAATATTGAATAGAATTATTTGGTTTGGTTTGGTTTAAGTTTTATGGCATATCAACCTCTGTAGGTTATTTAACGCCAAATCCATTTTTATGTAGATAATCAGTTCTATTTAAAACAATTCAGTTTAGCATGAGTACACTGTTTAATTCAAATTCACATTTTTATTTCAAACTATTCAAGCAGTTATATATAACAATTCAGTTTAGTGTAAGTACAGTTTCAATGTCAAAAATAGTTCAATTTCAAATAATTCAGTTTAGTATAAAAATGCAATTTAAATGTAAAGACAGTTTAATTATGAAAAACATTTCTATTTTGAGCTATTCAGTTTAGTCAAGCAGTTCTAATTCAGCTAATTCAGTTTAGTATAAGTACAGATATTTTTTACACACAGTTAAATGTCAAAACAGTTCTATGTTAAACAATTCAGTTTAGTGTAAAAACAGTTTCAATGTCAAAAAAAGTTCTAATTCAAATAATTCAGTTCAGCATAAGCACGCAGTTTAAATTTAAGTACAGTTTAATTGTCAAAAACATTTCTATTTCAAGCTATTCAGTTTAATCAAACAATTCAGTTTAGCATAAGTATGCTGTTAGTTCTATTCAACCCATAGATAGGGCCCTATCAGGTGCTACCATGCTGGACCAGAGTGGACCTGGGAGCAATGGCAATGAAGGGGTGCTCCGTATTCCCCAAGGCCCCAGCATTACTGGGACCTCACCATGAGACTGTTTAGTGTCATATCCAGGACACTCGTTGGGGGGGTCTTACCCCTCTGCAGAGATACAGTCAGTATATTCTACAGCCCCAGCCGACTAGGCAATAGAATTATTTATTATTGTTAAATCGCAATACTTCAAACCATTTAACTGTGTACAATTAAACTCTTAATATTAGATAGCAATATTAGAAACCATTTAACTGTGTACAGTTAAACTCTTAATATTAGATAGCAATATTAGAAACCATTTAACTGTGTGCAAACACAAGATCTCTGGGTTTTTGAAAATGTTACCTACAAACTATTTGTTTTACAAATCATATACATTAAATATACATGTAATAACAGAATTTGGTATTAAATAAAACCTTCAAAGGTTGACATGCCATTAGATCCAACCAATCAATCAAATGTATTCAGATTTATTGCTTTAAGAAAATGATATAATTTAATCAATACATAGCTGGAAATGATTTTTAAAATGAAACTAATTAAAACTCAAGTTGGGATTGTATAAATAGAAGTGTTTAGTGCTTTAAGAAACCACTGAGTGTTTTTGGAACACTCATTAGTTTGATTTCAAAATTTTAGACTCTGAATTATAATAAGTGTTATTGTACAATCCTTGAAATCTTTATTTCCTACAAAATTCTAATGAAATATGCAAGTTGAATAAAAAAAGAATGTTCGTAATAGTTGGTAATTTCTGTGAATAGCTGAAATTGTTTAATCAAATTTATCAGAATTTGAGGATTTTGAAATTAATAATCACCTGCAAAGAGCTTTACATTTATGGCTCCTGGTTAGTCATTGTTTGTACAGTGTGGCATAAAAGTCATCAAACATTTTTAAAAATTTAACAGCTTTGGAACAAAGGTATAGAAATTTTTCTTTTGATTATATTTGATCCTAGAAAATTACTTTGGAGTAATTCTGAAATATAATATCCCTCAAATGTCATCCATTTTCAACTTTACTGCAATTTATTTTTTTAAATGGTAAAGGGTTTTAGAGAAACTCAATACAACAAATCTTAACACAACAATTTTTTTAAGTCTTCATTTTTCTGCTGACTGTAAAAAATGATCGGACAAAAAATTAAAAAATAACTTGTAATATTAGTTGTTGGGTTGGAAATTTTGGTCAAGAGGTTAAAAAAGATTCAGTATAACTTTGACAAATTAAAAATAAGGTTCCAGTTTAGTATCATACTTGCATTGTAAAATAAATACTAATAAATAAATAAAATCTAATATCCCATAAACATACTTTGAAGTCAAATAAGTAAATACAATATATTTGGGGGCTATAACTTAAGCTATCTTTGAGTTAGACAATGATGTAATACAAACAGAAAGGACATTTAGTAAATTATAATGTTTAGGAAAATTTGAGAATTTTTATCATTAAGGGTTTTTGGACTATTGTCTTCATCTTTTGTGTTATTTACAAAACGTTTTGGCTGATATGTCCTCAGGCCTTCTTCAGGTATTTGTCAACCTTGGGAACCTTCACAGAACTTCGAACTTCGTCCTTTACATCCTTTAATGAATCCACTGGAGTCACCTGAGAAATATTGTCTTATAAATTAAGTGCTTATAATTTTTGATAATCCTTTAATTTTGGTAGTGTCATTGTTTTCATAGAAATGGTTTGTCTTCCAATAATTTTTACTGCTTTTAATCAATAAAAAATGATTTGGAGATGTGGTAGTTTTAAAAATATTATATTAGATTTTATGGTAGCCTTCAGTTCATAATATAACTCTTATAGTAAAGATAATCCTGCTTTTCTTTCCATTCTTTGTATACCAATTTTCCCCATGATAATTTAATGATGACACCTTTCTCAGCCAAATGCTCTCCACAAAACTCTAATCTTTTTAACTGAAAAACCACAGCAGGTGTAGAATTGTCATTAACAATTGTTTTATTTTTCCTTGATTTGATAAATTTAACTTTACTAGCAAACTTATATTGATCAGATACATCGATATAGTTTTAGATAATGGTATGCAGTGACAATATATTAAATATCAACTCTTACAACCAATTCCTTAAAATTTTGCATTGTTCAAAATTTAAAAATTATTTGTATTTATTTTAATATGAAAATGAAAGTTACATTATCATAGATTTCAGTAAATTATGCCATTAAGAGGAATTACATCACAAGAACTTTGTTCATCATGAAGTTTTAAATGTTTAAAAAATATTTTTTTCAATATTTACCAGTTAAATGAATTTGATTACTTACGCACGCACACACACACACACACACACACACACACACACACACATATATATAATTCAATACCATTTGCATACTTGGTCATTCCATTAAATACTTGCTTAATGATTGCAGAAATTTAAGCTACAAATAATGTTCTGAGATAAATTGTTTGCTTTAAAATTTAGTGCATTAATAAAAATATACAGACCAACCAAAAGTAAATGAAATGTAATCTTACAAAGAAGTGAATAAGAATTTGAATGGAAAATTGAAGATTTGGATTTGTGAAGTAATTACTTTTGCAGGTAAATATATTTATCTTATTTTTTTCTGTAAATATTTAGTCCACTTTTCAGGTGTGTCATTTGATAGATAATAAGGCAAACCTTGAAGGTTCACAAGAGAGCTAAAGCTGATAAAAAAACACTAACACAACAAATAATAATAATAATAATAAAATGAACTAACAAAAAATAAAAACAAAAGGAGAAAGATAGTAAAGGAATATAAAAATATTTTCATTTTCAATATTTTTAATAACCTGTCTTTAATTTTGAAAGTTAAATAGGTAAATTAACAATCTTAAAAAAATCCTTTTGCAAAGAAGCTCAATACTTAGAGACTTTTTTGAATGAGGAGAAAGCAGTTATTTTGGGAAGAGAATTCTATATTTGACCGACTCCCACTCACTTTCTCTGTCTCAATTAAGTTAAACATCAGATTTTTACAGATTAAACTCGTACAAAAGTAAGTTTTAAAATGCATTTAATCCAGTTAATACAAATAGTTATAATACTAATAGTTCATACTAACAGAGATAGTAGGAAAATAGACAAAATTTGATTTACTCTAAATCTAATAACTCCAGTCGTGCTATTACGTTCACTTTCAGGCAAATACCCTTGGGAAAGGTATGGATCCCTTTATCCTCCCAGCTATGGGTTAAATAGTACCACTACTGTTCTTCTAGGAGAATGAATTTGGCATTAAATGACCAACAAAGTTTGATATGCCATTAAACAAAGAAACCAAACCAAACCAAACCTAAATCTATTAAATTTGGTTATTGTAGGAAAATTCCTTTTAACCCTTATTGAGATAACTCAACCAGATTTAACAGTCCAAATTCAAAGAAAAATACCTAAAAAGTTAAATCCTTTGAATTGGTTTATTCAATAAAATTTACTAACCATTTTTTCCACTACTGACAAATTATTTCCTGAATACTATCTTAGGCTTTTTTCTCCTCTCACTCAAAATTTGTATAAATGATTCACCTTCATATTGTTTACTGCTGCTGGATATTTTCCTCCCTTCTGCATTTATTGTGCATTTTTGTGTAATTTTAATTTGGCTGTTTATATATTACCTCCAGCTTATGAATTTCAATTTAATTAATTGAAAGCATAATTTGTGACAGCAGTTTGCACCTTGATTCTGGTTTTGGTAATCCTTCTTTCAGGTAATTACTCCATTATTTGTGAAAACAATAGGTGCTTCCAGTTGGTTGCATCTTGCTCTTATTGGCACAATACTCAAGTCTTTTCTAAGTTTAAGAAGAAGAAAAAAATATCCTAAAGACAAGTACAATTTTGCATGTGTGTTAAGGCAAATTGCATGTTTTTTTGTTCCTTTTTTTTAAAGATTCTTAATCTTTTTTTAATCAATTATTATTTTGCTTGGGAAAATTGTTTGTGAGGGGTTGAGCAGCTTGGGGTACAAAGAGATTGTAATCTTTGTTGTGGTCATAATTTTGGCAGCATAACAAACAGAAAAATAAGCTTTTACATTAATTGCCTGTGCATAACTGCGGATATTGCATTTAAGAATAAAATGGATTTACATTTTTATCAACATTTAAGTAATAAAGCACAGTTGATACGAAAAACAAAACAATTTTTCAGGAATATGCAACTGAAATGTTCAGAACATTCTTTCAAAAATTTCTTTGAGTTTGGGGTTATAAGTTAACATAAGACATTCTGTTTACAGGACTTGGAATTAACGAACTGTATCCCTTGCCCAGTTTCCTGGAGCCGTAAAATACACGGACTGTATTTCTGCAGAGGGGTAAGACCCCCCCCGTGAGTGTTCTGGATATGACACCTGTAGGAGTTACTGCTCTAACGTGCAGAATAAACAAGAATAGTACTTACTGGTTTAGTGACCCCAGCTAGTATTCAGCTGGCAGACAAAAATAATATGGGCTGTAACTCAATACCAAGCCCATAACATCTTAAGCAAGCCAGTGTGCACACACACTAATGCAACCATTCATTGGGCCAGCAACCAATCACTGTCCAGAGAATGGACTTAGTCACTCGAGAACAATGGAATGTCTCAATGTCCATATAATCTTGCCTCAAGTCATAGCTCATGGCTTAATATGCAAATGAGTATTTACTCACTGCTACCAAGCTTTACGAATGAATTCCAACAACAACAAACAATCTGATGGTGAGACTCCTGTAATGCTGGAGCTTTGGGGAATGCAGATGACACCTTCATTGCCATCACTCCCAGGTCCACTCAGGCCCAGGGTAGTAGCACCTCTGTGAGTCCTGACTATAGGTCAAATAGAACTAAACTATGTACTTATACTAAACTGAATTGTTTGAAATAGAACTTTTTGACATTTAAATTGCATACTTAGGCTAAACTGAATTGGTTGAAATAAAACTGTTTTTAGTTTTAGCTGACATTTAAATTGTGTGCTTCATTTAAACTGCTTACTTATGCTCAACTGAATTGTTTGAAATGGAACTGTTTTTTATCTTGAAACTGTACTCACGCTAAACTGAATTGTTCAAAATAGAACTGTTTATTTGTATAAAAATAGATTTGGCATTAAATAACCTACAAAGGTTGATATGCCATAAAACCCAAACAAACAAACATAACAATATCCCCTATAAAGGGGTAAGACCCCCACCCTCAAATTGGTGTCCTGGATATGATACTAAATTTAATCTGATGGTGAGGCTCAAGTTCTTGAACTGAAGAGAGTATTGCCATTGCTCTCCAGTCCACTCTGACTTGGAGTGGTAGTACCTGTTAGGTCCCATCTATAGGTCTTATAGAACTGTTAGAAAATTATTAGTATTAGAAGACTTGATACTTTATGACAGTAAATTGTATTTATGAAGTTATAATTGTTACTATATATTATTATTTATTATTATTATTAGTTATGTGAAACCACACAAATGCATGCAATTATTTGTACTAGATATGAATACTTTATATTATGTGTAACTCTGTACAAAAAACAATTTAAGAAACAACTATCCAATAAATACTTGATTTGTTTATGTTTAGTATCAACCTTCATGGGTTATTTAATGACAAAAGAGAGGAGTGGTATTATTTAACCAATAGCTGGAGGGATATAGGAGTTTATAACTCTACCAAGGGTATTAGACTGAAAATGAATGTGATAGTATGAATGGACTCTGAAACTGCTTACTTTGATGTTGTAATTCAACACATTAGTCTTTATGCCATGGTGGATTCCACCACAAAAAATGTAAATATGAATGTAAATACAATGAATGAAATTTTCTAACCTATTCGAAAAAATAATCCTCAATGCTGATAAAATTAATCTTTGAATAACGTACAGGAACCAGACCATTTGCCTGACAAGATTGTGAGTAGGAGGGGTCCAAATTTTTGTAGCTTCTTATTTTGTTGACTGACTCTTAATACAGCATGTCTGCAGGAGAAATTGATAGTTTCAACTATTTATTTTCAAAGAATATTAAAGGTACTCATACCCAAATAAATCTTTTAGAAAAATGCTGGAATTTTTTAACAAGGCTTTTAACAGTTTCAGGTGTTCATTGTGAGTCAGGATGCCAAAATATATAATTGTTGAGAAGGCAGTTTTTGAGTTTGAATCCAGCAAAATGAATTCTCTTTTTGTTAGGCAATAACATTCTAAAACACTTTGAAGAAAATACCTACTGACTAAACAATCTGTCTCCCATTGGAACAATGAATTAAAACCAACAATGTTTTTTTGAAGGTAAAATATCCTGGAAGATGGTCATTATTCATAAGATAACTGAAGTGTATCTATACAGAATTACCAATGAAGATCAAAAAAATTCACATAATAGGAAAAATCTTAATGACATGTTTAAGTATAAAATTTTTAAACGGCAGTTGTTGCAAAGGCTAAATATGTAAAATAAAACCACATATGATTTCTATGCAAAAATGCTGGAGTATTATGAAAATGGTTTTACAGAGTATCTAATTTTCACTCACAAATCAACTTTAAATTTTTCTCTATATAACTGTATCATGAGTATCACTGTTGTATACTCAGCACATAATAAACATGCATATATACATGCAGAATACATATTGACGCAATGAATAAAGACGAGCAAAGACTTCTTTAAAAAAAATATACCTCTCACTTTATTAAAAGGTTGTGTGTGTGAGAGGGAGTTGGAGACCGAACAGAACTGCAATATATTGAACCTCACTCTTATGGCCATCAGCATTGTGTCTGTCTTGTTCTCCAGGACTGCTCAACCGGAGGTCTGGGGGCCCAGCCTCTCTGGGATATGTTCTCATTCCAGCATCTTGTCGTTAACTCATCTGATCTCCAACTCACTGACTTCCTGTCTTCACCGAGTTATATAATAGTTCAATCGCCCCCTCAATCTTTGGAATGGCATGTTTGATCGTCATTAAGCGGAAATAACTGTCATACAGTTCACAGGTCACTCTCTTCCGGTGCATCAGTCTATGAGTGTACCATGGGATTTTACTTTGTCCCATTTTTTCAGCCAAGTCCACCTACACGATTTCTTCTTATAACTGCCATCAGAATGTGTCACTTCTTTCCAGTGCATCACTTTGGAATGGCATGTTTGGCCGGGTTGAAGGTCAATATACAACATCATTACATGATTTTTTTTTCTAATAGATTTCTGAAACTATTTCATTTACAGATACACATGCATATATAATGAAGATTAAAGAATGAAATTGTATTGAACAGATAGAAATTAATGAACTTCTAAAATGGCCTGTTTGATCTTTATTAATCCAATTAAAATGTGCAATATACGATGGAAAGTAAATTATGAAAAAATTAAGAATGGAACTTTTTGATTGTGAATAAACACCAAAAGTTTTATCAATTCCAAGAATTAGTTGAACGTAAGCCTAATATTTGATACTAAAAATTATTTGATTTCTTTTTAAATATCTTTTTGGATGAATATGAAAAAAAAATTGAAAAACAAATAACAGTATTTTTATAGAAAGGAAGAACTGATCATTTGTATAAGATTTTCCATCAGTTCTTTTTAAGAAGCTATTTTATGTAAACACAAATATTTTTTTATTGAATAACTTTCTGTCATTTGACTAGAAACCATACAACTGTGTGCAAATTATTTGTATTTGATGGGAATACTTAAAACTATACAACTGCATGCAAAGAAATGTTTTTAGACAAAAAAGCATGCATTTTTTTCCAAAAATGCAACAGAACATTAAAATTCTAGTCATGATGGTAAATGAATATTTTTAAAAAATCTGATTTTGGCATTAAATATCCCATAAAGAGTTGATATACCATTAAACAAATAAACCAAACCAAACTTTTTTGTCTCTAAACATTGGTTTTACAGCAGGACTTATTTGTTCTAACAAAATAGACAAAAATCAAACTGCTCGTTAAAAAAATGGCTGGTTTTCAGCAGGCCCTGAATCCAAAAGCAACCCAATCGGCTGGGGTTATTGAATATGCCATCTACATCTCTGCAGTTGGGTGGGAGTGGTAAGACCTACTCCCAACAAGTGTCCTGGTTATGACACAAAACAATTTGATGGTGAGGCTCCAGTTTTGGAGCTTTGGGGAATTTGGAGTACCCCTTCGTAGCCATTACTCCCATGGCCACTCTGACCTGGAGTAGTAGTGCCTGTTAAGGTCCAATATACAGGTCAAATAGAACTAAGTAATCATTTACTACACTCGAAACTATTTTATTGTGTGCAAACAAATGATTAGTGTTAAATTGAACTGTTAATATTATATAGCATTGCAATACTTGAAATCATTTATTTGTGCGTAAAACAATTAATAGAAATACTAGAAACCATTTAATTGCGTGTAAAACAATTAACAAAAATACCTGAAACCATTTGTGTGTGAAACAACAAGCAGACATACTTGAAACCATTTGAGTGTAAAACAATTAACAGGCATACTTGAAACCATTTAATTGAGTGTAAAACAATTAACAGGAATACCTGAAACCATTTAATTGTGTGTAAAACAATTAACAGGCATACTTGAAACCATTTAATTGAGTGTAAAACAATTAACAGGAATACCTGAAACCATTTAATTGTGTGTAAAACAATTAACAGGAATACCTGAAACCATTTAATTGTGTGTAAAACAATTAACAGGCATACTTGAAACCATTTAATTGAGTGTAAAACAATTAACAGGAATACCTGAAACCATTTAATTGTGTGTAAAACAATTAACAGGAATACCTGAAACCATTTGTGTGTAAAACAATTAACAGGCATACTTGAAACCATTTAATTGAGTGTAAAACAATTAACAGGAATACCTGAAACCATTTAATTGAGTGTAAAACAATTAACAGGAATACCTGAAACCATTTAATTGTGTGTAAAACAATTAACAGGAATACCTGAAACCATTTAATTGTGTGTAAAACAATTAACAGGAATACCTGAAACCATTTAATTGTGTGTAAAACAATTAACAGGCATACCTGAAACCATTTAATTGAGTGTAAAACAATTAACAGGCATACTTGAAACC
The DNA here is from genome assembly GCA_963585895.1 of Sepioteuthis lessoniana. NCBI lineage: Eukaryota > Metazoa > Mollusca > Cephalopoda > Myopsida > Loliginidae > Sepioteuthis > Sepioteuthis lessoniana. The sequence goes on from OY757916.1 coordinate 95,573,476, forward strand.
ATTTAATTGAGTGTAAAACAATTAACAGGCATACTTGAAACCATTTAATTGAGTGTAAAACAATTAACAGGAATACCTGAAACCATTTAATTGTGTGTAAAACAATTAACAGGCATACCTGAAACCATTTAATTGAGTGTAAAACAATTAACAGGCGTACTTGAAACCATTTAATTGAGTGTAAAACGATTAACAGGAATACCTGAAACCATTTAATTGTGTGTAAAACAACAGAAATACCTGAAACCATGTGTAAACAAATGAGCTCTGGCACATGAAAAAAATGTCACCTACAAAATATTCATTTAAAACCCATGTATATAAACAGGATTTGACTTTAAATAACCCAAATCGATTTATGTGCTATAAAACACAACCAACCAATTAACCAACCAGATAAGTAGTACTTGTTACAATCCCATTCATGGGTCTGATAGAACTGTTTAATTATTTACTATACTTGAAACCCTTTAACTGTGTGCAAACAAATGATTAATATTAAATTAAATTATTAGTATTAGATAGTAATGTTTATCAGTGCAAGCAAATAGGCTCTGGCTTATTTTAAAATGTTATCTACAAACTATTCACTTGCAAATCATATACATGTATGAGCGGATTTGATATTAAATAGCCTACAAGAGTTTGATATGCTATTAACGTCAACTCAACCAAGTGGATGCAAAATGATATGCACTCATTGAGAGATACCAACATTTGAAATGATATGAATTGTTGCATTAGCATGTCATCAAATGCAATCATAATATTTATTGTTTGTTTTTAATCCAAGCCATCCTCGACTGGCGACAACACTATGTGACTAACTGATCTACTTTCCTTCTCTGTATTTCATATACATACACACAGACATGCATGAATGCATGCATGTGTGCGTGAGTGTGTGTTCAGGTTGAACAATGGTTATTAGGATGAGAAGTAGTCAACAAACAGAGTTCAAATCCTAGCCAAGACTATTGGCATTCATTTTGTATTAATACTTTTGTAAAAAGGCATGAGCTCTCTATTCTTTCTCTAGTTCTGTCTGCTCTCTCTAGTCTAAGGGAATGGAGCAATTAAACAAGAGGATGACAAATCTCTATTCAAAACCCCCTTCTAATAAATTATGGATCATCATAGCAAGATCTGGTCCATTATTCCCTGTGTCTTTAGTGAGAAAGACTCAGCTCCTCCAGTTGACTAAAAAAAGTGCTGGTATACTGCTGATGATAATATAAATAATTCTTCTTTTGATAACTGATAGAAACTCATCAGCTATTTTACTTATGTAAAACTTTAATAAAGTTGATGGCTTGGCTTTCATCGTGTCTATTTTTCCCTTTTTCTCTGAGTTATTGAATAAGTTACAAAGAAATATTCACCCAGATTAGGAAATAAGAGCATACTCTAAAATAAATCCAGATATTATGGATAAAATACTGACTGGGAAATGCGTAAAGGTAAAATGCTAATACCAATCAGATCCAATCAAGAATGACTCCTTTAAACAAAATAAACCCTTCTATATTTCAGATGTACAGCCATAATATTTTCCTATGCGTATTTTCTCTTGTATACAAATTGAATACATTCTAATATACCTAGGGACATATTTAGCATGCATGTTTGAAGGCAGAACTATTGATGTTCATCCATATTTACAAATATCCACTTGGCCCTGTGTTGGATGTTCATTTAGTCATACACACATGAATAATTCTGCTTCATAAAGTTGATAATACACGTATGCACGCATTCAAGAAAACATACTCTCACGCATTAACATACTTTGATTCGTTGTTTTAGATCTGCATATACAAAAGAGATTTCATAATCTGTGAAAAAAAAAAAACTGCTAAAAGAAGTTTTCCGTTTTTATTAATGCAATTTCCTCTGCTTAGACATTCGGACGACTCTGAAAAATAGAATCAGGTTGTTTCTCATTCAAAAACTTCCATTCAGAAATGCTGGCATTGGTGCATGTACACATTAAGAAATTTGCAGAATTTGAGAATTTGCAGATAATATCATCAAAATTGGTTGAATTCTTTTTCTGGAACCATGGCTTGGTTGAGTGCTTAATTCTCTTTTCTTCAATAAGTCTTTTTTTATGTTTTATTTTTTGTTTTTATTAACCAAGTTAGTTAGTTGCAGGCTCAATGGAATAAAGCCTGATCTTGCCAAACTCAAATGGGAATTCACAAAGTGCTTTTGTATTTCAGGAAAAAGAGAAAGAAAAAGGATTTGAAAAGAAAACAGATGTTCATAGAAAGGAATATTCAGTTTGCAGTTTTAAGTAATAGATTTGTATGTAGGTGAGGATTCTTTCACTTGACTTACTCTATGGATTTAACAAATAGAATAAAGTTTATATTAAAACAGAAAAAAAATGAAATCTTGAATATTAGAGATACTTTCAATTTTGGATTAAGAAAGCAAAATTTAGTTAGGGAGAATTCCAATTTCAGATTAGGTCAGTTAAATCTTGTTTTGCTACCAAAAGAATTTTGAGGTCAGAATTGAATTTTGAAAAAGAAAATACAATGTAAGGAAAGTTATACTTAACCCTTTTGTAGGCAGATAATTTTTAATCTTTATAGAGTAGGTTAATTATTTTCAAAAAATTTGTAAACTGAGAGTATGTTCAAACAAGTCAATTAATCATATATAAAAAAACCTCAACAAAGCATGATAATTTGGTCAGCAATTGTATGTAATAGTATAATAGCATAAAAACAAAGCCCTAACTTGTAATTATATTTTGCAAAACAACTTTTACACAATCCTACATGTCAATGAGGCCTTCAAGCAGTGTTTCCACATGCTAATATTGAATTCATCAATTAACAACCAATAAGAATAATGCCTTACATTGAGCTACAGCCAGAACAACAAAAATGTCACTCTGCTTATGTAGCATTGGGGACAAAAATGTTGCTTTTCCAGCAAAAGAGTTAATTTAGATTTTTTAAAAATCTGTATAATTTCTGTTTGGATTATATATTAATTGACACTTTTTAGAATTGAAGTTTAGTATCTGTATTTTCCAACTCCTCTACATATGCAGGATGTGATACAAGGTTAATTTTTTAAAATGAAGTTTAACAGGTTTGAATTTAGAGTTTTCCTTCTTGGAAGACCAGTTGCTATACCAAGGTTAAAGAGCCCAGTCTGCCTTACTATTGATCCATACCTGGATTTATACCTTTCAAAAAAGTATTAGTACAATTAGTACTAAGTGAAATGCAAACAGCCTCAACATGGATTTGAACTTGGTCGTCAGGTCTATTTCCTATGATAATAGCCATTACACTTTGAGTGCATCAAAGTGCAGTATCATTTCCATATTTATCTTTCATATGTAACTTAAAACTGAAATTTTGACTCTGAGTTTAGAATGCAACATATACAAAAACCCATGGAACCATAAGAATAAAATTTCTCATTATTTTCTAGTGTGATCAGCAAGGCTGTATTATCAATAGCTTAACTCTTTTTCACCTGCTAAAAAACTTCAATCCTGTGGTATCTTTGCTTCCGTGGTTTAAGTCACTGTGGATAAAATATTTCTTCACCAAAAGAATGAATTCAAAATATGACTTCTAACTACTTGAAAGTAAAATATTTTCTCAATTTCTCCAAATAGCAATCTTTTCTTCATATTTCTTAACTCTTCTAATTGCTTTGGTAGCATCTATAAATTATTTCTAAAGCCTTGTTTCTCAGTCCCTCTGAAAAAAAAAAATAACAAAGGCAGAGAATCTATTTAAATTTTTATTAGATAATTCATTTGGGCATGAATAAATGTTAATGTTCAAAAGAAGTGTCTGACTTTTTGTTTGATGACAGTCTATCTACCTGATGTTTTTGTGGAGTACACCTTCATTGCGGTTACTCCAAGATACACTCTCCTATCATAGAAGGGACCCTAATAAATTGATCTCTTAAGAGATAACTTGCATTTTTTGAATTGAATTACCATGACCAGAAAATCCAGTGAACACTTGCACATGACATATGGAAACACTGGACAGCTGTTTCCACCTTACTAGGTTTCATCAGCAGTGTATACAATTCCTCTACTTAAAAACGAAAATATACAATTTGTATTTTATTGAGATATTTGATGCTATATAACTTTAAATTCTTTGGATCAGAAGTAATTATGCGGGAGCAATAATATTTACTAAGAATTATTATTAGTTACTTGGAACCATATTACTGTGAGCAAATTTTTTGTATTAGATTGGAATACTTGATATCATTTAAGTGAGTGCAAAGCAAACTCTTAAAAAATAAGTACACAAGAAATGTAAAAAGGAGTGTACAATGAACATAATTCCTAAACCTCTTGGGATAAAATAATCCTAGATCGGTTGAAATGCCATATAAAAATTAAAAAATCTGAAGATCATGGGAAGTTGAAGTTTTTTGAAAGCATCAATTTCTCCATGTGTACATAGATGTTATTACAGTCTTATGGAACTGTGGAGGTGCCTGTGGTGTAATGGTTATCATCGTGGTAAATGGACATGGCGACACGAGTTCAAATCCTGGATGAGACTGATAGTATTTCACATAGCACTAATACCCTTGGGAAAGGTATGAATCCAATTATTCTCCCTCCAGCTATGGGTAAATAGTAGGACAGACTAGGTTCTTCAGCCCTGGAGGGGCAACTAGTCTAGGAGAAGGAAAATTCTGAATTCAAACCTGTTAAACTCCGCTTAAAAATTGACCTTGTGTCATATCCTGCTTGAGCGGAGGGGTTGGATAAATATGATTACAGTCTTATTGAACACTTTGTTCTGGTTTCAAACCAGATTACCATATTTTATAGAATATAATGCTCCTAGCTATTCCAGCATATAGTATTTTGAAAAAAAACGTTGTTTTCTGGTTAATGGAAGTTTTCTTGTATGTATAATATGACAGTCGGGTTTTTATCTCTCATCAGTTATATTGTTCTTCTTTAGATAAGATTTATTTGCCTGCAAAGTGACTGAGAACATTTTTATTCAACTGATGCTACCAAATATTTTTACATTTAAATAACTTGAAGATTTACAAGTAATACACTCATGTTGTTGGCATTATTCATGCCTTGATGGCAATTGCATAAGAATGCTATGCGCTGTATTGAACAAATCCTGGAGGCAACATTCCACAAATTAGTAGCTGTATGGCCACCTTCTACCCATCTCAAAACTCATTCAAATTAGATGAATAAGACATGCGGGACACTCCTGAAGAAATAAGGATGAACTCATTGGACAAGCTAGTGTGGGGTGAATAGCGAGAACCTATCTACAACAGCTCTGTACTGATAATGGATGTAGCCTGGAAGACCAACTGGAAGTGATGGACGATAGAGACAAATGGCAAGAGATGGTCAGGGAAATCTGTGCTCATGGCATGTCAGGATGATGATGATAATTGTGTTATGGTCAGGATGATCCTAATTCTTCCACTCATTGAAAGTTCCCCCTGTTTTTTTTTCTCAGCTTTTTCAACTCTCTTGCAAGATCCAGGTATTTATCATTAATTGTACTTTATTTTGTTTTTATTAAATGGTTTGCTGGAATAGCAAAATCCACTGGATGACAAGTTCTTTCCTTGTAAGATGAAACTAGGATTAGAAGACTTTCAGAACCTTTCACCATGTATACAAACACATTTGGCCAGAAGTCATATATTCAATTTGGATTTATGGTAAAAGTGTCTTTACATTTAAAATACAACCGACATTTTACAAAGAATAAAATGGCATACAATTTTGTAAAACTTTTGGCATTTTAAATTCAGAGGACTGAAAAACAATATACTAACCAGTATTGAAACTGCTTTTCTGGTGGCGCAAGCTAAGTTCTTCATCTTCTGTTCTGCTCTACCATTTCCTCACTCATGAATTTAAATATAATTTGGGAAGGTCTACTACTTGGGGAGGGGGATACTAGCTATTTCGTTATTTTGGGTTTGTGGGGGAACATTGGGATTTTTACTTAGGCTGTTTTGTATTTTTGTTTTCTTAATGGAATAATTTTCACACAATCAGAAGACCACTTTATGAGACAAATATTACTAAGGCACATTATTTTATACACAAGATTTGTTGTTTAGATTTTAAACATAATTCTTGACCATGTTAAAATTGATAGGTATTCTCACTAACATGTTAACCAGCTTTAAATGTCAAATCTTTTTGTAATCATTGCATTGTTCTATCACTAAAGTCTGTTTTACAATGGCTACTTATTCCAACTGGTTTGCATATTTTTATTTGTTATTGATGTAGGAGGAAATATTTGGATTAATTTCCACATATTTTAAAAAGATTTCAAAGTATTAAGTAGTATGGCTTCTTCACAAAATATCAAAATAGTGTGTGAAAAAACAAAACAAAAAACATTATACAATGATAGAATGAAAACTAACTCATAATTTTATTAGGTATTTTGCCAAATATTAAAAAAAAACAACCACCATGTAAGCAAGATACTAAAATGTCTGCCTTAAAGAATATCTGTCTTTCTTTCTTTCTTTCTTTGTTTAATGGCATATCAACTTAGAATGTCTGTGTCAGCATGTATTAAAAATATGTGCTTTTATTTACTGCTAAAGGTGATCAGACAAAATGGGTTCTTCATGTAATTCTAAGGGATCAAATGTAAGGGTTTCTGAATTTAATTGAAGAAGAAACCAATCTCTTGTTCAGCCTCAGATTTTCTCTCCATCCTAAAAAAATAAAGAGAGTCTTTCAACCACAAGAAAAAGAGACCTGGGTCTTATTTTAACTTTTCCAACCACTACACAAAGATCTCTTGTCTTTGAAAAGGAAACATTTTATATTTGGTGCTGTCATACTGATTTTATTACATTCTGCTTCATTATCCTAGTAAAAATATATGAAACTCAAGAGAAGTTTTCTTTTAAACTACATACTATTCTTTATCCATCAAAAAGAGTGGGTTCTACATTTACAGATATTGCTTAAAGCTTGAAGTGAAAATGATGTTTTGACTCATAAAGGTTTTAATTAGATTGATTAAAGAATTAAATAAAACAGAATAATTCAGATAAAATATTTTTGATTGATGAACTATTTAACAACCAAGAAAATCATTCAAGATGCATTGTTTAACATTTTTATTTTTTTTATTGATTAGGCTGGATTTGTGAACGGATAATAAATTAATTTTCCTGACCTCTGAATTTTATATTCTAAATAAGATTGCTTACTCATTAAATTTTGAGGTTTGGATCTGCTAATATAGAAAATGAAATAGTTAATTTTAACTCAAAATAAAAGAAATTTCAGAATCTAAAACTAGACTAACAGTTTTTTCAAACTCTTTGTTGTGCATTGGTTACTTCTCAGTGAAGATGGCCAGTTTTTGTGTATGTTTGTGATTATATATATATATATATATATATATATAATGTTTGATGTCACTAGAATATCAGTTTAATCCAATTATGAAAGTTTTTAAAAAAACATTCTTTACATTTGCAAAACCCCTGATGATGGCCTATTAAAGATCCAAAAACACTCAGTACAATTTCAGTCAATAAATCAACTAATTCCAACCTAAAACCAAAGCACTTGTCAAGAAACTTGAGTGGATCCTAATAAAATTATATTGACAACAGGTCTTTATTATTCAATCAAAGTTGTTTAAATAAAGGGCTACCGTTTAACTTCACATACATGTGTGTATGTGTTTTGTATGAGTGTATGTGAGTGATTGATTTGTCATGTATATATATACACATATATCTATATTTTTGTATGTGTTACATATTGTTGTAATAAAATATCCGACATCTTCTCTTTCCTATGTGAACTTATTTATATAGAGAACTATATATAGTGAGTCCCAGATTCACCAGTGTCTTGCTTCAGAGATTAGTAATGTCTTAGTAATCTCTATTTATCCACTTATTGTACTCTCTATTGTAATCTCTGTTTATCCACTTATTGTACTCTCTATTGCCACAAACCTTTCTTTTATCTACTATGATGTTGGTTGTTCCTTCCACTCAAGTAACAACCTTGTATTTTGTAACCCTTTTCAAAGATACAGCACATATATAATCCATCTTATTGGACTGCCTTCAGTGAAAGAAATTCAGAGTTTATTGAATTAAGGGGAATTGCAGTAAGCATAAATAATTATTCTGTTTTATTTCTGTGTGAGAAAGGTATTGTAATGTAATAGTCCTTTTATTCAGTTCTATTTTATTGCCACTTGTCAGTGATTGCTACTTCATTAGGTTGTGAGCAGATGGTGCTTGAAGTATCTATCAGCATTGGTGAAGAAAGGTAGTCCGATAAATGATAAAATATTGACAACAAAAAATGTTAAACTAAGAATAATGCTGCACAAATAGAAAAAAAAATGAGAGAAAGCAGTATATAAAATAAATGTGATATTTTGCTTGACCTATGGATGTTGAAACGAGCTTGCACATCGTTATTGGAAGAAAGCTTTATTCACCTGAATAGTCAAAGGGAGCATTCTCTATTGGCTGTGTAAAATTTTATCACAGCCTTAATTCTTTCAGGCGTAAATTTCACTAATCTAAAACAATATTTTTGTTCCAAGTGGTTTTAACTTTCTCAAATGGTAGATAATAGACCTTTGGTGGGTGACACATTCTCATGGACCATTTTTTAAAAAAATTCAGTCGTTTTTAGTTCCAGACTTTTCATTGGCCATATTGATTTTATATGCCTTTCCTGAAGAAAAGATTTAATCCACTTTGCTTCCTTAGAAGATGCATTATGATCCAGAAAAAATTACTTCATCATCACAAAGACAATTTTGATGGACTTACAGGATTGTTTCATACATTTTGAGATAAACTGTTAACAATAAACTTATAAACTTACCAATTTCAATGTTATTTAGATAGACGCCTGTTCAACATGAAAAAATAATTTAACTGGTTAATACATCTTCAAATTAAAAAAAATGTTTTTAGTAAAGTGAAATTAATTGTAAAATATTAAAATCAAGGATTAGTTTTTCTACAAAAATATAGAAATTCATATTCTGAATTCTTCAAACTGTAACCATGTCTGTACAAACGTGTAGTTGCACCGCTTGGACTTAAACAAAATGCCTGGAGAAAAGGCCAGATAGGAACAAGGTAAGGATACTGCATGCTGTTTTGAACAAATCCTAGAAGCAGCACTTCACAAAACAGCAACTGTATGTCTGTATCACTCTCATCTCACAAAATGTCCAAGATGAGCTAAATCAGCAAAAATATACTTTCTGCTGACACTGGATATGGTGTAGAGGACTCGCAAAGATAGGTATTGATGGTAGGAGAGAGTCAAAGAAATCTGTGTAGTCAGCATGCCTTGATGATGAATAATGATACCTGTTGCAACCTAACAAAAGGTTACTGAATGCAGAATAACCAAAACGGAGGTTGGAAATAAAATCGAAATCTTTATAACATTAACAAAATAAAATACTTGCCAGCAGCAGCTCATGGTGACAACTTAGTATATTTCTCCCCACTCGCAATAGTGTCACATGTATTTATGACAAATGGGATATGCCCATTATGTTCATAGGTAGGGTATATAATAATACCACATTGAGTTATCTCACAATCCAACTTGAGGAATTAACTTTCATGTTAAATTTGGAAAAATAATCAAATAAGATCACTGTGGAAAATATAATGAGGCACAAGGATCATTAAATAAGTTTCCAGACTTTTTTCGTAAGAGCACTTTTATTGAGAGTACACGCATGAAACTCTAGTACCCTTCAAAGTAATCTCCTCCGGCTGCAATGCACTTGTTGTACCGTTTCGACAACTTCTGGAAGGCCCCATTGAAGTCCTCTTGTGTGAGCATGTCAATGACCTTCATCACAGCCTCTTTCATCTCCTCAATTGTCTCATAACGACAGTCTCTGAGCTTAGGGAATAACCAAAAGTCACAGGGAGAAAGGTCTGGACTGTAGGGAGGCTGAGGAACTGTCTTGATGCCCATCTTGGTCAAACAGTCTGCGAGAAGGATGGAGCTGTGGACTGGTGCATTGTCCTGGTGGAAATGCCACTGACCCGATTTGAAGAGTGCTGGCCTCTTCCCTAGGAATCTCTTCCTGAACTCCCTTAAAACCTTAACATAGTAACCCTAACCCTAACCCTAACCCTTTGGCCAATCAACTCTGGTGTATTGACTTCCCACACCTCTCATCATCCCTCACAGACTCCCTGCTTTCCTTGAATCTCTTATGCCACTCAAAAACTGATGCTCGATTCATGCAAGATGGTTGAAAAGCAGTCTGAAGCATTCCATACATTTCTGTGGCATTTTTTCCAAGTTTAAAACAGAATTTTATTGCATATCGTTCTTCTAAAGAGTCCTCATGTCCAGATTGCATTTTTGAAATTCACCAGCTGTGATAATCAGGTTTTAGTTGGGTGCATTCCAATTGCTGCTGTAGCTGTTCATTTGAACCAGAAATCATAAAAATTGGTGTATAGCAAAAACATACCGAATTTTCAAGTGTTTATACCAATTTTAAATGCCAGTACAAAAAAGTCTGGAAACTTATTGAAGGCACCATGTAATTGAACACATTATTGAATATTGATTAGTTGAGTTTATGCTAAAACTTAGTGATTTCATTTCTTTGCCTAAAATCACTTGTATAAAGACATGTTAGTAAAGTGGCAAAATCTTATATCAATAAAGGAGTTACTAGCAAAAGAAAATATTGTCAGGTAATTGTTACTGTATACTTAAATTTTAAAATGATTGTGAACAAGATGCTTTATTGCTCAGTTGGCAAAGACCTTTAATATAAAATGCAATTTTAGTATACCGCCATACCAATGATTTTTAGTTCAGCAATACCAAGACATTTGATACAATGTGATGTTTTAATACTTTTGTTTTTTTAATTTTCTAAGTTCATGTTAGATGTCAGTAAATATGTCTATGTAAATCAATACTTTTCTCTGGATGTGTGTGTGTGTTTGCATGTGTGTGTGTGTGTGTGTATATATATATATATGGGCTTGCTGTCAAGTCAATCAAAAAAGAGCAAGGCAAAATTTAGTGCGACCCAGGGAGAGTGATATCTTTCAAAAGACAGAGGGTCAAAGCTTGAGTACACAATATGACAACCAGTTTAAAAGACAGGTCAGCACTAAACTTCAGTCTGTGTTACATGAATACACTGGTGTGTGATGTTGCCTGTAGAATATTCCACAGAGCACATTTCAAAATAATAATTGAGCATTGCTTTCATTTCAAAGAAATCCTAGCTTGCGAGCTAAATCAGAGAAAACCAGTTCAAGAGGTCATACTTTTTAAAAAAATTTTTAGTTTTAAGAGTGACATTCTAAAATGGATCTATTCTCTTAAAGTGTAATTGTACTACTCATCCTCATCTCTATTATAAAGGCGTATCAGTGGGAGTTTGAATATGCTGGCTGTATCCAATTCAAAAACTCTATCAGAGGTGTAACTCCAATTCTGGAGGCTTGGGGACAGCAGGGTACCCCTTCATTGTGCTTTAATTTAGGTCCACTCAGACCTGGTGTGGTTGTACTTATTGGGGTCCAAATTATGGGGCAAATAAATCTTTAGGCAACACCCCACAAAGCAGCAGTTTTACGGACACTTACCTCCTATCACAAAAATTATCAAAGTTACATAAACCAGACATGCAGGACACTGCTGGAGAAGCAGGGATGAGCTCATAAATGATGTTCTCCTATGGATCCCTTCACATGGCCAAGCAAAAGCAGGGCAACCAGCTTGAACCTACATAAAGCAGCTCTGTGAGGATACGGGATGTAGCCCTGAGGACCTGCCAGAAATGATGAACGATTGAGAGGAGTGGCGAGAGAGGGTCAGGGATATCCATGCTGGCAGCACGACAAGATGATGAGATCTGTTTAAAAATTATTTGTATATTCAGTAAGAATACCTGATGCCATAGGACTATAAATTATTTGTATAAAGCATAGTTACAAGAAGCTATAATTGTTTATTAAGGATTCTTATTAGCTGCATAAAAGCAAATAATTGTGCAAAAAAATAATTTTTATTAAATTGGATTAGTTGCAATCATACAACTTTATACAAATTACTTTTATTCGCTCAAAATATTTGATATATAACAATGTGCAAAAAACTCTGAAGAAACAACTAGACAAAAAAATGAAATATATATGTATAACGCAATTCTCAAACTTTGCAACTTGATAATATATATGCATTCACACTCATCTTGATAATTAGAAATACCTATTAAATGCCACATAACGAGAACTTACTTTTTGGGCTAATAATTATACTAAAAATGCTATAAATAGTTATTGAACAAAATGGCTGCCAAATACGATCTTTAACAAGTATTAAGAATATTTTTAAGCTACAAGTGATTTCAAATTGACCACTATTCCAATTCCATTTTCACATCAAACAAAAATGTTTTATTGCTTAATAAAAATTCTTTGCCAAATATAAACTGAAAACATCAATATTGCAAGGCCTCCAAAGAAATAGATTCGAAGATGGCCATACTAGGTTTATAGAATGCCAAAACTTTGTAGGTAACTAGGCAATTTTTAACTTCATTAATCGAGTGGTATCCTTGTTATTGATTAAATTTACTATGAGAATTAATTTTTTTTATTGTGGACTTTTGTCCTCATCTTGGTAGTTTTTTTTTGTTTTTCTCACTATGTTTCGGCCAAATTTCACCTCTGGCCTTCTTCAGGTGATTAACCACGACCTCGGATAGGAATGCTGAGTCTTGTAACCATATCCCCAGTAATTACAGCATTCCATAGTTTCATTTACTATAGCATTCATAATCATTTTAGCATGGTTTAATTTTCTTTCTTTGTTTAATGGCATATAAACCTTCATAGGTTATTTGAAACCAAATCCATCCTTGTAGATGAACATTACTGGTACAGTTTAACTCATAATTGATGGAGAAAGAGTGTTCATACCTTACCTCTGGGCATTTGTCCTAACATGAATGAAATCCACACTTGCTTTCTATGGCGTCACACTTTAGCCACAATGCCATGGAGACCCCTCCCTATTTTTGAAAGAGAAGGCTGCAGGATGCATGCTAGCCAGAAAAAATGGGCAATTCAAACATATGAGATAAAATAATTTATCCCCAGGGTTAGAATTAACAATTAACTGAATTTTACTTTAATTCAAGATTCATTTTAAGCATCTAAAAATACTAGTTTCTACAATTAGTGTTTGTATTTCATCCCTCTATATAATTATTACTCCATTGCTTACACTACATTGTGGATGAATTGACAAGATCTCTTTACACATGTTTAGTTTTTTTTCTTTGTATAAATAAACATTGATATCTACAGGAGGAAATCCCAATGATCTAGTAGGTAACTTGACATTTTAGTGAGAAATTTCAAACTCCAGTTGTGTTATTATATAACCTTTCAGATTAATACCCTTGGGAAAAGAATAAAATTCCTTATCCCTCTAGCTATTGGTTAAATGGTACCATTACTGTTCTTCTATAAGGATGGCTTTCATATGAAATAAACCATACAGGTTGATATGCCATTAAACAAAGAAACCAAACCAAATATCCAAAGAGAAGGTTACTTAGTTTTGTGGTTCAGATGGCTGGGGCCATAGACTACACTGACAGCATCTTTGCAGAAGAGTAATACCTACCCCGACAAGTGTCCTGAATATGACACGAAACAATCTGATAGTGTGGCTCCAGTTGCTGGAGCTTTGGGGAATGCAGAGTACCCCTTCATTGCTATCACTCTCAGGTCAACTCTGGCCTGGAGAAGTAGCACCTGGTAGGGTCCTATCTTAGAATAGAATTGTTTGACATTTTAACTGAGTGCAAACAAAGGACTTATGCTAAATTGAATTGTTTGAAATAGAATTGTTTGATCATTTAACTATGTGTACATACAAAATGTGTTTACAAATCTTATATGTTTAATATATATGTAAAAATAGGATTTGGCTTTAAATAACTAACAATGGTTGATGTGCTATAAAACCAAACCAATCCAAGCCAAAGTTAGTTTTGAAACATCTACAACTGTTGATTGTAAATGTAGCGACATTGTCTCTGTTAATTCTCATCAAAGTTCAGCAGCAGTAATATTGTTATCACCATGCTGTGATAAATTCCTTCCCATGATGTCGTTCTTTGAGTTTTTTTATTCACATTTACAGTCACCACAGTATTACATAAAATGCTAAGTAAAAAGTAAATAAAGTTGGCGACCTTAGTCGAGGATGACCTGAAGACTCCCTTTTCAATAGCTACTACACCAAGGTGTAGGGGAGGGCACTACTCTCTTCCCTCGATTGCTCCACCTTACCCTTGATATGTACCTTATATTGCTGAGTGTTAAGCAAGGAGGTATCAAGTACCATTTTTTAATTATTAGGTATGACGTGACTGGGGATTGAACCCAGGTCTCCCAAACCATTGGTGTACACTCTACCCACTATGCCAATGAAGACAATATGTAGATGTAATTATGATTGAAAGGTTCTCATCAAAGTTTGCAAGTTTACCTGGTCTTGATGTAATGATTAAGTGATACTGGAAGTATACAATATAATTCTCTCAATTTTATTTCTACCTTATTAACAGGGGCTGTAAAATATGCTGACTGCATCTCTGCAAGAGTGAAAGACCCCTCCCTCCACTAACAAGTGTCCTGGATATGACACCTGATCAGAGAGCCATAAAATCAAATGAACTAATGCTTGAAACCATTTGAAAGCAAAGAAATTATTCATGTTAAATAAGTAAGTAAAGTTGTCTCCCTTTAGTCAAGGGCAACCGGAAGGCTCCCTTTTCAATAGCTACTACACTGAGGTGTAAGGGAGGGTGCTACTCCTTGATATGTACCTTATATTGCTGAGTGTTAAGCAAGGATGTATCAAGTACCATTTTTAAAGTCTTTGGTATAACGTGACCTGGGATTGGACCCAGGTCTCCTGGACCATTGTCGAACACTCTACCCTTTAGGCCAATGAGCCGGTTATTTGTCTGCAAAGAAAATATTCATGTTAAATACAATGATTAGTATTCAGTAGCAAGGCTTGAAAACCTTTAACTATATGCAAATAAATGATTCCTATTAAATTACATAGGAATATTTGAGAAATAGAATTTCTAATATTAAATAGTGTTGTATAGAAGACCTGATACCCACCTGTATAAAATGGACTATTATTTTTAAATATGAGCTTTGACAGTGTTGGCCCGGGCCTGCAATCCTATCCTTGTATGTTTTGTAAAATTAACCCTTCACATTGTAAATTACAATTCAAGTCATCATTCCAATATCCCATCACAGTAACGCTACCATAAATTGAAACCATTTAAATCTGTGCAAACAAATAAACTTGTTTGAAAATAAAGTTAGCGCCAAACTATTTGATCACAAACAAATATATATATCCAGGATTGGGCATCAAAAAACCATCAAAGGTTTGATATGCCATTAAATCAAATAACCTAACCTCAACATTACTAAGGAGGTATACTCGTGGTGTAATGGTTAAAGTGCTGGATTGTGGAATCGCAGAAAGTGAGTTCAAACTCCAGTCATGCTATATGTTCGCTTTCTGACAAATACACTAAGGAGAGCTATGAACCCCCTTATCCTCCCAACTATGGGTTAAATATACCCCTACTGTTCTTCTGGAAGGATGGATTTGACATTAAATAACCCAAGAAGATTGATATGCCATTAAACAACAAAACAAACAAACTCAACATTACCAACTAATTTGTTTTAGAATGAATCAGAAAAGAAAACAAGGAAAAACATTTGCACTGAAACACTTGAAAAGAGGGACTTTAGGAAGTAACTCTGCCACACTAGATTTATCATCATCACAGATTTCCTTGACTCTCTCAGGCCACTCATCCCAATCACCTATCACTTCAGGCAGATCTTCCAGACTACATTTTGTGTCCCTAAAGAGCTGTCATAGATAAGTTCTTGTTGGTCGGCCAACACTGGCATGTCAATGTGTAGGGGTCCATAGGAAAACATCACATTTGAGTCTGTCCTTGCTTCTCCAGCAGTGTCCTCATATCTTGTTTGTCTTATTTGGATGGTTTTAGAGATAGGAGGTAGGTGGCCATACAACTGTGGTTTTGTGGGATGTTGCTTCCGGGATTTGTTCAGTAGAGCTTGTAGCATTCTTGTACAATTCTTGTCTAGGTTTTTCTTTATGTGCTTCATCAGCATCCATGTGTTGCATCCATTCAGTAGAATTGACACAACTGCTGCTTCGAAGAAATTCTGTTTTTTTTATTGGATAGTTTAGACTTTTATATGATCAATAGCCTATCAAAAGCAGTTGATTTCTTTGCTAGGCACATATTGATGTCATTTTCAGTAGATGAGACACTGCTACCGAGGTAAGTGAACTTGTCCTCTAATTTCAGAGAACCACCAATTAGACTGGAGATGTCTCCTTTTTGAATAAAACGCATATTCTCTGTTTTGTCTGCATTCACGATAAAATCAATGCCTCCTGCTGCCTGCTCCTGGCATTGCAGCAGGGTTGAGGCTTGGGTAGGTATATTTGCACAAAGCACTACCTCATCTGCATTGTCTATGGACTAGATTTATACAACACCAAAACTTTCCAAGTCAATGGGTCATTTATTTTACTTCATTCATCAAGAAGTATCCAAACTATTAACTGAATTTAGTATAACATGCATAATTAATTTGGCATGATTATACAGAAGAAAAAACTAGATTTTTATCAATTCTATCAATGGCTTGCTGTTAAAAGATATAGAAATACAATATTGTAATTTTGATAACAGAAGTGCAAAGGAAAATCTTAGATTAATATTTTAGCTAATAGTTTTAAGAGCACAATGCAACTGAATTCAGTTGTTTTTATTTAGAGAAAGGAAAATTTGATTTTTAGCCAGATGCATTGTAAAGTCTGCAAAGTGTAAATATATGATTCAGTAATTCATAAGAGCAGACACTTGAATTTCTTAAAAATACTTTTAAAAAAATGGAAATAACTTAAACTAATTTTAATTAGTTTATAAAATATTTAGCAAATGTGTATTTAATAATTTTAGAGTTTGTATTCCTCATGTTGATTATGAAAAAATATTTTTTCTTCAACACCAGCTTTTTCTCCAACCTCACTTTTTAGCTTTTATTTGATATAATTGAATTATTATTTTAAAGTTTTATTATATTCCAATAGAACAGAACAGGAGTGAGAAATTTGATGAGTGTACTTACATTGTGGCTACATAGGGAGGACTTTACCATTAATTGGCCTATGAGTAATAACGTTTTGATAAAATGATTTGAACACTGATACATCAGGTAGGAAAGCATAATAAGAGATTGTCCTATCAGCGAAGCATAGAATATGTGGTGCCTTCAATAAGTTTCCAGACTTTTTTTGTACAGGCATTTAAAATTGGTGTAAACTCTTGAAAATTCAGTATGTTATTGCTATACATCTTATGAGATGACTGACCAATTTTTATGATTTCATGTTCAAATGAACAGCTACAGCAGCAATTGGAATACACCCTACTAAAGCCTGATTGTCACAGCTGGTGAATTTCAAAAATGCAATCTGACACTTTAGAAGAACGGTATGCAATAAAATTCTGTTTTAAACTTGGAAAAAATGCCACAGAAATGTATGGAATGCTTCAGACTGCTTTTTGACCATCTTGCATGAATTGAGCATCAGTTTTTGAGTGGCATAAGAGATTCAAGGAAGGCACAGAGTCTGTGAGGGATGATGAGAGGTGTGGGAGGAGTAAGTAAGTCAATAGACCAGAGTTGATTGGCCAAACGGTTAGGACTACTATGTTGAGGTTTTAAGGGAGTTCAGCAAGAGATTCCATCGGGAGAGGCCAGCACTCTTCAAATTGGATCAGTGGCATTTCCACCAGGACAATGCACCAGTCCACAACTCCACCCTTGTCACAGACTATTTGACTAAGATGGGCATGAAGACAGTTCTTCACCCTCCCTATAGTTTAGACCTTGCTCCCTGTGACTTTTGGTTATTCCCTAAGCTCTGAGGCTGTCATTATGAGACAATTTAGATGAAAGAGGCTTTGATGAAGGTCATTGACATACTCACACTTGAGAACTTCCATAGGGCCTTCCAGAAGTTGTTGGAACGGTATAGCAAGTGCATTGCAGCCGGAGGAGATTACTTCAAAGGGTACTAGAGTTTCATGTGTGTACTATCGAAAAAAGTCTGGAAACTTATTTAATGATCCTCGTACATTGTCTGTCTCTCCTACTGGAGGCAAAGAACCCCACTCAAAAAAAAAACAGTGTCCTTGGTATGATACTGAACTGCATTTAGTGAAGAGGCTCCAGTTCTGAAGCTCTGGGAAGTATGAAGTCATCCACTCATTGCCATGACTTCCTGGTCCAGTTTACCCTAAGTAGTAGTATCTGTTAGGGCCTCATCTATAGGTCAAATAGATCTGCAAATTATTTATATTACGAATACTTACTATAATATTATTGTGTGCCCAAAAGCTTAAACTCCACAAAAAATATAAATGTACTATGTACATAATTCCTTAACCTCCACACATAAAAAATAAATAGTTTGGTATCATACCTAAGAAGCCTCTTTATTTTTGGTGATCAGGACTTTGCTTTCTGCAAGGGATACAATCATCATCATCATCCAAGATTTACTGACCAGGCAGTTGAAAAATGTGACATTTGTAAAGTTTAATTGTCTTGGTGTTGAATGTATTAAGGTTATTTAAAATACACAATCTGAGGTTTTCTTGCTGAAAACCCACTTCAGATTCAAAAGAGATAATGAATTAGAGGACTTTGTGCTTGTCATGGCACGAGTGATGAGATGTTAAATGTTTGTAATTTTACAGAGTGTTTTAATTTATGTAACTGTCATATAAAAAGTGGACAAAAAGTCTTGAGATTTGTTTCTCTGTGAAAGTCTGAAATTATAGAACAGATTTCAAGTGAAAAATTTGAGAATCTATTTTGGAAGAAAATTTCACTGTGGTGTAAAATGAGCCATTAGTCAAGACCCAGATAATGACAATAAAATTTGTAACACAACAACTTGTTTGAGAAGAGTCTAATTAAAGTCAAATTAATTCCAGCAATTAATAATCTAATTAGTTTTCATGAAATAAAAAAAGATATAAGTGAACTGAATTCGTGGAGAGAAATACATTTACTGGCAAAAAAAGTTTTGTTATTTAATTTTTCAAAAGAAATTTTTGATGTGTTCCCATTGCATAGATTTAAATCAACAAATCCACAACTCTAGTAGTGACTATGGAAACTTTTTTTGTGCATATATTACTTAATTTACTCAATTTTCCTGTCCCTGGGACTTGGAATATTCTAGCAGTTCACTCTTGAAGAGGTGGTTAAGACCCCACCAACAAAGAATATCTTGGGAATGACAATAAACTGCTATTGATGGTGATCAATGGAATGTGGAATACCCCTTCATTCCCATTATTCCCAGGTCTACTCTACCTATTAGAGTCTTTGTAAAAATGTAAATAAGTTAAGTAAGTAAGTTAGCAACCATAGTCAAGGGCGACTCAAAGGCTCTCTTTTCAATTGCTACTACACCGAGGCATAGGGAAGAGTGCTACTCTTTTCCTCAGATTACTTCACTTACCCTTGATCCATACCTTATAATGCTGAGTGTTAAGCAAAGAGGTATCAAGTACCATTTTTTGAGTCTTTGGTATGACTTGACTGGGGATTGAACTTCAGTCTCCCAAACCATTGGTGCACACTTTAACCATTATGCCAATCTATTTATTAGCATGCAAAAAAGTAATTCTTCAGTTTGTAAGCATAAAATAACCGTAGATGGTTTGGTATGCCATTAAAATCAATTGATCTATCAATAGGTTGTTTAAGCAATACTGCTAATCTCTAAAAAGTAATTTTGGTTGGGTTGGGTTTTATGGCATATCAACTATTGTCGGTTGTAAATACAATTAGTAGATAACATTTTTAAACAAGCCCGAGTTAATTTTTTGTGCACCGCTAAATAGTTTCAAGTATTTCTCTATAACATGAATAATTTTATTGACTATTAATCATTTGTTTGCATGCAGTTAAGTGGTCTAAGAATTTTATTTCTAACAGTTTGATTTAACATGACATTAGTTTACACATAGTTTAAATGGTCAAACAGTTCTATTTGACCCTATCAGGAGCTACTTCTTTGCATCATAGTGGACCTAGGTGCAAAGGCAATGAAGGGGTACTCCATATTCCCCCAAGGCCCCAGGCTGGAGCCTTGCTATCAGATGGTTTCATATCATATCCAGCACACTTGGTGGAGGGGGGAGGCTCTTAACCTTCTGCTGAGATGCACTCAGTGTATTCTATAGCCCCAGTCGACAGGGCAGTAAAAAGTTATTTTACATTGTCACTGGATAATAAAACTTATTTAGTTGGGTTGGTTAGTTGTTTGGGTTTTATGGCATATCAACCTTTGTAGGTTATTTAATGCCAAATCCATTTTTATATAAATAATCAGTTCTATTTCAAACAATTAAGTTTATGATAAGTATGCAGTTTAAATGTAAGTACAGTTTAATTGTCAAAAACTTTTCTATTTCAAGCTTTTCAGTTTAGTCAAGCAGTTCTAATTCAGCTAATTCAGTTTAATATAAGTATAGATTTTGTTTACACATAGTTAAATGTCAAAACAGTTCTATATTAAACAATTCATTTTAGTGTTAGTATATTTTCAATGTCAAAAACAGTTCCATTTCAAACAATTCAATTTAGCATAAGTACGCAGTTTAAATATAAGTACAGTTTACTTGTTAAAAATATTTCTATAACAAGCTATTTATTTTAGTCAAGCAGTTCTAATTCAGCTAATTCAATTTAGTATTAGTACAGATTTTGTTTACACACAGTTAAATGTCAAAACAGTTCTAGTTCTATCCTAAACAATTCAATTAAACATAAATATGTAGCCCAAATGCAAAAATCAGTATTGTAAAGGAAGCACGGTTTAGTTCTATTTAACCCATAGATAGGTCTACCACACTGAGTCAGAGTGTACCTGGGAGCGATGGCAATAAAGGGGTACTGTGCATTCCCCAAAGCCCCAGCTTTACTGGAACCTCACCATTAGATTGTTTAGTGTCATAACTGGACACTCGTTAGTGGGGGTCTTACCCCTCTGCAGAGAAGCAGTCGGTGTATTCTACAGCCCAAACCAACTGGGTAATATTTAGTTGGGATAATGCAGCAAATTATCAAAACTTCAGTTTTGATCAGGTCATTCTCTCTCTCTCTCTACACTGTCACACTTTCTCTCTCCTTACACTGCATATCACTCTTTCTCTTTCTCTCTCTTTACTCAGCATGTCACTCCCTCCCACTTTAAACTGCATGTTTATCTTTCTCTCTTTACATAAACACCCTATCTCTCTCACTTTGCACTAAATGTCACTCTCTCTCCTTTCACTGCATTTCTCTCTATCTCTCTCTCTCATTTTGCACTGCATGTTACTCTTTCTCTCCTTGCACAACATGTCACCTTTTCTCTCTCTCTTTCTCTTTAAACTACAAGTCCCTTTTTCTCTCTCTCCTTACTCTGCATGTCACTCATTCTCTCTCTCTCTCTCTCTTTACTCTGCATTTCTTTCTCTATCTCTTTCTCTCTCTTCTTGCGGTGCATATCACTCCCTCTCTCATTGTAAAGCATGTCACTCTTTATGTCACACTTTATACTGCATTTCTCTCTCTCTCTCTCTCTCTCTCTCTCTCTCCACTTACATAGAATGTCACTGATTCTCTCTCTCTCTCTCCTTGCATTGCCAGTCATTCTTTCCCTCTCTCTCTACAATTCATCTCACTGTTTCTCTCTCTTTCTCCTTCTACAGTATTTATCTCTTCCTCTCTATTTCACCTTTCATTGAATGTCACTCTTTCTCTCTCTCCTTACATTGCAAGTCAAACTCTCTCCCTCTCTACAATTCATGTCTCTTTCCTTACACTACATATCACTCTTTCTCTCACTTTTCTCACATTGCATGTTAGTCTCTCTCTCTCTCTCTCTCTCTCTCTCTCTCTCTCTCTCTCTTCAATATATGTCTCTCTCCTTACACTACATGTCCCGCTTTCTCTATCTCTTCACAAACTACATTTCTCTCTCTCTCTCTCTCTCTTTCCTTACACTACATGTCACTCTTTCTCTCATTTTTCTCACACTGCATATCACTCAGTCTCTCTCTCTCTACAATACATGTCTCCCTTTCTCTAACTCTTCTCACTTTGTATGTCTCTCTCTTTGTTTCTCTCGTTCACCCTACACTGCATTTCTCTCTTTCTCTCTCTTTACACTGCATGTCACACTCTCTCTCCCTCTCTACATTGCATGTCACACTCTCTCTCTCTACATTGCATGTGACCCTTTCTCTTCTGCTCTACACCACATATCACTCTCTCTCTCTCTCTCTCTCTCTCTCTTCATCTCTTTCTTTGCACTGCATGTCAGTCTCCCTCTCTACACTGCACGTCACTCTCTCTCTCTCTCTCTCTACACTGCACGTCACTCTCTCTCTCTCCCTCTCTACACTGCACGTCACTCTCTCTCTCTCTCTCTCTACACAGCATGTCACACTTTCTCTTTCTACACATGTGCATGCATTCCTTCTCTCCCTCAAATGGTCCTAGTCTGTTTTTGTCTCACAGACATTTTCTTACTCCCTTCATTCATTTTACTGTTTCTTCTTTCTTGTAACTTTTCTCAGGAACTATCTCATATATTTCACAATACAAAAGTTGTACTAAATTTGACTAAAGAAATACAGTCAAACTAGCATTTAATAGTGATACAGCACATTTTAGAGGTAGATGAAAGAGTAAATATTGGTTTTGATTTGATCACTTGAAGGTATTTAAATCTCTTCTCAAAAGATCAGGTTTTGGTTCTGTTTTATTCCTGCCCGCGACACAAGGCTCATAATTTGCATTAGTCATTTTCTTCATGAATTAACAAAATTTCTCACAAACTAGAAAGAAAAAAAACTTGTCTTCATTTTTTTTAAAATCTGAAGGTGAAAAATAGAAAAAAAAAAGGGATTGTCTAGGGTCTCAAATTAATAAAATATTACTGACAGAATGAATAGAGCTATTCTCTTATTAAAATTTAATCAGTTTTATAATGGTATATTTAAAAGGCAATTTGACTTGGATATTTATTAATATAACTAGACTCCCCATGAAACCATTGAGTTCCTATTATAACAATAAACTGTTAAGATAAGTAGATTTGACTTAGTTGTGTTTGAGTCTCATTATACATAACAGCCCATTTGGCTGGGGCTGCTGAATATGCTGAATGCATCACTGCAGGGGATAAGACACAAAACTGCATCTGATGGTGAGGCTCCAGTCTTGGAGCTTTGGGGATTGTGGAGTATCCCTTTATTGATTTTATTACCAGGTTCACAATGATTCAAAGTGTTTGAAAATGTTAGGGGCTCATCAGTTGGTCAAATAGAAATATTTAATCATTTTTTATGATTGAAACCAATGAACTGTTTGCAATCCAATGACTGTTGAATCATTAGAATTACATAGTAATAATTAAATTTGTGCACCTCAAATAACAAATAAAATTACTAGTGTTAAATAGTAACACTTGAAACCATTTAAATGTGGGCAACTAAAACTATTGCTGTTAGATAGCAATACGTAAAACCATTTAACTGTGTGCAAATAAAACTATTCTTGTCAGTCATACTGTGTGCAAACAAATGAGCTCTGACTCATTTAAAAATTGTAAGCAGTAAACTATTTTTTGACAAATCATTTATACTTAATATATGTGTATAAGCAAGATTTGGCATTAAATAACCTACAATAGTTGATATACCATAAAACCAAACCAAACCAAATCATTTCTATTTAATATATATGTATAAAAAGGATTTGGCATTAAATAACCTCCATTGGTTGACATACCATAAAACCCAAACAAACCAAATCATATATATTTAATATATATGTATAAAGAGGATTTGACATTAAATAACCTACAATGATTGATATGCCATAAAACCAAATCATATGTATCTAATATATATGTATAAACAAGATTTGGCATTAGATAACCTAGAAGGGTTGATATGCTGATGTTGTATTTTGGCCTTCGATCTGGCCAAAAATGCCATTCCAAGGTGATGCACTGGAAGGAAGTGACATATTCTAATGGCAGTTATGAGAGGAAATCGCGTGGGCGGAAATTGACTGACGAAATGGGATGAGGTAAAAAAATTCCCATGGTACACTCATAGACTGATTCACCGGAAGAGAGTGACCCGTGAACTGCATGACAGTTATTTCCGCTTGATGACGATCAAATATGCAATTTCAAAGATCGAGTAGCCGACTGAGTGGGCGTTGAACGATTATATAACTCAGTCAAGACAGAAGTCAAGACAGTTACAGTTAGAGATCGAACGGAGTTATAGACGATTTGTGGGAGGGAAAGCCACACAAGGCCGAAGGGGCTCAGGGCCCCCAATTGAGTTGGGGTCCAGAGAAGTTGCTGATAAGATGCAGTAAAGAAAGCCATCACCCAGCAGAGTGGGCCTCGGGGCCTCCGGTTAAGCATCTGGAGAACGAGAAAGACTCTACGCTGACGGCCATAAGACTGGGGTCAAAATATTGCAGTTTCTGTTCAGTCTCCAGCTCCTTCTCACACGCAAGCTTTGAGTAACGCTTTTTGAACCCTTTACAAATAAAGCGAGAGGTATATTTTGTTAAAGAAGTCTTCCTGCATCTGTTTATTTATTGTGTCGTTATGATACTTCATATGAGAATATAACACTGAAACATTCAACCAACTGACCATCAGTACACAGAACTTTCAGTTTGTATATCAGACTTTGCCTTGGCAATATTCATTTCAAATGAGGATTCATCCTTTGTTTTCTATCATCATCATCATTGTCAAATCATGCTGACAATACAGATTTCCCTGAATGACTCTCTCCATCCATCCTTCTCATCCATCACTCCTGGCAGGCCTTCCAAACTACATCCTGTATCTGTACAGGGCAGATGTAAATAAATTCTTGCTAGTCAGCCAACACAGGCACACTCATGGGTAGACGTCCATAGAAGAATGTCATGTATGAGTGTAGAATCACATAACACTTACCAGCCAATGGGTCCCAACTAGTGTCCTGTTGGCAAAAAAAAAAAAAAACTGGCTATAACTCAATACAGACCCTGTGGCTACTATTCAATTGAAGCCAATATTTATACACAGATATATCCGCTCAAAGACCAGCAGCCAATCACAACCCAGAGAATGGACTGGCCCACGTACTTACAACAGAATGTCCCCAATGTGCCTTGTAATAGTTCTCCTCTTTCGAGAGTTCAGTTTTACATTTACCTCAGCTTGTTACACTGCTGAGTGCTGACTCTGACAATTTACCAAATTCCATATGGTGCTGCAAACAGGATTCATGAAACCTGAAGATTGGGAACACTACCTCATCAAAGTGGGGATCCCCACGGACTCATCCATAATCCTTACAGCAACATTTGCAGGAGAGAAGGTGATGGGGGAGAGCTTACAGATGCTGGATCGATCTATATTGAAAGAGCTGGAAGTCACATCAATGGGAGAAGCCCTGTGCATCCATAATCAGGCTGAGAAGGTCACTTCCCAGAAAACCTCTACTAGGTCACCAGCAGCCAAGCTTCCCCAGGTCAACCTTGAAATGACCCCTCAACAATTCAGAAAATTCCAAATCGGTTGGAAAGTCTTTCCCAAAATGACAAACATGCCAAGATCTCAAACCAATATCCATCTGTACAATTGCACTTACAAGGATGTGCCAAATGCTATAGTTAATATGCACTGTAACTTTTTCACCAATGATCCTGACAAACCACCTGAAATGGTAAAAGCATTCATCACACAGAGGTCAAATTCTATCATCCATCGGCTGGTTAGAATTATTATGATTCTACATTGAGTTCATTCCAAATTCTTCAGCAATGTCCCGCATGTCGTGTTCATCTTACTTAGAGATAGGAGGTAAGTAGCCTCACTGATGATGTTTCATGGGGTGCTGTTTCGAAGATTTGTTCAAAATAGCTCATAGCATTCTTGAGTAGTTCTCATCAAGCTTTATCTCAATATGATTTGTTAGCGTCTATGTGGTGCATCCATACAGTAATATTAACACAGCCACAGATTAGAAGAAGAAACCCCGTTTGTTTGATTAGAGTGATCAGATTTCCATATGATTGATAACAAATCGATAGCAGTCCGTCTCTGCTTGACGTATTTCTATATGTGACCAAGATTTTTTTATATATTTCTGCATATAACCCAGAAAAAAATGCATATTGTAGAGTAATTTTCATTTGAGCAATATATTCAAATGCTCTAATGTGTTTGAATTTGTAAATTCAGCAGTTAATAACTGCTCGAATACTAATTTTGTAGTTGGACCGTTACAGTCCCCTTGTGGCTATAAAAACAAGTCACAAATTGCAGTCAGCTTCTTTTTGCTTATGGCTTTTGGCTTTAGCTCTTTGTCTTTTTGCCTTAAGCCTCCCTTTGGCTCATTAGCCTCTTAGGCGTTTTGCCTTTCGCATTTTATAGTAGGCAATTTGGTCTAAGCCGGGGGCAGTATTCGTAGACCACAATGACCCAAAGAAATGAATTTAAAAGTTGTAGAGAAACTAAATGAGGGTTTCATCTACGCAGAAAAGAAACGAACGTTTTGGTACCACGTGCCTACTCATAGAAAGAGAGTAAGCCTCTTTCGACATTTTAAAGCAGAAGGAAAGAAGAACATATTTGACGGGAAGTTTGAATACCGACGTGGACCAGCCTAAGTAATTTTCGAGATTAGCTACAGAGAAGAGGAAATATTCTACTCTAGATACACAGAGTTTTCTCGACAGATTAGCAGACTTTCAGTTGACAGAAATGGCTCAAAATAGAAAGTGAAAAAGAACTTTTGAATTCTAATACCAAGTGATGGTATTTCATTTAAAAACTGTTAAATAACCTTTTGCAGCTTTGCGGTTCAACGACGAGGAAGTCTTGGTATATTCCAATACTCTTCCTCACTTACTTTATGTTGTTACACTTATTTGTGTTATTTTATTATAGGTTTTTCTTTATTTTTGTATTCAAAAAGAGTTGAGTGTGTAACTCAACCTGCATGGGAAATAAATTCCTTTTGGTGGGAAAACTTTTGTTTTGTGTTTTGAAACACAGTTGTCATTTTTTACAGGGTAATAGTAATCCTCTTCCTGTCCTTCCCTTTTTGCTTCTCTTTTTTTTCTTTCTCTTTCCTACTCCTCCTGACTTAGTTGACTGCTGGGTCTGTTCTGCTACTATAGCCTCGGCCAACTTAACCTTGGAAGCTTATTTTTTGAACACGTGTTAATTTGGTAAAAAAAACTGTATACGAAACAATGTCCAACGTATATGAACCTTTTTCTTAACCTTGCCTGTATTGGCCACATCAATTTTTCATCCATAAATGTTTAGAATAAAACAATTTCTCGTCCCATACTGTTGACGGAGTTAAGAATACACTGGCTTTATCCGATGCAAAGGGGTTTAACGAAAGGGAAATTTGTAGTCTGCCCTGTTACATTAAGAGGAAAGGAAATACAGTAATGAGTGCAAGAATGTTGATGAGTTTCAAGAGGTTTAATGACTGCCAGAAAGATAGCCCTTGTGCTGTGAGTTCGTACATAGAAGAAAACAGATGCAAATGATAGAACCGGAATTAAACATCTAAACTTAAAGTTTCGAGGACCAGTGGGTCTAGGAGGAATGAATAAATGATAAAAGAATGAACTCCTAAAGGAACACTCGCCCAAAAGTTGAATGTGCTCATTTCATGTTGTGATGGTCTGTTACTGGAATCGTCAAGAAGAGTCAGTGAAGAAGAGAGTCGGTCTGTCCTGCTCGATAAATATGCAAGGAAGAGAGCGGAAGAATGTTACACCGCCTTTTATATTGCCCGGGGAAGTCATCCGGACAGAATGGCATAAATCATTCTCATTGGATGAAATATATAAATACAAAACCTCAACGACCAAAATGATTTCTGCACTAAATAATCATTTGAAATTCTTTCTTTCTGCTACAGGGGTAAGACCTCCAAAAAAGGGTGTCCTGGATACGTCACTAAATTGGATCTGCTGGTGAAGCACTCATTCTGGAGATCTGAGAAGAGTGAAATACCCTTTCATTGCCATTACTCTGAGGTCCACTTGGACCCAAAGTGGTAGTACCTATTAGGGTAGTACCTATTATCTATGGGTCAGATAGTTCTGTTTAAAAATTATTTGTACTTGATGGGGCATTGTGCAAAAAACTGTCTTAAACAACTACAAAAATATATAAATATCAATATACAATGAATGAAATCCCCTTACCTTTAGGCATAAAATAAGCCAAGAAAGGTTGATAAGCTGTGAAAATCAAACAATCAATCTCTAGTCAAATTTTGAACTGAGTGATAACTATGCTAATTAGAATTCTTTATTCTTTCTTAAATAGTTGTATCAGTGCAATAATGATCCATTGTCATGATGGCAAACCAATGGTTTCACATGTAATCTCGTTGAGTCATAATTGTCTAATTCAACTGAATTGTCTTTTATTTAAAAAAAAAATTATAACGTTAGCTCAGACGAAATCTTCGTGTGACTTTTATAACGTTATTCTGAACGGAATTTTTGTAACTCGCTATTAGCAAATTATACTATTCCTGCATCTTCGTTTAAAGTCAACATACTAGTTGAATTCTTCGAATAATACACGATAATACTCTCGAAATAATTCTCTCGAGAAATTTACACAAAAACAATCTCTTCACTGACGTACAATACCGAATAATAAAATACTTGATACTGAAACCAGAACCAGAATTGAATACTGGCAACGAACAGTGACTACTTCAGATTTCTGTCTGAATATTTTATATATTAAATATTCGTGGACACGTGACGCCAGTAGCACAATTCATTCAACGGTTGCCTGGAGATCCGTGTTCGACTACACTGGTCGGTGTTAACACTGTCTTCCTACATCACAAAAAGACGACCCAATACCACATTTCTATAAAGGTATATTTATATCATTATAAAACGTAAGCCATTTTGAGAATTAAGCTTATTTAGAAAATTTCTTTTCGCAAAGCATTCACTCTAGCGGTCTAATACAAACAAACATATATGTACAGTGGAATGACAGATGCAATTATTATGAATCATCCATAAATATTCGTTTTTAGAAAGGTAATTGGATAGGTTCTATAAAATAATTCCGATAACGCTTGTCTAAACCCTTTGTCTAAATATAGGGGCAATGAAATAAACTTCAGCTACCTAGTAAATGAGATTCAGTTGATTTAATCAGAAGAGGGCCAGAAATAGTATTAAAATAATTTGATTCCCTGAGGCAGGGTTTAGTCTTTTGTATTATTTGATTTTATACATTGTGCATTGCAATATTTGAAAGGTTAAATGATAGTGACCAAAAGTAATGCATAATTTACACACGCACAAACATACCCTCGTATATATATATATATATATATATATATATAAGCTTAGTCTAACGTAAAGTTGGACGGGTTTCGATCCCAGCTTCGAACGTCCTGCGTGTCTAGCCACACTGAAGAGTTCTGATAGAACGAAACAGTCTGTCTGTGGATGACAATATATACGCTCCCCCATGGAGGCTGAGCACTCTGGTGAAGGAATTGTCGGCCGCCCCTAGCGTAATGCAAAGCTCTTCGTAAGAATTGAGCACTCTGGTAGCCGATAAGGTATAAAAAATGTAAACAAAGGCTGCTGCGGCTGTTGCTAAAATAAATACCTTAAAATTCCCTTAGCCAACGTAGTCCGCTTGGTGGCCGACAGGTCCGAAGCTTAGTCTAACGTAAAGTTGGACGGGTTTCGATCCCAGCTTCGAGCCACACTGAAGAGTTCTGATAGAACGAAACAGTCTGTCTGTGGATGACAATATATATATATATATATATAATACAAGTGGAAGAGTGGCATAATGCTAATTGTTAAGGTCTATGTGTGGCTACTTGTGTTTCACTTTTTGCAAACACCAGTGAGAAAATGATGGATTTATCTTTTCTCTCCTTAGCTGAGGGTATAGAAAACTGTTTTTTTCTCTTTTGGCAGAACAAACGGTCTCGCAGAAAGAAAACTGAATTCAATCTCTCTATCAGCATGTCATGTGCCAGCAAAGCTAAGTCAGGCTCGTTTCTCTTTATGTCTTGGAAACCTTGTCGACGATTCCTGTCTTGCAATGCACTAAGGTATTGGCTGATGGGATGAGTAGACATTTGCTTGAATTCATGTAAGTATATATGTGCAAAAAATAAACATTATATATCAATTTAAATGTCTTTTAAGAGATTGTATCTCTGAAAGCAACAATATATACGTTGGTTTGACTTCAGCAACCTAATAGAGACACTCACTATGCACCTCTATGACACCAGTTCAATCGCCCAACTTCTAAATAGACATTCCTACCCTATAACTGAATTTCGAAAAATGCTTACCGAAAACACAACAATACTAGAGAAACAAAATAACAAGCAAAAATTACAGATTCTCGAGGCGCTCCATATTAGAAATAAACGTTCTAAACTCAATAATTTTGAATTGAGTGGTAATGTACTTAAATGTCTTTAACCGCTGCTGTTATTTCCTTGTTGAAGGCCAAAGATCGGGTAGAAAGTGTGACACCACATGCGGTTAAATACTTAATTAATATGTAAAAATCAAAATTTATGAAATATATGAAAATTAATATATATATATATATATATATATATATATATATATATAAAGCAAAAAGATCCTTAAAACAAGTATCTTTTTGTTCAAGGTTTATATTGACCTAAAAAGCTGGTTGATTGTTCCTAAAGGTGAGTTAAGTGGGAGACAATTGTTTTTGATTTTAAAGGTCAGCGAATTTATTTAATTTTTCGCTTGTTATCTAACTCTATCGATCATAATGATGAAACAGGTCATTTCATAAAACATTTTTCTAGCCCTTATCTTAAAGGTCAATGTTAAAAAGGAGATTTAATTTTGCTCTGCCTTAAATAAAGGTGAGCTGGGGATGGCTCATCCAGTCAGGTGAGGCTAAGAATTTTTAGTTCAACCCAATTGCTCTAAACCTGTTCCCATTGGTCAAAGCATCTAAAAAGGGTTTTTTCTATACCTGTAAGATATAATCCTGAACTAGGATTGGCTTACCAATGGGAATATGACTCCTAATTGTCTCTTATTGGACAACCAATCAGAAACCTTTTTAGTCCAGATTTTGATCGATAAAAAACAGGATGCAAAACGAATCATCAGAGAGGATGAGAAAAGAGACTAAGAAGAATTTCAAGACTGCCAAAGAAGCATCCCTTCTATTCTAGACCTGAGGCACTCCGAACAACCTTCAGACTTTACAAAAATTCAAAGTCCCAGACTTTAGAGACATGGTGTAATGGTTATCATCATAGGAAATGGACATGGAAACACGAGTTCAAATCCTGGATGAGACTGATTGCATTTCACATAGCACTAATACCCTTGGGAAAGGTATGAATCCAATTATTCTCCCTCCAGTTATGGGTAAATAGTAGGGCAGACTAGGTTCTTCAGTTTTGGTGAGGCAACTAGTCTAGGAGAAGGAAAACTCTGAATTAAAACCTGTTAAACTCCACTTAAAAAATTGACCTTGTGTCATATCCTGCCTGAGCGGAGGGGTTGGGTAAATATGATTAGTGTCACACTAACCATACCTCATCGTCACTCTTCCTCTCTCGATATTCTTTCATCTACTTTTTGCCAGGAAAGCAAACATTGCTTTCTTGTTATTTATTGTCTCACAAACGTATTTCAATAAAAACATCTTTGTGATTTGTTAACAACGGGTTTTCTCTTTTCTTTGAGTTACTAGACCATCTAGCCACTCATATCACCTGACTGTCAGAAGAAAATCTGGCTGAATTGTGTCTCTCTTTGTGGATCTTTCAAACACAGCGTGGGCATGGAAGGACTTGACAAAGTAAACAGTCAGAAGCAAATGTGGTAGTCACGAACTCAGCAGCTACAAGTACTGTGACTAGTAGTTTCACCACATTGGGCACCATGACTAGCATATGACCACAAAAGTACAAGGGAACCAATTAATTATGGAAGGTTTATTAAACACTTCCTACCGGATATCCTAAAATCAATGTGGCAACTTGAAAAGATAAATAAAAAATATATTGACAGAAAATGTCTATGTTGCTTTATTAAATATACATATATATATATATATATATATATATAGTATATTTAAGCTGCAGATTTTTTTTGCATATTTTATTACAGATAAAAGACAACGATTTAGAATTGAGCTTTTTTTATAAGACTTTTCATGTTCGTAAGCATGATATCACAACAGTAGATGAAGGCTCTGAAGTAATTGTGCAAAATTTATTATATATTATGTATCTACCCAACCCCTCTGCATGAGCAAGATGTGAAACAAGGTCATTTTTTAAGCAAAGTTTAACAGGTTTTAATTCAGAGTTTTCCTTTCCCTTGACTGGTTGCTATACCAAGGCTTAAGAGCCCAGTCTGCCCATCTATTTTACTCAAAGCTGGAGTGAGAATTGTGGGATTTATATCTTTCTCAAAGGTATTAGCACAATGTAAAATGCAAACGGCCGTGTGCAGGATTTGAACTCAGTTTGCCGTGTCCATTTCCTATGACCATATTCATTACACCACAAGTGCCTCCTTTTTATTCATTTATGCTCTTGTATCCCAATTATGTGAATTTTCAACCAGCATTTGCCATTGTAAGGGATGTGGGTATGACTACATTATTGATTATAAGGTATAAATAAAAGGCTAAAATATAAATTTTCAAGTAGCATACAATCATATAATCTTTAAAAACTTAAATTAAAACCATACAAACTGTCAGTAATCAAAGAATCAATAACAGAAATTTCTTTTGCTTTCTTTAAACCTTTTCCAGTGTAGCTAGAATATGAAATAATCAAGGTATATGATTTAGTAGTAGGCTTAGATCTTACCTTTTTTTAAAAATTTCTATCATCTTTTTCACTTGAAGCAGATTCTCATTAGAAAGAATTGGATTTTTCACATCCAAAGCATCAGGGAATATATACCACTTAGGATTTCATTATTGTTAATTTTATTAGAACAGCAAAATGAAGGAGGCTGAAATAAGAAAAAAATGATTAAGTTTGTTGTAGAAAAGATTGGAACTTTGATTGGTTAGAAATGATCAAATCCCTCAAAACATTTGGGAAAAGGCAGCTTGGCATATTTCACAAGTAGAGAAGGGTTCTCCTCAAATTTTTGGTGGTTGTCTGTACAGTGAAGTTTATCTAGCTAATCTTACTTGACTATTTGCTAGACTAATATATTTTATCTTCATCGACGACTTCATTATTGTGATTGTGACTTAGTTCCATACCAAGTTAAACATAGTAAATACCTAAAAAGGCCTTTAAATGATTTTCTAGACTTCTACTGCACTTATTCAAATCACTCCAAAATTGTCTATTTCCGTTTTTTTTACTTATAAAAATTGTTGAATTAGGTTTTAGGAAATTCTTTTAATAAATTCAGGAATTTTATGAATTTTTATAGAAAATCTATATGTAAAGCAGCATATGCCCGTCAGTGGAAATTTTGTAACTTTTTTCTGTTAATAGCCTTGTAATCTATGGTGAATGGATAAGTAAAAGAGTAAAGAGCAATTTATAAAATGTAAAAAGTAAAAGATTCCAGGTAAAAAATGATATTATGATAGGTAATATGCATTATGCAATATATGAAGTGAATCTCTAATAATGTTAGAGTTGCAAGATTTGTCACAAAGCAAATAAACCACCTACAAGACCTTGCACAAAGGCATGTGTCATCATAATCAGACTATATCAATCATCTTTTGACATAGAAAATTTAATTAAATTCTTTTCTTTATTTATTTTGATATTCATATTTGTACTTTTATCCTAATACTGCTGACAAGAATCTTTTTCTTAGTCCCTAACTTGTATTACAATCAAAATGAGAAAGTTTAAGAATGGAATTATAAAGTTATATATATCAGCTGTTGTCTCAATGTCAGTGAATTCTTTATAGATAAGATTAGACTCATGTATGCATATTTAGCTTTCAAGATGATCTATGAAATAATAAAAATTTAATATGATTGGATTTATAGCTTTATAGATGTATTCTGTATATAATCTCATATCTGTAAATAATCTCTATGTAATCTCATATCTGTAAATCATAATATTGTGACCTAGATTGGACTCTAAACAGTATCCAATGGTGAGGCTCTAAATCTAGTTCTTCTACAATATATTTTCAATATTTTTATTATTGTTCCAAGATTTTACAGAATTTTTGAGACATCAATTTTTACTTGATGAATATGTATACTTGAGTTAGAATACAATATAATGTCAGCCTTAAATAGAATACACAGACTGCATCCTTAGCAGAGGTGTAAGCACTGTCCTAGGTATAAATGGCATCTGGTGGTGAGGCTTCAGTTTTAGGTCTCTGGGGAGTGTGGATTACCCTCTTTTTTGCCAGTATTACCAGGTCCACTCAGACCTGGATTACTTGTATCTGTTAGGGTTCCATCTATGGGTCAAGTTAATGGGATAATGTTGACCTGTTTAAAATAAAGAAGACATATTTTTATGCCTTATAAAATTGGAGACACTAATTGTTTAAACTGATTTTAAAGTAACCCAACTATAACTATTGTTTTCATTACTCACTGATTCAATCTTGCTTTTGTTACTTTGAGCAATATCACATTACATTTTATCTCTGATATCAAGCACCAGACAAAGAAAAAAATATTTATTTTTCTGGAAACACATTTTTTTTTATATATCAAGAGTAAATATGGAGGAATCTAAATGTTATAATTATATTACTTAGGTTAGACTCAACATAAATATGCTGAACATTCTTTCTTTCCTTCTGTTCAGCTCATAAGTGTAATTGTCCAGAATGTCACTAAGCCAATTCATTCATACAGAGGCATAGAAAGATTTTTATATTGTAAGGTTGTGGGCAGGGACATAAAAAAAAGTACTGGGCAGTGGGTGAAGCTATTTTGAAATTCATAGATAATTAAGTTAACAAGGAAAAAAATTCAGACCACCTACATCTGCATATGAAATAAAGAAAAATAAAATAAAATATAAGAAAAATTAGGAAAAATATCTTTATTGAACCCCCACCCTCACAAACAGTCATTTGTACAAATTTTCCAAGATATGTTTACCAAACCAGAATTTTTGTGAAACATGAATAATAAAACAAAAAAATAATCAGTCATTTTATGGTGTATCGAAAAAAATAACAAAAAAAATAATCATGCAAGAAAAAAATATGAAAATAAAATACTCAAGTTTTTTTTTTTCTTCAATAAAATGAAGAGAAACAAAATATAATGAAAAGATGATCAGAAATAAAATCAAGCACGGTAGATAAAGTCACTGATAAAGTATTAAAAATAGTTTACCACTGTGAAAAGAAAAAAATAATATTAAATATTTGTAATTAAAAGAAAGTTATATCCATATAGTAAAGTAAAGTTGGTGACCATAGTTGAGGGTGACCTGACAGCTCCCTTTTCGATAGCTACTACACCAAGGTGTAGGGGAAGACGTTACTCCTTTCCCTGGATTGCTCCACTTTACCCTTTATCTGTACCTTATAATGCTGAGAAGGCATTAAGTACCATTTTTTGAGTCTTTGATATGACACGACCTGGGATTGAACCCAGGTCTCCCGGGCCATTGGTGAACATTCTAACCATCATGCCAATGTCCAGTGTTTCCATATAGTTAAGTAATACTTTAGCCATTGAGGAAACAAGTAGATTTTATCATTTTACAGCTCATTCTTACAAGCAAAAAGGTTTGTATTATGAAATGAGAAGTTGGCAGTAAACTGAAAATTTGTGATAAAGAATAAAATAGTTAGAATGCCATTATTATTCGGGTGATGGAAAAGTTTTGCAATATTTTGATTTACATGAAGCACAGTTTGTCTGTTTTGGTAAATTTTACAGAGGTTGTGAAGGTGGCAAACCACACTGGATTGTTTGATACCAAGCTCACGTGATACTCTCCAAGTGATACTTGCAGGATTTGCAGCAATATCTCAGATCATGGACTTAAAATCAATGGTTTTAGATCTACTTCACCTTGCCTGATAATCAACGTTCTTGCTACTGTAGAGTGATCTATTGCAACTTTTCCTTTTACACAACAAATACTTTTGGTTGCTTCCATGGTATTCTGGCCGAGTTCATACTTGTAAAGCGTAAGTTCCTGAATTAGACAACACTGCATGTTCACCAGTTCAGCTTTTAGATAACAAATATGATGAAGCAATGCACAGTGTACCAACTACCACAATACTACCAACCCCTGTGGGTACCTTTCATAGCTTGACTAACTTTGGTCACAAGATATTCACACCACAAACAAGTATGTACCAAGATATTGCATAACTTTTTACTCACAGTGATTATAAAAGATGAGTATAAAAAAAGAAAGGTTCTAGTTTTGTCAGAGTAAAAAAGATTATATAAAATTTAAATCTGTAAGAAGTAAATTAATACTTAGTTTTTCAGTAAAAGAACAAAATATATTACTGTAAATCAGTCTCATGAGATGAGAAATGGTTAAAGCAAAATAATGTTAAAAACTAGAACAAGTTGACAAAAAATACATCATCAAAAGTTATACAGTAAGATATTTGAAAATAATATGGAAGAGAATAAATTAATAAAAAAGATATTGGTTGATAAAACTTAGGTGAGTAGAAGGGCAGTTTTCCATGACATAATGGCTAAAGTGTTGAACTGTAGCCTAGAAGTAAGCAAGTTTGTACTCCAGTCATGATATTATGTTAACTTTCAGACTAATACCCTTGAGAAAGGTGTGAATCCTT
Organism: Sepioteuthis lessoniana; assembly: GCA_963585895.1. Classification (NCBI taxonomy): domain Eukaryota; kingdom Metazoa; phylum Mollusca; class Cephalopoda; order Myopsida; family Loliginidae; genus Sepioteuthis; species Sepioteuthis lessoniana. The sequence continues at coordinate 95,610,592 of OY757916.1, forward strand.
TTACTCCCCCTACTAAAAGGTTAAATAGTATTATTGCTGATCTTTTACAAGTACGGGTTTGGCGTTAAATAACCTACAAAGGTTGATAGGCCATTAAAGAAAGAAAGATTAAGCAGAATACTGATAAAAAATAATTTTAACAAAGCCTAAATAAACAAGTCAAAGCTCAGAAAGTGTGCATGCCTTAAAAAGGATGTTTAATGTTGAAGAGAGGATGTGATAAAAACATCAAAAGACACTGGTTAGAGTTGTTGCTTAGTATTTTTGGTTGATAGAATAAAACAATAAACCGCAGTCACATATTTGCCTCAAAAGAAATTCCGTTCAAGAGAACTGACTTGAACAGTGAGCTCAGTAGATAGAGAAATGTTTTTTTTTTAAAATCTGTTGTGTCCACTATATGCATAATATTATTATTCATGATTATTACATGATTGGGACATAATGACTCTGGTTGCTATTAGAAAGAGTCCAGATAAAAATAAAAACCCACCAAAAATCTATCTTTTGCAGTCAGCATGTCTCATGTGTCTGCTCTTTTGACACACCTCAAAGGCCCATAAGGTTCCCTGCTATATCCATATTGAGTGATTAAAAAGGTGGCTGTTTCTGTTTTCCATAATGTCAGAAGAATATCTCACTTAAAACAGTCAAAAACAACCAAAATGCCATCAAGAACTAAAGACTACCAACAAAAAATCCTGCCTCTTTTAAAAGCTTTTCTAATGTCCTACTTTATTTAAGACATAAAAGAAAAGTTTATCGAATTGTGATTACCAAAAATATTAATGAGTAACTGGACTGATATTTTTAAATCTGTTTTTTCTTCATTTTCCTTTGGACAGTAACGTTTAGGCCAAGCTCATCTCTATTAGTCTATTTAATAGAAGAGAGCTTGGTATAGCAGTTATTGTCCAAAAAAAAACATGGAATCGGTGACCAAAGTTCAAATCCAAGACTCTGCTTTTTGTGTTTCACTTCATTGTAAAGCCTCTGAGAAACACATGATTCCATATTTTTGCCTTAGCTATGGGTAAATAATAAAATAGATTGAGTTCTTTAGCTTTGGATTAACAACCCATCAAAGAGAAGGAAACTTGAGTTCAAATCAGCTGTACCCACTCAAAAAATTGACCATGTGTCCCATCTTGTTCTTGGCAGAGAGGTTTGGGAAATACATATGCTAATAAATTCTTATTTTACATTACTTTCACACACTAACAGTAACTGGATAAACCCAGCATGGTAATCTTAATGAATATTACTGGGAAAATTTGAAAATGATATAATTTATAGAAGCACTTGATGGAGGTGCTTGTGGTTTGATGGTTGTTGTAGGAAATGGATAGGGTGATTCGAGAAGTGCGACTCCTGGACAAGGTTGTTTGTATTTCACATTGGGCTAATACCCTTGAAAAAGGTGTGAATCCGACTATTCTCCTACAGCTATGGATAAATGGTTGGACAAACTTTAACTTTGAAAAGGCAACCAGTTTAGGAGAAGAAAAACTCTGAAATCAAACCTGTTCAGATCCATTTAAAAATTGACCTGCTTGTGCAGAGGGGTTAGGTAGATACATACATACATACATACATAAGCAGTGTAGTTTTTGTTGTTTGTTTTCTTTTTTTATAATTTGGGCTAGTATGAGAATGTAGAGTGTTTGCAAATGGTCCAGGAAACCTAGGTTCGATCCCAGGTCAAGTCATACCAAAGACTTTAAAAATGGTACTTGATACCTCCTTGCTTAACACTCAGCAATATAAGGTACATATAAAGACTAAAGTGGAGTAATCCAGGGAAAGGAGTAGCACCCTCCCCTACACCTTGGTGTAGTAGCTATTGAAAATGGAGCCTTCTGATTGCCCTCAACAACAGTTGCTAACTTTACTTCTTGTACTTTATGAGAATGTAATATCTGTACACTCTGTTTTAGGTTGACGAGTTAATCCCTAATTCCTAGGATAAGTCTTGTATCTTCCACTTTTTCTGAAATTTTCTTGTCTATGAACAGGATGAGGTTTTTGGGTATCTGGTCTCTGATGACTATTTCATAGTGACCACAAGAAAAATTTTATTCAAAAGATATGGAATAATTACTTGTAAGATGGAAAAAAATGTTAAAAGTAGATCTAAACCCACTCATCAACAAGGTTATCTCAGCCAGTCAACATTCTAATAAAATTATATTGAGCAATATCTGGAGGATTATTTCTCCAAGCTTAGCCTGTGGGATAGGTTGGTTGGGTTTCATGACATATGAACCTTTGTAGGTTATTTAATGCTGAATCTGTTTTTATAAAAACAATCAGTTCTATTTCAAACAATTCAGTTTAGCTTGAGTACACAGTTTAATTGTCAAAAACATTTCTATTTCAAGCTATTCAGTTTAGCCAAACAGTTCTAATTCAAACAATTCAGTTTCATATTAGTATAGATTTTGTTTACATGCAATTAAATGTCAAAACAATTCTATTTTAAATGATTCACTTTAGCTTAAGTACAGTTTCAATGTAAAAAAACAGTTTCATTTCAAACAATTTAGTTTAGTATACAAAAACAGTTCCATTTCAAACAATTCAGTTTAACTTAAGTATGCAGTTTAAATGTTAGTACTCAATTTATTTGTCAAAAACATTTCTATTTCAAGCAATTCAGTTTATTCAAACAGTTCTATTTTGTATAAGTATAGTTTTTGTCAACACACAGTTAAATATCAAAACAGTTCTATTACAAACAATTCAGTTTAGCATAAGTATGCAGTTTAGTTCTATTTGACCTATAGATAGGGCCCTATCAGATGCTACCACTCCAGGCCAGAGTGGACCTGGGAGTGATGGCAATGAAGGGGTGCTTCCCATTCCCCAAAGTTCTAGCTAACTGGGCAGAACCTGTGGGAATTTCACTGATTAATAAGAAACAACCATCAAGCAATAAAGATCAATATGACACATTTGATGCTATATTGATAATAGAATATATCCAATAATATATGATACTTTTTTACATATCTGCCCAATTAGCTGGGGCTGTAGTTTACTCCGATGCATCTCTGCTGAGAGGTAATCCTCTCTCCAACAAGTGTCCTAGATATAACTCAAAACATTCTAATGGTGAGGCTCCAGTGATGCCGGAGCTTTGCGGAATGCAGATTACTCCTTCCAGATCCATTCTGGCTCAAAGTGGTAGCACCTGATAGGGTCCTATCTATGGGTCAAATAGAACTGTTTGACATTTAAACTGTATGCAAACAAATGATTTATGCTAAATTGAATTGTTAGAAATAGAACTGTTTAATGATTTAGCTGTGTATAAATAAATGACTGATGTTTCATTGAAATCTTGATGATACATAGCAATACTTGGAAACATTTAACTTAATTGACTTATGCTAAATTGAATTGTTAGAAAAAGAACTGTTTGATCATTTAACTATGTGTATCTACAAAATATATTTAACATATATGTATAAGGAGAATTTGGCATTAAATAACCAATAATGGTTGATATGCCATAAAAGCAAACCAAACCAAACCAAACCAATTATATATGTATACAGGGTGGAACGATAAAATTGTCGCCCTAGAAAAGACATGGTTCCATTTCCGTTTAATGAAAATAAGTTGTTTTTTTTTGTTGCAGACCATCTACTAGTTGGCCAGTTGTGTACAAATCCCAAGAGTGATTGGAGCCTTCCATCATGTCTGAAAGTGACACAATGTTCAACAAGCGAGATCGGAGATGGGCCGCTGTACTACTCATGCTCTCTACCAATCCAAGTTATGACAACAGGACCATTGCCAGCACCCTCAAAATGCAAATCTGGATGGTTCAACGCTTGAGGGCACAGCTGAATGTATTGGACGACCCTTTTGAGGTGGTGGAGTGGAAGGCCACATCATGCCACCTCACATCTTTGAAGTCGGCTTGAAAGTCAACACCAAAGTGTACCTGGATGTGCTGAAGAGTGTAGTGATCCCCTGGTGCAATCAGGTGGCCAGTGGCTGACCCTGGGTGTGGCAGCAGAACTCAGCACCAGCCCACAAGTCCAAAGAGACCCAGGCTTGGCTTCAGAAGGAGTGGTATGACTTTGTACCCTTCTCTCACTGCCCCCCTCCTCCCCCAAACTGAACCCACTGGACTACTTCATTTGGTCACACGTCGAGAACATCACCAACATGACCTCCCACAACACCAAAGCCAGCCTGAGTGCCGCAATCCGCCAAGTATTCGCTGAGCTCCCGCCAGTGCTTGTGGGAAAGGCATGCTCCCAGTTCCGGATTCGTATCGAGGCAGTGATTGAGGCTGAAGGCAGCTACATTGAATAGATGTCAGCTCTACTACATAATCAAGTTACCTGAATTGATTTTTTCAATAAAAGTTTTAAAATAAAGCTGTAGTGTTGTTTTCTTTAGGACATCAATTTTATCGTTACACCCTGCATATATATATATATATATATATATACATTGTAACTAACTAAATAAATTAGGTCCTGTTGTTTGGACTTAGAATAAATCTGTATCCCCAGCAGAGATGCAAAACACCTCAAAAAATGAGTTTTGTTCTAGATATAACTCTAAAATGGATCTAGTGGTAAGGCTCCTGCTCTAGAGTTTTGAGGAGTGTGGAGTACCCCTTCATTGATATTACTTCCAGGTCCACTTTGACCGGGGGTAGAAGTACCTGTTAGGGTCTCATCAATGAGTAAGATAGATCTGTTTAAAGATTATTCATATTAGAAAGGAGTTCTTGAAGCCATACAACTGCATGCAAGGAAATCCTTATTATTATTATTTTTGTGTACAAATAATTTGCTGAAAGAATAGTCTCTTAAAACTATAGTATACAAGGGGTTATTTACTAAAAACCATATTGTAACAGTATCATGAGAACTATCTTCTTGAGTGCATTCACTGTCACCCTGTGAACACTCCCCTACACAATTTGAGACATACACTGGCTGAAACACACTGGCTGGATATTGTTCCTTTTGTAAATATATAAGTGTAAATAAAATGTTATTCTCATAATAACGGTTCAGTTATAATTAACATTATAATAACACAAATTCATACATATAATTGCTTGCCAATTGCAAATTGGTGGTATTAGATTGGAATTCATGAAATCTTATGACTGTGTGCAAACAAATGATTATTAAACAGGAATATATTCTTGAAATTATATAATTGTGTATAGATTATTAGAATTAGATAGGAATACTAGTGCAGTTTTGAAAAGATGCAATGAAATATAGAAAATCTAGTTATAAATGAATCAAATTTTAGCATTCAATTACCCATAAGTAGTTGATATACCATTAAATTAATTAACCTTTTTTATTCAAAACATCAATCCAAAAGATAGAAATGGATCTGGACATTTTTTCAAAAGTGTACAAATCATCTAAAACAATTTCAGTAGCTGCAGTTGTGGGTAGAAGCCTAATAGAGGGTTGTCATTCTTTCTTGACTTACTTTTCTTTCCTCTTATATAGATATACAAATATCATTATCCTTCAGTCCTTTCCCCATTAGATACACATGACCAGTAGAGTCAAGTGTATGGATATATAAACTATGTATAATAAAGAATTGAACAGAGTGACCAACAAAATTATATCAGGTAGTCAACATGGTAACCAAATCTTATTCTGCTATATAAGTTAAATCCTTTAGTATGACTAAGATAGACATTACTTTGACTTTTTGATTCCTTCTTTTTTTATTTTGTTTTTCATCACATCATATAATTTGTCCTGGTAACACTGATCTTTCAAGTACAACTTTGTAAAACCAGCTGCAACTGTACTTTAATGGTTGATCTTCCTGCAACAAGATTGAACCATCCCTTCTAAAACAAGCATTTGTTTAATCTTTATTTGATACCTACACTTGTACTTAGTAACTCTTTAGGATAATAACCATTGTTACTCCTTCTAGACATTTGTTGAACTTTGGCACAAGGCTACATTGATGGATATTCTCATTGAGAAACAAATTCTCTAACAATGGTTTTTAGCACTGGGCATGCTGATTTCTTTCTGTTGTTTTTTGTTTTTTCCTTCTTCTTTTAACTAAAGAAGAGAAATAGTCTATTTTTAGGTAACCAATATTGAGTAGCTATTCATTGCTTTTACTCGCTGACACAGAGTAGTATTGCATCTGTTTGGGTCTCATTTATAAGTCAAATAAATCTGTTGAAAAATTATTTGTGTTTGATATGAATACTTAATGCCATATAATGGTAAATTATTTGCATTAAGAATAATCATTTATTTACTGAAGATTATTAGTTATTTGAAACCATATAAACATGTGCAAACAAATGACTATTATTAGATAGGAATAATTACTTAATTCCATATACTTATTTGTATTAGATAGAAATACTTGAAACTATACCACTGTACACAAATTATTTGTATTAGATAGGAATACTTTATATCATATAACTTTGGAAAAACTCTTAAGAAATAGTTGTACAAAAAAATGGATGCTATTCTCCAACCACTAGGCATCATTCACCCTAAACAGGTTGACATGCCATTAAAATTACTCACCAGATGGCTTGATATATATATTACTTAGCTGTCACTGGCAACAAAACTCTATAAAGAAATATGCATATCTTATTATTATGTAAATACACTTCAGGGAACCATTCTTCCAGGCTGGACCATCAAATTCTTTTTTTTTTATTCCATTTATACATTTAAAAAAATTATTTTGAGAAAGTATAAAATGTATAGCTTGTATGGTCTATAGTTTATAGTTTTTACAATTTTTACAACTGAGATTTTCATAGTCACAGATACTACAGTCTGATCTGAAGCGAAAATGCAAGAAAAAGATGCAAAGATTTTAAGCAGAACACTGACCCTAATTCGGGTACCCAGAGATAAATGATCTAATAATTGGCAGAAGTGTTCATCCACAGGTATAATTATGACAAACTAACCTTTAAAAAATATTGAGAAACAAAATTCCTAACCATAGTTTTACAACTTGATAGTTAAATAGTTTTCACTTGGTTAGTTACTTTTATATCTCTTCTTTGTACCCATTTAAAAAAATTTTTTTTCTCTCTTTCTCTTTCTGCAGAAGATAAATAATCAAGTCTATTTTTTATTAATCAATATTATTCTTTTGTTTTTTGTTTGTCTGTCATTTTTAATCTTTTTTTTTTTTTTGCTTTAATATATAACATAATCCATGAATTAGTTTGCTGGCCTTAGCCTTAACCTCAAAGCTCCTTTATAATCTTTGGCGATGGATATAAGTATATTGCTCACTTGCAGGGTGCCATCCCCAAGATTTCATCTTCCAACTACACTTAAGGAAGAAGGTTAGGGTCAGTCCCTGATACTTGGGGCACCCCAGAAGGGGAATTCTGATAGAGCTGAAAAAATTTGCTCCTTGTCTTCAAATATGCATGAGGAGAGATTCATGTTAAAATTGAACTGGTGGCATCCTGCTCTCACATGGACCCAGTTGGATCTCACTACATCGATATTTTGTGCATGCTGAATTGGCTCGACAAGAAATGATAATACTTTAATTCATCCATTTTAAACTAACTACCTTTGAAAGTTTGATACCAATTCTCAGATTGATAGAAGGGTGGCTATTGTTTCAGTGAAATAACTGATGTCTACACAAGATGATTGATAAATATTTTAATAAGCTACAGCATGGATAAATAACATTTTTAAAATGTTTAGATAAAAGTCATAAAAATATTTAAAGTAATATTTGTAATATTGATCTGAGCCTCAATCAGGTAATCATGATTTTGGCAAAAATATATTAAGCTTATTTAGTGAAAGCAAAAAAGAAAAAGAAAAACTTTCAATGTGTTGACAGCAAAAGTCACTTCGAGCAATAGATAATTTGTTAGATTACATTGCACCTAGAAAATTGATTCTATTCATCTTAGCTGTGTGTATGTATATATATATATATATATATATAGTGAAAAAACCTTGATTAAAGTCACAGATAAATTTCTTTTAGTTTATGATGATGATGATATATGAAACCACTATAGCTATAAGCTTAATAACCATTCAGCAAAGGTTCACCAAGATAGAGTTACCAATTCCATATTTCAATCTTATTCTTGATCTCTTTTTTCTACTTAAAGAAACTGTACTGATTCACCCCAAGAAATAATTAGAAAAGTTCTCAATATCATAGAAAGAATCCTGAAGCCAAAATAAGGTGAGATTATATAAACTGAGAATAATGTTTTGTCTCCAGCACTGGAACCAACAACAGATAATTTGTCAACGATAAAATTCAACATTCAATGTGAAGAGAGCCATTTAATCAGCTTCCTTTAAAGCCCTAAATTTGTCATCTTTGATGAACTGAAAAAGGGAAACAAATTTTAAAGCATTTTTACCTCATGTAGGTGCAGAAGATTTTTATTTTTATTCTCAAAAAAAAATTCAAAATGATCAACTAAAAAAAATCATTAAAACTTGTACCAGAATTGTTTTCCATACCAAAATGGGATGTCTGTATAATTCCATTAGAAATTATCTTAAGATGAATTTTGTAACTAGAAAAAATGGACAAACTAGGAGAAGCACATAGCATTGCTTGGGTTGGGGAGACATAAGATGTTTAGATGAAATGTTTCTGATAGATCTTTTACCAAGATTATTTAGACACTGAATTCTCAACATTTCATAAAGATATAAAAATACCCATGATAATTTTCTGGTACAGTTCATGGTCAAGGGGGACACAAAGGCTTCTTTTTCAATAACTACAACACTGAGGTGTAGGAGAGGGTACTACTCCATTCCCTGGATTGCTAACCCTAGATCCTTACCTTATAGTGCTGAGTGCTAAGCAAGACAGTATCAAGTACCATTTTTTGAGTCTTTGGTATGATTTGACCGGGGATTGAACCCTGATCTCCCAGGCCATTTGTGAACACTCTACTCAGGCCAATGGACCTTACTTTTTGGTACTACTGAACCCTAATTAATCCACTTCTTTAGTTATTCAATCAAGCTAAGTCTGAAAAATTTGAAAGTATGGTCTATAAATCAGCATCTGAACTATTTTTAAAAACTATCTTATACATTTATATTTTATAAAAACTATACATTTATATACTTAGTGTTGAGTACTTAGAAAAAAATAGTTCCAAGATTTTATTATTCACTTGTTAAAGGAATATTTTTTTTAGGATGAACTTTATTTCTTTTGCTCACCCTATTGGCAGGGCTTAAAGTATGCTGACTGTATCCTCAGCAGAAATGTAACCCCTACCCCAACTCAACTCAATTCAAGAGCTCTGGGGAGCATGTTGTACTTCTTTATTGCCATTATTCCTTGATTCACTGTGATCCAGAATTGTATCAAAGGGTCAAATAGACCTGTTTGAAAATTATTACTATTAGATAGGAATACTTGAAATCATAAAACTGGTTGAAAATTATTTGTATTTGATAGGAATACTTGATATCATATAACAGTGTGCAAACAAATTGTTATAGACAAGTGCAATTCTTTTAAAAAATGATACTGAAGATTGAAAATATAGCTATGATTAGAATCAAACATTTACAAATTGTTGAAACCTAACAAAAGTTTACTGAATAAGAAATAACCAAATAGAGGTTGGAAATAAAATGGAAATCTTTAAAACATCAACAAAATTCAATATTTGCCAGCGGCTTGAAGAAGGCAAACACTGTTTGTAGTGACTACTTAGTATATTTTCACCTTCACATAATAGTGTCCAATGTATTTATGAGGAATGGGACATACCCATTAATGTTCATAGGTAGGGTATATAACAGGATGAAGAATGGGACATACCCATTAATGTTCATAGGTAGGGTAGATAACACAAATGTATCAAATTTTGGCATTAAATAGCCTGTAAGGAGTTCATATGCCATTAAAAAAAAGACTTCCTCCTCTAAAAAGGAGTGTCCAGGATATGATACTAGATTACATCTGATGGTGTGGCTCCAGTTCTGGAGGTCTGGGGAGTGTGGAATACCCCTTCATTGTCATTACTCCCAAACCCACTCTGACCCGGAGTAGTAGTTTCTGTTAGTGATCTATCAATGGGTCTAATTGATCTGATAAAAATTATTGGTTTGGTTTGCTTTGGTTTTATTGCATATCAACTATTGTTGATTATTTAATGCCAAATCCTGTTTTTACATATATTTTTAATATATTATTTGTAAACATATTTCTTAGATACACACAGTTAAAGGATCAAGCAGTTCTATTCCTAACAATACAATTTAGCATAAGTCAACAAAATTAAATGGTTCCAAGTATTGCTATGTATAAATAATAATTCAACTAAACATTGGTCATTTGTTTACACACAGTTAAATGATCAAACCGTTCTATTTCCAACAATTCAGTTTAGCATAAATCATTTGTTTGCATTCAGTTTAAAGGTCAAAAGTTCTATTCAACCCATAAATAGGACTCTATCAGATGCTACCACTTTGGGCCAGAATGGACCAGGGAGTGATGGCAATGAAGGGGTACTCCACATTCTTCAAAGCTCCAGCATTACTGGAGCCTTACCATCAGATTGTTTAGTGTCATATGCACTGTACTCATTAGAAGTTGGGGGGAGTTTTACTCCTCAGCAGAGATGCAGTTGATGTATTCTACTCCCCCAGCCGACTGGGCAGAAAACTATTGAAACATGCGCAAAAAAACAAAAGAAAACAAAACAAAGAAACAACTTTACAATGAATGTAAATATGAATGTATAATAAATGCGATTCCCTGACCTCTAATGATGAAATAACTCTAAATGGCTTGACATGTCATAAAAACCAATCTACCCATCAACCTGTCTTGGCTTGTTTAATCAATTCAGAATTGGTTTCTTTTAAAATAAAATGTCTACCAACATTTATATACAGGATTTCTATATCATCAACTTTCTGGGAAGGAGAGTTGTTAAAAAACAAAAAGTGTTGTTTTAATTTACTATAAAAAGACAAAGGTTTTTCACCAAACTAACTTCTTATTTATGTTGTTATCTAAACAGAAATGATTTATTTATTTTACTCGGTTGTCTTTTTATCCCACATTATCTTTTAATTGAGTTAATTTTTGTCTGAACATTTTTTGTCATTCCAGCTTTTAGCATATTGATCTTATTTGCTAACATTATCCTTTGATAAGTGTTAGCTAACAATAGTTTGCAGGAGTCCTCTTGGCATAATGGTTGATGTTCTGGACTGTGACATCATATTAAGTGAGTTTCAACACCAGTCATAATATGAACTAATACCCTTGAGAAAGGCACGAACCCCTTTATACCCCAAGCAATGGCTTAAATAGTACTACTTCAGTTCTATAAGTATGGCTTTGGCATTGAATAGAGCAAGAAGGTTGATATGCTGTTAAACAATGAAACCAAACCTAAAAAACCTTCAAGATTTAAATTAAGAGTCTTAATTTCTGTTTCTGTTTAAAGCAGTTATTACATTGTGTACCCTTTAGAATTTATTAATGTAGGGATACAATAAATAGCTATTACTCTTAGCAAATTGGCATTTTCATTAAGGATCAAATAGTATGTCATATAATAGTCTATAAACCCCATTGTCTTTTTGCCTCAAATCTTTGAATAGGAAAGATGTTGCCTCTGACTCAGACAGTGAATGGTAAAGCCACATGGCTGTCTTTTACCTACACTTCTCAGGTAAGCATTTTTACTTTTTACCCCTTCCATATACTGATCATTTCTGGAATACTATGTGTATAGTTTTTGGCCATTGGAACATGTTTGTATATTCTTTCAATTAATTTCACTGGTGTGTATGTGTGTACAAAATTATAAATGTTTTTGAATTTATAAATGAGTATATCATGTCATTTTTTCTGTTGTGTTTAGTCTTAGTATATCACAGATATACTAATGCTAATATTGATATGTGGAGAGTTAGGACTCAACTAAATATATTCTCTATCCCCAAGCATTTTCAGTATTAGGATTTATTTGAATTGTCCATGTTTAAGGAGTGTCTACCTCAAAATAATAATCAGCTTGCTAAACTTTCTGTAAATCTTTATTATTATTAATTTTGATGAATTTTATACTTCATCTTCCCAATCTGACTTACTTTTTATCACAAAAAAGCAACTAGTATTAGGAAGATTAACGATAATACTTTTCAAAATAATTAATAATAGTTAATGATAGAGCTGTATCTAAAACTAAATAAAAAATATACTATGCACACAACAAAAAATATGGCAAAAATTATGGAATTTGCTCACTTTGAGGATTTTCACCTTGGAGGGTATTTTTTTTTTTTTTTTACCTATTTAGCACTAAATAATCTATTAACAGAAAAGATATAAAACATTCTTTTATTCAATAGCTAACATTTTGGTATGCTTAAGAACATATTCAAATAGCTGAACATTCTTGGTATGCCCAACCACTGTTTGAGGTCTACAAGAATTGTCTATTAACTGTTAACCAATTTGCATATCTCAGCTTCTGCTGGAATTTGCTTTAGAAATGCAAATTACTAGATCATTCCATAATTTTTTCTTCAGCATTAGGTTATTCTATATTTCCTCTGCATAGCTTAGAGAAAATATAACTGTAATTTAAATAATTCAATCTAATTTGTTTTAGGTATATTTTGTGAAGCCAGAATATTCAGCAATGAAAGAAAAAATATTTGGTATCTTATCCATTATTATTTTATTGACAGCTAATTTAAAAAATATATACATGAACAGCCTCTGTGATCATTCTGTCAGTTTTGCTGAAAAAATCTGTGATGGCTTTATGGGTGTTATTTGGACTTCTGTGATACCATCCATGCTCTTAGAGCTGTGTTGGTATTGCAGCCGGTGTATTCTTTATTTTTGTTTGCAGTGAATGCTGTTCCTGTTACTGATTGAGTTTAGTAAACAGAATTAGTAAGATAAAAGATAGTACTAATTAAATTATTAATAATATTGATTGATAGAGCTTCATCTTAAAATAAATATCATCTTGGGAGGAACATGATTATCACTGGATGCTCTACACTTGTATACTCCTCTGCCAAATTAAATTTAATATCAATTGTTGAGTTAAACACTCCTTTGATAATTAATTGTTTGAAGAAATGTCTGCAGTGGTGAGATTTTTAAGTGAGCAACAAAGTTATGCCCCTTTGATAATTGGCTGTTTGTAGTAGGAGAATGATAGATAGTGATGCTTTAGACATTTGTAATAAGTATAATCCTGGTAGGTTGGCCAATCATAGCAACTTTTAAATCGCTCCTTTAGCTATTTTAGTGTGGTAGAGAGGAGGCCATTTACATGGAGGAAAAAACATCTAAATAGATGTTTAGATATTCAACAGTGGTAGCAGAGCTTATCTTGAATCTATAAACTTGTGGGCTATGGGGTCAGAATGCTTTAAATGGGCCGCAATGAGAGTAAGAAGACAAGCATCTAAAGAAGTACATTTTGATTTTGAGAGATATTCCAAACTCTGGCTTCTCACTTGGTGTAATGGTTAGGAAGTAAGGTTGGTAGACTATTGTTAGAGAGTTTAAGTCTCACTAGGTGCTCCATACTTCCTGCCTTGTTCCACAACAAAGGAAAATCTTAATTAATAACTAAGCACTACTAGTAGGTGGAAAAGGAGCTATTTCAGCCATGTAAAAGTTAATACAAGCAAATATCAACTTAGCTATGTTTAGTTTTATTTGTTTGTTTGTTTGGGTTTTATGACATATCAACCTTTGTAGGTTATATAATGCTAAATCTGTTTTTATGCAAATAGTCAGTTCTATTTCAAACAATTCAGATTAGCATTAGTACACAGTTTAATTGTCAAAAATATTTCTATTTCAATCTATTCAGCTTCATCAAACAGTTCTAATTCAGCTAAGTATAAGTACAGATTTTGTTTACACAGTTAAATGTCAAAACAGTTCTACATTAAACAAATCAGTTTAGTGTAAGTACAGTTTCAATGTCAAAAAACAGTTCCCTTTCAAATAATTCAGTTTAGTATAAGCATGCTGTTTAAATGTCATCATCATTTTGTGCCACTAGCACGGATATCTCTGACCCTCTCTCGCCACTTCTCCCTATCGTTCATCGCCTACGGTTTAATTGTCAAAAACATTTCTATTTCAAGCTATTCAGTTTAGCATAAGTATGCCGTTCTATTTAACCCATAGATAGAGCTCTTTCAGGTGCTACCACTTTGGGCCAGAGTGAACCTGGGAGCAATGGCAATGAAGGGATGCTCCACATTTCCCAATGCTCCAGCATCACTGGAACCTCACCTTGAGATTGTTTAGTATCATATCTAGGACATTCATTCTCTGCAGAGGTGCAGTCGGTGTTTAGTATGAGGCTATTTCTAAAGTAATATTCATGTTGACAAGCTCCTGAAGTATATCTTATTAATGCTTGTACTAGTTTTAGACTTTGTAAACAGGAACCTGCCGAGTCACATAAAAAAAAAAATGAAATAATCTCAATTTTTCATTTTCTATTTAGATATTGTTAAAATTGATGAGAATACAATAGAAATATATACTTGTTTTTTCTGACAGAAAAATTAAATAAACCTTTTTTATTTTATTTTCTGTCTATTGAAAGAAAAAGTATTTTTTATCACTGAAAGTCAGACAAGCTTATTAGATTTTTAATTTTTGTTTAATAGATTTTTTTTTTCAAAAGAACCAAAACAAAAGTTTAGAACTGGTAATTATTTGAAGACTTAAAGAAAATTTGATGATAGAGTTAAAAGTTTTGTGACTTGAAGATGAGATTAAAACTAAATATTTTCTTGAAACAGACACATTAAACTTGTTGATTAGATAAAAGTATAATTGTTGTCATGAGTATTAAGTTGATTTTCAATTAGGGAAAACTGTCTTTTCTCACTTTTTTAAAATTATATTTGTACTTAGTAAAATATCTTTTGATGTGTGTCAGTTCTTAAAAACATGTTATTAAAAGTGATTCAGTCACCCACTTTAACACTTTCAATGTCATGTACTATTTGGATTAAATTACCAACAAATTACTGTCAAATAAAAATATGTATCTTACTTTGGATAAGTGAACAGCTCTTGGTAAATAGACAAGGTTATTTTACTTACTGATCATTGACCTCATCTATCATTGTTTACTTTCTCTATTTCCAGTTCTTAGTCAATAAAAGTTTAAACTTTAATATCTCCTGATGAAATGAATTTAATGACTATTCATTAGGATCATTTTGTTGTGACACTTATGGGGTAATGGTTACCATTGTCGGTAATGAGCATGGCAAACCAGGTTCAAATCCTGGACAAGGTGATTTGCATATGGAAAAGTGCTTATACCCTTGGGAATGGAATGAATCCAATGATTTCCTATTTAGCTATTGGTAAATAAAAGGACAGACTGGGTTCTTTAATATTGGTATGTCAACTAGTGTAGGAGAAGGAAAACTGATTTCAAACCTGTTAAATGCTACTTAAAAATTCACCTTGTGTTGCATCCTGTATATGAAGAGGGCTTGGATAAATGCGGAGTCATTATCCTTTTTACAAACTGAGTTTAAAAAAGGAAAGACATTAATCCTAATTATACAAACAGGGATACAACTTGCCTGTATCCTCCTCAGTGTGGTAATACCCCTTGCCTCAAAAAACGTGGCTGCCTGGTTATGACACTAAACTGCACCTGAGGGTGAGGCCCCAGTTCTAGAGCTTTGGGGAATGTGGAGAATCCTTTCAATGAGATTACTCCCAGGTCCACTCTGATATGGAGTGGCAGTACCTATTAGGGTCCTATCTATGGTTCAAATAGATCTGTTTAAAGTAAAGTTGGCGACCATAGTCAAGGGTAACCCGAAGGCTCCCTTTTCGATAGCTACTACACCAAGGTGTAGGGGAGGGCGCTACTCCTTCCCTGGATTGCTCTACTTTACCCTTGATCCGTACCTTATAATGCTGAGTGTTAAGCAAGGAGGCATCAAGTACCATTTTTTGAGTCTTTGGTATGACTCGACCTGGGATTGAACCCAGGTCTCCCAGGCCATTGGCGAACACTCTAACCGCTAGGTCAATGTCCGGACAAGATCTGTTTAAAACTTATTTATATTTGTATAAGGACAAATGTGAACAGTAATAAGGCTTGAGAATGCTTTATACTGCTTAGAATAACTGATAGACATGTAGGGAGATTGTATAGTTAGGTACTTAACTAAAGAGTTCCTCATAAAATAAGGGAGGTTACTCTTGATTACTTATTGCAATTTGATAGGAATATCTGATACTATCCAATGATCAGCAAATTATTTGTATTAGATGAGAATACTTGTTATCACATAACTGTATGCAAAGCAAAAAACCTCTTAAAAGACAAATACACAAAAAGACAGGCTGATAAGGCATTAAAATCAATCACTAATACCACTGGGAGTATTTACTAAATGTTAAAATTTAGGAAATGAAAAATGCATCTTTTAATGCTGTTATTGTGTCACTCTATTTCTGCCTGTTTAAGTTGTGTTATACTTGCATTTGATAAGTCATTAAAATATACTTGTCTTTTTATTTTACCTTAAAGTTTTCCTTTTTTACCTCCTTTCAAAAATTAGATATGAAGAGTTTCATGTCTGCTTCTCTTGTTCATTGAAAAAATCTTCACCCATTGATATCATTATCATAACTGAAATTTTAAAAAAATATGAATTCAAACATTAAGGTTTAAAAAAATAAATTATAAAAAAAAAAACTCTATCCAGAGACACAGCTGCTCTTATCTCTGCCAGATTGTATTTTCCAAAAGTATTTTTGGAAACTTAGAATTTTGAAATATTTATTATTACAGAAGACAAAGATGACAGTAGATATATAATTTACCTGACTTTTCATTTTTTAAAGTCTTTGCGTTTTGTAGAAGATTTTGTGGTCAGTAAGTTTTGTTTTTTTTTAATTACGTATGATTAAGTTAACCATTTCAACACTTCTACTATCATGCTCCATTTACAACCAAACACCAAATTATTGTAAACTAAGGATATGAGTGCTCGGTCAGCTGGGGTTGTAGATTATACTGTCTGCATCTCTGCAGAGGGGTAAGACTCCCTCCAACATGTGTCTCCAGTAATGCTAGAGCTTTGGGGGATGCGGAATACTCCTTCATTGCCATTAGTCCCAGGTTCACTCTGGCCTGGATGGGTAGCACCTGATTAGGGTCCTATCTATGAGTCAAATAGTACTGTTTAACATTTAAACAGTTTGCAAACAAATGACTGATGCAAAATTGAATTGTTAGAAATAGAACTGTTTGATCATTTAACAGTATGTAAACAAATGACTTATATTTGAGTTGTTAATGTTAAATCACAAAACTTGAAAATATTTAACTGAGTGCAAACAAATAATTAATGGTAAATAGAATAATTTGTATTTGATAGAAATAAGTGAAACCATTTAACTGTGTGAAAAAAAAAGCTTATGCTTGTTGGAAAATGTTATCAATAAAATGTGTTTTGGAAATCATATTTTCAATATATATGTATAACAAAGATCTGGCATTAAATGAGCTACAATGATTGATATGCCATAAAACCAAGCCAAATTAAAGATACGAATTTTGGGGATTGAGTTGCAAGGGGTAATCATAGAAAATTTAAATAAAACTGTTTTAGTTAATTGTTCATTAATTCTAGATTGGTTTTGTTTACTTTATGTATTTCATGTAGTGGAGGTGTTCTGAGTGTAACAATTATCATCATAGTAAACTGGTGATCCTAGTTGAAGTCCTGTATGAAGATGTTTACATTTCACTTTTTGCTAATGCACTCAGAAAAGGCTTGAATCTATCTACTTTATCCCCTGCTATTGGTAGATAGTTGGGCAGAGACTGAGTTCTTTAGTCTTAATTGTTGGAATTCTATTGTAAAGCTCAATAGCAATGAATCAGCGCTCACATGTGTAATGAGCTATAAGATAAAGTGAAGAGTTGAAGTGAGATTATATGGGCATTGGGATGTTCCACTATTCAAAGGTGGCCAAGTCCATTCCCTGCACAGTTGGAATTCTATTGATAAGCTCCATAGCAATGAATCAGTGCTCACACGCGTAATTTTATTTATTCTCCGTCTCACCACCGGACAAGTATGGCACAAGGCCTTTTTTAAAGTGGGTCCAGATGCAGGGCCGCAGCCCACATGCGTCCGGCAAAATCCGAAAATACCTTCGGCCCCATCCGCATTTCCCCAATGGGGGTACCTCAGACGCCAGGTAACAAAACAACAAGAAGTGAAGAGTTGAAGTGAGATTATATGGACATTGGGACATTCCACTATTCAAAGGTGGCCAAGTCCATTTCCTGCACAGGGATTAGCTGCTGGCCCAATGAGTGGGCATATTAGTGTATATATACACCAGCTTGCTTCAGTCATGTTTCAGGTGTTATGGGTTTGGTATTGAGTTATTGTGCATTCTACTTTTGTCTGCCAGCTGGATGCTAAGTGTTGTAATTCTTGTTTATTCTGCACATTAGAGCAGTGACTTCTACATTAATAACACACCCAATCAAGGAGAAAGAAAACTTTGTGGTCAAATTAGTTTTACTCAACTTAAAAACTGACCTTGTGTCATGTTAGGCTCACAGTGGAGAGGTTGGGTAAATACATGTATGTACTGTTCACAGCTTTTAATATTTTAATTTAGATTTAAAATCTTTACAAATGAAATCAGTTTAAGTGGTCTTTCATATTGAGTTGTTAATTTTATGGCCTATCACTGTTCACTCTTCAGATAAATAAACGGTGAAATAAAAAATAATATGAAAAAGCAGAGTAAGAGACAGAATCTCTAAAGATCAAAGACATGAGGCAAAAAAGTATCCCAGGATGGGTTTCTGGAATTATCATGTGACCTCCTATAAGACATTCAAAATATCTATGAGAGATTATAATCTTCTGCATCCCTGCAAGGGGTTAACATTGTGAGGAGTATTAATTACATTGTTATTAGACCATCAAAAATTTAATACTACCTCTTTTCCCAAAATGTTATCAGATTTAGAATATGGAATTTCTATGCAAATGTTCCAACTATTATGGAACAGATGTTGTAATATATGTATATTTATGTATAAGAAGACCTTTGATTTATGGTAACAACATCATTACATTTTTAAGCTAAAGCTTGCCTCTTATCATTATTACTGTATTTGAATTTCAGTATTACAAAATGATAACTGAGATATAATTCAATATCAATCTTTTGTTCAAATTAGTTTTCAAAATTGGTGCTATCCACAAGAATATATGATGATTACATTTTATAAAATAATAGCATTTTCTTTGAGTGTTAGCTGAGAATATTTTTGTTTCTACTTTACTTTACCATATTGTCATGCCTATCTAATGTTTGACATAAAATAAAAACTTTCCAATGATGGTCCATGAATTTTAATAGAATTTTGACTAACCAATAAAATTGTGTTAAATTGAAACATTTTAATTTATAACTAAATTGACAGAGAAACCTGCTGAAGGCACAATATAAAATGCTCACTATCAGACATAAATGCTGGGAATTAACATAATAATTCAAATCATGAATAATAAATAATTTCATTGAAAACATGTGCTGAAAAACCCTTTGCCAAATATTTCACCAATTTGGGGATAGTGAGTGTTTGCTCAGGAACAAAAGTTATGAGGTTAATACTCTTCTTTCTGGCTGACTGAAGAGAAGGAAACTGCAGGGATTAAAGAAAAAAATTATATTCAAAAAGTAGCAGTTACCCTGGAGGCATCTGACAGGAAACAAAATCCACACAAGCCTGAAAAGATGGGCTTCCTGGTACAAAAATAGAAATTTTCTCAGTAAGCATTCATCACTGCTATTAGACGGATCTCTTTTTCTCTTGGCTTCTTGGAGTGAGCACCTGGGTTGATTGGATCCTAATAGCCAACTGTGTCTCTTGTTAGTGACTGCCTCTGATAAACATACCTCACTGAAAACATACACTGGACAAATAATGAACTTCCACTATATAACTCAATGAAAATGACTAATACATTTCAGTACCTTGTCTGGAAATGCGACTATTTCTACTGGCTCAGGAAAATGTTCTGCACCACAAAATAGTTTTTAAAACCCAAAATAAAATTCGACTTGTTTCTTTTATCCTTAATTCTCTTGCAGCTCCCCAACAGACAAAAGTGATAGTACCAATTAAGGTTCCCTCTTTGGTCAAATAGAGTTGTTAAAAGATTATTTGAATTCAATAAAATTGTGTGCAAAAGAAAATGCTCTTAGAATACAACTACAAAATAAATGTAAATATAAACATACAATGAGTGCAATTCCCTAACTTCTAGGTATAAAATAACCCTAGATGGGTTGACATATCTTTAAAATCAGTCATTTTGGAATCTTAATCAAGATAAAATAGAAAATCAAAAATACAAGTCAATTTTATTTCTACCAATGTTTTTTCTCCTCACAAATCAGTTCATTTTTATCTAAGAAAAAAATTATCTTTAAAGTGCAGTTTGAATTTTAAGACAATTTTATTCTTCTCTCTTGTGCATTGAAAATTTAGTATTTGCAAAGTATTGCGATTCATCAACTGTTCTTACTAGTAGTAAATAAGTAGACATGGCCCAGTCTATCTGCAAATGAAGAAAGGTGTTGTAACCTACCAAAAAGTTACTGAATAAGTAATAGTGAACACATAAGTTGGAAATGAAATGGAAATCTTTATAGCATTAACAAAATACATTACTTGCCAGCGGCATGGAGAAGGTAAACCACTGCTCGTGGTGACTACTTACCACTTTTTGGTATTTGTTGTATGTCCCATTAAATGGGCGAGTACGGCACAAGGTCTTTTTAAGGTGGGTCTTGGAGCAGAGCTATAGCCCAGACATATCCAGTGGCTCCAAAACTGCCTCGGGCCCTGTCAGCATTCCCCGAGAAAGGGCACCTCAAGCACCAGGTGATAATCCTGGTCTCACCAAGGGAGGTAAGTGCTTGAGGCAATGACCCTCTGAGGCTCGAGGAGGGTTAACTGCATGACGTGAATGCTGGGCTTCCCTGGCAACCAAGTCAGGCAGCCTCTACTGAATAAAACGTCGTTGTCAGAAGCAGTTAACATATTTAGCCCAGTCACAATAGTGTCCAAAGTATTCATGAGGAATGGGGCATAACCATTAATGTTTAAAGGTATGGTTTATAATGTAAGTTATAATAAACTAGTCCATAACAGAATTACAGTTGGATTAAAAGAACCAATCAGTTTTCTACATAGCTCATCCCTTTTCCTTGCCATATACAAAATAGTACTTCAGATAAAGGTAATATTTATCTATCTATGAATGAAGGGGAAATAAAACATTGTTAAGTTTTCTGTGGAGGGACATCTTGCATGTGTACTGGTAAGAATGAAAATTAGTGAATTATATTGATATACCTCTTAAAAACAAAGAACTCAGTCTATCACACTCTGCATATGGAGACGCCTTTTTACACCTGTCCTTCTCACACTCTCACATAAACCAATATGGCCGTTTGATTACTTCAAATAATATCTCTCATCTTGAGAGCATCAGGGGAGGTAACTGGCATGTCTTAATACCTATTTTTCTTATATTTATTACTAGAGAAGTATAAAATTCTGTCCTCTTGAAAATGTTTTCATTTACATATTTTATGTCTTAGAGAGTTTAAAATAATTGTGAGATTTTCCTGGGTTCAGGTAATACACTATAATTCATGTGCTTACTCAATTTGTATTTAAACATGTATTGCCAAGATCAACGAGCAGGGATTTTTGAAATTTTCTTATTACACAAAAGGAAACAGATAAAATTAATGTAATCCTACCGTGTTTTGAACGACTGACCTGGTGATAAGCAACTAGTGATATATGCACTGCACTAGTATTTGGCTGCTTGAACAGCCTAGTAAAATTAGAAATATGAAATTAGCATATAGATATTGCACTGATCCAAAGCAAAGATCCAGTTCATGACTCTTTGATCCTACAGCCCTCAAGAACTGTCATCCACTGAAGTTCTGTGACACTATTTCTCAAATCCCCTAATGATCAATAAACTCTTCATTGTGGTCAAAAAATAGAATAGTCTGTGGCTGTTCAAGGTCACAGTCTAATTGTCGTAGATGTAGTGGTAAGCAATCAAATGACTAGGAATTAAGTCTTTTTTGGTCAATTGAAAAGTACCACAGAATAAAGCTGTGGATGTTTTCTTGATCCAGTCAAAAATAAATTACACCTCACATTCTACAATAAGGACATCTCATTCTTGAACATTTACTGAGAATTCAACGACTGTAGAATGGAGATTCAATAACTTGTCTTCTCTGCAACATTATAGAGAAAAAGAACTATCTTAAACATTTCTGCCTCTTAGAGTTATATCTATCAGTGAAAATTATTCGTATTTGTTAGAATCGTATGCAAAAATGAAATCTCGTAAGAAACAACTGCACAAAAAAATGTAAATATGAATGCAATTCTCTATCCTCTTGGTATGAAATTACACTTGACAAGTTGACATGCCATTAAAATCAGTAAATCTTATACATTTCTCTAAATGAAATCTCAGCCCATTTATTGATTCTATTGTTGTTTGTTACCATTTCTTCCATCCTTGCAATCAAAAAGGTAGCACAATATTCTTGGTCAAGTCAGTTGCTTCTCTTTAAATCTCTCTCTTTTTCTCTCCTCCTCTTCCATTCTCTCTCTCCTTTCTTCTCCTCTTCAGTATTACCATATACAAATATAACAATTCTGATCCATTCATAGACAATTCTGGAGGTGCTTGTGGTGTAATGGTTATTATCATAGTAAATGGACACAATGACATGAGTTCAAATCCTCAATAAGGCTGACTGCATTTCACCAAGCACTAATACTCCAGGGAAAAGTATGAATTCAATTATTCTCCCTCCAACTATGAGTAAATAGTAAGGCAGACTGGGTTCTTATGCTTTGGTTCGGCAACCAGTCAAAGAGAAGGAAAACCCTGAATAGAAACCTGTTAAACTTCATCTAAAAATTGATCCTGTGTCATATCCAACCAGTGCAGAGGGGTTAGTAAATACATACATAAATAATTCTCTCATTTCTTATAGATTCTTTGTGTGTGGGACTGAAAACTCTGAATAATCACTTATATTATCATCAGAAAGTTATACATAATTTTCATGATCAAACTTTTTTTATTACTTACTCAAAATAGCCATTGCAGAACAAAAAAGTTCTAAGGCTATTGTTCACTGATGTTTCAACACTCAGATAAAAGCTGAAAGTTTTGTCTTTTTCAAGCTTTTATTGGCCAATTATTTAATTATCATTTGTTATTATGATGATAAGGACAAGGAAAACTTCCAGAATTCTTTGTGAATTCATGTTTTTAATTAGGCTGATTGTCTTAGTTCTGAACTGATTTAGTTTCATCATCTTCTGTTTTGTTAAGTCTCATAAAGACTTGTTTATTTAAAAGTTGATGATATTGTAATTTGTACCTTAAATAGACTTTTATTTTAAAAAAAAGCATCTTGTCTATTAGTTAACTTTTTATCAAAATATGATGGTACCTTAAAAAAAATTGCAAGCAATAAATTTATATCCACAAAAAACATAGCCTAGTCTACAAGTCTTAGAATGCAGTCTGTATCCCCTTCAGTATTGTCTTTACTCCCAGGTCCACTCTGACCAACATTGGTAGCCCCAGTTAGGATCCTATTCACATTAAATAGATTGATTTGCAAATTATTCAAATTCAATATGACTGTGTGCAAAAAATACCCTCAAGAAACAATTATGCAAAAAATGTAAATATGAACATACAATGGATGCGATCCCCTAACCTCTTGGCATAAAACAACCCTAAATGTTTGACATGCCATTAATATCAATCACTAAATATACAAGAAACAATGACATTTTCTTTATTACTTTGTCCATTGCTTCTACTGTTATTAGTGTAGTATTTATGTACTATGTTGTTCATCAAAACGTCATTAACATTTTTCCCTTAGATGAGATTGTAGTACCTGTATTTGAGGAAATGAAATATATTGAAAAAAGGTATGTTATATTATTCATCTAGATGTTTCAAGTTTTTCTTGTCAAGTGGTGCTGAAAAGCACTCAACTCTCCCATGAATGGTTTGGCTTGGTTCATTTGTTTAATGGCATATCAACTCCTTTTGAGTCATTTAATGTAGAAATTTCATTCATAATAATTATAATCATAAGTGTATTTTTAATTTTCCATTGAATTTTTTTTTTTTTTTTTACAATCGTTCTCCTTTTTAATAATTTGTTTGCCCACATTATAGGGTTTGAAGTATTACTATTTAATCCTAACAAATTTAAAAATAGATCTATTTGACAGATAGATGAGACCCAAACGAGTATTAACTCACTGAGAAAAAGTGGACCTGATAAAACTGGAGCCTCTCAATCAGGTCCAGTGTAAATTCATACACAGGATACTTTTTTTTCGGAGGGGGTCTTATTTTTCAGCAAAAGATACAGTTTGTATATTATAAGCCCTACTAACAAGACTTAGATGCAGTTAAGTCATACCCTGGGTCCCCTTTTTGGGTGAGGTCTTACTTTTCAGCAAAAGATACAGACAGCATATTCTAAGTCATACTAGTCAAGTTAAGTTGGCGACCTTAGTCAAGGGTGACCCGAAGGCTCCCTTTTCAATAGCAAACTACACTGAGGTCTAAGGGAGGATGCTTCTCCATTCTCTAGATTGCTCCACTTTACCCTTGATCCTTACCTAACAATGTTGAGCATTAAGCAAGATGGCATCAAGTACCATTTTTTTAATGTTTTGTTTTGACTCAACCCTGGATTGAATCCTGGTCTTCCAGACCATTGCAGTTAAACCATACCAAGGACACCCTTTTTTTAGTGGGGTTCTTATTTGTCTGCAAAAGATACAGTCAGTATATTCTAAGCCCCGCTAATAGGGCTTAGATGCAGTTAAATCATATCAAGGATACCCAAGCAAGAATGAACTGAGCGAAGTTTTTACAATTTTTATAGATTTCTTTAAGAAATTTAAAAAATAAAATAAATGAAATTTGTTTCCTTGCTTTTGAGCATTATTTTCTTGTTAGGCTGAGAACTTTTCAACATCTTTTTATATTCTATTGTGGAATTTTTTTTTGCACAATTAAATCTCTTTCTTCGGATTGTAAACACAACATTCCTGCTGATCCATTCTTCAGAATTTGTTAGGTATAAAAATCAGGATGGGTTAAAAAGAAGGGAAATTTGTCTTACCTCAGAAAAAAAAAATTGGTAATAAATATACAAAGCATACAAATTCATGATCAAAACACCAGATATGCTAAGTTCTGCTGTGACTAAATTTTTTCGATGCAATTTTTTCGTTTAGAAGGAGAGCCCTTTCACTTGACTTTTTCTCCTAAATCTTTACACCTGACAGGAGTAGAGGAATGGATCAGCTGAAAACATTAACAACGCCAAAAATACTCTGGAAAGGTTCAACTGTCCAAAGAATTTCCAATGTGTAAATCACTTTCCTGATAAGACACTAAACTGCATTTGATGGCGGGGCTCCAGTTTTATTTGCTATTGCTCCCAGATCCACTCAGATCTGGAGTGGTAGTCCATATGAGAGCCTCCATCAATATGTTAAATCTACTTGAAAATTATTAATATTCTGTCAGAATTATAAATACCATATCATCATCATCATCATATCGCGCTGGTAGCACGGATATCCCTGACCCTCTCTCGCCACTCCTCCCTATCGTTCATCGCCCTAGGTAGGTCTTCAGGACAACAGCCTGTATCCTCACATAGCTGCTGAATGTACGTTCGAGCTGGTCGTCCTGCTTTTGCGCAGCCATGTGTGGGGATCCATAAGAGTACATCTCTTATGAGTTCATCTCTGCTTCTCCAGCAGTGTCGTGCATGTCTGGTTCGTCTAACTTGAATAGTTTTCGTGATAGGGGGCAGGTGGCCGTACAGTTGGTGTCTTGTGGGGTGTTGCTGCCAGGACTTGTTCAGGATTGCACGCAGCATTCTTGTGTAATTGCCATCCAGTTTCTTCTCCAGCCGTTTTGTTAGCGTCCATGTAGTGAATCCATATAGCAGTATCGATGTGACCGCTGCCTGGAAGAAGCTGCGTTTCATTTTATCGGTTAGGTCTGATTTCCATATAGTCGATAGCCTATTGATAGCTGTCCATGCTTTCGTTAGCCTCGTTTCGATGTCCTTTTTGGTTGATTCGACGCTGCTTCCTAGGTACGTGAATTTGTCTACTAGTGGTGGGGTTCCTTCTAGAGTGGAGATGTCCCCCGTTTGGTTATAGCACATATATTCCGTTTTGTGTGCATTAACATAGAGGCCTATGCTTGCTGCTGCTCGTTCCAAACTATGCAGAAGAGTTTCGGCTTGGTCAGGTGTATTTGCCAGTATCGCTATGTCATCGGCGTAGTCTGCGTCGGTAATTGTTGTTGCGGGGTATCTTCTGCTTCTTTTCTTCGTCAGTTCGAAGCCATTCTCTTTGATTTTGTCAATCGATGTTCTAAGTACGTAGTCCAGAATTAAGAATAATTGTTTACTAAGGATTATTATTATTAGTTGCATGAAACCATATAACTGTTTGCAAACAAATAATCATTATTCAATAGAAGTCGTTACTTGAAACTATATAACTGTATAATTTATTTTTATTAGATAAGAACACTTGATATATAGATTTTTAACAAACTACACAATTTAAACATTTTCTTAAGAAACTACACATCTTCTGCTTTTTAAGAAACTACACAAATAAATACAAATATAAATGTTCAATGTATGTGATTCCCTAACCTTGCAGCATAAAATAACCTTGACTGGTTACCCCCCCCTCTCATATGGCTGAGCAAAAGCAGGACGACCAGCTCGAACATACATTCAGCAGCTATGTGAGGATATGGGATGTTGCCCTGAAGACCTGCCAGAGGTGATGAACGACAGGGAGAAGTGGCGAGTGAGGGTCAGGGATATCCGTGCTAACGGCACGACATGATGATGATGATGGTTAACATGCCATTAAAATCAATTTCTAATAATTATCAACTGTATGTATATTTTGTTTTTATTCTTTAGAAAGATTTAAATTTGAGGCTCTCCAAAATAACTGATGTCAGCCGTTATTTTATATTTCATAGGTTTTAAAATAATGACAGAATTTCCATGGATGCCTACATTACACAGTTATCTTAAGCAGAAGTGCCAATATGTCTGTGAATAATCTGATTAATTCTAATGAATACCTTTCAACTGAGGTTGTAGAACTCTCTTTGCTGTAGGGTAAAAAACAACCCCACCAATGAGTATTCTGGATATGACACGATACTAGTGTGGCTCCAGTATTGATGTAATAGGGATTACCCCTTCATTACCATTACTCCCAGGTCCACTTTGACCCAGAGTGGTAGTACTTGTTAGGGTCCCATCTATAATTAAATTGAAATATTTAATAATTTTCTATATTTGAAACCATTTAACTGTGTGCAAACGAATGACTGCTAAATTGAATTATTAGTATTAGTAATATAAAGAACCAAATGACAGTGTGTGAGTAAACAAATAATATTGAATAGAATTATTAGAGTTTGATAGAAATACTTGAAACCATTTAGTTAAGTGCAAACAAATGAATTCTGATGAGTTTAAAAATTGTTACCCACATATTATTCATTTACAAATCATATGTATATTTAATATATATGTATAAACTGAATTTGGCATTAAATAACTGACAAGGGTTGATATGCCATAAAATACAACCAATCAACCAACTAATTTTTATGAGAACTATGCAACAATTGGAATATATAAAAGTGTGAATGAATTAATACATTTCTTTATTCAGTCTGTAAAACATTTAAGCACAGGAATACATTCCTGAACAGATAATACAATAGAATATGAATAAACATGAAAATATTTTTTAAAAATCAGTGAAACTTCTTGGTTGTTAATCAAATAAAAACTAGAATCTTTATTCTTTTATTTAATTTTCATATATTTCTAAGCATTTGATATATATCAGAATCTAGATTGTATATATATATATATGAATATATTCGAATTATTTGTTGTTGTAGAGTGCTAAAGAATTGGTATAATTTCAATGGTTTGCCTAAAGGTCTTCAAAGGTACAACTGATTGTCTCTGTAGTATTGAGGCTCCTTGTCTCCAAAGTATTGTGATTCATCTACTGCGCTAAATAAGTAGTCATGGACCAATTTACTCTCTGATGAAGAAAGGTATGATAGGCTAGTCCATAACAGTATTATTTACATTCCTTTACAGAATATGATTTTTAAATAAGTTATGTTTGACAAGTAAACCCTGCAGTGTGGTGAGACTCCTTCCAAAAAAAAGTGGCTTTCAGGGTATGACACTAAATTCCATTTGTTTGTGACGCTCCCATTCTATATATCTGGGGATTGTGAAATACTTCTTATTCGCTGGTGTGGTATTCTCTGTTAGAGTCCTATCAAAGGTCAAACACATTGGTTTCCAAATTATTTGTATCTGATAGAACTGTGAGCAAAAAAAAGACTCTTAAACAACAGCAACACAAAAAATGTTTGCCCAGTTGGCTGGGGCTGTAGAGTACACTAACTGCATCTCTGCAGAGGGGTAAGACCCCCACCCAACAAGTGTCCTGGATATGACACTAAACAATCTGATGGTGAGGTTCCAGTAATGCTGGAGCTTTGGGGAATGTGGAGTACTCCTTCATTGCCATCGCTACCAGGTTTACTAAGGTCCAGAGTGGTAGCACTTTATAGGGTCCTATTCTCTCCTAACTATACTCATGCTAAACTGAATTGCTTGAAATAGGACTGTTTTGGTATTTAAACAGTGTACTTATGCTAAACTGAATGGTTTGAAATGGAACTGTTTTTACATGCTAAACTGAATTGAGTGAAATTGAACTGTTTTGACATTTGACTGTTTATAAACAAAAACTATACTTAGACTGAACTGAATTGTTTGAAATTTAATTTGGCGTTAAATGACTCAAAAGAGTTGACACGCCATAAAACAAACCAACTAATCAACCAACAAAAAAAGTAAGAAATTCTTCAGAAACTACACAAAAAGTGTAAATATAGATATACAATGAATGCAATTCCCTGACTTGTAGGCATAAAATAACCCTAGATAGGTTGATATACTGTAAAATTTTAAAAACATTAAACTTTCATGAATTAAATTATCGAAAAACTTGCAAGAATCAAGTTTTTATATAATTTTTAATTCTTTTATTTGTATAAATTAATTTTGTTGAACTGGGGGAGAAACTTTGAATAATTCTCTATTTTACCAGACAGAAGAAAAATCCATTTGTTTTTCTTTATATGTTGAAGGAGTTTAACTAAAGTGTCTTTATTGTTTATTTTTTTCAATTTTATTTCTTTAGCTTCAGTCTATACTGATCTTTTTTCAAATACATAGCATTAGAAATAAAATCAAGGATTTCAATCTACAAGAGTCTAATTCTAGAAGAACCTGAAAAAAGAGAACTATGAAAGTGGCTGTAATCATTCACACTGAAAATAAAAGGCAATTTTAAAAGCCTAAGAATTGAATATGTTCAGTTTCTTGTGGTTGTGTTCTAGTATATATGCTGAATTCTTTGGGCTCAACTCTAAGAATATCAGCTCTTTTAACTGTTGAAGCGTTTTTCTTTAATACCAAACATATTTTATGGAAACTAAATGATTTGCTATTTCTCAGTTATTAAAGCTGCTTGCAAGAGTCTTTTCATAATTGAGTACTAGAAGTGAAAATGGACATCCGTAAAAGTGATATGAATTTTTGGAAAACTTAGACAAATGAAAGAGCAGCTAAAAGAGGTAAGTTTTAATTATATTCTTCTTAACTCAGCATGTTTTAATAATATCTACAAATATATTTGATGATACAGCGTTTGACATAATTACACAGCTGCTGATAATATGGGTCCTTTGATAATATATGGAAGTAAAATACCATCTCATGATTTTAATGTGAAAGAGAATAATAAAGAGATAACTTGAGGTGAAAGCATATGGACAACTGTTATACTTAGTATGTAATCTTGACTTAACTAGAGTCAAAATTCTTGTATTCAGTGATTATACAAATAAAAAGTAAGTAAATGAACAGAGACAAGATTAAAAAGGGACAAGCCAACTGGAATAGATATGCATTAAAAGTAAGTAAAATTGGCGACTTTAGTCGAGGGTGACCTGAAGGCTCCCTTTTCAATAGCTACCACACTGAGGTGTAGGAGAGGGTGCTGCTCCATTCCCAGGATTGCTCTACTTTATCCTTGATCCTCACCTGATAGTGCTGAGTGCTAAGCAAGGTGACATCAAGTACCATTTTTTGAGTCTTTGGTATGACTCAACCTGGGATTGAATCCCAATCTCCCAGACCATTAATACCATGAATCAATTGTTTTGAGAAAACTAAAAGGAAACATTTA
The DNA here is from genome assembly GCA_963585895.1 of Sepioteuthis lessoniana. Taxonomy (NCBI): domain Eukaryota; kingdom Metazoa; phylum Mollusca; class Cephalopoda; order Myopsida; family Loliginidae; genus Sepioteuthis; species Sepioteuthis lessoniana. The sequence continues at coordinate 95,641,142 of OY757916.1, forward strand.
CACATTTGGTAAAAAAAGCTAGAAAAGCTGATAACCATAATCAAGAAATTATGATAGTAAAATTTGGAGTGAATATATATGTTATATCTTAATAAAATAATTAAAGATACATATGAGATAATAGGTATTTATTTTTGGATTGAATGTACAAGTCAGGAAATATAGTATCCAATCACTATATCCTTCACTAACTTTGGCTTAGTTTCTTTATGAGCTTGGATTAGTCCATTGTTATTGGGGTGGCTCCACACACCACAACAATATATCTATATATGATATGATTATATAGTTTGCAATATTTATGAATAAATAATGCTCTGTATTGGTGATAGGGCAGATCTAAGTATGAATAGCCTCGACAGACTCAAAAACACATGGCGATATATGTTTTTGACATATAAGATCATCAGACCAAGAGCTCTGTGTCTTTAATCCTTAAACTTAGATCTATCTACTTATATATAAGGAGGTGCCCGTGGTGTAATGGTAATCGTTGTCGGAAATGGACATGGCGACACAAGTTCAAGTCCCGGAGGAGGTTGATTACATTTCACATCGCACTAATACCCTTAGGAAAGGTATGAACCCAATTATTCTCCCTCCAGTTATGGGTAAATAGTTGGGCAGACTGGATTCTTTAGCGTTGGTGAGGCAACTAGTCTAGGAGAAGGAAAACTCTGAATTCAAACCTGTTAAACTCCGCTTAAAAATTGACCTTGTGTCATATCCTACCCAAGCAGAGGGGTTGGTAAATATGTATATATAAGTTCTTTTTCACAGTAAATTGCAGGTTTCCTTCTAACAATGGAATATATATATATATATATATATATATATATATATATATACTTTATCTCAAAACTTCCACCTACCAAACCTCATCTATTTGAGTATCCTTCTCTATGCTAAAATGTAATGATTTTTTTAAACCAAAAAAATTGCTATGAGGAGTGATATGCCATCTTGGTACCCATCTATTGTGTCTTGTCAAGGAATCATTTCTAGCATTTGTGTGTGACATAGAAAGTGATGCATACTCGTCTTCACTTTATTTTTCAATTTGTTTTTCTTTCAAGGGTCCCTTGTCGTTTCTGAGAGTGACAAAGTATACAGGGAGGCCAAACCCCACTGGATTTACATGGAAAATGATTCATTTGACTTTCACACTACACAGGAAATGATGGGCTTGTGTGGTTATGGTTGAGGGGCAAAGCCATATATCATTCTAGTTTTGAGAGAAATTGTCATGACTGACTGAAAAGATATGAACAGAGAGATAATAATAAATTACTGCTAACAAACAAACTTAGTTGAGTATCACATGTACACACTTGTTAAAGAAAAAATGACAATTTAGCCAGATGATTCTTTTTATTTCCAAAATATTCTGTCCCATAATAGCTATTACATTTAGTGTATAAAATTCATATGCAGATGTAACGACTATAATGAGTCATATCAACAAACAATCAAAGACAAGTACAATATATACTCCAGTCAGGAACAATTTTATTTAATGAATGACACCAAATTTTTATTTATTTATTTGGTTTGTTTTTATGGCATATCAACCATTGTAAGTGGTTTATTGCCAAATCCATTTTTATACATATAAACATATCTATTTCAAACAATTTAGTTTAGCTAAAGTATAAATTTTTGTTCATACACAGTTAAATATAAAAGCAGTTCTATTTCAAGCAATTCAGTTTAGCATAAGTATAGTTTAAATGTCAAACACTTTTATTTGAGCCATAGAGAGGACCCAATCAGGTGCTTCCACTCTGGGCCAGAGTGGATCTGAGAGCAATGGCAATAAAGTGGTACTCCACATTCCCCAAAGCTTCTGCATTACTGGAACTTCACCATCAGATTGTTTAGTGTCATATTCAGGACATTTGTCAAGGGAGTTTTACTCCTCTGCAGGAATGCAGTTTGTGTATTCTGCAACCCAAACCGACAGGGCTACCTAATTTTTAGCCACTAAAAGGTAGTTTTATTGTATTGTGTCAAATAAATGACTCCCAACTTTTAGCCTATGTTAGTCTACAAAAATATTCCTTCAACATCCAATAATATAAAAAAACCCATTCAAACACTAATTTATACTTTCACAACTACTTGAATACAATCAAAATTAACAATGTTTTAAATACCTTGATGTAGATTAGTATTTCCAAACATACTGAAATCCCACTACTTGTATGCATTATCATTGACAATATAATAATTAATGTTATGTAAAAACTTTGCTATTTTAACAAATATCCTTTGTTTAGGTCTAGTTTATTTGGGTAAACTTTAGATCAAAGTTACAGCAAGGTTAGGACTAGAAACAAGATAAGCGTAGTCATTTCAACCACATATCTCATACAATAAACAATCCCTTATATTTTCGATGAAAAACTGGTCTTATAAAATCATTCACTTCATAATTATATATGGTAAAGAAAATATATAAAAAATAAAGTTACTTTGCTAAAAAGAATTTCTGTTCAATTTTAAAAAGCATTTATGGATTCTTCCTATATTTAAAATTTTTCAATGCACAATAGGAAAAATATAAAACATTATTATTAAAAAATTATCTATGAAAAGACAAGGTAGCATAATACTACCTTTTGAAATCAGGAAAAACATGCATGTCTTTGAAGTTTATACAATTCTTTGTTGCTTGTGCAATCCTTTAGTTTTGGTTGTTTACCAACTAAATGAAAATGGTTTCAACACAAATACAAAGAAAGAAATATTGGTCAGCATTTAATTGTCCTTCACTTCTTGTTCAACATAGAAAAAAAAAATCAATTTTCAAACAAGGTAGTAACTGGTAAAAAAAGGAAAAAATGGATTTTTTACAAGGAAAGAAATGAAGAAAATTGTGATGATTTTGAGAATATCTAAACCTGAATTTACTGGGGTGGTTTCTCTGTATTTAAGCCTCAAAAAGGATAGAAAAATAATTTGCTGGATCCTTAATGGAATATTCTAGTGCACTATTGTATGTATTTACCCAACCCTTCTGACATGAAAAGAATATGACAGAAGGTTTAATTTTTTTAGCAGAATACAGCTAGTTTGAATTCAGATTTTAACTTCTTTTAGACTGATTAACTTATCGAGGCAAAAGAAAATAGTCTATCCTACTATTTACCAATAGCTGTTGGAAGAAGCCAAGAACAAAAATGCAAAATGATAGCCCAACAGCCTTGTCCAAGTTTTGAACTTAGGTTGTCAATTTCATTTCCTTCTGATAAAAACAATTCTGCTAAGTACCCAGAATGCACTGGTGTAATGAGAAATTATCATGTCTCATTAATACATGGAGAAAAAGGCAAATTCTGATATTTGGGCATGACAATTCTTGTTTTCTTGTTTCAATATCTTTTTGGAGTTTATCTTGAAAGTTCCTTATTGATATGTCGTTTCTTTAGTCAACAACCCTGTCAATACATTCCGAGAAAAATGTCCTTTGACTATTTTTAGACACATATGGAAAAAAGTTTTATAGCAATTTCAAATACACCAGCCTAATGGTTAGAGTATTCACCAAAGGCCCAGCAGACCTTGATTCAATCCCAAATAGACTCATACCAAAGATTTAAAAAATGTTACTTGATGCTTCCTTGCTTAACACTCAGCATTATAAGGTGAGGATCAAGGATAAAGGAGCAGCAGCCTCCCCAACACCTTGGTGTGGTAGCTATTGTAAAGGGCACCTTTGGGTCATCCTCGACAACGGTTGCCAACTTTACTTATTTGAATTCATTTGTGTCAAGAAAAAAATGGAGGGGTGCTTAATGTAACAGTTATCATCACTGGAACGGAAAGTGGCACTCTGAATTCAAACCCTGGACAAGGCTGTTTACATTCATGCTATTTCGCATGGAAAAGGCTCAAATCCATCTGTTCTTCCACCAGTTCTCAGTAAATAGTTGGGTCAACTGGGTTTTTTAGCTATAGTAAAACAACCAATCCAGGAGAAGAAAAACTTTGAATTCAAACCAGCTGTATTCTGCTTAAAGATTAACCTTGTGGTGGTCTATTTGTCTGAAATCATGCCACTAAAATTTGGTTCTTGTGCACTGTCTTCATTTTTAACCAGCCCAGTTGGCTGGAGCAGTAGAATACATCGACTGCATCACTGCAGAGAGTTAAGACCCCACCCCAATGAGTGTCCTAAATATGACTTTAAACAATTTGATCATGAGACTCCAGTAATGCTGAAGCTTTGAGGAATTTAGAGTACCTATTCATTGCCATTAGTTCCATGTCCACTCTGGCCTGAAGTGGTAGCACTTGATTTTGTCCCATCCTATGGGTCAAATAGAAATGTTTGATATTTCAACTGAGTGCAAATAAATGACTAATGCTAAGTTGATTATTTTAAATAGAACTTTTTGATCATTTAACTGTGTGTAAACAAATGAGCGATGTTTAATTGAATTGTTAGTGATACACAGCAATACTTGGAATAATTTAACTTTGTTGACTTATGTTTACAAATCATAAATATCTAATATAGATGAATAAACCAGATGTGACATTGAATTACCTACAATAGTTGATATGCCGTAAAACCAAACCAAACCAAACCTGTTTAACTCTTAAAATCAAGTGATTAGAAGTCAGTTGCCTGTTTGTTCAAATACTTATGAGCAGAAGTGTATGTACTCTAATTAAATCAGCATCAGCACATGATATATAACAAGTTGGACATATAATGCCTGTGCATATTAAGTTGGTGTAGTGTCTTCATTCAACAACATTATATTAGTGAATATAAGAAACATGTTCTTTGATCAAGCCACCCATCAACCATCATGCCAGATTGTAGAATATATTAAATTGGAGGCTGGTTTTAACAAGTTTGAAATAGCAAAAAATTCCTCAAAGAATTTATTGAATAAAAACTAGAATCCCTCTTTTATAATGGAATATATAATTTAGCTGAAAGGTGACATCAGGTCATTGAAAGCAAGGGAAAATATTTGGATGAATGAATAATGATGCTGTGAATTCAGATGGATAAAGAATTTTTTTCTCTAAAAAATACAATAAACCTTTTGCTTCAACTAAATATTCAGAAAACTAAACAGTTTTTTGTTTTCTAATCAAATATTGATCAGCTGCAATCACATATTGCCAAGTCAGATTTCTCACAGATACATCTAAGGTTCATTATTTTACAGAACAAAATTAGAAGGTACTTTTATTATTAATTATCACACTCACCAATGCCAGTAAAAAAAAAAAAATAATGTCAGGAAATTATTCTACTTTATACTTCGGGCATATAAACCTGAGTTAAAATCTGGAACAATACTGGTTGTATTTCAACTTGTGTTGCATACTCATAATAAGTGAATATTCTTGGAAAAGGAATGACTGTAACACTTCCTTATAAAAATATAATTCTCACACTTTATTCTCGAAAGAGGTTGAAGCTTCTGTCATGTGTGAGAAAGACGGATGGAGGGAGACAACACAGACTGCTATACTGGCCTATAACTTCTTCTCTCAACCATACCACATGGTGTTATCTTCAAGGCCCCACTTTGCCCTTCTATTAATTGACGGCTTGGTCAAGGGTCAATATGCAACACTTGTACTATCGTCTGAGAAAGGTACGTATGAATCTATCGTTTATTTTCTCCAGCTATGGGTAAATGGTAGGATAGACTGGGTTCTTTAACTTTAGTACAGCAACCTGTCCAGAAGAAGGACATTGTAGCAAGCATCACAACTACTCAGCGTCCATTCCTAAGAAGAAAAAAATTCAAACTGATTAAGAAAAGTTAGTCAACGATCCACAGTTGAACACACTAACGGTTTGTAAAAATACAAAACCATCCCAATGCAAATATAAAAGGATACCAGTCCTTCAACACTTTACCTCAATAGAAATAGTATCAGATCGTTCCCGGACAATACCCATCATTGAACGTATGTGCTCAAAGATCGGTCTCGGTAAAGCTTTGGTCATAATATCTGCCACCATCCGATGTGACGAACTGTGTAAAACTAAAGTGTCACTATTCTGAATTCATTCATGACAAGAAGGATAATGAACGTTTTTGTACTTTGAGCGATCATGAAACTTTGGAGTTTGTGACAAATCATTTGTCACCCAGTTGTCTTCAAATATAACTGAAGGTAATTTCTGTTGGGAACCAATTTCAGTAAGTAAATGATTAAGCTACATAAATTCATCAGTATCTCCGCTCAAAGCTTTGTATCCTGCTTCTGTTGAGGACTTTGCCATTGTTGGCTGTAGCTTGCTGTGTCAACTGACGCAACAAGATCTGTGGGGATTTAAGAATTAACAATAAAACTCCCAACCGGATGTTGACTCGTCGGCTGCCACATACAAAATGTATAAACGCGTCGCCACGCATAAAGCTCCACGCATCCATCCGGTTAAAAATCAGAAAAAAAGAAAAATAATAAAAAGTAAAGTAGCCAATGGGAAGCGGTTGCGCCAAAATTAGAAGGATTTTGGAGTGGCGAATTTGGAGCCGGTGGAGAAAGATAAATACCCAGGTTTTTTGTGAACCTTTTCTTGTCAGGGAGTGTCCGTCAAACTAACAACATCATTTTGCTGTCTGGTGTTTTGGGCACCACGTTACGTCTTGGGACGTAGCGTTGGTTAGTCCATTCGCCAAGTAAATAAAGGAAAGTATGGAAGAAATGTTTTCGTCTCTTATCTGTTTCTATCGTTTCTTTTTTATATTTCTTTTGGGACTTTCTTTGGACAAGGCATTGCACCGGCCAGTCAACGTGGGGTAAAATAATATAACCAAAATATGGAGTCAGATATCTTACGGCAACACAGCCTTGCCCTTAGCCCCTGACCTTCAAAAAAACCCTTTTAAAAACCACAGATCCCAACAAAAAATAACAAAACTACTTGTGGACTTGAGAGTATCTAAATCATCAACATTATCCATAGCAGCATAACCAAATAGTACGACTTCATTACAAGTCCCATCAAAGAATAAACTTTGATCAAGGATACCCTTCAAATATCACAAAACTGTTTGACATACGCCGATTCAGAATACCAACAACAGAAACCAAATCGGGTTACGTTGCAGTCATAACATATGTAAACTATCCAACGATTGCTTGGAAAATTTCCTTACAGATAACATCTTCGTCTACATTGAAACGGCGGAACCTGTGGCACACATCAAGTGGTGTAATGACAGGATTGCAGGTCTTCATTCTGAAACGATGCAAAATACCCTCCAAATATTTGGATTGACCGATCCGAAGACAGCGCTTCTGCCAGTTACGCTTAATGATCATTCTTAGAATATAATGTACTTCATCCTGATCCACCTTACGAAATCTTGAACTTATAGAAATATAGGCTGGATAGAGATGTTATGAGACAAGGTCACTGCAGCAATGGATTGAATGTGCTCTAATCAAATCTACATCAGCACATGATATACAACGTTTTGTTGTTTTACCCCAAGAGCAACGTTATCAGCACATTTATGGAAAACAAAAGGGATAACTCCTACATCTCTCTTCTACCTCCCCTGAGAACAGGCAATGCTCTAAAAGAAGTGGAGAGCTCTTTAAAGCTCGTCCTTTTATATGGGAATAACCTGGACAGAGCCAGAAGAATTTTTGTCGGTATACGATGTGGGTGCCGAAAGTATTTTGATGCATCTGTTATAGGATACTCAGTTGTTGAGTGAATCTCATCAGTGAAAGAGACGCGAGGATTAGAACATGTGAGCGAAAAATTACAGGCAGGACTTGCAGGTTCAAGCGTTGTACGGTATCTGGAACTGGGTCTGGGTTTAATCTTCAACTTTTTCGAGAAACGGCAATTCCTAATTGCTATCCTGCCTGGTCCATTGACTTCGTGTTGACAATCTGGAAGGACATAACCCAGTCGGCTGGGGCTATAGAATACACCGAGTGCATCTCTGCAGAGGGGTAAGACGAGTGTCCTGGATATAACACCAGACAATCTCATAGTGAAGTTTCAATATTACTGGAGCTTTGGGTAATGTAGAGTACTCCTTCATTGCCATCGCCCCCTGGTCTATTCTGACCCAGAGTGGTAGTACCAGATAGGGTCCTATCTATGGATTAAATAGAACTAAACTGTGTGCTTATGCTAAACTGAATTGTTTGAAATAGAACTGTTCATATGTATAAAAATGGATTTGCCTTTAATAGCCTCCAATGGTTGATCTACCATAAAACCAAACCAAACCAAACAAGGAAGGACTGATGATTTTGACCGTAGTACTCCTCTTGCTGTTGAGTTGCTTTTGGAGAGCTAATATATCGCCATTCTGCTGAGGTCAGAGGTTATCTGTATACCTGTTATACTTCTTCATTTCTGCATTGTGTTGGTGGAGGCTCTCCTCACAGCGCAGTACATTCAACTATCCATTCAGGGTGTGGCTTGTAAAGGATGAGTTGTGAAGAAATAGAACCGCGAAGTCAACGGTTGGGCAGGAGTTGTTCCAGAGATAGACCAAGCCTGGGATGGGAGTTCTGCTGTATTGTTTGATGGCCTGGAGTGTTTTCTGTAGGAATTTGACAAGGAGTTCCTTTTTGGCACTCGGAAGCCCATATTTTCGGGCATGCGTAGATTGCTAATATACTCTGGGAACCGGTGTTGCCATTTATCCTATTTGCTCTTTTTACAGCAAACTCTGCTTGGCAATCAAATTGAGGATATGCTACAGAGGACAGCCTGTGCTTCACGTGACATGTCTTCGGGAACTGCAGAAATGGGTAGGAAGAAAGAGGAGTTAATATTACTTCCGCTTCTTCGTGGACGTTGCCATTGGCTTTGCTTGACGTTTAGGTATTGGTTTCTGGATCAAACGTCTCATGCATAGAGTTGATTCATAGTGGTTTCTTCATCTTCGATGATCCGTATTGTATCTCTTTTGTTATTACTTTTTGACCAGCAGACCTTGCGAATTGATTCTGCCGGTCACATACATTGCATGTTTAACACTATACCACACATGCTCACTGTTCCGGGCCCACTATGTTTGTAGCTACAACAACCTTCACATGCCTAGCATCGTTATTTTCACGGCTCCAGGGTATTCGTTCGGCATTTTCAGACTGTTTTGTGGTTCTTTTCTTTATTGTGAACTTAACAGGTATCCAACTTTGACATACCAAGGAGAACCCTCCGACTACTCGAACCCTATTTTTAAGATTAAATCTTTAGTGTTGAAATGGATGGTTTCCATAACACTATAAATTAATTGACAATACAAATAAATAACGAAATTTCTTTTGAAAAAACAACAACGAAAGGTTTATTATAGAAGCAAAAGTAAACGAGTCAGAGTGAGAAAAGGATCTTTTTGGTGTCGCCGGTTAGTATGTTGGTCCTTGAGTTTGTAGAAAGTATGTGTCACTGTAGCAAGTAATTCATGTGACTGACTGCAAGGCTGGTTCTTCTGTGTGTGAAGCTAGTAGCAGTATGTTCTTCAGTGAAGGTTTTCCATGTGAAATGTCCGTAGCAGAGGACGCGAGAGAGGTCTGCCTTGGCTGCTAACTTGATGTTCTCTGACTTGTGACTTCCAAAAAGGGTTAGAAAAAATAGCTCTTGAGAGGGAGAAGGAATCAATGCGCTCTGTCCCTGATTCGTCAGTGAGTGGCCGAATCGCTTGGCGGGGGGGGGGGGCATTGACTCGCGAGAGAAAATAGATCTGTGACTGCCACAAATCTTTTTCTTTCTATTCATCCACATTGGCGTTTCAAATGCATCTGCATGGTTTACGTTTTATTCTAATGTCTTTAGTGACACGGCTCAAACCAACATGTCTTTCTGAAGCACGTCGTTGGCTCATCCACAAATCAAATGATCTTTTATATAAACATCGGATTAGTGTTAACAGACGAGACATGTAAAGTTATAATCCCATTCTCCATACCTTAGGCAAATTGAAAAAAAAATCTTTGAATAGACTCGTCTTCCCCTTGTAAAATGGACGAAAACGAAATCCCATGCAACATCGGATTTCATTTCTACGTAACCAAAACTTTATATTATTTATCCAGTTTTTTGCTTTAGTTTTCTTTTAATTTGTGATTTACTGGAACGGCGAAGTTTTGTCGTTGACAAGTTCTTGCCATTTTATTTTTATCAAGAGCAATCCCATTTTTGCACAGATTTATTAATATCTAAATGTGTGGTCGAAGGTACCTTCTATGTTGTGGTCAAAGAGCAGCATCTCACCGACAACATTCACACTGAGTAAAATCTTTCATTATTTCTTCGTAACCGCATGTGTACGCGTCGCTCGAAGGTAATTTTTCTTTGGAGCATCCTGGAATACATGAAACGACTTCACACCGTGATGAAGGTCGTAAGTCGTTGAGATTCCTCATCTCGGCGATTGAGTAGTGACCATCCATAGCGTCCAAGATCGTCTCCTTTGTGTTGGAGGTACCTATGATGCTAATTGCAATAGTGTGGCGTGTCTTTGGTTTGCATTGGTTTTCAAGAAACGGCAATTCCTAAGTGTAATCTGGTCCGCAGCCCCATGTGGAAAAATAGGCTGAATAGAGATAGTATTAGAATTGATAGCTCTTCGGTAATGAATGTTGGCAGCTGTCTTTGTTTTGGTATTGGTCTTACGTCCCACCAACCGGACGAGTGTGGCACAAGGACTTTTTAGGCGTGTTTGGGCGCTGGGCTGTAGCCTAGGCACGGCTAACGAGCACAAAAAATTTTTCGGGCTCCGTCGACATTCCCCTAAAAAGGGGTACCTGAGGCGCCAAGCGATAAACATAGCCCCTCAAGGGAGGATTAGAACCTGGGGGTGACGGCCCCTGTGGCTCGAGGAGAGTCAGTCTTGGTGCGAGTGACATAATGCCGGCTTCCCTGAATCCATGTCAGACGGCCTCGACCGACTGTCACCGGAATCAGGACACACCTGAACTGATCTGTGTACCGAGCAACACGGCCGATCGTAGTGTGTCTCAGCACAGCAACGCCCAGACACTTTGCATACGTCTATCCAGACCAAAGAGAATAACCCCGATAGAACTCAGTAATTTCTTTATTTTATTAATCAAGTCAACATTATTTGAAAGGAGAGGCATATGATCCACATAAAGCGCCTTAATAATAAATCCATTGTCAACATCCGAACGATTATAAACACAAGTATCAGCATATGTCTGATTAAATCCCAGTTGCTTCACAAATGAATCAAAAGTGATAGTTGTGGGGATGTAATAATAAGTGAAAAAGAATCCAATAACATAAACAAATAAAAATGGAATAGACATAATATAAAATAAATAAATACAAAAAATAAAAATCTCTTGGGAGGCAATTTACGTGAGCCAGAAAATATGGGTTTTCTGACACCAAAACGAAGCTCCTTCTCAGATTACTATAGATACCTCAACTGAAATGATTGTTATTTTACTAGCTCGGAAAAATTCCCTACACGAATCAGTTGTAAACCTGAGAATAAAAGTTGAGTTTGAAAATATCTTTGCCTTTTTTCCGTCTTTCATTCTTTTTTAACCTGAACAACCAACAAAAGATGATAAGTGAATGGAGATAAGAAAGAAAAAAAAGTAAATAACCAACTTCATAATTTTTTCTTACACACCCATACCCATCTTATTCTGCATAAATTCCTTAAACGTACTTCTTGCTTCTTTTGCGCAAGTTTGGATGATGAAAGTCAATCTATCTTTCCGGTTGCCGTATGTAAAAGTCTCTGTCGAGATCGCCATTCAAAAAGGCGGGAGTAACATCCATTTGGTGAATTTCAAGGTTCAGAATAGTTGCAAGTGAAAGTAAAAGTAGAATTGTATTGCATCGCACAACTAGAGAGAATACTTATTCAAAGTCAGTTCCTTTGTTGGGAATAAATAAATAAATAAAAATGTAAATTGACTTAAAAAAGAAAATTATTAAAATATACAGAAACTCCCGGAGGCCTCTAACAGGAAAAAGGGACGACGCATGCGTAAAGAAAAAGGGACCTCCCGACAAAAGGAGGAAGCTCATTTCTCTTTCAGCAGTGACCGACGGGGTGACAACATCTAAATCTCCCGGCTGTGAGTGAAGCCAACTTGGCCGCTCTAAGGCGCTACATTGGGCTAACCTTTCACTAGTAGCAGCCGTCTCGGTTAACAGTATGCCAAAATATAAAAAGCTACGAAATGGACCCATCGAACTACGAACTAAAACACTGGACTTGGACAAACTTCTAAAAGCGACTAACACGTTGTTAAAGCTTTAAAATACCAAATGAGGACACATATATACCAAGAAACGATTGACGTATTTTTAAACACCTTGACTGGGGGATTCAACCATTTCAATTGTATTCAGGGAAAATTCCCCCACCCATTGAATGGTTGTTGAATCCAGGAAATAAAGGAAAAATATAAAAGAAACGTCTTCGTCTCCTGTCTGTTGCTATCTTCTTGCGTATAATTCTTTTTGGGCCTTTCTTATTCAAGGAGTTACATCAACAAACGAACGTGGGGTAAAAATAGAATAACCTCAGAATGGAGTCAGGTAAAAAAAAAAACGGTGACACAACTTGCCCTTCTCTGGCCCCATACCTTCTAGTGAAAAATCCTGGGCTGGAGGGAGAATAACTGGATTCATACCTTTCCCAAAAGTTTTAGTGTTATGTGAAATGCAATCAGTCTCGTCCAGGATTTGAACTCGTGTCGCCGTGTCCATTTCCTACGACTATAATCACTACACCATTTTGTTCAGGTATCCGTGGAATCGAATGCTGAATGTAGTTACCACGTGGTTTACAACCCCCCCCAAAAAAAACAATGAACTTCTGCGAGTCATACTCTCCCCCATTGTCTGATCATAGAATCTTAATACACTTTCTGGTCACATTTTCCACCAAATTTATGTATTCATTAAATTTATTAAATGCTTCATTTTTATGTTTCAGGAACATTGTGCGTGTGTGGGGGGTGGGGGGTCAGTGTACTCGAGTTAAAAAGGAAAATTATATCCGAGTGTCCTCCCTACGAATACAACGCAAATTTTTAAAAGAAATGATAAGTAGAAAACCAAATTGAAATAGTTAAACATTTATAAACACATTAACATTTGTATTTTACAAACTTATGTTTTTAGTGCTTTGTTGTGATGTAATCATAACAGACCAAAAGTTCAAAAATATTCTTGGTAAAAAGTTCGCATAAAATGTAAATATGTCCACGTGTAAGAGAAAGCGCATATTAGCGGGGTATATGTATTTTATAACGTTAGTTTAGACGAATTCTTCGTCGTCACTTTTATAACGTTTTTCTGAAGAGAACATTGTAACTCGTAATTAGCGAGTTATAATATTCCTGTATCTTCATGTAAAGTCTATGTACAAGTCGAATCCTTCGAATAATACACGATAATACTCTCAAGATAATTCTCTCGGGTAATTTACTCAAAAACAATCTCTTCACTGGCGTACAATATCGAATACCAAAATACTTGATATCGAATCCAGAACCAGAATCGAGCAACTCAGACTTCTGTCTAAATGCTTTATATATTAAATATTCATATTTACGTGAGCCTAGTAGCACAATTCATTCAACGGTTACGTTTGTTGCCTGGAGATCCGTGTTCGACCACACGGGTCAGTATTGACACTTTCTTCATAACGATATACGACTGCAGATTCAATATGCGTGTGGATGTGAAGCCTGACTGAGGCGATTCCATAAGAAAATAAGCAGACAGAAAGAAGGTAAACTTAGTTTCGCCACGACAATGAATGTTGTTTGTTTTTTTTTTTTGGATGTGTGGACCCCCAGTTGTCGTTGTAATGAAATGGAATTTTGGTCTGTGTTAGAATGTCGATGTAACCACCAGTGTGTCGTCATTCCTATGGAGATGTTTTGTCGAGCTTTTGAATATTTTTGTTATATTTTGACCTTCGACCCGGCCAAAAATGCCATTCAGAGTGATGCACCGGAAGGAAGTGACATATTCTAATGGCAGTTATGAGAGGAAATCGAGTGGGCGGAAATTGGCTGATGAAATGGGACGAGGTTAAAAAATTCCCATGGTACACTCATAGACTGATGCACTGGAAGAGAGTGACCTGTGAACTGCATGACAGTTATTTCCGCTTGATGACAATTAAACATGCGATTCCAAAGGTCGAGTAGGCGACTGTGTGGACGTTGAACTATTATATAACTCAGTCAAGACAGAAGTCAGAGTTCCAGTTAGAGGCCGAACGGAGTTATAGACGAGATATGTGGTAAGGAAAGCCACACTAGTCCGAAGGGGCTCGGGGCCCCTGATTGAGTTGGGGTCCAGAGAAGATGCTGATAAGATGCAGTAAAGAAAGCCATCACCCAGCAGAGTGGGCCCCAGGGCCTCCAGTTGAGCAGCCCTGGAAACGAGAAAGACACAACATTGACGGCCATAAGAGTGAGGTCAAAATATTGCAGTTTATGTTCGGTCGCAAACTCACTCTCACACGCAAACCTTGAGTAACCCTTTTTCGAACACTTACAAATAAAGTGAGAGGTACAAATATTTTTCTAAAGAAGTCTTCCTGTGTCTGTGTATTTATTGTGTCGTTATGATACGGCACATGAGAATATAACAGTTTGTTCGTTGGCCGTATGCTGCTCTGTGATGAGTTTTTGTATGTCTCGGTGTCTGAGTTAGTTACCGCCGAAAACGTGAATAAATAAATCTCCTAATCACATGACCGGTTCCGAATGAAAGATTTTATTTCTGCACGGGAAATCTTCCTTGTTGGGTTTATTTGAAGTTCAACTATGCAGACGTTGTCGAAAACAACAGCATGTGACTATTCTGTCCAATAAAATTCCAGAAACAACTGATCTAATCTTTAACCGATTCGTACTAAAGTTTTTGTTTTAGTGATTTTGATCCGTTTTATATATTACCGTTTCTTACTTATTTGTGCTTTCCTTATGGGTTGTAGAATATTGGATTTTATCTCCTATATGTGCACAAATCGGGATTTATCACCGGCAAATATAATAAAATTGTAATTGCCATCAACTGGATATTCAATCATATCACACACATCACATTAAAGCAAATTAGAAGCACAAGATTCACTGTTTCTGAAGGATGTCTTGTGTAACTTTCCCTTGATGCTTCCTTCATAAAGGAATCTATCGTGGAGGTGCCCGTGGTGTAATGGTTATCGTCGATGGAGGTGCCCGTGGTGTAATGGTTATGGTCGGCGATACGAGTTCAAATCCTGGACGAGGCTGATTGCATTTCACATAGCACTAATACCCTTGGGAAAGGTATGAATCCATTTATTCTCCCTCCAGCTATGGGTTAATAGTAGGGCAGACTGTGTTCTTCAGCCTTGGTGAGGTAACTAGTCTAGGAAAAGGAAAACTCTGAATTCAAACCTGTTAAACTCCGCTTAAAAATTGACCTTGTATCATATCCTGCCCGAGTGGAGGGGTTGGTAAATATAGATAAAGGAATCTATCGAGAGAAGAACTTTTACTATATACTTTTTCTTCAGACAACATGCTTTCTAAACGTTTCAAACAAATGTGTCCAAATCGTTCATGTCATATTTGCTTGGAATTGCCGTCGAAACAGCATTCAAATCATGTCTAGGAATTATGTACTTATAGAAAGTGTTACAAAAATAAACAATACTAAGAAGTCGCCGCTGGTGGCAAAAAGAAACTCTCCCTTTATAGAACGCCACATGTCCCAGAACTCATCAACCTTTCTGACTGAAAGTAAACTTTGGTCCAATGTTGGAACAAACAAGACGTTGTGCAGTGTAAAAGAATAGTTTGAAACCACGTCATTATCACCACCAAGATTAAAATAACAATGTGACTTCCCCTCGCCTTCTGCATGTTTCGCTGTTGTCACCAAGAATCAGTTTGTGAGGACGATCAAACCTTTTATAAGACAAATTAGATTAGTTGAAACACATGTGATCGTATTAAACTCGATTTTCAACAGCACAATGACAATACATGTTCGCGTGGTAGCAAAAAGGATTCACATAGTAAGCAGAACTATCACCAGCAAAGAGGTGGTCATCGAAATAACAACTATTGCTGTCAGAGATTCAATAATTCATTTTGATTGGATGACATCTACCATTTCTACTGCTTTTATTGCCACAAAATACTGTAAGAATTTTGTCTGGAAAATAGACTCTGGTGAAGATGATCGATGACCACCTCTTTGCTTGTGATAATTCTGCTTACTATGTGAATCATTTTTGCTACCTCGCGAACATGTATTGTCATTATGCGGTTGAAAATCGAGTTTAAAATGGTGTGGAGAGCCTCAGATATGATATAACCCATTTATTCGCTTTTTAGGAACCCAATGGTTGTAGCCACTCATATTTGATTTTGAAAAGTTTGCTTCGCTGTCTTTCCTTGTGGAATCATAGAAGACTTCACAATCAAAGGACAATAAAATTAAACCCTTTAATCGATCCACCTGTAGATTGTCTTCACCCTGCACATCCAATGAGGTATTAAACGCCTCATATTTGTCAAGAGGAAGACTTGCAAGTAGATTGCATGCAAGCTCCTTATCAGTAACCGTATCTCCCATCTGGTTCAACTGATCACATAAGGTTTTCATGCAATTTATCTGTTTAAGCATGTTACTTCCCAACAGATAATGAATATTATGATACTTCTGGTATAAAACTATCTTGATATAATGAAACCTTGTAATACTGTTGAGTAAGAATATCTCAGGTATCTCTAGTGGATGAAGAGTGTAGAACATGGATGTATTATACCTTGTCAATACACTGTATGATAAGGTAATAAGCAAGATCACTTTCCTTATCATGCAACTCAAATCTCTAAACATTATTATCAATAGAGTAAATCGCAATGTCATTTATATATTCCCAGAAACCACTTAGCATAGCACACATGGCAAATTTCCAGTCTCTATGATTTGAACCATTAAGTTTCTCCACTTCAGTTTTGTAATCATGTAATGCCATAATTTCACAAAATGCTGAAGAAAGTCAAATCAGCTATATCCCAGAGTTCACAAGCATTGATCTGGGCCCATAGCCTGTTAATATTTGCCACCTTCAGCTCACCAAGAAACATTGAACAAAACCATAACAGCAAGCATCATTACAGCACATCGTCTATTTCTAAGACTATAAAAGCACAAACCGATTAAGACAAGTTAATGATGCACATTTGAACAAATCAACGGTTTGTAGAAATAAAAAAAAACTCTCATTGCACTTGTAAATGGAGACTAGCCCTACAATATATAGCTGTCTATGGGAAAAAGAATAGATCAGAATTTATTCATCCAAATGTATATAATAATAAAAAAACAGTTTTAGACTTCATACCAAAGTCCTTCTTTAATTTACTTTGGCAAGAAGTAGTTGCTATCAAAAAGCTTTCTCGAGAGACAATAAATAATTATCTCCCTTAAAGAATCGGCATGTACTGTAGGTGTCTGTAGGTGATCACATGACAGTCTCAGAAACCCTTTCTCGACCTCTATTTGCCTCTTTTCGTTGCATAGTAGAGACATTGTCTCTGACCCAGCAGGGATCCGTAAAGTCACATGCCTGCATTCTCTTTACTCATCAACTAAGCCTTTTTCCATTATTGTACCCCTTTCATATACTGTTTTTTCATAGAACAATATGTGTATAGTTTTATCTCTTGGGACACATAGGTGCATTCTTTCTTTAATGACCACTGATCATTATATATATATATATATATATATATATATATATATATATATATATAATGTTAAATGTCTTGTATGTGTAATAGAGTTTATTTTGTCTGTCCTCTTGTTCTGTTCAGTGTTTGAATTTATCATCAGCTGGATATGACACAAGGGCCCAGCGGTTAGAGTGTTCGCCAATGGCCCGGGAGACCTGGGTTCAATCCCAGGTCGAGTCATACCAAAGACTTTAAAAATGGAACTTGATACCACCTTGCTTAACACTCAGCATTATAAGGTACGGTTCAAGGGTAAAGTGGAGCAATCCAGGGAATGGAGTAGCGCCCTCCCCTACACCTTGGTGTAGTAGCTATCGAAAAGGGAGCCTTCGGGTCACCCTCGACTATGGTCGCTAACTTTACTTTACTTACAACTGGTTTGAATTGTGAGTTCTTCGAGACTACCCAACCAAGGCTAAATAACCCAGTCTACCCAACTATTTACTTGTAGCTAAAAGAATAAAACAGATAGATTCATGCTTTTCCAATGACATAAAGTTTTGTTTGGTGTTAATATATCCTGGATATATAGTAATATTCATATTTATCAACCCCTCCGCTCAGACATCCTGACACAAGGTCAATTTTTTTAAGCGGAGTTTAACAGGTTTGAATTCAGAGTTTTCCTTCTCCTAGACTAGTTGCCTCACCAAGGCTGAAGAACCCAGTCTGTCCTATTTACCCATAGCTGGAGGGAGAATGATTGGATTCATACCTTTCCCAAAGGTATTAGTGCTATGTGAAATGCAATCAGTCTCGTCCAGGATTTGAACTCGTGTTGCCGTGTCCATTTCCTACGACGATAACCATTATACCACGGGCACCTCCTGGATATATAGTAATATTGATTTTTGGTGAGTGGTCATTCATCTAAATACCTTCACTATCACCACGCAAAACTTTAACCTCACAAGACAATTTTGAAAAATTTCTGCTTAAAATCTTAATTAAATCAATATCTATGCAAAAATTAGCTTTTTTGCATTTGCTATTTGTCTGAGATTTTTCGATAAAAAGATACACCCATATATAAACTTGTGCATTGTAGTGAAGATCAATTAGAATTAATAACTTTTATCAATTTCCCAAGTGATAAGAATCCAAGAAGTTTATCCTAACGTTTGATATTCATAAATAAAACTAAGAAATATAATCATGATCATCACTCATAGTTGGCTTTAAATTAATGAAGCTATACATATAATCAGATTAAGATAACAAAGATTTTCACTAATTTTGTTCTGATTTCAAATTTCCTCAGTCCCAGCAGCAGCAGCAGCAGCATCCAGCTGCACATGATTTTGGTTGCACTATCTCTGTTCAACTCTTGGTGCACTCTTGTAAACATAAAGTGATTCATACTTGTTTTTTTTTTTTTGGCATTTAAAAAAATAGCATTTGCTCTTATTTAACTTTAGTTATTGTTCCAGTGAATAAAGGAAATGCATTCCATGCTGTGAAGCAAAAACACAGCATATTATCAATTAAAGATAAGGTTGGACTCTGGAAAAAACAGGACCGTGATGTGCCAGTGAAAAGCTAATGTGTGTGTTACACCAATGGAACTTCTACAGTGTATGACAGAAAAAAAACATCATTAAAATGTTTCTTGCTTTTCATTTAATGTTTCTGTTCCCTTATCAAATTTGTACTGATGCAAATGATATTTAAAAGATATAACGAAGTTGTTAGCTATTGTTTAGAGGTAATCTTTCCTTGATTTAGCATTTTTACTAAAATCAACTCTCTTCAAGTCTCATTCGACTGAATTATTTGAATGCACTTCTACTGTACTCCCTACATAATGAATATATGCCCTCCTCCATAAATACACGTCAACGAGAGCGCCAGACGGAGGTCACCAATCAGCGTGATACAGTCACGTATGATACCATTTGCGTAGTGGACGGATAGGAACGACTCGACAGGACTCTCAGTTTCCTATCAACTAACTACTGTTTAACGAGGTTCACTTGTATCTTGTTTCTGTTACTTGAATATATATGTTTTCTATCAACCCTTTTTGTGTTCCCCATGTCTTTCTTTTGTCTGCATCACAACAATTTCCTTGCTGGGAATTCTTAGAAATCAATAAAACTAAAGCCTTTTCTCTTTTATAAGAGAACAAACCTGCACAATAATTACAACTTCTTATAATGAATTGTTTGTTTATGTAAGCGCCAGGCATAAATATTATAAAAGTTATTGGAGTAAATTAGATTATTTGAATTGATTGAAATAAGAAAGAACAAAATATTAGTATGAGATATCATTTTCATCATCATGTCGCACTGTCAGCACGGATATTCCTGTCTCTCGCCACACCTCCCTATCCTCCATTGCTTTCGGCAGATCCTCAGGGCTACATCCCGTATCTGCACAGAGCTGCCGTATATAGGTTCGAGCTGGTCGTCCTGCCTTTGCTCGTTAATGTGATGAGATCCACAGGAGCTCGTCTCTACTTCTCCACCAGGGTCCTGCGTGTCTGGTTCGTCTAATTTTGATAGTTTTCGTGATGGGTGGTAAGTGACCGTATAGCTGCTGCTTTGTGGGGTGTTGTCTCCAGGACTTGTTCAATATTGCTTGCAGCATTCTTGTGTAATTGCCGTCAAGCTTTTTCTTCATCCGTTTAGTTAGCGTCCATGTAGTGCATCCATATAGCAGTATCGATACGACTGCTGCTTGGAAAAACTGCGCTTCCTTTTATCGGTCAGGTCTGACTTCCATATGACCGAAAGTCTATTGATAGCTGTCCATGCCTTTGGAAGTCGCGTGTTGATGTCTGTCTCGGTTGATGAGACACTGCTCCCTCAGTAGGTGAACTTGTCAACTGGCTTTAGAGTGCTGCTAAAGATTTACAATACTTTAGTAAAATAAGGTATGATTTGGCAGATGCAAATGCTTTTGCCGAAGTTGTAAAGGTGACGAGCCACACTGGATTGTATTATGCTAAACTCGCTTGATACTTTGTTGTACAGTGGCTCGTACCACGTGACTTCCCGTATCGCGAAACTATAAAAGACGCCGTGTTTCTCAAGCACGGCAGACAGAAGGAAGTAGAGACAGAAACAGAAGCAGAGAGATAGCTCTGAAAGGACGTTGGTCAGTAGTAAGACCAACTTTGGACGTAACACCCACAGCGAGAGACTTAGAGTACTAGTCGGACTGTACCACTTGAGTTAATGAATAATTAACTGTTTCACGGTGTATCTTTCTTTACCACGACACAATAATCTCACAATTTGCCTCTATAGCTGTGAGCACAGCTTTGTAATCCACGATTTTTTGGCCTACTTGATCTTGCCTGATCGTAGAGGTTCTTACCTTCCGTCATTACAGTATGATGACTAATTGTACCTCTTCCTTTTACAATAGAAATATTTTTGATTGCTTCCGAGGTGTTATGGCTCAGTTCAAATTCATAAAGTATAAGATTCCGAATGGGACTTCGTTGCATATTCTTCTGTGTGACTTTTAAGTCTCACATCAAGTGAAACTATAGACATGTCAGTGTACCAACGACTATAGTACTATTGACTAGGTGCCCGTGGTGTAATGGTTATCGTCCTAGGAAATGGACACGGCGACACGAGTTCAAATCCTGGATGAGACTGATTGCATTTCACATAGGGAAAGGTATGACTCCAATTATTCTCCCTCCAGCTATGGGTAAATAGTTGGACAGACTGATTTCTTCAGCCTTGGTAAGGCAACTAGTCTAGGAGAAGGAAAACTCTGAATTGAAACCTGTTAAACTCCGCTTAAAAATTGACCTTGTGTCATATCCTGCCCGAGCAGAGGGGTTGGTAAATGTGATAGTACTATCAAGCATACCAGATACCTACAACGGCTTGAACTGCTTCGAGTGCGTGATATACGCACAGTACGTACCTAAATATTTCCAAACTTTTGTCTTACTCTAGTATTATAATTAAATTAGATAATATAAAACGACATTGCAAGGATTCATTGAATATTTTACTTTCAAGAACATTGCGCTTATTTTCATCACAAAAGTTTTTTGCTCAGCTAAGTAGTGACGTAAATATGGCGACCGACAAACAATTACTGAGATGTTAACACTCACTTCTTTCTTTAATTTCTTCAATATGGTTGTTTGATACTTAATCCGTGCTCACAACTGAACCGCCAGTTTGGAAACAAATAATTTTATCCTTTGGAGAATGGATATATCTGTTAAGTGGTTTGTTTAGTTTCGTTTGGTTTGTGGCATATCAACTATTGTTGGTTATTTAAAGCAAAATCCTGTTTTTAAATAGATATTAGATCTATGATGTGTAATTACATTCTTAGATACACATAGTTAAATGATCAAACAGCTCTATTTCAACAATTCCATTTACCGTAAATCAAAGTTAAATGGTTCCAAGTATTGCTATATATAACGAACAATTCAATTAAATGTCAATCGTTTACTTATAGGCATTTACTGATCAAACAGTTCTATTTCAAGCAATTCAATTTAGCATAAGTCATTTGTTTGCACCCAGTTTAACTATTAAAGTTCTACTTGACTCGATGAAAGGGCTCTATCAGGTGCTACCGCTCCGAGCCAGAGTGGACCTGAGAGCAATGGCAGTGAAGGAGTACTCTGCATTCCCCAAAGCTCCAGCATTACTGGAGCCTCACCATCAGATGGCTTAGTGTCATATCCAGGACATTTGTTGAGCGGGGGTGGGGGTTTACCCCTCTGCAGAGATGCAGTCGGAGTATTCGACAGCACCAGCCGAGTGGGCTGTAAATGTTTTTGGCACTTAAACTGTGTACTTACACTTAGACAGCGTATTTATGCTAAACAGAATTGTTTGAAAGGGAACTGTTTTTGACTTTGAAACTACTTACGTTAAACTGAATTTTCGAAATAGAACTATTTTGACATTTAACTGTGTGTAAACAAAATCTGTACTTATACTTAACTGGATTGGTTCAATTAGAACTGTTGGATTCAATTGAATAGCTTGGAAGAAAAATGATTTTGACACTTGAACAGGGTACTCATGCTTAACTGAATTGTTTAAAATAGAACTAGTTATTTGTGTAAAAATGTATATGGCATTAAATAAACTACAAAGGCTGATATTTGCTCAGTCGGCTGTGTCCAAGATATGACACTAAAAAATCTAATGGTGAGGTTCCAGTGATGCTGGAGCTTTGGGGAATGCGGAACACCCCTTCATTGCTATCGCTCCCAGGTCCACTCTGGCTCGGAATGATAGCACCTGACAGGGGTCTATCTATGGGTTAAATAGAACTAAACTGCGTACTTATGCTGAACTGAATTGTTTGAATTATAACTGTTTGACTACACCGAATAGCTTGAAATAGAAATGTTTTTGACAATTAAACTGTGTACTTATGCTAAACTGAACAGCTTAAAATAAAACTGTTTTGACATCGAAACTGCGTACTTATGCTGAACTGAATTGTTTGAAATAGAACTGTTTTTGACA
Organism: Sepioteuthis lessoniana; assembly: GCA_963585895.1. Lineage (NCBI taxonomy): Eukaryota > Metazoa > Mollusca > Cephalopoda > Myopsida > Loliginidae > Sepioteuthis > Sepioteuthis lessoniana. Next base: position 95,664,373 of record OY757916.1, read on the forward strand.
ATCAAAGTGTACTTATGCTAAATTGAATTGCTTGAAATGGAATTGTTTTTGACATTGAAACTGTATTTACGCAAAACTCAAACATTTGAAATAGAACCATTTTGACATTTAACTGTATGTGGATAAAAATTACACTTATACTAAACTGAATTGTTTGAATTAGAACTGTTTGACTAAACTGAATAGCCTTAAATAAAAATGTTTTTGACAAACTGTGTACTCATGCTAAACTGAATTGTTTAAAATAGAACTGACTATTTGTATAAAAATGGATTGGGCGTAAATAAGCTCCAAAGGTTGATATGCTCTAAACCCCCAAACAAACAACCAACCAACCAAATCTATTCTCGTTCTCTCTTGGTTCTATTCCGTGAACAGTCGGTAGATATCGCCTTTCTAATCATGAAAAGGAAAACCAACATTGCTATGACCATTTTACAGTCTATCATTCTCAAGTAAGTGTTTTCCTGTTTTTGTAACCTTTTCACATACTGCCTTTTTATGTAACAAAATGCACATATTTTTAGTTGTTGGAAAACGTTTGTGTATTCTTTCAGTTCTATTTATATGTATAATATGTACAAATTGAATGTTTCTCTAAGTGCAACATTGGTTTATCTTTTATTCCAATAATTTAGTGTAAGTATATCGAAGATATACTAGTGCTTATATTGATCCTATATTAATATTGACTGGGGACTCCACCAAATATCTTCCCTACCCCCAAGCAACTTTATACTTCGGGTGACTTATATAGCCATTTTCGCTACGAACAATTTATTTTGTTCTTCCATCTCGATAACTCTCCCTCCCTCACAAATTAAGTTTCCGAATTAGCAGCAAATTAATTGACATTTTTTTTTCTTTCATTTAAACCACAAGGATCCAGACATGTAGGACACCTTGTGCCAATTGAAGTCAGTAAAATAATTAGATCAACTAACCAAGAACTCATGATAAACTATCAAAATTTGAATTTTTAAGAGTAACCAACATTTTTTTTCTGAAAGTTTTTTTCTCTGTAAGTCTCTAAACAACTAATTAAGATGATTGGTATTCGCAACTGCAAACCTGATGTTAAAACAAAGCGAAACTTTATTTAAAGCTGAAATCTTCTTTACCCTCCCCCCTCCCCCCCAAAAAGACAAAAAAAAAAAGACACTGTGAATTAGTATTGATCCAAAAAGAAATTTATTTTTACAAAAAAGACTAATTCATTCCTCCTTTGCTCACTCAGCAATTTATTGTTTAGAGAAAAACCAGTGACAAATAAGATTTTACGACTTTATTTAGAATTAATCATTTTGAAATTTTTAATTATCTTTGCTTTATTTTAAAGTGGTCTTTAGTGAATGGGAAAAGGAGAGAAGTCATGCTTTGTTTTCAAGATTTAAAAAAAAAAAATGATTTCTTAGGATATTGTCAAGAATTTTATTTTTCACTTTGCTTTCTAATTAATCCATAATAAATACGAGAGAATATTTGTCAACACAATAATTAAGATACTTAATATTTCAAAACTTATGGACAACTGAAGATTTACACTTCACTTGTTCGAATTCATTAAAAATTTCTCGCATTTTTTTCTTTCACTTGACAAGTAAAAGACGATTTTGACCTTCAAAAGAATAGAATTTGTTTTCTTTATTTTTTTTATAGTTTGTATTATTATAAGCATAAATATCACTTCAAGTACGGTGATTTTTTTTCTGTATCTGTGTATTTATAAAGTTTAGTTCAAATTAAAAAGGGGGGAATTGGTGGGAGTAGGAAGAGAGCACTACACCAATCGTTATCTAGTATTCCTATCAATTAGATCTACTTGACCCATCGGACTTTAACTGGTCAAACAACTCCAGATTAGAGAAGACCTAAGAGTAATGGTAAGTTGACGACCGTAGTCGAGGGCTTGTGGGGATTTAGGAATTAACAGTAAAAACTCCCAACCGGATATTGACTCGTCGGCTGCCAGATACAAAATGTATAAACGCGTCGCCACGCATAAGGCTCCACGCATTCATCCGGTTAAAATCAGAAAAAAGAAAAATAATAAAATGTAAAGTGGCCAATGAGAAGCGGTCGCGCCAAAATTAGAAGGATTTTGGAGTGGCGAATTTGGAGCCGGTGAAGAGAGATAAATACTCAGGTTTTCTGTGAACCGACCTCTTTTCGGGTAGTGACGTCGAACCGACAACACCGATTTTACTATCTGGTGTTTTGGACACCACGCTATGTTTTGGGACGTAGCGTTGGTTAGTCCATTCACCAAGTAAATAAAGGAAAGTATGAAAGAAATGTTTTCGTCTCTTATCTGTTTCTATCTTTTCTTTTTGCATATTTCTTATGGACCTTCATTGGGCAAGGCATTGCGCCAGCCAGTCAACGTGGGGTAAAATAATATAACCAAAATATGGAGTCAGATATCTTACGGCAGCACAGCCTTGCCCTTAGCCACTGACCTTCATAAAAACCTTCAAACCCCACAGGCTACCCGAAGGCTCCCTTTTCAATAGCTACTACACCGTGGTGTAGGGGAGGGTGCTACTCCTTTCCCTGGATTGATCCACTTTACCCTTGGTACGTACCTTATATTGCTGAGTGTTAAGCAAGGAGGTATCAAGTGCCATTTTAAAGTCTTTGGTATGACGCGACCTAGGATTGAACCTAGGTGTCCCAGACTATTTAGGAACACTCTACCCACTAGACCAATGAGCCGGTATAAGAGTAATTAACAGGAATTTCACATCCCTCAGATCTCCATAACTGGAGCCTCACTATCAGATGCAGTTTAGTGACTTAGCAATTACTCCATTGATTCTGGGGTTTTACCCCTCCCCAGTCACCATTATATAAGTTCCATCGATAGAGTACGGCTAGTTTTGTTTAGTTTTATAGCATATCAACCATTGTTGGTTATGCAAAATCCTGTTTTTAAATATATATTAGATATAAGATTTGTAAATTCATTTTGCAGATACACACAGTTAAATGATCAAACAGTTCTATTTCTAACAATTCAATTTGGCACAATTCTACAAAGACTGATGTTATCACTAACAACTGAATTAAACATCAGTCATTTGTTTACATACAGTTAAATGAACAAACAGTTCTATTTCTAACAATTCAATCCAGCATAAGTTATTTGTTTGCCCTCAATTTAAATGTCAAATATTGCTATAGATAGGACCCTATCAGGTGCTACCACTCAGGACTAGAGTGGACTTGGGAGTGATAGCAATAAAAGAGTACTCCACATTCTCCAAAGACAGAATTAATTTGTTTGCACGCATGTATTATTATTGTTTGCACACAGTTAAAAAGTTTCAAGTGCTATTAAACACAACTAATTCTATTTAACATTAATCATGTTTGCAAACAATGTTGTGTTTTCAAGTATTGGTCATTTTTATAGTTTTATTTGCACACAGTCAAAGGGTTCCAAGTATTTTATGGTTTGATGGTTTCTTTGCTTAATGGCATATCAACTCTTTTTAGGTTATTTAATGCCAAAGCCATTCTCCTAGAAGAACAGTAGTGGTACTATTTAACTCATAGCTGGGAGGGTAAGGAGGTTCATACCTTTCCCAAGGGTATTTGCCCGAAAGTGAACGTAATAGCGCGACTGGAGTACGAACTCGCGAACTACGATTCCACAGTCCATCGCTTTAACCATTACACCACGAGGAACCCCCTGTCCAAGTATTTTATGTAATGCTAATAATTCTATTTTTGCACACAGTTGAAAGGGTTCCAAGTATTCGTATCTAACACAAATAACCCTATTTAGTATTAATCATTTGTTTGCACACACTAAAATAGCTTCAAGTGTTGTAATCTAACATCAATAATTTTATTTGGTGGGCGAACTGCATTGATAGCACAGCATAGCACTAGACCAGCGGGTCTCGTTTAATCTATGAACTGGCATACATGCCAGACTCATGTTACATTTAGTGAGTCCAAGTCCAGAGGGTCGTCTAGCTCACATTTCACCTTCTGAGCCAATGACCAGCATAGTCCAGCCGGGCACTAGTCTCGGCTCCTGCCCGATGTCCTCTTTCCTTATAAATCTCAAAATAAAAATCCTTTGTATCAAGTCCTGTCTGGCGGGAGGCAGAGACAAATATACTGCTCTGTAACACATGTACGTATACCTAGTGATTTTTTTCTTAAACAAAATTGATTTCAATCAGTTAAAGTGAAAAAAAACCCACTCAGAGAACATATTGTGTATTACCTCTGACAGATGTGAGAATGAATTCACACGTCTTTTGGAAGGAATATGCAGCAAGATCTCATTTGCATATGTGCATTATGTTGCAATAAATGTGTTAGAATCGTCAGCTTTTGTTTTTCTTATATTGGAGTTTCTTAAGAATTGAAATTTCTTCATCACTATAAATATTTCATGATATTATCCGATTAGTGAATAGAGTGAATATTATATTAACCAATAACAATGTAGAATATGATTTCATTTCAACCAGTGTTTCATATCAATAAATCTGAGGAGTTATTAATTTCTTTTGTCATATGTATGGTAGTATAAAAACCAATATCTATGAAAACTTGATGTCGGGAAAATAAGACTTTTGTAATATTTCCTTAGTTTATTTACTACATAAATAAAACATGAAAGAACAATTATATGATCAAATGATTTGGTTTGGTTGGGTTGGGTTTTATGGCATATCAACTATTGTAGGTTATTTTATGTCGAATCCTGTTTACACACATATATAAGATATATATATGATTTGTAAACACATTTATCAATGGTTTCAAGTATTGCGAAATAACAGTCACAATTCAACACCAGTCATTTGTGTGCACACTGTTCTGTTTGACCCATAGATAGGACCTTATCAGGTGCAACCACTCCAGATCAGAGTGAACCTGGGACCAGTGGCATTAAAGGGGTACACCGCATTCCCCAAAGCCGCAGCATTACTGGAGCCTCGGCATCAGATTGTTTTTTAATGGCATATCCAGTGCATTCTTTTGGGCTGGGAGTCTCACTCCTGAGCGTAGATGTAGTCGGTGTATTCTTCAACACTAACTGACAGGGATTTATATAATCTTATGGTCAACAAGCTTATCTTGTTGAAGAGTTCACGGGCATCATATGTTCGTTATTCAATGAGCATGTATTAATCCAACCGCACCACCACAGACAGGATGTGATACAAGGTCAGTTTAAAGCTGAGTTCTACCGGTTTGAATCCAGCGTTTTCCTCCTTTTAGACTGACCTGATAGGGTCCTATCTATGGGTTAAATAGAACTAACAGCATACTTATGCTAAACTGAATTGTTTGACTAAACTGAATAGCTTGAAATAGAAATGATTTTGACAATCAAACCGTACTTACATTTAAACTGCGTGCTTATGCTTAACTGAATTATTTTAAATGGAACTGTTTTTCGACATTAAAACTGTATTTACACTTAACTGAATTGTTACATATAACTGCTTGAATAGTTTGAAATGGAAATGGTTTTGACAATTAAACTGAGTACTTATGCTAAACTGAACTGTTTTAAATAGAACAGATTATTTACATAAAAATGGATTTGGCATTAAATAACCTACAATGGTTGATATGCCATAAAACTCAACCAAACCAAACCTTTTAGACTGGTTGCCTTACTAAGGCTAAAAAATACAGCCTACCCTACTATATACTTAGAACTGGAACAAGAAAAGATTGTTTCATATTTTTATTTCCTATGATGTGAACTGTTACGCTAAATGCACTTCAAGTGAATATCTTGGCACTGTATGTCTGTTCCAGAGTAAGATTTTGAATAACGTAAAAAAAAGGTAGTTAAATTCCTTGATTTCAATATAACTAACTCACTTTAAAAGACACAGAAGTAATATTAGAAATTTTGGAAGTTAATCTAGCATTCCGTTTTGAATGAGTTCTTTTATTAAACCTTCAGTCTTCAAAGAAAATGGCCCATAGACAGAACCGTAACTTCGGTCCTCGAACCTTAATACCAGAGGAGCCCAGGACACACATACACAGTTAAATGATACATAAAAGCTTTCCTAAAATTGAATTTTATATGTTATTTATATCATTTGATCTTAACTCACAGAATACAAGAGCAAGTTTTTATAAACGAGTAAGATCTATATAAACATTTATATCTACTAAACAACATCCAATTTCTTGATTGCCCAGTCGGCTAGAATAAACCGACAGTACTTCGGCTGAAGGGTAAGACCGCCCCCAACGAGTGTCCTGGATATGACACTAAACAATCTGATGATGAGGTTCCAGTGATGCTGGGGCTTTGGGGAATGCAGAGTACCCCTTCATTGCCATCGCTCCCATGTCCACTCTGCCCCGGTGTGGTAGCACCTGGTAGGGTCATATCTATGGATCAAATAGAACTGAATTGTATACTTATAAGCAAATGAATTTTTTAAAAATAGAACTGTTTTTGACACTGAAACTTTATTTACGCTAAACTGAATTGTTTGAAAGAGGATTGTTTTGACATTTAACTGTGTGTGGACAAAAACTATACTGATACTAAACTGAATAATTTGAATGAGAATTATTTGACTAAACTGAATAGCTTGTAATAGTAATGTTTTTGACAATTCAACTGTGTACTCATGCTATACTGAATTGTTTGAAATAGAACTGATTATTTGTATGAAAATGGATTTGATATCCCATAAAACGCCGAAAAAAAAACACCCAACCAATTTCTTGAATCTGTCGTACATTTCATCATTTCCAGAGATAAAGTTAAGCAATCTTTTTCAAAGTTTGGCCATATATCCTAAAGCTTTTTGTTTTTATTTTTTATTTATTGGGTGTATTTTTTAAGGATTTTAAAGAATTTTCGAAAAATGTTTGACAGATTAAAAATTTTATCTATATTTCAATTATACATCCAAGATGCATCAAGGAGGTCTTCAGTAATGCAACTGTCTTCATTGCCGATTTCGGGTTATTTTTGCATCATATAGGCTCCGACAGAAACCCCGGCATGACTCTGGAAGAGCCAAGCCGCCTCCTTGATCGCGACGTGCTACGTTCGTGCCTCTACCAAAGCAAAAAAAAACTTTTAATAAGGCCGGACTTCGGCTGTTCTTATAGACATCTGTCCTTCAGTAACAGCCAATGAAAAAAAGATATGTAATGGAATATTTTGAAACCTCTAGATTCACACATTCATGAAATTAATATCAGCACTCTCTGTTCTAAAAAGTTCACTTGTAAGTGAATTACCATTCACTTGTGAGGAGATGGGCGCTAAGGATTTGCGCCAAAACAAAGACTAAAATCTTTTTGTCCTTAAGTTCACTTTAGTAAAAGCTTTGCGCAAAATAAGCCCCCCCCCTCCAAGCCAAAAGAGGCACTATTTAACAATAAGAAAAATTAATTTTATGTCCTTCAACCTGATTGGTTGAAAAAGTCATTCGATCAGAAGAAAACATCTGACTGAATTGTCTCGAATCCTATTTGATCACACCGTTCCTCCCTAAATAAGCGTCTCGAACAAGTTTCTACGGCAATTGGAGAGAGAAGTGAAAATGCATTGAACTGTGGAAACCAGCTAAATCAAAAAAGAAACCTTTGTTAATTTGAAGATTCACTAACCAAACGACTGATGTCCATTTTTTTTTAATATCGCCGCTTCCACACAAGTCTGGGGAAGCGGCAAAAGTTCAAACTACCTTTTATCACCGACTGTTGAAATAATTTTCAGCAACCACTCTCCGAGAAGATATTTCTGGAAGAAAACCTTTGATTTCAAGAGAATGATTCAACTTTCCCCAGAAGATATTCCTGGTAACTTTTCAAGAGATGAACAGTTCAACAAATCTTTGTTACTTAGCAAGATTTTAGGTTTGTTTTTTTAATGTCGTTTCGAAAATTTGCACAAAGAAAATTTCTTCCCAACTCGCAAAAGGGCAAGGGGTCCATCTTTAAAAAAAAAACACTATGAGAGAGTTATTATCTCCCTAGTAATTGTCAAATTTCAATAGAACTTTGAGAATTTATTCATTTATAAACGAATTTATTTATGAAATAGGTTTTGTGTTTGAAGAATTATCGGAAATATTCAAGTCGACCATCAAACCCATCCTCTCATTTAACTTTACACTATTTCAGTAATTGTTTTTTCAAGATCCCCTCATACCCCATTTTGTTTTTTACTTCCCTAACCGTAACCAGCCCTAGCTTTGAGGATCTTGAAACCATATTGCTGTTTTTCATCTTGTCCCTTTTCCTGAACGTACCCCTCCCCGCCTGCTCTTTTATCCTGAATAAGTTAGGCCCCTCCCCCATAGGGATAGTCCGGCTTGTTTTCAGTCTGTTCTGGACACCGGAAAACAATCAAATTTTCATATCATAGAGGGGGGATGGAGAGGGGGAAACCAACCGAGGTATTATTTTTTTGTTTCTTCGGGGTTTTTTCTCCAATCCCCCATCATGTTTTTTTCCAAATTGTATATATATCATCTCATTTCATTCGGGTTTTACGTAGGTCTTTTTTCATTGAGGGAATGAGGTATTTTGGTGATTGTTGCGCGCCTGACGATGTAAGAGTGAATTTACAGTACAGAGTGACTGGACGATAAGTGAGACTAGCAAGGGCTCCCCAGGATAATACTGTATAATACAGTTTTCTTCCTTTCGCCCTTCCCCACAAAACTTTTGGGCCTTGAGCCCACTTAAAAAATGTAATATTTTTTAGGAAATAAAATTTTGATTTAAAATTACGTTTACATTTCGATGAATTATAATTGATTCGTGTTTTGTTAAAAATTTCATTTAAAAAAGCCATGAAAAATGTAATAAAAATACGATAGAACTATAGTTCATTTTTTTATTCATTTTTTAAAAATTTTTTTGGTTAAAAAATATTGTTGAAATTTGAATTCTGAAGAAAAAAAATGTAGAAAAATTAATTCTAAAAATATTTTCATCTTATTAATATTTTTAAGATACAGAAACTGTATTCAAAAAGTACATACATAAAAATCCTAAAGTACCCATTTCGACAGCCTTTACGATTAATTTTTTAAAATAGAATACTGTATTTGTTTTACAAACTAAAGTTTTCGATATGTAAACAACTACTGGGGTTGTTGGTACCCAGAACAATATTTAATCGAATCCCCACCTACCAAAGGTCCAATATTAGTATATCCAATCAGATGATAACAATGAATAGACAGAAGGAAAAAAAAAAGCTCGTTTACACTCGTATCTAATATATACATAATATACATAGAAGAAATATTAAAAAGAATAGACAAACTTGTCCCTGCAAACAAATTTTGCATATATTAATCTATGAACCAGCAGCATATGAAAAGGGAAACAAAAACGGTAATGACCTTACTCGTCTCTATTGATTTAGCTATGTGGGCTTCATGCTTTCCAATAGAGAAGAAGGATGGAAAAAAGTTATGGAGGGTCATTTATTGATAAGGCAAATCGCATCATTTTGTTGATTATTAAGAGAGATATCAGGATTTTCATCCTTCCACTTGGCATTCGAGCTGAATTGTCAGAAAATAAATCAGCTCAGTTCCTCGGGACCTTCCACACCCCAGCAGAACCTACCCTATCTCCTAAAAAAGGTAAAGGTGGGGTTGATTTGCTGGCACCTGAAGTACCTTTAAAGGAGATACTGACATTACATGAGAACATTTGCACCTTATAGAGGCTTGCTTCCTGTGGGGCAGCCCACTTTAAACTGAGCTTGTCACATGTCGACATTGTGAGGTGGGGATTAAATGTACATTGGGGTTGGTTGATACATTTTTGTACCAAAATGTAATGAGAGGACATAATTGTTAACTGTTGTTGGCATAAGGTCACCCAACAAGAGCTGACATGTCATGAACCAATCAAATAACAGCTTGCATTGAGAGATGTAAAACGTTTATGGTATAATTCAATTATTCATTAGAGGTCATTTCGAAAAATGGGACTATTCCTTCTTGGAATTCTTATATTTTGGGCCTTTATGCAATGTTTTTAATCATCTAACCACCAAAACCTCCCCACCTGATCTAATTTCGTCTTATTTTTATAGAAACGAAAGTAAAAGAAATATGCTGAAAATGTTAAACATTGTTGTAAATAAATGTATTCATCAGGAAAATATTTTTAATTGCTTTTTTAATCAGAATCCTCAACTAAAGACATGGCTAAAATTCCAAATAAGATCAAAAGAAAAAAAAATTAAAATTATCTTTTATTTTTTATGACACTTGTAGAAATAGAATAAATCAGTTACACTGAAAGTAAATGCTGGTACATTGCATTCAGTTTCGGTTCGGTGTCCTTATTTAATGGCATATCAACTTTCATGGGTTATTTAAATGCCAGCATCATCCTTGAAGAGTAGTGATACTATTCAACCCATCGCTGGAGGTTTAAGTCGGAGGCCTATCCCTTTCCCAAGGGAATTAGTCCAAAAGTGAACGTAATAGTGTGACTGGAGTTTGAACTCGCTTACTAAGATGTCGTAATCCAACACGTTAGCCACTACGTCACTGGGACTTCCTACCCATATTGCATTCTATTGCGGAGAGTAGGTTGCATATATGTAATGTATAATTGAGTGCAGAGTTTACTAAAAGGTGATGACAGATGGCTGAGAGTTCAAAGGTTTTGAAGCAGTATGTGATCTGAATGAAATAGAAAAATTAGCAATTTGGAATCATAGATGTCTGCTGATTGATTGGCCCAGGGAAATCACGTGACCGGAAAGAGGAAAACGAAGTCTGAGTTATTAACTAAGTTAGTTGGGATTTGTGAGAATGACACAGTCAAACTTGAGGGTTGAAAAGCCCTCTTTTGAGAGTCTTCAACAGAAATTTAGTAGAGTCTTTTCCTCCCGATGAATTTCAGTTGCAAACCCAATATAAAAGCAGGCTTGATCAAATCAAACCAGATATTAAACGTGGAAACGAAACTAGAAATGCTGCAGGGGCTTTAGAATTTGCCTACTGCATTACTACAGAGGGTAAAGATCACCCTCCAACGAGCGTCTTGATATGGCACTAAATCATCTACTGGTGCGCCTTCAGTCCTGAAGCTCTGAGGAATATGAAGTACGCCTTCATTATCATTATTCTCAAGTCCACTCTGACCTGAAGCGGTAGTACCTATTGTTACATAGCCAGATATGAGTATGTGAAATAGACATTTTCACACAGATACGGAAAACGTTCACAAATGTTCATACGCATATAGGAATCCGAAAAACACGAAATTGGTTCAGGTACGAAACTTTTATTTACCTTTTTGAGTTTAAGGTTTTTCGACATGAGGAGAGAGAGAAACAATTTCTTCAACAAACGCGCGGCGCATTTCGTAGACCCCCAAAATCGACTACCTTCCTCTAGACTCGAATCTCAACTAACTGCTTTTTTTCAAATCCCCAAATCCTCAGCTCGTCGCTTCTGGGCATGATGTCATTCACGTCCCCGGTCATCTTTTCTATCTGGGGTTTTTATGGGGACATCTCTGATTGTCCCATTCGCCCCGTGCGCGCATGAACACCTGCTCTCAATGTGTGCACCTAACCCATGCACTAAGCCGAAAGGTTCTCAGCCTAACTAAACCGAAAGGCAAGATATATAAAACGAAAAAAGATAATATAAAAAGACCCCTCCGCAATTATATTACTCTATTAGGGTTTTACAGATATTTTTAATAATGTATTATACTTAAAACCATTTAACTGTCTGCTAACAAACGACTGTTAAATTGAATTACTAGTTTTAAACAGCAATACTTGGAACCATTTAACTGTGTGCAAATAAATAATGTTGAATATAATTACTAGAGTTAAATAACAATACTAGAAAATATCTGCGTGCAAATAAAACTATTAGGGTTGGATTACAATACTTGAAACCATTTGTGTGCAAAAAAGACTATTAGTGTTAAATCGCAATACTTGAAACCACTTAGCTATGTACAAATAAATGACCCCTGGATTGTTCAAGGGTAAGTGGAGCAATCCAGAGAGAGGAATAGCGTCCTCCCCTACACCTGGGTGTAGTAGTTATTGAAAACGGAGCCTCCGAGTCGCCTTGACTACGGTTGATCAACTTACTATATATATATATATATATATATTCACAGTATAACCCGGATATAAGATAGATTTTTCAGGTCCCAAATTAGAGCCTGTGTTACCTAAACAAAATAGACCAAAACCTGATATAAGAGAATCCTCCGGTCCCCGACAACTCTCTTATATCTGGGTTACACTCTGTGTGTGTGTGTGTGTATATATATTGATTATCACCAAGTAGTGGCTGTTTATTTTTAAATATTTCTATCTCGTGGAGTAGAAAACAATTTGTTCCATCTTTTGTAATAGGGATTGTTTTATCTATTTCAAACATTTTAGAATATTATCACAAGCTGTTTTGAAGTTAATTCTGTTAATAGTGGGTTGTCTAGATTTTATATATAAGGCTTCTAGGATTTAAAATTTTTTGACATTATTATCTGTATGGAGTATTTTTGCATAATTAACTAAAATATTTCTATATGTCGTTTTAAGACAATTATGCTTTTTTAAATGTTGACATATGGAACTAGTGTGGCGATTTAGGAATTACCAAAGAACTCCCAACCGGATGTTGACTCGTCGGCTGCCTGATACAAAATGTATAAATGCGTCGCCACGCATAAGGCTCCACGCATCCATCCGGTTAAAATCAGAAAAAAGAAAAATAATAAAATGTAAAGTAGCCAATGAGAAGCGGTCGCGCCAAAATTAGAAGGATTTTGGCGTGGCGAATTTGGAGCCGGTGAAAAGAGATAAATACTCAGGTTTTCTGTGAACCTATCTCTTTTCGGGTAGTGACGTCGAACCGACAACACCGTTTTTACTATCTGGTGTTTGGGCACCACGCTGTGTCTTGGGACATAGCGTTGGTTAGTCCATTCACCAGGTAAATAAAGGAAAGTCTGAAAGAAACGTTTTCGTCTTTTATCTGTTCCTATCTTCTCTTTTTTTATATTTCTTATGGACCTACTTTGGGCAAGGCATTGCACCGGCCAAGTCAACGTGGGGTAAAGCAAAATAACCAAAATATGGAGTCAGATATCTTACGGCAACCCAGCCTTAGCCACTGACCTTCATAAAAATTTTAAACCCCACACTAGACAATGAAAGGTGTAGAGTGAGGCTCCTTGATAATTTTGTTGTAGTATAACCAATGTAACTTTAAAATTTTTATTTTCAGAGATGCATTCTCCCTAAGGACATTTAAATTGATTAATAACATTGTTTTTTGTTGGCGGGAAAGCATTTATAAATCTTATTTTATGATGATTATAATCGGTAGGAGATAAATATCTATGTAATATGTTTTTTAAGTATTTTTTCATCTAATCTAAAATTCGGATTAATTTGATTACAATAAAATAAATTAATATGATTATAATTGTTTTGTGTATCATAACCTTTGTCATTTATTTCATTCTTATTGTTAATCATTAGTTTAATTTGTTCATCTACTAAGTGTTGGTCGACTTATAAGCGGCCCAATATTGGTAATGCCTTAAGGGGCTTTTTTACTGGGACACAATCAGAAAAAGATGGCAGCAATAAAGCACGTATGTTGTCACACATGAGTTTTGGAGTTATTTCTACTAAACACTAAGTTGTTTAGAAATCTGTTTTTAATAAGGGTTTGTTTGATATCTTTCTATTCATTATGAAATATTTTATTCAATGAAGAGATTTGTTTTGCGCGATTTAACAGATTTTTTTTATCAGTGTGGGCGTTCACGTTTATAATTTAAAATGCATGAATTATCACTAGTATGTTTTTTTATATACAGAGGTGTTAAAATTATAATTTTTTGCATCAATTAGTACATCAAGAAAAGGAATTTCATTTTTTATATTTAGTTCATAAGTAAATTTGAGGACAGAGCTATTTTTGGAATGTAATTTTTTAATTTCTTCAATATTATCTGCCAGAAGAAGGATATCATCAACATAGCGTTCATAAATGTTTTTTTTTTTTTTGGTCATTGAATATTTTGTTTTCTAGATTGGACATGTAAAAATGACTAAATATCGGACCTAAAACTGAACCCATAGAAATACCATCAGTTTGTGTATATATATCACCATTGTAGTTAGAAAAAGGAACCTTAGCTGTACAGACTAATGATATATATATATCATATATTAATGATATATATATATATATATATATATATATATATATATATATATATATATATATATATATATATATTGTGTGTGTGTGTGTTTAATATTTGTTCAGAAATTATATATATATATATATATAATTTCTGAACAAGTATCGTATGTTTAATATAGATGTTCAATTATTTTCATGATGCAAATGATTTTATTTGCTTTCTTTGCAAGTTCTTTTATAAGTAGTCATTTTCTTAGCTTAGCATAATTTGGGACAAAGCGAGACATATATGTGTCAACCCATGAGAATCAGATTCACTGCTCAGTTGTAATTGCTCTCTGAGACATGCTCACAAAGAATATCACTACAAGGTTCCCTTCTCTGGCAGATAATCGTATATACCATATATATTCGTGTAATGAAGGATTTTTAAACCCCATTTCCACCTTGAAAACAAGGGGTCGTTCATTACTCAAGATATATTTTTAAACACGTTGAACCTTACCATCGTTTATTAAATGCAATATATGTATTTACTCAACCCCTCTCCACTAGCTGGATTCAACGTAGGGTCATTTTTTATGCAGATTTAACAGGTTTGAATCCAGGGTTTTCCTTTTCCAATACTGATTGCCATTCCAAAGTTAAAGAGCCCAGTCGTCCTTACTCTTTATTTATGAATGAAGGGAGAAAATTTTTATGCACACCTTTTCCAACGGTATTAGCCCTATGTGCAATGTAACCAGCTTCATCTAGGATTTGAACTTGGTTCGCCATATCATTTTCCTACAACAATAGCCATTTCACCATGTGTACTTCCCAATATAAAACAAAATCACTGTTTGTGGCCAAAAGTTAGGAGTCGTTCATTGCACGCAATAGATAATAAATTCCCCTTTTTGTGGCTAAAGGTTACGGGTTTTTCATAACACGAATATTTAGTTTCAAAGTCATATCCAATTTTAAATGAATGTGACCTTGAAAATTTCATGGAGATTAAAGATATTAGTCATGAGACTTATGTAATTTCGAAACAAGTTATGTTTAATATTGAGTTAAATTATTTCCAAAGGGTAAATGGTTTGATCTTCTTTTAACAATTAGTCATGTATCAAGTTTAGTTTGACGCAAGGCCAAACGTATTGAACACCCAGTAAGAATCGGACTAACTTGTAATGATCAACTCATCTAGCTTGCTTTTACTATGAGAGATGCTCTCTAAAAAAAGCTAAATTTAGCTTGACTTTTATACAAGACCCTAAGTTTGAAGCACTTATTTAGAATCGAGCTCGCTATCCAGTTGTAATTGGTCTTTAAAACTTTGCTTACTAACCACAATGCCACAAAGATGAGTGAGGTTCCTTACTGGCTCATTGGCCAAGTGGGTAGAGTGTTCGCCAATGGTCCGGGAGACCTGGGTTCAATCCCACGTCGCGTCATACCAAAGACTTCAAAAATAGTACTTGATACCTCCTTGCTTAACACTCAGCAATATAAGGTACGTATCAAGGGTAAAGTAGAGCAGTCCAGGGAAAGGAATTGCGCCCTCCCCAACACCTCGGTGCAGTAGCTATTGAAGAGGGAGCTTTCTGGTCGCCCTCGACTACGGTCGCCAGCTTTACTTTTATATCTATAAATGTCTCATCAACACATGCTATTTTTTCTGTTCTTTCTCAGCGTTAAAAGATATGTTCTAATGCTGTTGATTAGGTCTTTATCAGAGCTGCTGCCATTATAAATGAAATACTGGTAGAAAAGTTGCCAACAGAGTCTCTGCATTGATTTTTCTGCTTAGGAGAATATAAATCCGTTGTCAGTGAAGAGAGGTTTATTATACTTCCAATTAGATATTTAATATAGTCAAAGAATACAATGGCAGCAGTTTTACTCTATGTCTAGGACATAGTCTGCTTTAAAAGACCAAGGGAATAAATCAACTCGTGGAAATTTCGGGATAAATACATGCACACATACACACAAAACAGTATATATATATATAAGAAAAAAACCAAAGACCGGTTAATTTAGGATTATAAATTTATTTCCATCTTGTTTTTCAGTTTCTGGTGTAAACCAAAAACACGAATAAAAATATAACAGGGCTTCTTCAGCTCCAATGGATAAATAAAACAGAATAGACACCTTGGAAGAGATAAAGAAGTAGTGTGTGTGTGTGTGTGTGTGTATGCATTCTGTCTGTGGTTATTACGCATTATTATAAATCAGTCATTTGTTTGCACATAGTTGAATGGTTAAATAGTTCTATTTGACGCATTGATGGGATCCTAACTGGTACTACTACTCCGATTCAGGGTGGACCTGAGAGTAATGGTAATGAAGGGGTACTCCACATTCCCTAGATCTCTCGATGCAATTTAGTGATATTTTGAGGACACAGGTTGGGAGGTCTTACCCCTCTACAGAGAGGCTTTTGGTATATTCAATCACCCCAGCCGAGTGTGCTGTTTTTTCTTTTTGTCTATATGTTGAAACATAGGTAAAGAGAAGGCTGCCGAAAAACAGAAAATTACAAAGTTATTGAGTGAGGGAATGTCCACTTTAAAGATATCAAAAGATCTTTGCGAGATTATCGAACGGTAAAGAAGGCTGTTGAAAATATAACTAATTTGAGAACCCGAAGCAAAGGAAAAGGCTTTAAGAATTTGTTTTCTTGATATAAACATAAGCTAAAACGAGTTATTGAGAATTAAACACTTTTGACCAGCGATCAGTTCTTTGAAAGGGTTGGAATTATGGGCGACAAAAATAACAAAAGGTGTAAAATACTTTGAGAATGGGGATCTGTAAAAAAATCTCCAAGGCAAGCTCTTTTTACGAAAGCAAATATTTTAAAGCGTCAAAATTGGGTCGAGAAATGCATGAAAATTTACTTCCTAAAATAATTTTCTCGGACGAATCTCTGTTGATATATGATGGACCTGATGGATGGGCCAAATTATGGAATGTATCCACTTGAGACGTGCCTGTGGCTAAAAGAACGCAACAAGGAGGCGGTAATATAATATGGTCTGGAATTGCTGATCAAACCATCATGGTCAATGAAGGAGTTGAATTGAGATGTGATGAATATTGCAATTTTATGGACAAGACTTTCTTTGCATGGTACAAATCTCAGTCTTGCAGTTTTATAGTGAAGTGTGTATTTGTGCCAGTAAAAATGCTTCTTCTCATGTATCTAAGCTTGCCCGTGAATTCTTTGAGCATAAAATATTTACTGGAAAATCAATTGTCAATTGTAAAGATGAAATTATATGAAGGGGACAAGCAATATAACATCAAAGCAGACTTATGGGAAGCAATTAAAACTACCATGTCGGAAATTGAACCTGCTGAGGTAAAAAAAGATTACAAAATCAATGGATAATAGATTACTGGTTGTCATTGAGAAGGATCACAATACTAAAATATAAAGAATTCAAAGACTTATATGTGTTTGTTATTAATTCTATAATAGGTATTGTTCAATTTTTTTTATAGATGTAGAATGTGATTACTTGGTTTTGCCTAATAATTTCAGACAGCAGGTTGTTAAAATACATCAAATAACTTCAATAAAACATATTGAAGCAACCTAAAATTTTAACTCAGGTTATTTTTTGACATCTAAATTGATTGTTTAAAATTTGACAAGTTTATGCGATTAGCTTAATAACTTCAAACGTGGTGTATATATATATGTGTGTGTGTGTATGTGTTTGGTGTATATAAATATATATATGTGTGTGTGTGTGTGTGTGTGTGTGTCAGTGCTCATCACCGAATTTGTCCTGAGGCTAATAGTCGTATTTCTTCTGTTTCCCCTAATACTCCTAAGAGTGGGTTGTGATCTGTCACTGGGGTGAAATGTTTGCCGTACAACATTTGTGGGGAACAAAAAGAAATAAAAAAGACAATAACATAAAAAAAAAATAAATAAATGCAAAAGTAACTGTTTTCTAGGAGGCCTCTGACAGGTAGCGAAATCGGTGCGTCAAATAGAAACTCTCCCTTAGTTACCGCGAGACGCCTCCATCTAACAGACGTTTTTTTTTTCTCTGCTCCTGATAGGAAGCAAACGTGCCTGCTGAGTCCCGCACTTAGCAGTGCGTGGTGTCTCTTCTACTTGTAACAGCCTCATTAAAATATACCCTCTGAACTCACGACGGACTCTCAAACTTGTAATTGCCTAAAATGATTCCATGATATACTTCAAATGCCTTGTCCGGGAACATGTGACTATTTCTACTGGTTCGGGAAAACATCCACACCACAGAATAGTCATAAATCGCGAAAATAAAATTTGCGTCTAAAGGTATCCTAGTCTTTTCCCTTCCGTCTTTAATTTCCTTGCAGCTTCAACTGACAAAAAGGAGACAACGGGTGAATTGGGTGAGGAGAAAAGGAGTCAGTTTACAAAACTCATAATTTCCCAAGAAAATCAACAGTTAACCGCAACCACAGGAAACCCTTATACCTCATACATTTGATGAAACATTTTACGCCATTTCTTACCGTTAGGCTTCCTTTATCAATGTATGCATAGTTTTTTCTTTGCAGTAACTATTTCCTTAGTATCATAGTGTATCAGTCGTGTAGTCGATGTCAGCAACTCTTTAGATTTACAAAACACTTGGTTTAATTCAGCTGACTATTTCCATCTTTCATTCTTGGGTAATAGTTCATGTAAGCGTGCTAATATAGTTGACTATCTTCGTAGGAATTCATTGCAATAATTTATCATATCTAAATATGACTTCAACTGGCTGGTATTTGGAGGTCTTGATGCTTCACGTTTTGCTCGTAAACTTGCTTTTACTGGTGTGACGCCGTCTGCTGTGACATTATGTCTACAATACACCACCCCTGATACTATAAACACTCATCAATTTTTCCAACCCCAAACTCGCTTTTGACAGTCGTTTCAGCACTTCTTATAAGTTCCTTAGATGTTCTACATTATTTTTGCCACTGACCAATATGTCATCTAGCTACAAAATCACATATGTTATCCTAACTTTCAAATTTTCCATGACAAGCTGAAAAATGTCAGGGCTGGAGGAAATTCCGCAGGGTAACTTCGTCTTTATAAATAATCCCCTACGTATGTTTATTTTATCCTAATTGTGGCTTTTTTCATCTAGTAACACCTGTTTGTAGGCGTGACTTAAGTCTAGTTTGATAAACTTTTGACCCCCACCGATTTTAGTTCGTAAGCCTTTTGTTTTGAGGATGGAGTTGTTATCCAGCTTTGAGGCTTGATTTTCCGTAAATTTGTTGTCTCAGCATATTCGAATGCTTCAATCCATCTTCATTTTAGCAATAATGGGTGCAGCTCGCTCAGAATGTGTCACCGGAACTATTGAACCAACTGCTTACAGCTGCTTAATTTCCCTGATCACTGGCCTTTCAGTGCGTAGGTTAATGCTATGCGTTTAAAATACTTTGGTATCGCACCTTCAGGTACTTGAATTTGTATCTTCACTTCTTCCATAGTGCACAGTTCTTCACGAAGCACCTCAGGATATTGTTCTATCACCAGTTAACATTGTTTATCGTTTACCTCCTCTTGGTAGAACATCTCAATTCAGTCTAAATTTATGACGTTTAACAAGTTTCTATCTTGCAAATTAGGACTTTTTTACGCGACTTCTATTACTTGTAACTTATAATGTTGACATTGATAATCATTATTGACCTCCCAAAATATTCAGTTTATCTCTGGTATGTGATTAACTTGGTGCTTGATTTTTGTAGTGGTGCATGTTTTTCCATGGCTGCCTATGTTGCTTCATTCAATACTGTGCATGTTTTTCCATGGCTGCCCATGTAGCCTCATTCATGTGACTGTAGCTCTTGGGTCCACCTTCATGGTTATTTTGCTCCCATTTATGAGTTTCGTGACCCCCTCACTGTATTCTCCTCTTCGAGGAACATGGTATACGCTTTTGATTGTTCTTCAGACTAGGTTGCTTCAAATTGATGTATACGTCTGCAACATCCCGGTCTGTATCTGACTGCGCCCCTCTCATTCCAGTTGGTGACTGGCAACCACTTTGTTGTGGTCGTCTACTGCGATAGCAACGTATTAGGTGCCCATTTTTCAAACAATAATGGCATTTTGCTCTTTTGTGTATCCACTAGTCCGGCTTATGCTTTCTACATAAGCGTAGCATTTTCTACCTCTTCCTGTCGGTCGCATATTCTGATCATTTTTAACTCGTCTATTTGTGTACCACACTTCCTGTTTTCCTCCCCGCGATTGACTTTCGCCACTCAGATCTGCGACATATCTTTGAGTGGCCTCCATCCTTTGAGTTATTTCAAAAGCTCTCTTAAATGTCAAGTCACTCTTGACAATAATCTTCTCTGTGTGTTTTCCTCATTCATTCCAAGTCAAGTATAATTGTTGCAGTCTTCCGATAAATATTTGAGGTCTGCCACCAAGTTTGCGACGGACTCGGCAGTTTTCCTGGCACGTGTATAAAATTCATACCGCTGGACAACTGACGGTTTTGCTTGAAAGTGATTTTTAAAACTTCGATTATCTCTGAATGATTTTTATATGTCAGTCTATTTGGTGCAAATAAATCTCTAAGTCTTTCTCGTTTTGATAGATGACCCCTCAAAACAGGTGTAACATTTTTTTCTTGATTTTTAGCCTTCATAGTTGGGTTTTTTGTCAGGGTTTTCTCTTGAAATTTGAGTGTACCTCCGAGACAATAGAAGTTCATAATCTCATCCTTGTTGCCCCGATTATAATCCCATAAAAGACAAAGTATAGAATGTTACAAAATAGTTTTATTTTCAACATAGCGTATAGTATCAATATATATTCTATATAAAGGGGAACAATACCTACTGCTCAGTATCGCAAATACCACAAGCAGATTATGTGACAAATGAATATATATAACTTTGTGTTAATGTGTGTCTATTGGAGAAAGTCTCTGGTGAGTTCTGACTTACTTCTCCAGCAGTGCCCGACAAGACATACTTTGTCTTACTAGGATGGTTTCTGAGATGCGAAGTAAGTGGCCGTAAACCTGCTGCCATATGCAGAGCTAGTTCCTAGATTTGTACAAAACTGTATGAAGCATTTGTATGTAGTTCTCATCTAGCTTTATCTCTTCTATGATCTCCTACACATGAACACACTAGTACTGCTGACCAGCAAAATCTTGAATACATCAACTCAGTCTGGACACTGGATGCTGTTTAGGACCGGGTAGAAGCAATGAGAGAGAGAGAGAGGGGTGGAGATAGAGAAAGGGAGGGGGACTTCAAGCTATCAGTGCAACTTGACGATGATGATATTTGTACAATATTTAGTATTTAAGATGCGTGTTATGGGGCAATACAAATTCTATCGACAGAGCATGAAGTTGCTTTCAGCTACATGGCAGGTTATAGATGTATATATATATATATATATATATATATATACACACATGTTTAGACACCAAATCTCCCTGTTCAAACAAGTGATTTTAGTAGAGCATTGGTAGATGATAACTATTATTGTCATTATCAAGTTTAATATGATTATAAATGAAATATTTCTAAAAATAATTTTTGGAAATATAGATTTTATCCTTCCATCCCTTCAAATTACGTAGTTAATTTTTTAAAAGAAGAAACTGTAGCAAAACATTTTTCATTGAATACTTAAGTTATGGTTAAAAAGATTAGAAATTTTCAGTAATTTTTCAATATTACTTTCATTTTTTAGGAGCTTGTTTTCTTTTAGAAAATCTAACAGATATTTTCAACTTGAAAAACAATGCGTCATAGGTGAGCAACAAAGATAAATTATTTAGCTTTTAACTTAGGTAGGAAAAGTTTTCTTAGAATTCAAAAATATGAAGATCACTGAACGATTATTTTGCTCAGTCGGCTGGGGCTGTAGAATACACCGACTGCTTCTCTTCAGAGGGGTAAGACCCCCCACCCCAACGAGTGTCCTGTATAGGACACTAAACAATCTGATGGTGAGGTTCCAGCGATGCTGGAGCTTTGGGGAATGCGGAGTACTCCTTCATTGCCATCGCTCCCAGGTTCACTCTGGCCCGGAGTGGTAGCACCTGATAGGGCCCTATCTATGGGTTAAATAGAACTAAACCGTGCTTCTTTCACTATACTGATTTTTGCATTTAAACTGCGTATTTATGCTAAACTGAATTGTTTAAAATGGAACTGTTTTGATATTGGAACTGCGTACTAGTGCTGAACTGAATTGCTCGAAATAGAACTGTTTTGACGTCTAAACTGTGTACTTATGCTGAACTGAATTATCTGAAATAAAACTGTTTGACATTTAACTCTGTGTATTGCCCAGTCGGCTGGGGCTGTAGAATACACTGACTGCTTCTCTGCAGAGGGGTAAGACCCCCTACCCCAACGACTGTCCTGGATAGGACACTAAACAATCTGATGGTGAGGTTCCAGCAGTGCTGGAGCTTTAGTACCCCTTCATTACCATCGCTCCCAGGTCCACTCTGGCTCGGAGTGGTAGCACCTGATAGGGCCCTATCTATGGGTTAAATAGAACTAACAGCATACTTATGCTAAAATGAATTGTCTGAGTAAACTGAATAGCTTAAAATAGAAATGTTTTGACAATTAAACCGTACTTACATTTAAACTGCGTGCTTATGCTTAACTGAATTATTTGAAATAGAAATGTTTTTCCACATTAAAGCTGTATTTAGACTTAACTGAATTGTTACACATAACTGCTTGAATAGTTTGAAATGGAAATGTTTTTGACAATTAAACTGTGTACTTATGCTAAACTGAATTGTTTTAAATAGAACAGATTATTTACTTAAAAATGGATTTGGCGTTAAATAACCTACAAAGGTTGATATGCCATAAAACCCAACAAACCAAACCAAACCAAACCTGAACGATTATTGTTTACGTAATCCCTTGCTCAAACTTTATCTCTCCTCTCAAAAAAAAAAAAAAATTAAAATTTTTGTAATATTAAAATGACTATTCGAGAAATGAGGAAAGAAAGAATCTGAACAGACAATAATTGATTAAAATATAATGGAAGAAAAATCACAACAGATTCTGTAGGAGGAGGAGAAGAAGAAGGAGGAGGAGGAGGAGTTATAAAGTTGTTAACAAGCATGAACTATAGTAAACTGTGAGATGCAACATGATAGATGAGAAGTAAGGTGAATACTCTCTGACTATTAAAAGGAGATATGAACGAAAGTCAATTCCTCGCACTCAATGACCTGCAGCCTGTTGAACAAAGAAAGGAAGCCAGGTCATTCAATTATCGTAACCGGATGGAATGTTGGGAGAAGGAAAAAGTCAAATGATTGGCCCATAGACCAAAACGCCATTTTTTTTTCGTTAGAGAAAATTTGGAAAAGAAAGTTTAGTTCTGGACAGACATTTGCGAGAGAGAGAGACGCCAATTTGGCCAACTCTGGGGAAAGTCTCCCGTAAAAAGAGTAGAACAGAATCTTTGGACAGAAGACAGCAGAAAGGCGCTGATTCAACCGATTCTGGGGATATCACTCGCCCGTAAAAGACAGGAACCCGAACATTAAGCCTTATCAAACATAAGTACAACTTTATCTGTTTTTCTACTACCCTTTCTAAATATTGGGGAATTATATGTATTCAAAAAAAAAAAAAAAAAAAGAGAGAAACTGAAAGGATTCTGTTTCACCATTAGCAAATTAGTGAATGAACTTTGTTACATGCTTCAGTCCGGCGACTTAGATACTTTCTCAAGTAAAAGAAAAAAGAAAGAAAGAAAAAAGGAGAAAGAAGAAAAAGGACTGTTGAGAGACATTTATGTTTGATGCTTCCTGTTGGCTGAATATTGCCGGTATTCTAAAAAGAAAAGAGAAAAGAAAAAGGAACTGTTTCTTAAATCTTATCATTATTTGTTCGGTCGTCGACTATTAAAACTTTGTCATATTTTAAATGCACTCTTGTGTTGAAATCTTTTGGTTGTGTTATTTCCTCTATCAATTCGTCTTCTGTTGCACATATTCGTTTCAACTTCGTATCGCTGTCATTAATTCTCGCTAAACGCCTTATTCACCTTAAAACATTACAAGGGAATTTGGGGAATTTGACTACAGTTAATATTTTTTAACCTTGAAGTCCGTTTTTTCCGCTATCTGAGGGGGTATGAAAACGAAGGACTTGGTGGGTTATGTGAAAGTGAATTGGAAACCCCCTTTCCAGCGTCGGAGATCAGTCTAGTCCCAAATTAACCCCCACATTATTTGCCAGTTTACCATATGCCCGAAATAGGAGTCTTGACTAGGACTTATTTTGCAGAGGGTCAAGTGCCAGACTGCCTTCGACGTCACATGCGCATAAAATAAACTATATATATATATACCCGGTCCAGTGGCAAAAGCTACTTGGTAGCGCCAGGAGTGACAGTATCGCCTTAATCTACCGTAACTGTGTTATCACTCCTGGTTGGCGGTTGATGAGGGCAGGGTATCGCTTTCACACGTTGTATGATGAAAAAAAAAATTATTGACATTCGAGTCAGCATCTTCATGGAAGAACTTTGTCAATGCTATCATTTGAGATATAGGTACGCTTCACAATGGTCATGCCTTAAAATCACTAAACAGCATAGAGAAAATCCAACGGAGAAAAGTATGGGCTACATTTAATGGCAACCCCTTTACAATGATTATCTTATGCTACGGTCAGTTGTAAAACAGACATCATCACTTTCTATAATGAACTTATGGGGCTTAAGGTAATATTTTTGTTTTTGTTTTCTGAGGACAGAAAAAAGGAAGATGAAGACTTTTCTGACTCCATTTTTTGGTTTCTCTTTTTAACCCATGTTAATTTGCTGGTTTCCCTTCTTGGTCTATGAAGGCTGTAAAGGAATTATGAGGAAAAAAGACAAAAAAAAATTATTTTAATTTCAACTTTATTGCATTTGGGATTTTTGCACGAAATCTATAATAAAGAAATATCTTCCTGGACTATTTGAGAATTGTTATTTTTCCCAAATCATGCGTTGACATTCAGTAGTTTTATGGGATCAGGTAGAGGTCAGGGCAAGCTGTGTTACCGTTTTTTTAATCTGACTCCATTCTGAGGGTTTTCTATTTTATCCCACGTTGACTTGTTGATGTAACTCCTTGAATAAGAAAGGCCCAAAAAGAATTATACGAAAGAAGACAGCAACAGATAGGAGACGAAGACTTAAAAAAACAATTTCCTTTATTTCCTGGGTTCAACAACCATTCAATGGGTGAGGGAATTTTCCCTGAATACAATTGAAATGGTTGAATCCCCCAGTCAAGGAGTTTAAAAATATGTTAATCGTTTCTTGGCATACATGTGTCTTCATTTGTTGTTTTAAAGCTTTAACAACGTGTTAGTAGCTTTTGGGAGTTTGTCCAAGTCCAGTGTTTTAGTTCGTAGTTTGATAGGTCCATTTCGTAGTTTTTTGTATTTTGGCATACTGTCAACCGAGACGAGTGCTACAAGTGAAAGAGCTAGCCAACGCATCATCCAAAGACGAACACGTGGCGTTCTCCACTAGTTAGCAAGGTGTTATCACTCCGCTGGTCACAGGTTGAAAGATAATGAACTTTCTCCTTTTGTCGGGAGGTCTCTTTTTCTTTACGCATGTGTCGCCCCTTTTTCCTGTCAAAGGCCTCTGGGAGTTTCTATATATTTTAATAATTTTCTTTTTCAATTCAATTTAAATATTTTATTTATTTATTTATTCCCTACAGTCTCTTTCGGGATTGATAATGTCAGTTATTCGGTGGTTCTAGTTGCAGTTTGCTAAGTCCATTATATGGTGTCTTAGTTGTCGTTTTGATGAGTTCATAATTTGGTGTTTTTAGTCGTGGGTTGTTAGTAACAGAGACGGCTGCTACTAGTGGAAAGGCTAACCTGCCTGCCGTCACGTGGGGCCTTTCCCCAACAACAAGAAAGATTTAAGCGTTTTCACTCTGCCGGTCACTGCTGAAAGAGAGCGGATTTCTTTCTTTTGCCGAAACGTTCCTGTTCTTTGCGCATGCGTCGCCTCTTTTCCTGTCAAGTTCTTCTGGGAGTTGTTGCATTTTTATAATATTCATTTCATAATTTAATTTAATCTTTTTAGATTTTTGAATTCTCTACAAACTATCTTCTCTTGTCCTACGCATTCCGAAACACATCTGATCATCAGTGGAGACTGATTTGCTCATATAAGCAAATTAAAAAATGATTAATTTTTTTACACAAATCGCTAAACAGAAATAATGAATATCTAGCAGAGTTTTCTCTCGAGAACAGATTTATATACTGAAACACTAACTTTCATTTAAGGATGAGAAAACTATGGACTTACACTAACCTAAATAACTCAAAAGCATAGCTAGATTACATATTTTATATATATTTATTGACAAGAAGTAAACAAACAGCACTTTGAACTGTGAAAAAAAACACCCCCTTGAAAGAATATCATCTGATCACAATCGTCTCAACAAATATTCACCTGAGTCTACGCAGAAATAAAAAAAAAACAAACCAGTAAAGTTACATGTTATGTCTGATCTGCAATTGCTAATAAGGATATCATCATCATCGTCTCGTCGTGCCACTAGCACGGATATCCCTGACCCTCTCTCGCCATTCCTTCCTATCGTTCATCGCTTTAGGTAGGTCTTCAGGGCTACATCCTGTATCCTCACAGAGCTGCTGTATGAAGGTTCGAGCTGGTCACCCTGCTTTTGTTCGGCCATGTGAGGGGTCCATAGGTGAACATGTGGGGTTTAAAGGCTTTTAGAAGGTCAGGGCAAGACTGTGCTACCGTAAGATATCTGACTCCATATTTTGGTTATATTATTTTACCCCACGTTGACTGGCCGGCGCAATGCCTTGTCCAAAGAAAGTCCAAAAGAAATATACAAAAAGAAAAGATAGAAACAGATAAGAGACGAAAACATTTCTTCCATACTTTCCTTTATTTACTTGGTGAATGGACAAACCAACGCTACGTCCCAAGACGTAACGTGGTGCCCAAAACACCAGACAGCAAAATCGGTGTTGTCGGTTTGACGTCACTACTCGAAAAAGAGGTCGGTTCACAGAAAACCTGAATATTTATCTCTCTTCACCGGCTCCAAATTCGCCACTCCAAAATCCTTTTGATTTTGGCGTGACCGCTTCCCATTGGCTACTTTACTTTTTATTATTTTTCTTTTTTCTGATTTTAACCGGATGGATGCGTGGAGCCTTATGCGTGGCGACACGTTTATACATTTTGTATCTGGCAGCCGACGAGTCAATATCCGGTTGGGAGTTTTACTGTTAATTCCTAAATCCCCACAAACATCACTTATGAGCTCGTCCTTGCTTCTCCAGCAGTGTTCTACATGTCTGGTTCGTCTAACTTTGATAGTTTTCGTGATGGGAGGTAGGTGGCCGTACAGTTGCTGTTTTGTTGGATGCTGCCTCCAGGGCTTGTTCAAAATTGCTCGCAGCATTCTTGTGTAGTTGCCGTCAAGCTTTTTCTCCATCTGTTTGGTCAGCGTCCATGTAGTGCATCCATATAGCAGTATCGACATGACCGCTGCTTGGAAGAAACTACGATTCATTTTATCGGTCAGGTCTGACTTCCATATGGTCGATAGTCTATCTATAGCTGTCCATGCCTTTGCTAGTCGAGTGTCGATGTCTTTTTCGGTTGGTAAGGGATATAAGCAATAAATATACAACAGATTCCAATTAATAAATTTGATAGCATTCAGGAGACATTTGGAAGACATTTTTCTGGATGACAAATATCAAAACTTTATTACCGTCCAATACGAAGCAGCAGTAGGGTACATACCAACCAAATCAACAGCCGAATCTAGAGTTCTTTTGAGAGTCAATAGGACGTAGGAAAAAGAGATAACAAGGAAAAAGCAAACTTACTTAATAAAAGAAGCCCAACAAACCCCAAAGAGCAGAAGCGTGAAAAAAATCTAGAGAAAACTAAATAAAACACACCACAAAAAACAACTAAAACACATCCAAAATCATGTATTCAATAGAAGCTAGACAATCCCAATTAGCATGGCAGACAGTAAATGCAGTTATCGGAAGGAAAACACTTCCAGAACAAAACTATTAGTGCCAGTCAAAAGAAAGTCTTCAGACGTGGAAAGAATATTTCAAGAATCTGAAATCACAGATAAACGTACAGAAGAAATTAATAAAGATATCAAACTTGGACAGTTTACGGAGAAAGAACTTTAGGCAATTCTAAGGAAATTAAAAGCAGAAAAGTTACCAGCTTTAATGCAATGCTGCCGGTTGTATAAACACAAGGAAATTTGATGACATATTTCAATTATGCTTTGTTGTGTATAAAACAAAACAAAGTTGTGAAATAGACAAAAGGTTGCATCCTCCTGTTTCCCAAGAAAGGCGACCTTAGAAAAGCTAAAAACAGCACTACCAATAATTTTACTGACAAAGTTTATAATGCTCTACTTTTTATCAGAACGGTTTTCGGAGAAATCCATCCACAACTTCTCAGATTTGGACAATATATAGAATCATTGAAGAAATACATGCAAAAAAGAAAACCTAAATAGTCACTAAATACAACTATTTTGAACAAATCCCGGAGGCATCTACTTTCAAAACAGCAGCTGTGCTGCCACTTACTTGCCATCTTAAAAACCATTCAAGCAAGATGAACAAGATATGCTGGACACTGCTGGTGAATTAATGGCAAACTCATATGTAACTTTCTCCTTTGGACTTTTTTACATGGACACAGCAGTGATGGCTATGAAGACTGATATAAATTTGCTCTGCATGGCAACTGGATGCAGTCTAGAAGATCTACCAAGAGCAGTAGTCGATAGGGACGTGATGTTGAAAGAGAGTCAAGGGAATCTGTGCCATCGGAATGACTTGATGATGATTTCAAGATATTTTAGATCTCTAATTTGACAAAATTTGTGCAATTGTTTCAGAACTATGCACTCTCTAGAAAAAAAAGCATACATGGTCTTAGAGATAAAAATACGAATTTCATTAGGTGTTGTTTGGTGGTGGTAACTATATATATATATATATATATATATATCTTATCTCAGCATCTGCATGGAAAAACTCTGTCAGTGCCGTCATCGGAGGGGTAGGAATGATTCTCAGTCCTCGCGCCCCTAAATAACTTAATAGCATCGAGAAAATACGACCGAGAATAAGGGTAGCTACATTTAACGGCAACCACAGTACAACAATCATCTCCTGGTACAGTCCTACCAATGCCAGTGATGAAACGAACCTCATCACCTTCACCAACGAGCTATCCTCCCTTGTCCGTTGCATTCTCAAACAAAACATTCTAATCATTGATGGGGACATGAATGCTCAAATACGTAAAGACGACAACAACGAATTCTGCTTACACAACAAAGAGAAATGGGGAACCTTTAACAGATTTCTCACTTGAAAACAGGCTGACATGCCTGAATACTAAATTCCAGAAAAGAAAGATAACTCTATGGGCAGACACCTACACAAATAATGCTAAAGTGTTATATAGTCATATAAAATATGCTTATATACACATATACATGTTCATGCAGGATACATACTGACGCAATGAATAACAGACGAGTGAAGACTTCTTTAACAAAATATACCTCTCACTTTATTGTAAGGGTTCGAAAAGGTTACTCAAGGTTTGCGTGTGAGAAGGAGCTGGAGACCGAACAGAAACTGCAATATTTTGACCCCCACTCTTATAGCCGTCAACGTTGTGTCTTTCTCGTTCTCCAGGGCTGCTCAACTGGAGGTCCTGGGGCCCACTCTGCTGGGTGATGGCTTTCTTTACTGCATCTTATCAGCAACTTCTCTGGACCCTAACTCAATCAGGGGCCCCGAGCCCCTTCGGCCTGGTGTGGCTTTCCCTACCACATCTCGTCTAAAACTCCTTCCGGTCTCTAACTGGAACTGTCTTGACTTCTGTCTTGACTGAGTTATATAATAGTTCAACGCCCACTCAGTCGCCTACTCGATCTTTGAAATCGCATGTTTGATCGTCATCAAGCGGAAATAACTGTCATGCAGTTCACAGGTCACTCTCTTCCGGTGCATCAGTCTATGAGTGTACCATGGGAATTTTTTTACCTCGTCCCATTTCGTCAGCCAATTTCCGCCCACGCGATTTCCTCTCATAACTGCCATTAGAATGTGTCACCTCCTTCCGGTGCATCACCTTGGAATGGCATTTTTGGCCGGGTCGAAGGCCAAAATACAACAAAAGCACTGATAGATTACATCCTCGTAAATAAGAATTGGATTAATAATGCTCTGAATTGTGCGGCATATTCCTCTTTTGAAAGAGGATATTCCAATCAGAATTCTCACTGCAAAAATACGTCTGAGTCTACTCGGAAATACGACATGAACAACCAAAACCACACACTATGACGGGTCTTTGCTTAACAATAGCGATATTAGCAATAAATATACGATAAAACTAAGAAACAAATTTGATGCTGTTACGTGGTGTCCCACTAAGAAGATAGAAATAAAATTACTACTATTCCCCGGGCGTGAATTAACAGTGGCAAGCCATCAGAGAATGACCGTTAAGACATCACAGGAATGTGGGTCAATCCCAAAGTAACAAATCCAAGTCAGAATGGAAAAACAGATGTTTGTACTTGGTGACCTGATGGAAAAAGAGTGGGATACGGGGTGATATATAGTAGCCCTTACGGATCGTCTGGCCAAGGGGGAAGAAGAGAGAAGCCAAATGATTGGCTGGGACCCCAAAACGGAAGTGGGGACTCCTTCCCGTCAGCGGAAATAGATAATAAGAAAGTTAGTTGTTGGACAGGGTTCGTGGCGGATGGAACCAAAGCCAAGTACTCCGGGTTTAAAGAAGACGAAAAGAATATCTCGGACACGAAGGAGCCATTTCTTCAAGCCAGTACTAAAAATAGCATAAAGACTATTAGCCCGTAAAGAAGAAAGATTCTCCACAGGAATCCATCTAAATAAGATAAGTAACTTTGGGACTGTTTCTCCTTATACCCAATTTTATATACCCTCTCTCTCTCAATTTGAAGAAAGACAGAAAAACGAAAGAAAAGAAAAGAAGAAAGACAGTTATGTTCATGGACTATTCATTTATGATATATTTATGACATATATATATTATATGTTGAAGGTGTATATCTATGTGTAGTAAAAGATTGATATATTTTAATGCTCCTACGTGCTTGAAGTTGTTATTTGCAGCGTCTACTACGAATTTGTTATGTCATGTTTCTTTTTCAGCTTCTATTCGCCTTATTTTATCTTGCTTAAAATTGTCCTATTAATTCTTTTAAAATATCACACGGGAAACCGGAATTGCCGACTACTGTAATTAAGATTATTACGTCTAAACCCAGAGGTCCATATCTTCCATTGTTCTAGAAGAGGAAGACTAGCGGCCTTGGTGGGTGTGTGTATAGTGTGAAAATTGGAACCCCTTGCCAGCGGCGGTCAGTCTAGCTCTAAATTGATCCCCCACATAATATGCCAGTTCTTATATGCCTGAGAAAAAAACTCTGAACGAGGACTTATTCTACAAGGGATCAAGTGCCAACCTGCCCCGTCTTCACACATGCGAAAATAAAACCCCGTTCGGGGATAAAAGTAAATTTTTCGCGTCACAATGCTTTTCAGGAGATATTTGAAACACTGGCTCTGAATGACGAATACAAGAACTTCATCAACGCCCATATGAAAGCAGCAGCAGAATGCATACTAACCAAACTAAGAGCCAAACATAGAGTTCCTTGAAAGACATTAGCAATTAGGAAAAAGCGAGACAACGTGAAAACAACATCCCTATGTAATAAAAAGAACCCAACTAATGCCAACGCTTTAGAAGACACAAAGAGAACTCGGTAGAAGATAGACAGTGTCAAATAGCGCGGCAAACAGTAAATGAAGTGAGTAAAAAGAAAAGCACCTCAAGAGCTAAACTAAAAGCTTCCAACCAAGAAAAACGAATACAGATATGGAAAGAACATTTCAAGAAACTGGTTGGAAATTTGACGACTTACTGCTTCGATACAGCAACGTCGTATATAACCAGAGCACAATAGAGACACGAACAAATGACTACATCCTCCCTTTCCCCTGGAAAGGTGACCTCGGAATAATCAAGAACTACCTAGGCATAACCTGTACTTCCATATCAGCTAAGGTTTATCATATTTACCCAACCCCTCCGCTCGGGTAGGATATGACACATGGTCAATATTTTAAGCGGAGTTTAACAGGTTTGAATTCAGAGTTTTCCTTCTCCTAGACTAGTTGCCTCACCAAGGCTGAAGAACCTAGTCTGCCCTACTATTTACCCATAGCTGGAGGGAGAATAATTGGATTCATACCTTTCCCAAGGGTATTAGTGCTATGTGAAATGCAATCAGTCTCGTCCAGGATTTGAACTCGTGTCGCCGTGTCCATATCAACTAAGGTTTATAATGCTCTGCTACTCGACCGTATCGAACCAGAAATTGAGAAAATTCCAAGAAAGGATCAAAATGGGTTTTCGGTGACAGTGATCCACAACATCACAGATTCTGACAATCCGTTGAATCATAGAAGGAGTTCGTGCAAAAAAAACTTCGAAGCAACACTCTTATTTGTAGATTTTTACCAAGCATTGAATTCCATACACAGAGAAAAGATGGAGCGAATACTACTAGCGTATGGTCTCCTCAGAGAAACTGTCACTGCCATAAAAACGCAAAAGTAAAAGTTTGCTCACCAAATGGAGACACAGACTTTTTTGACATTGTTGCTGGTATTCTGCAAGGGGATACATTAGCCCCATATCTGTTCATAATCTGCCAAGACAACGTACTTCTATTGTCGATAGATCTAATGAAAGAAAATTGCTTTACACTAAAAAAGGCAAGAAGCAGACGATACCCCGCAGAAACTATTACCGACGCTGACTACGCAGATGACATAGATCTTTTTTGCAAATACACCTACCCAAGCTCAATCCCTGCTGCATAGTCTGGAGCAGGCAGCAGGAGGCATTGGCCTACACATAGTACATGTGTTTTCATCAAAAAGGATATATCTCCGCTTTAAATGGTGGTGCTCTGAAATTTGTGGACAAGTTCATTTACCTCAGTTGCAGGGTTCTCATCTACTGAAAATGACAGCTATATAGAAGTCTGACCAATCCGATAAAATACAATGCAATTTCTTCTAAGCAGTGGTCGTGTCAATTCTACTATATGGATGCACCACATGGATGCTGACTAAGTGTATAGAGAAAAAGATAGATAGGAATTGCACAAGAATGCTACGAGCTATATTGAATAAATCCTGGTTGCAACATCCCTCAAAACAACCGTTGTACAACCACCTATGTCCCATCCTTAAAACTATCTAAATAAGACGAACTAGACATGTGGAACACTGCTGAAGAAGTAAGAACGTACTCATAAGCGACGTTCTCCTATAGACCCTTTCACGTGGACGTGCAAGGGTTGGACGACCAACTAGAACGTATTTACAACAGCTGTATACAGACACAGGATTTAGTCTTGAAGACCTGCCGGAAGCAATTGATGATAGAGACGAATGTCGAGAAAGAGTCTGGGAAATCCGTGCTAGCAGCGCAACATGTTGATGATTATTATATATATATGTATATATACAGAGATAATGTTTGCTGATTATTGCAGTCTTATAACCACATAAAATTTACTTTAAGTAACATCACTTGACTGGATTCGCAAACTTTTTAACTCATTCTGATTCTGTTTTGTTTCGGACATTTTTTCAGAATTGGTTTTACCTAACAAATTCAAATAATTCTAGTAATTTAGATAAAGCTCTAACTTTATTTAGCATATTTCAAATCATAGTAGGTATTATAGGCTGATAAAACTTCACATTTGAATGGAGAATGTAAAGTAAGCATTTTCATGTTAGTAAAACAATTCAGGAAATATTTTGGAAGAACACTATCTTGCCTCAGTTCACTTATGATGTTAAATTAGTATAAAGTTTTCACTTATCTCAGAACTAAAAAGGTTTGATATTTCTTTACTACATTGGTTTGAGAAGAACTGATACTTACAGTGTAAACTGAGAATATTATCGATGGTTAATTTGATATTTTAACGACTGATTTCAAGAAAGCATTGTTCGATCTGTTTATGAGCTATTTTAAAATGAAAAATCTGCTCAAAATTTCAAATCTGGTATTCACTTTTTCTTTTATTATTCTGTATATATGTACACTTGTGTGACTTGTGTTTCGAACATTCCAGTTCTCTTCAGGCAACAGAATGGTTGTTTGTGAGTTAACTTTATGAGAGAGAGGTTCATAGATTGTTTTGATCAATTCCATGTATATATATATATATATATATATTTGTATTATTCATCCACAAAAAGATTGTTTCGTTTGTGTCACAACTCTTCAGTGTAGCTAGGCACGCAAGAGGCTTCAAGCTGTGATCGAAACCCAGTTGACATAACTTCAGTCAGATATATCACCCCAGAGCCATTGTTATTCTCAGCGTTATTCGAGGAATTTTTACATATATATCTTTTACATATACATCATCGCCTACCGAGAGTGCTCAATTCTTGAGGAGAGCTATTGTATTTCAGCTTATATATATATATATATATATATATGAGGATAGCATAGACATTGTCAGTGGCACTTGGGGACAGTCGGTTTCTTCCTAAAATATATATGCTATCTTACTAATATTGACTAGTGTTTATTTATAAATAGACCCAACTATATCATTAATATTTTATATCTATCTATATATATATATATATAACTTTTAGAATTATCCTAATTTCAAAATATTTTTGTTTTTATTTTTTACATGCTACATCTTTGATGCCTCATTTTAAAATTTAAATAAACAAATGTTGATGGCTTCATATAATGATAGTATTTTGTTGAAAATAGTTATGTTTATGAAAATATCTTGAGTAAACACAGACATTCCAGGAAATTATTATAAATCTTTTTAGTATTTCTAACTTGGTTATTTTAATGCAAGTTACAAGTTGAACATTACTACTGTATATGATATTTTACACTTTCAGCCATTTTTATTTATATATTTTAATTCATTGAGAATATTTTTTCATGATTTTTTAAAAGAATATAATACAATAAAGCTAACATTCATCATCTTCATCATGTCGCGTTGCCT
This sequence comes from Sepioteuthis lessoniana, assembly GCA_963585895.1. NCBI lineage: Eukaryota > Metazoa > Mollusca > Cephalopoda > Myopsida > Loliginidae > Sepioteuthis > Sepioteuthis lessoniana. The sequence goes on from OY757916.1 coordinate 95,699,780, forward strand.
GCACGGATCTCCCTGACCCTCTCTCGCCACCCATCTCTATCGTTCATCGCTCCCAGGAGTTTTTGCCAGACTATATCCTGTATCGGCACAGAGCTGTTGTATATAGGTTCTAGCTGCTCAGAAAAAAAAACTGTTTTATTTTATCAGTCAGGTCTGACTTCCATATGACAGATAGCCATTTATAGCAGTCCATGCCTTTGCTAATCGCGTATTGATATCTTTCTCGCTTGATGAGACACTGCTTCCCAGGTAGGTGAATTTGTCTATTAATTTCAGAGGACCACCCTTTGCGTGAAGATGTCGACTCTTTGATTAAAGCACATGTATTCCGTCTTTTCTACGTTGACATGGAGGCCTATGCCACCAGTTGCTCGTTCCAGAATGTGTAGCAGGGATTCTGCTTGGGCGGGTGTATTTGCCAGAAGCGCTATGTCATCGGCGTAGTATGCATCCGTAATTGTTTGTGCCAGGTATCTTCTGCTTCTTTCCTTTGCCTGCTTGAAGCCATTTTCTTTCATTAAATCTATAGACGTTCTATCACGTAGTTTAGACTGATGATAAACAGATATGGGGCTAATGTGTCTCCTTGTCGCACACTACTACAATGTCGAAGTTGTATGTTTCTCCATCCGGTGAGCGGACTTTTACTTTCATGTTTTTATATAGCATCATTATGGCTGCGACGGTTTCTTTGGGGGGGGGGTTGTAGACGAGAAGTATTTGCTCCATCTTCCCTCTGTGTATGGAGTCAAATGCCTTGGAGAAGTCGACGCATAATAGTGTTGCCTCAAAGTTTTTGCTCGTACACATTCTAGATTTCGACGGATAGTAAAAATTTGTGATGTCGTGGATCGATTTTTCCAAAAACCATTTTAGTTCTTCCAAAGTATTTTTTCAATTTTTGGTTCTATGTGATTTCATAGTAGAGCTTTGTAGATGTTGGCCGCTATGGATGTCAGGCTTATACTTCGGTAGTTCTGGACTATTCTATTGTGTTTTGGTTATATACAACATTGCAGTGTCGGAGCAGTATGTCGTCGAATTCCCTTGTCTTCCATACTTCTGGAGGTATTTCATCAAGCCCTGCTGCTTTCCTGTTTTTAATTTTTCTGAGTACTGAGTCGAGTTCTTCTTGTGTAAACTGTCCTAGTTTGATGTCTAGTTGATTACTAATCATTTTCGTGATTGCTTCATGCGTAGCTTTCAGAGGTTTTCCGAGTAAATTCTCGAAATGTCGTTTCCACCGGTGAATTCGTTCTTCTTGGCTACCAGCTTTCAGATAAGCTCTTGCAGTACTCTTCCTTCTGCTCACTTCGTTTACCGTCACCCATGCTATCCTAGATTATCTATCTTCAACCGAGTCTCTAGTCTTATTGAACTGATTATTGTATGTATTCTGTTCGTTCTTTTTAGGCATACGTTAGTTATGTATCATACCCATGATACGGATATGTGAAACGTACATAGAATGTTCATAACATATATACATAGAACATAGGAATCCCGAAACACAAAAACACTTACGACTCCTTAGTTCAGGTACGAAACTTTTTATTACCTTTGAGTTAAAAGGTTTTTCGTCATAAGGAGAGAGGCACAATCTTTCTATGCTGACTTTTCCATCTGCCACCCATCACGTGCGTACCCGCCACAAGGCCACTGGCCTGGCTTCGGCGAGCAAGCGAAAGTCAACCGTCTTCTTCCGAGCCAGGAACTCAACTCCACTGATTTTTTTTTCAAAATCCCTCAAATCCTCCGCGCACGTCATTTACATCCCCAAGTCCTATCTGGGATTTTTATTTTGACATCTGTGAACGACACATCCTCCCCGCGCGCGTCAACACCTGTGGTCAAGTTTGCATCTAACTAACCCATGTGCTGAGCCGAAAGGTTCTCAGCCTGACTAAACCCAAAAGCAAGATATATAAAACGAAGTCCCTCGGCCATTATATTACAGTTAATTCATTTTGTGCCTTCTTAAGTTTCTGAGCATTGATATTGGTTGGGTTCATCCTATAACATAAGAATGCGGTTTTTACATAAGCACGCTTTTTCCTAACCGCAAATGTCTCCCATGGGACTGTAGGTTTAGCTCTTTGTTTAGTTGATATGCATTCTGCTGCCGCTTCTCAGTGGGCATTGACGAAGTTCTCATATTCGTCATTCGGAGTAGATGTTCCTGATACCTCCTGAAGTTCATCGAACTTGTTTCTTATTGTTAACATATATTTATCTCTAATATCCCTGTTCTTAAGCTGGGAGCAGTCATAGTGTACGGTTGTTGATGTTCAGGCCGCATTCCTTCGTAGATTCAGTCGTATCTTTGCCGCGAAACCCAACATTAAACATGTTAAATGAATAAAATTTGAGGAGATTTAATAATTAAACAACAGATTGCTCTGAATATATACAAGTATAACTAATACAAATCCTTGCTAGTACTTTCATTGCTACATTACTGAATTTTCAGTGGTATACAAAATATATTTTGGATAATTATTTGTCGGAATTAATGATGACTTAGTGGGACATCTTAAATTAGCTCATCACACAAACTGACCCGTTGTATAAATAATTTATACACTATGAAAAAGTAAAATGATATTAAGAAATATCTGGTGAGTCTTTGAAGGCAACTTTTCAAAAAGTATAAAACAAGACGAGCTTTTCTATCTTGCTCGTAAGATAAAAAGAACTCTTTGATGCTTGAAGAATCCTCTAATCAAAATGATTAGCAATATGTAAATCATGCTTTTAAGTATTTAAGTTTTTAAATATAAAGTTGGAAAAATTGTGACCGTTTGAATATTTATGATAGATATTTTACAGTCCTATGTTTAAATAGTATGTTTATGTACATTGCAAAGAGTTTCAGAATCAAAAGACATTACATTTTTGAGGAATTCCGCCCAGTTGGCTAAATCTGCAGAATATGCCGTCTGTATCTCTGCAGTGGCGTAAGACCTACAGCACAACAACGAGTGTCTTGGATATAACACTAAACGATCTGATGATGAGGAATCGTTCTTGGAGCTTTGGGGAATTTGGAGTATTCCTTCATTGCCATTACTCTCAGGTTCACTCTGACCCTGAGTGATAGTACCTGATATGGTCCCATCAATGAGTCAAATTGAACAGTTTAACCATTTAACTACATGAAAACAAATGACTGATGTTAAATTGAGTTGTTAGTGTTATATAGCAATACTTAAAACTGTTTAATTATATGAAAATAAAAATATTAGAGTTTGATAGCAATACTTGAAACCTTTTAACTGTGTGAAAACAAATGAACTCTGGCTTAAAATGTTACATACAAACTATTTATTTACAAAGCATACCTAATATGTATATATATATATATATATATGTGTGTGTGTGTGGGTGTGTGTGTGTGAAACCGTTTTAACAAAAGAAAGAAGCAGAAGGTACCTCGCAAAAACAATTACCGATGCGGACTACACTGATGATATAGTGCTTCTGGCAAATGCACCCACCCAAGCCGAAACTCTGCTACATAGTCCGGAACGAGCCACTGCAGGCATTGGCCTCTATGTCAGTGTACAATATATGTTCTTCAATAAAACAGGCAACATCTCCACACTAAACGGTAGCTCTCTGAAACTTGTTGACACGTTTACCTACCTAGGAAGTAGTGTCTCATCAACCAAAACAGACATCGACACGTGACTAGCAAAGTCACGGACAGCTACCGATAGGCTATCGGTCATAAGGAAGTCAGACCCGACCAATAAAATAAAACGCAGTTTCTTTCAAGCAGCGGTCATGTTGATACTGCAATATGGATGCACTACATGGATGCTAACTAAAATTCGTATGGAGGAAAAGCCACCGACCACCCATCACGAAAACTATCAAAATTAGACGATCCAGACATGCAGGACATTGCTGGAGAAGTAGGGACGAGCTCATAAGTGATGTACTCCTGTGGATCCCTTCACATGGACGACCAGCTCGAACCTACATACAGCAGCTCTATGCTGATATGGGGTGTATTCCTGAAGACCTGCCGGAAGCAATGGTGACCTGCGATGAAAGCTGGATCTACTGCTATGACCCAGAGACCAAGAGACAGAGTTCCCAGTGGAAGCATGCTGGCTCTCCCAGACCCAAGAAGGCCAGACAGAGCAAATCCACCCATACACTTTTGATGATCCCTTTTTTTGACAGCACTGGCATGATCTACATGCACTGGGTTCCCACTGGACGGACAGTCAACAAGGAATACTCTGTTGAGGTTTTAAGGGGTTCAGGAAGAGATTCTGTTGGAAGAGGCCAGCACTCTTCAAATTGGCTCAGTGGCATTTCTACTAGGACAATGCACCAGTCCACAACTCCATCCTTGTCACAGACTATTTGACCAAGATGGACATCAAGACAGTTCCTCACCCTCCCTATAGTCCAGATCTTGCTCCCTGTGACTTTTGGTCATTCCCTAAGCTCAAGGAAAAACTTAGAGGCTGTCGTTATGAGACAATTGATGAGATGAAAGAGGCTGTGACAAAGGTCATTGATATGCTCACACAAGAGGACATTCATGGGGCCTTCCAGAAGTTGTTGGAATGGTACAACAAGTGGATTGTAGCCAGAGGAGATTACTTCGAAGGGAACTAGAGTTTCATGTGTGTACTATCAATAAAAGTGCCCATACGAAAAAAGTCTGGAAACTTACTGTATGCTCCTTGTATATATATATTTAGCATCAAATAACCTACAAGTGTTGATATGCCATAAAACAGCCAACTAACCTAACCAGAACATTCCAATATGTTTCCCGACTTGTCGGTTGGGTCTGTTGAATTTGCTGACGGTGTTACTGCTGTGTGGTAAGCCACCTGCACACCCAATGAATGTCCTGTTATGACTCACCCAATGAATGTCCTGATTATGACACGAAACTACATCTGACACAGAAGCTCGTATCCAGTAGCTTTTGGAAATGTGGTGAACCCTTTAATTATCATTGATCTTAAGTCCACACTGACTCAGGGTAATATTACCTGATTGGGTCTCATCTATGAATCAAATATAACTTTTTAATCTTTTATTAGGGATTATCTTTATTATTATTACTCATTAGAGTTTTTCACATCAGCATAAGCTGATGGTCTTTCAATGGAGTTTGAGTGACAGCAAGTCTCCTCAAGTCTCCAGGACTCTTCTCAGTATTCTGGCCGTTTTCAGTAATGCTGTTGTTTTGATGGTCTCCACTCGGTCGCCAACTTCTAAATCTTCCAGGCCCTTTAACAATCCTTTAGTTACCATGCCAAAAGCACCAATAACAATTGGTATAATTGTCACCTTCATGTTCCATGTTTTTTCAATTCTCTAACAAGTTCAAGGTACTTATCTCTCTTTTCACATTCTTTCAGTTTTATTCTGTGGTCAGCAAAGTCGACAATTTTGCAGATTTTCTTTTTTTTGTTGATTATTATAAGATCTGGTCTTTGGGCCGAGATTAGGCGATCCGTTTGTATATCAAAGTCCTACAAGAGTTTGTGAGTGTAATTTTCTAGGACAGGTGCTGGGTTGTGCATATACTATTTGTTGGCATGGTCAAATTATTTAAAGCCTTACAGCTGTGTGCAAGTTATTTGTATTAGATAGGAGTACTTGATGAAAAGAATTACTAATGTTAAATTGCAATACTTAAAACGATTTAACTGTGTGCAAACAAATAAGCTCTAACAACTCATTTAAAATAGTTACCTATAAACTATTTGCTTACAAATCTTATACAATACAAGATTTAGTATTAAAAATCAACAAGGATTGATATGCTATAAAACACCAATCAATATCTTTTTCATTGAATGTTGGTTTTCAAATCAGGTGGGTTAATGTAACCAATATTTTTAGTTTAATTTTTCTTCATTAGCTTGAATTAGGTAATACAGATTTTTCTCCAGTATATTATGAGATATCCTCTGTGTAGTTGATAATTCAGGAATGAAAGAAATAACTTATTTTAGGAGAAAAAACTTGGTAAATAAAAAGTCACTTCAACTTTCAGCTCTTCCTGTGGGTAGGGTTAAGAATATTCTGACTGTATCCACCTGTAGAGCAGTAAAATCTACTCAGTTCGAGTTCTAGGAAGTGTTGAATCACCCTTTCATTGTCAGTACTCCCAAATCCACTCCAATCCTGAGTGTTAGTAACTGCAAAGGTCCCATCTAGAGGCCAAAAAGGAATATTTTCTTATTTTCTATACTTGAAACCATTTAACTATCCGCAAACAAATGACTGTTAACCTGAATTATTGATATAAGATGGCCATACTTGGAACCAATTAATTGTGCAAACAAATAAATAATGTTGAATAAAATTATTAATGCTAAATATTGATACTTGAAATCATTTAACTGTGTGCAAACAAATATGCTGGCTCATTCCACCATTGTTACCTAAAAACTATTACTTACAAATCATATATATTTGATTTATGTATAAACAGGATTTGGCATGAAATAACTTTAAAGGCTTAATAGGGTTGATAGGTCATAAAACACAACCAGCCAACCTAAGGGGAATTTTGATTTATTTGTATCAATAAGGTATCAATAAAAAAAGTTTTATTCATAGTTAAAAATAGCCAAGTCCTCAACTTGTAAAATCATCTTTATAGTTAGAAAATATTTAAGGAGAGATCACATTAGGAACAGAAATAAACATATTCATATATTTTACATAGGAAAAAGAATGGATTATATTATATCAGGTAATCTTACGTATATAGTAGATTCTGAAATGAATTTTTTACATATCTTGTCAACATATTCTTTGGATTAAGAATAACCAGTTCTTTTTTTTCTTTTGCAAAATTAAATTTAAAAAAAGGTTCAAATGAATGAAAGAGACTTTCTAAAACAATCCAAAAAAATTTTTTTAAAGTGGTCAAATTATTTTTGAGAATCAGAAGCTAGAAAAATTATTTATAATATATCAGCAACATTAAAATAGGCAATGCAGTACTTTTAGGAAAGTAAATATATAGGGTGTCTCACTATACATGGGACCTATGTGACTGTCAATACCTCAACTAATAATGATGTTGTGTTCTTTTTTTGTTTCATATTTGAAAATAGTATACAATAACAACTATTAATCCTTGATCACAATGCCTTGACAAAAGAGGAAAGAATATTTTGCATCACTACTAATTTGGAGACAAAATCATTCAAAACTTTCAAAATAGATGCAACCCATTAATATGATAATGATTTATTACTGAGAGAAGAAACTAAAAAAAAAGATTCCATGTCCTGGAAGCTGATATAATAACAATTAAAAAAAAACATTGATTTGATGTCTCCAGCTCAAAGGATACCTTTTTTACAGGATGTGTTCCAAATGACCACCATCGTGCTTGTCTCGGAAATAAATCATTATCATATTAAAGGGATGCATCTATTTTGAGACCCCCTGTACATGAGATCTATCGGGAAAATGTGCAGTTTGGATGAAAGTTGATGACAACTTAAAGGAGACATTTCTATACATGAATGAACACACTCTCCAAGGGTTACTCAGTTGGCAATAAAATGATATTGAGTTTGCATATGTATTCTATAACTGTTTTGTACTGAGTTTATTGGCAAAATATCTCATCAATGCCCCTCTTCAACAGTCCAGATTTGGTTCCCTTATCTAAAAGCTAACATCACTGTTGAAAAGAAGATTTTTGATGATGGATGGGAATGAGATGAGGAAGCAAATGGAAGATCCCAAAAGGGACTTTTCAGACTGTTGTAAAAAGTGAAAATTTCACTGTGACATAAGAGAAGCAGTTTGAAGAGGAGGATATACCATAATCTTCAGGAGGAGGTGCCCCTGGTGTGTGGAGGTGCCCGTGGTGTAATGGTTATCATTGTAGGAAATGGACACGGCGACACGAGTTCAAACCCTGGACAAGACTGATTGTATTTCACATAGCACTAATACCCTTGGGAACAGTATGAATCCAATTATTCTCCCTCCAGCTATGGGTAAATAGTAGGGCAGACTGATTTCTTCAGCCTTGGTGAGGCAACTAGTCTAGGAGAAGGAAAACTCTGAATTCAAACCTATTAAACTTCGCTTAAAATTTGATCTGGTATCATATCCTGCCTGAGCGGAGGAGTTGGGTAAATAGGATAATCTTCAGCAGGCTGTTTTTTCATTAATGCTAAATTGCTGTGTGTTTTGTTGGTAAATTTCATACAAAAAAACTAGCTGGAGTGTTTGTCTCCACCATTTTTGAGTTCAAATTGTACTGGTGCAGATTATTTTAAAGTAATCATTTAATCAAACTTGATACAGATCAGTCTCAAACAGCAAGCATTTTAACAAAAGATAAACTAGTGTAACAGCAATTACATTTGTCTACAATGATTTTTTATATTATGTAGTTAATACTGTTCTTTTTAAGTTGGTTTCCCAGTTTAATGGTATATCGACCTTCATGTGTTATTTCATGTCAAACTTATTCTTGTAGAAAAAGAGTTGTTAAAAACAAAGAACTCAGACGATAACACTCTGCATACGGAGATGCCTTTATTACACCCTTCCTCTTACACTCTCCCATAAACCAATATGGCTGTTTGTTTACTTCCAATAATCGAATAACGCTCTCTTGTCTCGAGAGTATCAGGGGAGGTAACTTCATGTCTTTACAAGTAATGGGACATGTAACTGGAGGAAATACAAGGTTCGTACCATTTTCAAGGGTATGAATCGAAAAGTGAATGTGTTAATGTGAATGGAGTTTGAAATTGCTTATAATGATGTTACAGTCTTGCACATTAGCAACTAGATCATGGAACCTCTTTTTTACTCTGCTTTGAAGACGCCTCTCAAATTTTCCAAGAAAACTTTCTCCAAGATTTGTAGGGAATGTTTTGAATAGTTCATGTAAGGGATTTATTGACATAAACCTTGTTGGTATTTTTAAAATGCAATGTAATTATTTTACATCTACAGTTTGAAGAATTATCAGTTAAACTAGTTGATAATTTTAGTAAAATTTGAATAATTACTTCTGTAAAACAATTCGTTGAATTTTTTAACTTGATATTTGGAAATTTAGGTTTTGTTTAATTCATTGAATTTTGGTTTCATGCAAATTATTTTTTCATGTTAAATACCTGGCCACACTTTCACTTAGAGATATTTTTTCTTGCTTAAAATTTTCTCTTGGATCCAGTAAGTAAGCTCTATAGACATTTAAAGAGGACAGAGAAATAAAAAGTTGACAATTATTTATATAGATCATTTGATAAAAATATTAAATTTATGTTATTTAGTCTTCTGTGCAGCAAACTATTTGTTGATTTTTTTTTTTTTTTTTTGGTTGATAATTGGCCTTTTTTCACTGTTGTTATATTTCACTAGATTTAAAAAAAGAATATTTGATTTTAAAAAAATTTAATATTAATTATTATCCAATTATCAAGACTTTAAAAACATGCTTTCTGAAGATTGAATAAAATCTATAAGCATAGGTTAATGTCCTCTTACAGGCAGTCATGTTTAACTCTTTGAGAGACAATTGAAGTTCTTAAATTGACCAAGATACTCTTATGGAATGTGAACAAATGAGATTTATTTTTCAACATAATCCCCCTTGTGGTCTACTTACTTTTTCCATCAGCATTGCAGTACTTGGATCCCATTGGTAAAAAAAAATCAACAGCAGATATGACATCATAATATGAACTTTAAAGTCCATTAACTTTTTTGTTCTCTCATATATCTTAACAAAAGTCAAAATGTCGCTCCTTAACAATTCTGTTTGGAATCTGCATATTATCTGTACAAGTGAAAATTTCTGTTATTTTGGAAAACAATGCAAAGTAAAATATGCTGAAGAAAATATTTATTTGAAAGAGAGTAAAATTTGGTACTTTCTCAAAAATAAATATAAATTATTTTAGATTTTTAAAATTTTTGTATAATATACTTCAATAGTCTTTCACAGATACAGATACTTCAATGATTCCTGGCAGATATATCAGGAAGAAACACTTTGATCATAGGCACACTTGCACACACATGCAGCTTTGTCAGTGGGGTTTCGAGTAAACTGTATCCTCTGCAAAGGGCTAAGACTCTCCCTATAAAAATAAAGTGTCTAGTATATGACTCTAAACTGCACCTGATGGTGAAGCTCTAGTTTTGGAGACCTGCAAAACATGGAGTACCCACTTCATAGCAATTACTCTCAAGTCCACTCTGATACAGAGCAATAATCATCATCATCATCATATCGCGCTGGTAGCACGGATATCCCTGACTCTCTCTCGCCACTCCTCCCTATCGTTCATCGCCCTAGTACGCTAGTAGGACAACATCCCGTATCCTCACATAGCTGCTGAATGTATGTTCGTGCTGGTCGTCCTGCTTTTGCCCGGCCATGTGTGGGGGTCCATAAGAGTACATCACTTATGAGTTCGTCCCTGCTTCTCCAGCAGTGTCCTGCATGTCTGGCTCGTCTAACTTGAATAGTTTTCGTGATAGGGGGTAGGTGGCCGTACAGTTGGTGTCTTGTGGGGTGTTGCCGCCAGGACTTGTTTAAGATTGCACGTAGCATTCTTGTGTAATTGCCGTCTAGCTTCTTCTTGAGCCGTTTTGTTAGCGTCCATGTAGTGCAGCCATATAGCAGTATCGATGTGACCGCTGCCTGGAAGAAACTGCGTTTCATTTTATCGGTTAGGTCTGATTTCCAAATAATCGATAACCTATTGATAGCTGTCCATGCTTTCACTAACCTCGTTTCGATGTCCTTTTCGGTTGATTCGACGCTGCTTCCTAGGTAAGTGAATTTGTCTACTAGTTTAAGAGAGGTTCCTTCTAGAGTGGAGATGTCCCCCATTTGGTTATAGCACATATATTCCGTTTTGTGTGCATTAACATAGAGGCCTATGTTTGCTGCTGCTCGTTCCAAACTATGCAGTAGTGTTTCGGCTTGGTCAGGTGTATTTGCCAGTATCGTTATGTCATTGGCGTAGTCGGTGTCGGTAATTGTTGTTGCGGGGTACCTTCTGCTTCTTTTCTTCGTCAGTTCGAAGCCATTCTCTTTGATTTGGTCAATCGATGTTCTAAGTACGTAGTCTAGACAAATGATAAAGAGGTACGGAGCCAGCGTGTCCCCTTGTAGTACTCCTGCTACAATGTCAAAGTATTCTGTGTCTCCATCTGGTGATCGTACTTTTACTTTAGTGTTTCTATAGAGAATCGTTATTGCCGCTACGGTTTCTTTAGGTATGCCGTACGCTAGTAGGATTTGTTCCATCTTTCCTCTGTGAATGGAATCAAAAGCCTTGGTAAAGTCAACAAAAATTAATGTTGCTTGTAGGTTTTTTGCCCGTACACCTTCAAGGATTCTACGGATGGTTAATATTTGTGAGGTCGTGGATCTATTTCTTCGGAAGCCATGCTATCAGCATGGATATCCCTGACCCTTTCTTGCCTCCTCGTCCAATCATTCATCGCTTTCAACAGGTCCTCAGGGCTACACCCCGTATCATCAGAGAGCTGCTGTATGTAGGTTCAAGCTGGTTGCCCTGGTTTTGCTCGGCCATGAGAAGGGGTCCATAGGAGTGACCTTCAAGTCACCCTCAACTATGAATCAAATAAATCTGTCTAAAAATTATTTGGTTTGGTTTGCTTGGTTTTATGGCATATCAACCTTTGTAGGTTATTTAATGCCAAATCCATTTTTATGTAAATAATCTGTTCTATTGAAAACAGTTCAGTTTAGCATAAGTACACAGTTTAATTGTCAAAAACATTTCCATTTCAAACTATTTAAGCAGTTATATGTAATAATTCAGTTAAGTGTAAATACAGTTTTAATGTCGAAAAACAGTTCTATTTCAAATAATTCAGTTAAGCATAAGTACGCAGTTTAAGTGTAAGTACGGTTTAATTGTCAAAAACGTTTCTATTTCAAGCTATTCCGTTTACTCAATTCATTTTAGCATAAGTATACTGTTAGTTCTATTTAACCCATAGATAGGGCCCTATCAGGTGCTACCACTCCAGGCCAGAGTGGACCTGGGAGCGATGGCAATGAAGGGGCACTCCGCATTCCCCAAAGCTCCAGCACTGCTGGAACCTCACCATCAGATTGTTTAGTGTCATATATCCAGGCCACTCATTAGGGGGGGGGTCTTACCCGTCTGCAGAGGTGCAGTCAGTGTATTCTGCAGCCCCAGCTGACTGGGCAACAAAAAAAAATTATTTGTATTCAATAAGAATACTTGATATCATATAACTGTAAATTTTTTGAAATAAGAATACTTACATGAAGCTGCAGGATTATTATTTACTTGAAACTTACGGCCATATCACGTTGAACACACCGGTTCTCGTCCGATCACCGAAGTTAAGCAGTGTCGAGCCTGGTCAGTACTTGGATGGGTGACCGCCTGGGAATACCAGGTGCTGTAAGCATCTTTTCCAGGGAAGGAGTAGCGCCCTCCCCTACACATTGGTGTAGTAGCTATCGAAAAGGGAGCCTTCGGATTACCCTCGACTATGGTCGCCAACTTTACTTTATATAACTCTATACAAACAAATGACAATCATTAAGTTGAAATAATTTCTTTTCACCATATAATTATTAGCATTAGATAGGAATGATTAAATCAACTTTATACAACTGGAGGCAATTTTTTTATTATATAGGAATACTTGATATCATATAAGTGTATGTAAAAAACCTCTTCAGAAAGAAATTTAAATGTATGATGGACACAATTCCCTAACCTCTGAACATAAAATAACCCTTGATGAGTTGACATGCAATTAAAATCACTTAATTTACAAAACTTTCTCCTCCTACTTATTCTAGTTGAAGTTACAGAGAGACATAGAAGCATCCAACTTTTGTTGGGTTACATACTAGGATTAAAGTGTTTCATATGATTATCTTCCTCCGTCATTGTCTAACATACAAACAGGAAGTGACCAAATAAGGATAAGGTGAACTTGATTCCAAGTATTCAAACCCTACATCAGCATCATTTTCATTGCAGCTCAACATGAGTGGTTGATTTTTTTTTTTTTGGTTGGGTTTTATGGCAGATCAACCTTTGTGCCAAATCCATTTTTATGTAAATAATCAGTTCTATTTCAAACAATTCAGTTTAGTATGAGTACACAGTTTAATTGTCAAAAACATTTCTATTTCAAGCTATTCAGTTTATTCCAGCAGTTCTAATTCAGCTAATTCAGTTTCGCATAAGTACAGATTTTGTTTACACACAGTTAAATGTCAAAACAGTTCTATGTTAAACATTTCAGTTTAGTGTAAATACAGTTCAATTGTCAAAAACAGTTCTATTTCAAATAACTCAGTTTAGCATAAGCACACAGTTTAAATGTAAGTATGGTTTAATTGTCAAAAACAGTTCTATTTTAAGCTATTCAGTTTAGCCAAACAATTCAGTTTATCAGAAGTATGCTGTGAGTTCTATTTAACCCATAGATAGGGCCCTATCAGGTGCTACTATGCAGGGCTAGAGTGGACCTGGGAGCGATGGCAATAAAGGGGTACTCCGCATTCCCCAAAGCCCCAGCATTACTGGAACCTCACCATCAGATTGTTTAGTGTTATATCCTGGACACTCGTTAGGGGGGGATCTTACCTCTCTGCAAAGGTGCAGTTGGTGTATTCTACAGCCCCAGCTGACTGGACAAATGAGTGGTTGAGTAATCTGATGCTAATGTAACAGTGGTCACATGGACTAGGGGTATTTTTGGCATAGCATATTGTTGTGGGAGCCTTACCCATCTCTCCATAATGGACTCTTCTCACCGTTATTAGTACTGAGAGATTTCACTGCCAGAAGGGCAGATCAATATCGGTGTTATCCTAACAGTACAAGACTTCTTACCTTTTCTTTGTAACTCTATCTTTCTTATGTAATATAATCTGTTATCTAATATCCGTGTTTGCGTTTTCATTAGTGACCCTTTCAGGGCCACAACACATATATACATGAAACCTACAATTAAACTGACTATACTACATAGTTCTTTCAAGGAGATTCAGTTAAACAGGAATACTATTCATAATATACTAAGGTGAGACAGCTAGGCCTTAAACCATGGATTTTGAGGTTATGCTCCAAGCCTTAAAGGCAAATCTAAAGAGTAACATCGGAGAGTATTAGGCGAGTTCAGCATCTCACTGTCTAGTGAGGTTCATCACCTTCATGATCTCAGCATGATAACTCGAAGCTGTCAAATTGTGCCTCACATTACGCAGATATTGCTAAACTTTTGACTCGCCCAAGTTAGTAATTTGTTGAATCGTCAAATCAAATACAAAAACGTTTTTCAGAACTTAAATGAAAGAGCCTATAAATTTTAGTATTTTCTTCTGTGTAAAATATTGTTAATAAAAGAAAGATGAGTTGTAAGGATCAAAGTATATTGCCTTCAGTAAAATATTGAAGTCATTGAGCTGTTTATCAGTTTCGTATTACTGTGCAAATCAAATAAAAAAAAAAAAAATTGATGAACAAAACTCAGAAATACTGACTCTAACACAAACTAACTCACAGCAATGACTCACCTACTCGTTATTGTTTGTATCTTTATTTGAAAACAGCATTTGAGATGTCAGTATTTAAGTGGTTCTTGTTCTCATCTTAATTATGCCAGGGCTGTTTTAGAGGTGCTGCCACCTAGGAGAAATTAACTTAAATTAAATTATTTCTCTTAGAAATTAGATTATGGCAATAAATGTGCAAATTTAATGTCATTATCATCACAGTAATCTCTGTGAATTGCATAATTCTCAAGATTATCATCAATTCCTTCTTAACCATTCTATTCTTTAAAGAAAAATAATTATAAAAGTTGAAAATTAAGAAAATCAACAACAACAAAAAAAAGTTTGGATTCTGTATAGAAGTGGGTGGGTGGGTGTTTGGGGTGGGGGTGTTTGGGTGTTGCAGTAGGTTTTCAAACTACAACAAGTGTTACTAACATATAGATACACTGAAGAACTTGAGATCAGAGATTTTAAAAATTAATATAATTAGCAGACATTAAGCATGGAATCACCTGAAGATTTTTGAAGCTGTGATGATGTGTGTAAGTGATGAGGATGATAAGATTAACTGGCTTGTTGTATGTTTATTACAATTCTAACAGTAATAGAGAAGCAAGAAGAAGAAAATTTGTTTGGACATATTTTCATTTTTAGTGAAGCGGGGTCTAATGAGGGTTCAAAATATCTTGAAATAGTGTCGACCAGAATAGATAAATATAAAATGTGAGACTAACTGAATAGGTGTCTGAATGCTGTGTGTTTTAATTCTACATAAACAACTATATAGACTCTCAGATTCAGTTTTTTTTTATAAATGGGAACGATAATGTGTGTAGTGTACATGTCTGAGTGTATATATATATATATATATATATATATATATATATATATATATATATACATTCTCATGAGCGTTAATATAACTATATATATATATATATATATATATATATATATATGTGTGTGTGTGTGTGTGTGAGTGTGTGTGTTTACCAACCCCCCACTCGGGCAGGATGTGACACAAGCAGATTTTAACTGGTTTGAATTCAGAATTTTCCTTCTCCTAGACTGTTTACCTAAGCAAGGCTTAAGAAACCAGTCTGCCCTACTATTTATCCATAGCTGGAGGGAGAATTGTTGGATTCATTCATTTCTCCAGAGTATTAGTGCTATGTGAAATGCAATATTTCGTCCAGGATTTGAACTCGTGTCACCGTGTCCATTTCCAAAAATGATAACCATTACACCATAGGCACCTCTTCTCTCTCTCTCTCTCACTCTCTCTCTCTCTCTCTATATATATATATATATATACATATACATATGTGTGTGTGTGTGTGTGTGTGTGTGTGTGTGTGTGTGTGTGTGTGTGTGTGTGTGTGTGAAAGAGAGAGAGAAAGAATATGCTTGTTTATGTTAATATGTGTGTGCATATTACTTAAAATAGTCTAAGAACTGTTTGTTTTGAAATAAAAATCTCAGAAGGAGTTGAAACAGTTGTCAACATAAAAAAAACTGTAGAATAAATATAACAATGTAAATTCATATACACACATCTATCCATATCTAAGTATATAATATATACATAGATATATGTATATAATATGTCTACATATATGATACATATATATGTATGCAATATATGCATATGTAAGTATATGTATATGATATATACATACATATGTACAAAATATATACATATATGTATGTATATAATATATACATATATCTGTATGAATATAAAATAGATATATATACATATATATGATGTGTGTGTAAAACTGCATATATATATATATATATATATATATACAGATGTAACAGGTTTACATACATCAATAATCCTGCAACCTAATAAATTAAACGTGTATTTGCTGTTGAAACATTTTTAAGATTGTTGAATTTGTAATTGCTACACAGTTTTTCATGCTCATTTCATGGTTCATCAGAATGGTGCTATTCTGGAGAGAATTTTCAAACCCATACCAGTATTAATTTTCTATCCAGAACAGCCTCATTTTGACATACAAGGAAATAAGCATGAAGAGCTGTCTGTAGATTAATTACAGATTTCCCAGTCTTAAACAAGTGCACCAATCCTCCCCATGAATATGTTGTGGTATCATCCCTATTTTTCATACACAATGGACTCTTCCAATAGCGATATGACATTTGACTGTGATTCCCCGGGGATTTGGTAGCAAATAGCTATAGTGGCGACATTGTATTACTTGTTTTACTGTAATATAACATCTCGGGCTTGATCCATAGATGGCGCCACCAATTAAAAATCCATATGATTTTTATAAAGTACTAACATTCAAATGGCACTTATCAAAATTTGAGCCCAATCACATTACTAGTTTACAAATTACAATTATTTAAGTGTAGCTACTGTTGCAAATTTTCAAAACAATGGAAAAATCTGAATTTCGTGTGTTGGTAAAGCATTGCTTTCTGTTCAAGCAAAGCTATGGCTTGATAAGTATTATTCTGACTCTGCTCCGTCGGAAACAACGGTTAAGAGGTGGTATGCTGACATAAAAAGATGTTGTACAGACACAAATGATGCTGAACGCTCAGGTCACCCAAATTCAGCTGCTGTACCAGAAAAAATGAAAAAACTTCACAAACTCATTTTGGCCGATCGTAAATTGAAGCTGCGTGAAATAGCAGAGGAGTTGGATATATCAGAAAGCAATATATTCACCATTTTGTATGAACATTTGTCAATGAGAAAGCTGTGTTCAAAGTGAGTGCTGCGTTTGCTCACAGTCGATCAAAAACAACAACATGTCGACGATTCAGAACATTGTTTGCAATAGTTCCAATGGAACAAAAAAGAGTTTTTGCATAAATATATGACAATGGATGAAACATAGATCCACCACTTTACTCTAGAATCAAATCGGCCGTCAGCTGAGTGAACAGCAGCTGGTGGAAGCCGTCTAAAGTGACAAAAGACGCTAACATCAGCAGGCAAGGTTTTGGCCTCTGTATTTTGGGATTTTGTTCATCGATTATCGTGAGAAAGGAAGAACCATTAGTAGCAAATATTATTTAGTATTATTGGTACATTTAAAGGAAGGAATCACCAAAAAACAGCCACAAATGAAGAAGAAAATGGTGCTCTTTCACCAAGACAATGCTCTATGTCACAAATCGATTGCAGTTCGAATTGCTTCAGCACCCACCCTATTTTCCAGATCTGGCTGACTAATGGCTGCTGACCTCAAACGAATGTTCTCGTAGAATAATAGCACTTGCCACCATAATATCCATGCAATGACATGCCCGTATGTACACAATCAGATGTCACAGCCCATGCAATGACGTGCCATATGTACACAATCAGATGCTCGATAAATAGTCCTCTTTCTCCTCAAGTGGTATCATTCTTTGGCAACTCTGTTTTCTTCATAACTGAGTGCTTGCGTGAATGACTTCACAAATTCGACAGCTCCGAGGAAAAAGATTTGGCTCCACGGAAGAAGTGACATCAGAAAATGAGGTGTATTTTGAGGCCAAAGACAAATCATTCTACATAAAAGGCATTGTGTTGTTTGAGAAGTGTTGGAATCAGTGTATCACTGCAGAAGGAGACTGTTGATGAATAAAGTTGAATTTTGCAAAAAAAATTGTTGTTTTATTGGTTACATGTGGGACACTGCTGGAGAAGCAGGGATGAACTCAGAAGTGATGTTCTTCTATGGTCAAGAAAAAGCAGGGTGACCAGCTCGAACCTACATACAGCAGCTCTGTGAGGATACAGGATGTAGCTCTATGGACCTGCCAGAAGCGATGAACGATAGGGAGGAGCGGCGAGAGAGGGTCAGGGATATCCATGCTGGTGGCATAACAAGATGATGTTGAGATGATGATGATTGGTTTAGCCTGGGACTTACTGAGTGATGTGTTATAACCTATATTCTCTTCTCTTAACATGTGTTTGTTTTATATATTTTATACCCTTTCCCAAGGACTTAACAAATTGTAACTGATGACATCTGGCAAAAAAAACCCACATAGTAAACAATGAGCTAGGTGGAGCTACCATTACCTCTTGCACTGCACAAGTGAGTTAGAAATCTGGGAGGTGTCTGTCACTCTTTGTGTTATAGCATGGATTAATGGAATTATAATTTTTTCCTTTTTAACCCAAGCGTTCATTCTTGATGAAACAACTTCTCACTCTCTCTCTCTCTCTCTCTCTCTATATATATATATATATATATATATATATATATGTGTGTGTGTAGTTTAAATGAGCTGTCAGAAATTACAGTATATTTTAGTAAATTTTCACATATTCAAAGTTTTAATAATTCTGAATATTAATGTAAAATTAATTAAACATAATTAATCTTTGCTTTGTCTTCTTGCATTAAATGAAACAAATATAATAAATAATACAGCAAATTGTGGGGGTAAGTAAAAGGAAATAAAACGATAATTATGATTTTGTTTTAGTGCCTTTTAAATTTAGCAATTATTAGCAAAGTTTTGATTTTTATTTACCCAGTGTCTTTACAGCAATACTATCACAATGAAAGTTTTATGTATGAAATCTTGTGTTATATAAAAAGCTGATTTATCTATAATTACATTTTAAACTTTTCAGAAACATTATAAGAAGTCATTTTATTGTGGGTATAAGGATTGTTATGAAAGTTTAGGAAGTTGCTGAAAGAGTGTAGAGAAACTGCCGAGTGAATTCACTCCTTGGTTTTATAGTTGATTTTAATTTAGACTTAGTTTCACAAAAGAAATGAACATGAAAATTTTCTTTTCAATAAATATATTGGCATCAAAGTCCAGTACATGATAAGCTTTATTTTAATCATTGTAACTAATCTTGAGCATATATTTACCCAACTGCTCTGCCATGAGCAAGATGTGACACAAGTTCATTTTTTAAAAATAATTTTTAATGAATATATCTACCGAACCCAAACATTATGGGCAGGATTTGACTGAAAGTCAAATTTTCTAAATGGAATTAAGGTGGATTGAATTCAGTTTTCCTTCTCCTAGGTTAGTTGCCTAACCAAGACTAATGAACATAGTCTGCCCTACTATTCACATATTACTGGTTGGAGAGTAGTTGGATTCATGTCTTTCTAAAGGTCTGTTGGGGATATTGCGAGATGTGTTGAATGTATAAAATAAAGTTTGGAGGCCCTACGTGTTCCTCACAAGTAATTTCCCTCACAAAACAAATACCAAACCTGAATAACTTTAAAATAAAGGTTTATTATTCAGCTGGAATATTGTGCCAAGGAACTCACAATGTTGTAGTTGTTGTTGTTTTCGCTAATGTGGTTGTTGTTGTTTTTGCCAGTGTGGTTGTTGTTGCATTCACCGATGTGGTTGTTGTTGTTGTGGTGTTCACCTTTGGTGTAAAGAGAAGTGGGAATGTCTTTGCTAGACAGCGTGGTGCCTCTCAGGTTTTGATGAAGTAAGGGAACAGTCCAGTGGTGTAGTTTCACTCTCTGGTGAATTGGTCCATCGCTTTCTTTTTATAACTCCTAAGAGGATCAAAATGTATGGTTTGAATGAGGTCTGAATGTTTTTTTGGAGGAAAGAACTTGATTGGTTAAAAAATCTATGGGCGCGAATTTTGTGTATTGTGGTTTGGATCCTTTTTTTCTAGAATGTTCTAATGTTTGTTGATTTGCTTAAAAATCTATGGGCACGAATTTTGTGTATGTGGTTTGAATCCTTTTTTTCTAGAATGTTCTAATGTTTGTTGATTGGTTTAAAAATGTGAGTGCAAATTTTGTGTATGTATATGAAATTTTCGCTACAGGTCTTTAGTATGAAAGGAAACACAAACAGCTTTGTCAACAATTTGAATTTAGGTCACCAATTTGATTTCTTCCAACAATAACCATTAAACTAACTATGCCTAACTAATTGTAAGTATCATCTTTTGAATTGCTTTAAAATATTTTGAATCGCTTTAAAATATTTGAAAATATAAAAGGATCGTATGCCATATTTGTCAGTAAGTAAGATGTATCTTTCATCAAAATTTTAATCTTTTTTAAATACCTTTCTCACATTAGTATTCTCTTTTTCTCATGGAAATTTAACAAACATTCTCAAAAGCAGATCTTGCTTTTTGTCACAACCCATTTCAATTCTTATAAGACTTGAATCAAACAATGATTTGGTTTGGTTTGTTTGCATATCAACCTTTATTCATTATCTAATACCAAATCCTGTTTTTATGTATATATTGAATATATGATTTGTAAACACATTTGGTAGATATGCACCGTTAAATGATCAAACAGTTCTATTTCAAACAATTCAATTTAGCATAAGTCATTTGTTTTCAGTCAGTTTAAATGTTGAACAGTCCTATTTGACCCATAGATAGGACCCTGTCAGGTGCTACCACTCCAGGCCAGAGTGGACCTGGGAGCAAGGCAATGAAGGGGTACTCTGCATTCCCTAAAGCTCCAGCATTACAGGAGCCTCACCATTAGATTGTTTAATGTCATATCTGCCGTGATGTAGTCTGTTTATTCTACTGCTCCAGCCGACTGGGCTGTAAACAATGGTTAAAAATAACTTTTTTCATTCCAGAGTAATCAAAATCGATATAATAAAACAAATAATATCATTAAAAAATTATTCAAATTTAGAGAACTTTAAATTCATTGTCTTTACCAAATATTTGCAAATAATCTACTCATAAAACTAAAATGTTTTCTTAAGTATTAGTGATATAAATTGCAAAATTACCTTTCTGGATGGACATATATATAAGAAATCTTTATCATTTTTTTTTTATCCATTTTTCTTTTAAGAAGATTGTGATTGTCTAAGTTTGATTTTTTAAAACTTGATTTATATGCATTAAAGTACACAAACTCCTCTGCAAAACTGTGAAAACCAAACACTTTTTGGAAAAGATATTTGTCAATATTTCCTTGTCAGAATAGTAGTACAAGTACCATGTATTGGCTGGATAATTAAATCAATTGTTAGCAATAGCAATTTCTCTGCAATAAAACTTGTAAATATTTGTACAGAATTATCTATATTAAGACAATAAATAATGTTAGTTTGTACAGTGGTAAATGAGATGAAACAAAGTAAGACAAAAATGAGTTCCAAAAAATGAACATGTTTTTATGAAAACAGTGTTTGGTTTTCAACATTTTTCATTTTTCAGAATTTTGGAAAAATGATTGTGCACCTGTAAAATAGAACCTTTTTATATGAGTCTGATTTGATCAAGAGAAAAGAAAAACTGTAACAATGCAACTTCTTAAACATTTGTCAAGGGATGACCCAGGATTTAGGCATAGCATTGAGGCTAAAGAAATTACTTTCATAAACCCCGTATGTCTTAGCAATATCTTTAAAACTTGTTGGAGTTACTATCTCATTGTCATAATACTTCTAGATCCATGTAAATGCAACATCTACTTGATTTTCTGTTTTTGACAATCCCAGGTTAGCCAGGTAGGTTTAGATAAAGTTGGTGATAAAAACTCAGTATCTCATTTCACTAAGAAATACTTTAGTTATGTCTTAGACATGTAAAGTAGATATTAATGGTGATCCATTCTTTTGTAATACTGTGGCTACCTTCCCACCACCAGTGACCTTGTTGACCAGCTGAATGACCGTCAACAAACAGTCAACCACCAGAGAACTCTTATTGGTGGTGAGAGAAATGGACACATGAGAGTTGGATAATTTCAAAAAGAGTCAAACTCTTAATGAATGGTAGAGGACAAGGAATCATTTAAATTTTAGAGCCATTAAACCATCTAACCCCATTGGGGATGGGCAAAAATTTATCAATTCCTTTAAAAATACCACTTTACATCTTCCTGATTTGAGATCAGTCTAAAGAGAAGTTGTCATATAGTAAAGAAGTGAGGGGTATTTTTCTGTGACCAAATGTGTGCCTTTTTTCCATTTTTATGAACTTGTTGTCATCTGCTCAACTTGTTTTTGATGTGACCCCGTAATACAAGACTTAATTTCTTTCAAGCATAATATTGCTTAAGTAATACTGGCTCATTGGCCAAGTGGGTAGAGTGTTCGCCAATGGCCCGGGAGATCTGGGTTCAATCCCAGGTTGCATCATACCAAAGACTTTAAAAATGGTACTTGATACCTCCTTGCTTAACACTCAGCAATATAAGATATGTATCAAGGGTAAGGTGGAGCAATCCAAGGAAAGGAGTAGCACCCACCCCTACACCTCGGTATTGTAGCTATTGAAAAGGGAGCCTTCAGGTCACCCTCAACTACGGTCGCCAACTTTACTTACTTAATACTGCTTCTAGTACAGAAGTTTATTTTGGAGTAGGGCTGCAAAAAATGGTAAATTTATAATTTTTAATTTGAATACAGAATCTGGTGATACATTCCCTCAAGTAAGATCAGTATGAAATAAGCAAAAACCTTACAAAGAAATAACATAAAAACTAATAAGTAGTATTGACCCATGAAAGCCATCAAGGTACATGTCATATACAAGAGACAGTAGGATGTTTCAAATATAGATGGAAGAATCAGAAAATAAGTGAACAAAATAACAATAGTTAAATAAGAAAATCGATAGAATGTAAAATAGACAGGACCTGTCTTGAGAAGGTACATGTGGTGAGGTAAGATTGAAGGAGTATTTCTGGGCTCTACTTGCCTTCTGTTTAATGAGAGTCTTTGTCAGTTAGTGACCCTGTTTATCCCATTTTCTATTAGATGGCTTTGTGTAGTGAATCAGAACCCTTCTATTAAACCTCAACAAGTTAAAGTAGCAAAGTCTTAATATTGTTAAGAACTGAAAATTTTAAAACTTGACTCGAGAAATAGAAAAATAATACAATAGTTTAAAGTGTTCCAAAGTTCAGCTTACCCAGAATGTAAAAAAGTTTATGTTTAGCCATGGGTTAGAAAATTCTAGCTGTTAACCCATCAGTTAACAGCTTCCTGCAAAATTATAGAAATGATATCTAAAACAGACTATTTGATAAAAAAAAAAAACTAGCTGTAGCCAGATCAGTTACTAACTTAAAAACACTCCCAAAAGTATATTGTCCTTAAAAAAGAAGTTTCTGAATAGGATTTATTGTCTAAGAACAATGAAGGAAAACACTTTTGTTGGAACTAATTTACCAAAAAAAAAAAAGGAAGTAAGAGAAAAAGAAAGCCTCAAAGCAGAGACAATCAAATATAACAGATCACCGATAAATGTGTTCTCTTTTATATTGAAAGTCCACATAATCTTCTTTGGTTGGAACAATTGGCAGGACTATTTTAGCAGAAGAAGCATCACAACCTTAACAATCATCAATCAATCAGACAGGGTGAGCAATGATGTTCTGACAAACAACTCATTTGGCTCAGTGCACAGCAATGATAAGAAGTAAAAAAAAAAGAGCATGATAAAAATCTGAAGGGAAAGAGATACTGACATCTGTGCTGACTGACAAAACTAATGGAAATGTTTCTAAAGGAAGATATCTTTTGTTGATTGACTGTCTTTTATCAAGGCCTACAGATATGGTCAAAATCCTACTTGATGACATAATGTGCCTGTCTCTCTTTTCTTTTTCTTTTCTTTCTCTGTTTTGTCTGTTTTCATTTTTTATTTATTATTTATAATTTGCCTGCAGAATAATTTTTTGCCATTATGGTACAAATTCTGATGGATGTTTCAAAGATTTTTAAAAAATTTTGTTTGCTACTGCATTTTAAAACAAAATATTAACTATATACTGACTATATCATGATTTGATTTTTGTTAATATATTACTGTTATTTAGAAAAAATTAAGTATTGATGTTTTTAGTATACAATCACATTAAAATACTCTAACCAAGAAAATAAAGCAATCCCCAATTTGCAATTTTATCATCAAATGAAGTATGTGCAAGTACTCTGTCTTCTCATTGTTTCTTGAGGGAGAAATATGCTTGGTGAAATAATTAAGATAATCCATCGCTGAAGAGATAATCCATGTCTATTTTGGGGAGAGACTTTTTACTTCTTCTGTTGTGGTATGATTATTGCTATGGAATACAACTGATCTCTTTCATACAAGTTCAAAAAGTTTTCCTTACTTGTGTTTTCTTATATTTTAAGTCTGTTGAAATGGTCTAATTTTAGTTGGAGAGATTTTTCTTGAATTGAAATAGAAACTCATCTCCTCTCCCCTAGATGCTTCCAAGTATTAGCTGTCATTTAACTTCTGGATAATTCAATACATCTTAAAAGTGGATGTATGTCCACAAGATGCACACAGCCACTTGTTCACTAAAACATCGTTTTTGCAATATTATACTTGGCCTTCATACCTTCATTGACTGAAACATAATAAGTGCTTTAAAGGGGAAAGGTAATATGGAGGCAATAGAATTAGATGAGAAAAAACAAGCATTTCCTGTAAGTGTTTATGCAATTAGAAAAGTCGTATCAGATAAATGAAGACACTAAGTTTCATTGAGGAATTTACCCACTTTCAAATGAGTTAAAAATATTAATTAATGAACTTCATTATGCAATGGAAAATAGGGTAGGGAAGATGGTATTCTCAATAAATCAAGAAATTTTCAACTGAGAACATTACCACCTTGCACTAATACACTGCAAGAACATTTAAATTGTATCAACTACCAGGTTACTGTTGGGAAATGAGTACATATTGCTAAATCTGATAATGATGGACTCATAGTAAAACAAAACATTACCACATTGGACTTGTGGAGATATCATGCTGATTTAGCAAGTCAGTGTTCTTGAAAACTAAGTGTTAATCTAACAGTTAATGATGACAGCATGGAGATTTAAATGAAATGTCAGCTGGCACTGACAGTTTTGATATGGATTCTGATGAAGATTTCTAAGTAAATGATAACTAAAGTTTATGATTCAGTAAAAATCGATATATTTTTCAATAAAAAACAAAATTATGAACTCAATATTAAATCTGATTGTAACCAGTTCAGAATGTAAGAATCATAATTCAAACTGTACATTTTTGTAATTGACTGTTTTATTAATAACGTCATTATCTAAACTATGAAATAATTGCTGTGTGTCCTCTGATTATATTATAATCTTTTTCCCGGATGGTTTGTCCAAATAAACTTTTTATCTAATTTCCTGGGATTGTAGTATTTGAAATTGTGCCTTTTTTGCATTGAGCACTATTATTTTACATTTATCCATCAGATGGCATCATCAGTTATTTAATTTATTTCCCTAGCTAAAAAATTATAATATAACTGTTATCATCCAACAAGGTAATACCAAGTTTATTGAAATTTGTCTATCCAAAGAGAAGTTACTGATTTGAGATTCTTTCCAAACTCCAAATAAAGATTTTTATGCCATTCAGAGGAGTGCAAATAAACATATTTACTGATAACAGAAAGGAGGAGGTGCCCATGATGTAATGGTTATCATCGTAGGAAATGGACACGGCGACACAAGTTCAAATCCTGGATGAAACTAATTGCTTCTCACATAGCACTAATGCCCTTGGGAAAGGTATGAATCCATTTATTCTCCCTCCAGATATGGGAAAATAGTAAGGCAGACTGATTTCTTCAGCCTTGGTGAGGCAACTAGTCTAGGAGAAGGAAAACTGAATTCAAACCTGTTAAACTCCACTTAAAAATTGACCAAGTGTCATATCCTGCCCGAGTGGAGGGGTTGGTAAATATGGATAACAGAATTTTATTGTTTAACAAAACCCAAGGCTACAGGAAAATACCAATCAAGTTTAGTTTGGAGGTATAAATAATTATCTATGTTTACATGATCTTTTAAGTTATAGTAAGATTTCAGAATTGAATAATCCTGACCTGACAAAACAATATCAAATTTACTGAGATTGGACCATCTAAAGAAAAGTTATTGGTTTTAAGTGTTCTGTTCGCCCAAACCCAGATTTTCTTTTTCATTTTTTATTTAGAAGGAATGTCTGGTATTGTGGGAATGAGTTCACTGCAGGTAAAATTTTATTTTCAGTACCACAATACTCATGGCTACAAGAAAATACCAAGGATGTTTGTCTTTGAGGTGTGGGGTGCAATTCTCTCTTTGACCATAGCTTATATTTATTATTTGAAGAACAATGTGGAATACCAATAAATAGCAAAACGGTAACACTAGAAGGAAGTATTGTTTGGCTGGTAAAACTCAGATTTTGTTCAGTACTTAATGCATGTCTTTAATTGAGCTAAAGAAAAGTGAGCCGACTTGTCATGGATCAAGTAACTGCAGAATTACACGAAAGATGATTCTATCAATCCACTCCAGCTCAAATCCTAAGGCTGGATTTTTGGTTTGTCCTCTCTTGATCAACGTCTCATTTCACTAGCACACATATAATGAGCTCACATCACTTTCATTTCACTTGAATTGCTAGATCAAAATGACCAGACTCCATTTCCTCTGTAGCTTGATCCTGATATTACATGCTTCATTTAAGTTGACTGTTTAGCTCATCTCTGATTTGCATTACATTCAATTTAAGTCAAAGAAGAGAAATCTAAGTTTAGATCCTATTTTAATTCTTATTTGCAAAACTACCACAGTAACATGGTATTGCTTGGTTCAAAATATTTGAGGACAAAATATTAATGCTACTAACTTTTTCTTAATATTAGGTAAACCTTCCTCTCAGAATACCATTTACTGCTGTGATAAATACTAAACATTAGAAGTTGTCAATTTTTGCTCATTTTTTTCTCTTTGAAAAAATATTATTTATGCTTCTCTCAAAGGCTTACGTGTGATATCGAGTCAAAGTTTTTGAGTATTCTCAGAAATTTGTCACCACCCTGTTGAAGAGAGTCTAGGACACTTGGGTAACAAGGTCTTGATGAAGACTCCTAAATGGATTAAGCTCAACATTGTAATCAAAACAACAATGATTCAGATACTTGTTACAAAAACAGATTTTTAAAGTTATTAAGATCAGCAGTTTAGAAGGAAGTGTCCAGTTTCTTATATCTGAATATATAAGTCCAAAAGTGAGCATAGTAACATGACTGAACTTTGAACTCACTAACTTTAAGGCTGAAGTCCAGCACTTTAGTCATTATGCCATAGGAACTTTCTTTTTTAAGTTTGCAGAGGACTGAATTTGACTCTGATTCAAAGCCTTGTATGTATCAGGCTACGGTATCACTTTTCAAGGAACCAATTTGAGATAATCATCATCATCATCATATCGTGCTGGCAGCACGGATATCCCTGACCCTCTCTCGCCACTCCTCCCTATCGTTCATCGCCCTAGGTAGGTCTTCAGGACAACAACCTGTATCCTCACATAGCTGCTGAATGTACGTTCGTGCTGGTCGTCCTGCTTTTGCACGGCCGTGTGTGGGGATCCATAAGAGTACATCTCTTATGAGTTCATCTCTGCTTCTCCAGCAATGTCCTGCATGTCTGGTTCGCCTAACTTGAATAGTTTTCGTGATAGGGGGCAGGTGGCCGTACAGTTGGTGTCTTGTGGGGTGTTGCTGCCAGGACTTGTTCAGGATTGCACGCAGCATTCTTGTGTAATTGCCATCTAGTTTTTTCTCCAGCTGTTTTGTTAGCGTCCATGTAGTGCATCCATATAGCAGTATCGATGTGACCGCTGCCTGGAAGAAACTGCGTTTCATTTTATCGGTTAGGTCTGATTTCCATATAGTCGATAGCCTATTGATAGCTGTCCATGCTTTCGTTAACCTCGTTTCGATGTCTTTTTCGGTTGATTCGACGCTGCTTCCTAGGTACGTGAATTTGTCTACTAGTTTAAGAGGGGTTCCTTCTAGAGTGGAGATGTCCCCCGTTTGGTTATAGCACATATATTCCGTTTTGTGTGCATTAACATGGAGGCCTATGCTTGCTGCTGCTCGTTCCAGGCTATGCAGAAGTGTTTTGGCTTGGTCAGGTGTATTTGCCAGTATCGCTATGTCATCGGCGTAGTCGGCGTCGGTAATTGTTGTTGCGGGGTATCTTCTGCTTCTTTTCTTCGTCAGTTCGAAGCCATTCTCTTTGATTTTGTCAATCGATGTTCTAAGTACGTAGTCTAGACAAATGATAAAGAGATACGGAGCCAGCATGTCCCCTTGAAGTACTCCTGCTACAATGTCGAAGTATTCTGTGTCTCCATCTGGTGATCGTACGCACATGTCAATATATTCACTTTTTCATAACAGTCAACCTGGCAGTAATAGTAAGGTTGAGTTTTCATTCACCTCCTAAATATAAGCAATTCTGATCAGAAAAATACTTTATTTATTATCAGCATATTTCATGACTACAGGATGTTGGTTGGTTGATTGGTTTTTATGGCATATCAACATTTGTAGGTTATTTAACGCCAAATCCATTTTTATGCAAATAATCAGTTCTATTTCAAACAATTCAATTTAACATGAGTACACAGTTTAATTGTCAAAAACATTTATTTTCGAGCTATTCAGTTTATTCAGTTTAGTTAAAGTACACATTTTGTTTACATAAAGTTAAATGTCAAAACAGTTCTATATATAACAATTCAGTTTAGTATAAGTACAGTTTTAATGTCAAAAACAGTTCCATTTCAAACAATTCAGTTTAGCTTAAGCACGCAGTTTAAATGTAAATACAGTTTGTCAAAAACATTTCTATCTCGAAGTATTCAGTTTAGTCAAACAGTTCTAATTCAAGCAATTCAGTTGGTAGGTTGGTTGATACAGAGTTAAATGTCAAAACACTTTTATTTCAGATAATTCTGTTTAGCATAAGTACACAGTTAAGAGGTCAAGGCACTTCTATTTCGAGCAATTCAGTTTAGCATAAGTACACAGTTTAAATGTCAAAACAGTTTTATCTTAAGCAATTCAGTTTAGCATAAATATGCAGTTTAAATTCAAAAAACGGTAAAGTCAAGAAACCATGGTTTAGTTCTATTTCACCCATAGGTAGGACCCTTATCAGATGCTACCACTCCGAGCCAGAGGGGACCTGGGAGCGATGGCAATGAAGGGATACTCCACATTCCCCAAACCTTCAGCATCACTGGAACCTCACCATGAGATTGTTTAGTGTCATATTCAGGACACTCATTGGCGGAGGCTCTCACCTCGCTGCAGAGAAGCAGTTGGTGTATTCAACAGCCCCAGCTGACTGGGCATCATTACTACAGAAATACAACAATAGCTTCTTCTTGAAAATTACTGAAAATTTACAATTTAGAATTGTGTTTCTTGTTAAGATAATCTACAGTTGCTATACACCATCACACTCACTTAAAAGAAAATAGATCATTTTTTTATAGAACTTTAGATATAGATATTTTTTTTTCCCATAACCTATTTCATGATGCAGAATAATTTTCCTATCATGTCATCTCTTAGAACAATGACAGTTACAAGGTGAGGAAATTATATACTTTCCAAGTTACATACTACAAATTACATATTACTAGTAATGAGGAATGATCCCTGACCTGACCTATGAAAATGAACTGAAAAAGTTCTTAGCTCAACCAATATGGGAATGAGCAAGAGCCATGAAATATGCATGCTATTTTTTATATTCATTCCAAAATTCAAATAATTTATGCATAATTTCTCATGTTTTTGTTGTGGGAGCCTTACCCATCTCACCATAATGGACTCTTCTCACCTTTATTAACTGAGAGATTTCGCTGCCAGTTGAACAATACCAGAGTTATCTGAAACAGTACGAGACTTATTACCTTTTCAATGTAACTCTATCTTTCTTTTGCAATATTATCTGTTTACCTAATATCTGTGTTTTCATTTGTGAACCTTTCCAGGGCCACAACAATTTCTTTAATTCTTAAAAGAAACAAAAAATAAAAAAGGTGATTCTTTTCTTGATTTTGCAGAGAACCTTGCAACACTTTTTATATATTTCACAACAAAAGGGCTTTAGTTATCTTTCTTGTTAGAAGATGTGAATTCCTACTTTAACTAAACTCATGCTTGCTAGCTATCTTAACTAGATTTTGAGCTTGGTTTGCTGCTCCAATATCTGTACTGTTATAATAGCCATACTTTCAGCTGCAGTTTTAGTTAAACTGTTGATGTCATGAGCATTAAAGAACATTTTTCTTCCAAGTCTATCAAATATTATTGTTTTTGCAGTTT
This sequence comes from Sepioteuthis lessoniana, assembly GCA_963585895.1. Taxonomy (NCBI): domain Eukaryota; kingdom Metazoa; phylum Mollusca; class Cephalopoda; order Myopsida; family Loliginidae; genus Sepioteuthis; species Sepioteuthis lessoniana. The sequence goes on from OY757916.1 coordinate 95,730,473, forward strand.
TATTTTATTTACTTCACTCACTAGATTTTGATCCTTTATACACAGGTGCAGTCATGCTCACTTTCATATATATCTATTCAAAACAAATACATATAGAGATACATGTATATATATCTATTCAAAACAAATATATATATATATATATATATTTATTTATTTATTTATTTTTAAACTAATATTCTATATCTGCATGAATGAAACTTAAAATTAATCAATGAAGAATATTTAATAGAGAAATTAATATTACATTAAGGCAAAATAATCAATACAAAAATGAAAGAAAGTAAATGTTTGAATGTGTGAGGGCCTTTGTAAAAATTAACTAATTATCACTCTACTCACATTTGTTGCTTTAAACAATCTATGATTAGCTGAAAGGGATAAAATTGCTGTGGGTTGTGTTATTTGCTAGAACCGAGAATTAAAAGAAAGAAAAAACAGAAAAGGGAGGGGTAGTTTATTTGTTTAAATTCATATTCAAAAAGGTAATCATGTAATTTTTGGAGATAAATTAAATATTGTGATTTAATTTCTATTGGAGCAAATGTTGCTAGGCAAGTCTTCACAGACAATAGGAAAAGCTCCACAAGAAAATTTTTTTGCTTTGATTTTGAAAACATGCAGTCTTAAAGGTTAACTTGCCTAAAACCTTAACACTTTTATTAGGTTAATCAAATATTCAATGAAAATTCAATTACAGGAGATTTCATGGCCTTTGTATAAATTTTGAAAAAGATTTGTGTGTGTATTCAACAGTTCAGTGATCAATGATATTTATATCTAAAAGGTAAGTCTAAATGCTACATTGATTGTGTATCATTTCAATTAATTCTTTATCTTAAAAGATATCAGTGCTTGTTGATAATGTTTGATGGTTTGGAAAATCAATGGGTAATACAACTGAATACAAGGAAAAATTATGCAGAGAGAAAAAGATTTTTTTTGTGTGCGCAACTGCAAGTGATTTATTTCAGTTCAAAGATTACAAATCAAATTCAGAGAAATAAATCACAAACCAGGATAAGATTAGCTAAAGTTAGGTAATAATTTCTCACACTCTTAATACTGGTGTGTGGCATGAGGTCTTTTGTATGTTGAATCATGAACTAAAATTGCTCGGTTTCTGAGATATTTCCCTTTTTAGGACTTTATCAAAAGACTTTACTTTGGATCTACCCCTTTGAGTGCAATGAGAAAACGGTGCTTCTAGGAAATGGACCTTAGGACCCAACGGGCAATGTGAAGATGGTGCTTCTAAGAAATGGGCCTCACGTCCCAAAGGGCAATGTGAAGATGGTGCTTCTAGGAAATGGACCTCACGTCCCAAAGGGCAATGTGAAGATGGTGCTTCTAGGAAATGGGCCTCACGTCCCAAAGGGCAATGTGAAGATGGTGCTTCTAGGAAATGGGCCTCACGTCCCAAAGGGCAATGTGAAGATGGTGCTTCTAGGAAATGGACCTCACATCCCAAAGGGCAATGTGAAGATGGTGCTTCTAGGAAATGGGCCTCACGTCCCAAAGGGCAATGTGAAGATGGTGCTTCTAGGAAATGGACCTCACGTCCCAAAGGGCAATGTGAAGATGGTGCTTCTAGGAAATGGGCCTCACGTCCCGAAGGGCAATGTGAAGATGGTGCTTCTAGGAAATGGACCTTAGGACCCAACGGGCAATGGGAAGATGGTGCTACTAAGAAATGGGCCTCACGTCCCAAAGGGCAATGTGAAGATGGTGCTTCTAGGAAATGGACCTCACGTCCCAAAGGGCAATGTGAAGATGGTGCTTCTAGGAAATGGACCTCACGTCCCAAAGGGCAATGTGAAGATGGTGCTTCTAGGAAATGGACCTTAGGACCCAACGGGCAATGGGAAGATGGTGCGTCTAGGAAATGGGCCTCACGTCCCAAAGGGCAATGTGAAGATGGTGCTTCTAAGAAATGGGCCTCACGTCCCAAAGGGCAATGTGAAGATGGTGCTTCTAAGAAATGGGCCTCACGTCCCAAAGGGCAATGTGAAGATGGTGCTTCAAAGAAATGGGCCTCACGTCCCAAAAGGCAATGTGAAAATGGTGCTTCTGGGAAATGGACTTCACATCCAAAAGAGCAAAAAGTGATAAAGATATGTATCATTAAAGATGTGGTTTAAGGTCTCAAGAAAAGATGCCCATGGAAAATTTCCTGCTTAAAAATGCTGTAAAATTATTTTGGCCTCAAGAAAATGAACGACCTAAATAAAATAGATTATTATTCAGCAGCTATGTAGAATGTTTTTTGCCACATATTGCATAAGGTCATCATGTGGCATGCTGCATGTTTTCTCCGAAGAAAAAAGGATGACACAAGTTGTTCTGTCTATATCTAACAAGATATTTTATTTAACATAAAAGACAACTGTTAAGGAAGATTAGGACAAGTTGATGAAGTGTTCTGCAGATTCTCTTGAGTTCTTGGGTTATAGTTTTTTTTTTTTTTCGAAAGACAAGAATGCATAGTTGTGTATACATAAAGGAAGAATCATTTATTGACTTTTAACGTTTTGTCAACCATGTCATAAGAGTTATTATGTTGTTCTTTTTTGCTTTTTTTGTTTTTTTGTTTGTTTTTTACCAATGATGGTTCTTGTTGGTTGGGTTGGGTTTTATGGCATATCAACCCTTGTAGGTTATTCAATGCCAAATCCTCTTTATACATTTATATTAAATGTATATGATTTGGTTGGGTTAAGTTTTATGACATATCAACCATTGTAGGTTATATAATGCCAAATCATCTTTATACATAAATATCAAATATATATGATTTGTATACACATTTTGTAGAGAACATTTCAAATGAGCCTAGGCTCAAACTTTTGCATGCAGTTAAATGGTTTAAGTATCTCTAACATGAATAAATTCTATTTACAATTAATCATTTGTTTATAAAGAGTTAAATGGATTTGTATATGAATAGTTTGAAGTTAATTTCATTTTTAAATGATTTACAACTAAGTTTTTTGCACACTAGTATTGCTATTGTTTCTACACTGCTAAATTGTTTCAATTATTACTGTCTAGCACTTATAATTCTATTCAATATTAATACTTTGTTTGAAGACTGTAAAGTAGTTACAAATATAACACTAATTATTCTCTTCAACATTAACCATTCACTTGCATACAGTTAAATAGTTCCAAGTATTGCTATGTATCACTAACAATTGAATTAAACATCAGTTATTTCTTAACACAGTTAAATGATCAAACAGTTCTATTTTTATAATTCAATTTAGAATCAGTCATTTGTTTGCACACAGTCTAAGTGTCAAACAGTTCTATTTGACCCATTGATAGGACCCTATCAGGTGCTACAACCATTCTGAGTTATAGTGGACCTGAGAGCAGTGAAAATAAAGGGGTACTCCACATTCCCTAAATCTTTAAGACTGGAGCCTCACCACCATACAGTTTCGGGTCATATATCAGGACACTCATTGGAGGAGTCTTACCCTTCTGCAGAGATGCAGTCAGTGTATTCTACAGATCCAGCCACCTGAGCTTGATGGTACTTGTGAAGAACTGGGGAATTGTTCAAGAATTTGATGAATTGTACTCAATAGAATAAGATACCACATGACACTTTGAACAAAATGAGGTCAATAAAACAGGCTGTTTGAAGTAGAGGACAATCTGAAAACAAAGTAGAATGTATTTTCTATGTTTTTTTTTTTTAGTGTCCGGATTGAAGTTAGGCCTGGGTTTGTTAACTAAACTCTGATAACATTTTGCACTGCTTGGTGCGTCCTTTGTGTATGTGGCTATTTGTCATTCATGAGCATACACAGGTTCAAATCCTTAATAATATAATTGCTTATGAATTTTCATATTCTCAGTTACATAAACAACTCATTCAAAGCAGCAATGATACATTCACAAATGATACTTTGGAGAACCAGAACAAGAGTGACACTAAGAATTTTCTTTTATGAGATAAAACACTAGTTTGAATTGAAGTTTTTTTTTCAATGAAATCACTGTATGATGTCAGTGTTTGAATATTCAAGATTGAAAGTTAAAATGCCATAATCTAAATCTTGGTTAGGTTTTATGGCATATCAAGCATTGTAAGTTATTTCATGCCAAATCCTTTATATACATATATATTAAATATATATGATTTAGTTTGGTTGGGTTTTATGGCATATCAACCATTTTAGGGTATTTAATGCTAAATCCTCTTTATACATAAATATTAAATATACATATGATTTGTAAAACCATTTTGTTGATAACATTCTAAAAAAAAACTGATCTTTTTTTTGCACTCAGTGAAATGTGTTTCATGTAATGCTTTATAATAGTTACAATTTAACGTTAGTCATTTGTTTGCATAGTTAATTTTATCTATTTGACCCATAGACAGGACCCTCTCAGGTGCTACCACTCTGGGTCAGAGTCAACCTGGGAGCAATGGCAATGAAGGGGTATTCCACATTTGCCAAAGTTCCAAGGCTGAAGTCTTCCTATCAGAGGGTTTAATGTCATATGTCCCAGCTGACTGGGCTGATAAATTTGACTATTAAGAAAAAATGAAAATTTGAAGGTTTTGTGTAGTTAAAAAAAAATTATATTCTCAGTTTGAAATTGATAAATCTACTTTTCAGTTATCAAAACAAGTTAATTTATAATTGTCTGAATTCATTGGTTAAATTTTTTTCATTATTGCTTTTTACTCATTTAACCAATATTGCTCGAGCAGCAAATATTTGTGTTGCTACTGGGCAGTACATATTCAGGTTGCATAATCTCTATTTTCCATTGCTACTGGCAAGCAACAATACAGGCTGTTAAATAACTGACTATATTTCATATTTTCTGTGGTTTTTCAGCCAGGATAGTGGGCCTGCGGGCATAGAGGGGTCTCAATATTCTAGGGGTCATTTTTGTTGCTTTTTACAGCAATGCATTTTTTTAGCTCTTTATCACTAATAAACAAACTGAATAGATTGAAGTTAAAGAAGAAATTTCTATTAAGATTTGATACCAAACCCTATATTCTTTAGAGCCTTTCTCATTAGTTTATGTTTTTATGCTTTTGAGAAAATTCCTCTGGGGAATTCCCTGTCTACTTTTTAAGAAAGCATTTAAATGAGAGACTTCATTATCTGAATCATGTAGTAATGACCTCTAATTATGTTCATAGGGTCTCAACTCAGGCTCAAATAGCTATGTTTGAAAATTAATTGAATTAAATAAGGATCGTTAGTATCATACAACTGTATGCAAATTATTTAAGGATTGTTATTTGAAGTTATAATTGTTTACTAAGGATTATGAGTAGTTGTAGTTACTTTGAACCATATAATTGTTCATGAAGAAATGATTATTATTAAATAGAAATTATTACTTGGTACTATATAATCACTTATGAATTGTTGGTAATGGGTGGAAGTACTTGAAACCATCCAACTGTGTGCAAATTATTAAAATTTGATCGGAATACTTGATATATAGTGTTGTTGGTGACTTTAGTTGAGGGTGACCAGAAGGCTCCCTTTTCAATATCTACTACACCAAGGTGTAGAGAAGGGCACTACTCATTTCCCTAGATTGTTCCACTTTACCCTTGATATGTACCTTATATTGCTGAGTGTTAAGCAAGGAGGTATCAAGTACCATTTTTAAAGTCTTTTGTATGATGCAATTTGGGATTAAACTGTATGCTGTATGCAAATTGTTTGTATTGGATGGAAATATTATGTATGCAAAAAACCCTTAAGAAACAATGACACAAATGATAAATAAAAATGTAAAATAAATGTGACTCTCAAATCTCTCAGCTTAAAATAAACCCAGACAGGTTGACATGCTGTTAAAATCAGTCTGATCACTTGAACTATCAGCTATAAGGTAAAAAAGACATTACTGGCTGAACAGTCTTTTCTTATGTTGTGATTCATTTCTTGTCTTACTGTTGTGGACCAGTAAAAGGTCCGGAAGAAAGACATGAACTCGGGATTATGTGAAACAAGTATATTGAATGAAAGTATAAATACAGCATAGGTAAAAGAGTGTTGAATGTCAGTCTGACTGCCAAAGTGTTAGGCTGGAATTAACTTAACACCAAGATGAATATTCTCCCGGTATTCATAGTAATAGGAAGAGTTCATTACAGTCTGTAAAGTAGATACCATAACATTTACTGAATTTGATTTGAATACAATTATGTATTTATTGTGGCCATGTGCATAAAATGCTTTGATAATTTTGTTTTCTTGTGTCTTGATTTCATATGCTGTCACCAATATTTCCCATTTGTATCTATTATAATCGTCATTTTATAAAATGTATGAGAAAGTATATTAAAAAATTAACAAAACGAGCTACTGCTGTTTAAGTGAGAAATTGGTTGAGTGTATTCAGTTGGTTACTAAAGCCTTTTTTTGCTTGGGATGCACTCCAGAAGGAATAAAAATATTTTATATATGTTAAAAAATCTATATATACTTACTATCAGACAAAAATTGAGTTTAAATTTGCCCAGTCGGCTGGGGTTGTAGAATACACTGACTGCACCTCTGCAGAGGGGTAAGACCCTACCCCACCAATGAGTGGCCTGGATATGACACTAAACAATTTGATGGTGAGGTTCCAGCAATGCTGTAGCTTTGGGAAGGCAGAGTACCCCTTCACTGCCATCGCTCCCAGGTCCACTCTGGCCAGGTGTGGTAGCACCAGATAGGGCCCTATCTATGGGTTAAATAGAACTAACGGCATACTTATGCTAAACAGAATTGTTTGATTAAACTGAATAGCTTGAAATAGAAATATTTTTGACAATTAAACTGTACTTAGATTTAAACTGTGTGCTTATGCTAAACTGAATTATTTGAAATAGAACTTTTTTTTGACATTGAAACTGTACTTACACTAAACTGAATTGTTACATATAACTGCTTGAATAGTTTGAAATGGAAATGTTTTTGATAATTAAACTGTGTACTCATGTTAAACTGAATTGTTTGAAATAGAACTGATTATTTACATAAAAATGGATTTGGCATTAAATAGCCTACAAAGGTTGATATGCCATAAAACCCACCAAACCAAACCAAACCGAGTTTAAATGGCCAAAAATTATGAACTGCTAAATTTTTATTTAGTAAATTAAATTATCAATTAGAAATATGTTTCTTAGTGACATTTTCTGTATAAGTATCTACCCAACCCACGAAAACTGACAAGGGGGTGACACAAGATCAATATCTAAGCAGAGTAAAGCTGGTTTGAATTCCCTTTTTCTGCTCCTAGACTGGTTTCCTAACCAAGGCTAAAGAATCCAGACAACCCAACTATTTATTCATAGATAGAAGAAGAACTGATAGATCTATGCCTTTCCCAAGGGCATTAGTACAAAGTAAAACAAACAGCTTCATACAGGATTTAAACTCAGATCTCCAGTTCTCTTTCTTCCTATGACAACCATTACATAAAATGTGCCTCTTGTATATTTTCTGTATCAGTATGTGCATTGGACAGACTTTTTGCAATACACAAAAATCTTTCTTGTAATTGCATTTAATTTGGAAGAAAATCTCAATTCACATAAATATAAAGCAGAAAAGATTTTTTAAAACTATTATTTGATGAGCTGCACAAGAAAACTCATTGCTGTTCATGTTGATATCAAATCAAAACTCCTGACATTTGTATGAAGATTTAGTTAAATTTTACAAGGGAAGTTAGCCTTAATTTTGTTAATATCACCAGCATTTGTAAACAAATTAAAGAAAATTCAGTTGAGTCTCTGCACTGGTCAAGAAAGAAGAAAGAGTTTTTCTATATTGATTTTCAGTGCATGTTTTTCTCTCTGTTCAATTGTTTTTATTTTTTTTTTTTTTTTTAAAGTCCTATTGATCTGCAGAACTATTTAAAGCTTGACTGACTAGCTTTAATTTGTTTTCGCTCTGGGTTTTCCTGCTCCAAAAACCATTGTGGAGATATACACAGAAATTCATCCCATTTTCTAGCATGGATTTTTCTTCTTTTTTTTTTCTTCTTTTTTTCATCACTTCACAAGAAGCCAGAATGGTTTTGATTCAGAGGGTCATTTTAAGAAAATGAGTAACAGTGCATATCTTGATCCAGGCTTATTTAAGATGCATAAAAAATGTCATTTGAAGGCAAGTTTAAAAAAATTCTATGGAAAGTCAATTTTGTTTCTCAAGAATATATGAGTATTAAAAAAGAGATATGTGTGTGTGTGTGGTTATATATCATATAGAATTATACTTATCTGTTAGTAGTTGATGAACAGCTGTTACTTTGCAATGTCTTTCAGGCTTTTCTAAAACAGTAAAAAAAAAAAAACTTCTTTTCACTTCATTTATAATTCTGTCTTGCTCTTTTGACTTATAATCAATCAATAATTTAATCTATTCCAGTGTTCACATATCTCTCACATGTTTTCTTCTCTATCCATCCTTATCTATCTATTTTTGGGTACTCACATCTCAGTCTGCTCCCATTTGTGTATATATATATATATATATATATATATTCTTATTAGATGTCCTTAATATAATAGTTACCATCATAGGAAATGGAATAGGCAATCTAAGTTCAAATCCTGAAAAATGCAAGCTTACATTTCAATTTGGCTCTAATGTGCTTTAAAAAGGCATGAACCTATTCTCTGTCCTTCACCCAGCTGTTTGTAAATAGTAGGGCAAACTGCGGTCTCTAGTCATGGTTAGGCAAACAGATTTGGAGAAAGAAAACTCTGAATTCAAACCATATTTATTCAGCTTAAAAATTGACCTTATGTCACATCTTACTTGTGGTGGAGGGGTTGGGTATATGCATGTATTTATTGCTATTTCATCGTTTTTTAATGGGTTGTTCTCAAATGAAGTGTTTTTGGATAATTTTTTTTGCTATCTTTACTAATTGTTTTTTCTTAGCAATCCCAATTTCCTCTTTGCCTATCAATTCTAATGTTTATGTACCTTTACTTTGTTTATTCTTTTATTTTGCATGCAAACACACACACACACACACACACACACACACACACACACACACACAGAGTTGATATACAAAGCTAATAGGCAATATAACTTTTTTTGATTGTGTACATGAGGAGGTCAAAATGTCTTTGTTTTTTGTTTCAAATTTTAATGTATTTTCACTAAATCTATTAGGGAAAGTATTCATAAATATTTGAATTCATTCAAAATAAAATTATTAAGTTGTGAGTAATTTTTCAAATAATGAGATCAAATTTTCTCGGCAATATTTTTACGAGTTAACATAGGTATCTATGATAAGAATGTTAGTGTGTATCGATTCATTAGTACTATAGTCTAAGATAATAAATGAAATACCTTTGTAAATTATACACAGGTATATTAGACAACATTTCATTGTTTAGTATAATTCTTTAGGGTCATACTTTTAGATTTGAACAAATACTAAAATACACATATTGTGACGCAAAAAGAATGCACTGCTTTTAGCATCTTTTTTGAAATTGGCTATTTGGAATTGGATTTGTGCACATGTTCAGGTTCGAGTTCTTATGTTTTATTGGAAAATTTATTTAATCCAACTTAAAATATTTATGTTAATTATTAACCAACATAATACTTACTTTTTTTGTGTGAAGTTTTATGAGAAAAGTCAACACATAGCTAAGTCAAATTTATACTGCACATATTTAAGCACTTATACACATATATACTTATATAGACCCAAATAAAAGCACAACCAAATTAATACTTAGCTAAGGTTCTTTGTTTTCTTTTCTTTCAAAGAATAGTTGTCTTCAAAGTTTCATTACTTTTTTGGTGTGTAATGTTGGTTATTTGAAGTGACATCATTCCATGTCGAAAGGTTTTAGTGACTGTGACGTTATTTGTAATACGTGTCTTTTAAACAACGTCTGTTTATTTATAGTTATAAAATTAATATTAACCTAAGACAGCTTTTTATTCTCAACCAATAAAAAACATCCTTTTAATTATTCTTAAAAATTAATACTTGTGAGAAGTTATATTTATTTTATTTATTTATTCAAATTTTGTAATTTTGTTTTATATTGCAAAATTATATTGAAGGAATATTTATTTCTAACAGTTTTTATGCCTTATTAATATGGATTAGTTTTCATGAATGTAAAGTGTCACTTGGAGCTTTTTGTCAACGACCATCTAAAGAGAACCAAAACAAGGGTGACCCTTGATCGGAGGATATAAAACTGACCTTTGTGAGAACAGAGACAGAGTTAAAAGGGAAATTAATTCTGACTTCTTTTGTTGGTGAGAGAAAATGAAAAATACTCTGAAAGTTATGGCTTGCACAGAGAAAAAAAAAAGTCTTTTGGCATTTCTCATTAAACCTATAATGATATTTTATTTTTTTGTATATCTGTCTGTATGGTGATTTTTATTCAATCTTTTTTATTCTATGAGTGCATATCTTGATCCAGACTTACTTAAGATGCAGAAAAAATATTATTTAAATGGAAGGTTTTAAAAAAATCACTAAAAATAATCTATCTGAAGTGAACTTTGTTCCTATCTTTTCTTTAGTATATGTAAATATAAAAAAAAAGAAGAAATTTTTGTAAACATATTTCATTTTTTAAAGCTTATCTGCTTTGTTTTTATGTTTTGTTTTGTTTTGTTTTTATAAAGGTAATATTTATTTTGTAAAACTAGATTATTTATATTGGACTACCTGTAAATCATAGATATTTTTAGGGAGGAGGCTTGCTTTTTTTTATTCTTTTTTTTTGTGATAGGGGTACTTTTTGAAGGTTGTTGAGTGCCAATATTTATTTTACTCATTCTCCCTTTGTCCATTTTCTTGTTGAAGACTAAGAATAAATGTTTGAACCATGTGAAGCAAGTTCTTAGTTGAAATTCTTTTCTAGAGTAATTAACAACCAAATATAGCTAGAAAACATAGATTATCTAGTTTTGCCAAGTGCTAATATGCAAATGTAGCTTCTTGCTATAAATACCTGGCAAGGTTGTCGCTTAAAGATTTTCGGAAAAGACAAAACACAACATGTATATAAAAGTCTCACAGCAGAGAGACTCTTAATTATTATTCATGACAATTGATCTTTGGAAACGTATGATGCTTATCATTGTTCATTTATTAGAAAAAAATGGTGCTGTTGCTTTCCTAGTTATATTTCTTGGATCTATGCCAATATGTTAGATAGAAACTGACATGGCTAGTATGGCAGATATCAAGATTATAATTCATTTCTGGTAAAAATGAATGCTTTAAAAAACTGACTTTGAAATATGAGGTGTGATCAAAAGTATGATTGACAGTACACTAAAGTGTCACTGCACATAGAAGAATGAGATACTTCCTTTTTCAATGGTAAATCACAGAAATGTTTAGTATTGAGTCTGACAGATAAAATTGATGGAATATTTTTGTTATTTTTGCAACAAATTTAGTTAAGCTAATATTTATTTTAGATTAACTGAAAGAATATTAGCATTCTGTTGGATAAGGTTCAAAATCTATTTTATATCTGCTAACCTGTAAGCCATCACTGCCTTTGCATAATGTTAAAAAATCTTACAAGTGTCTTTGTGCTGTCGGTTTTAAAAGAATTAAGTAAGTTTAATACAGATATGTTAATTCTCAACCAATCACAGTCTGCCTTCCATTATAAAAAGTCATTGCTTTTACAGGATGTTCATTTGAAACTTGGCAAATGGGAGAGTTAGTCACAGGTTGGATTTTTTTGGACTCGCACTGCAAGTTTTGATGTTTGAATTTATGTCCACTTGGATTTTTAAGTTCGGACCGTTTATACCAATTTCTGACCCTTTTTGTGTCACGGGATTTTTTTAACTTTGGATTTATATTTCCTTTCATTGATATTTTATTACAGACTTGGAAGTTTATCCAGTTCTTCATTGATTGTATGTATATTCTCTTTAATAATATTTCACAAAAGAAGTAATTTTTAGTGTTTTAAATGGTTAGTTTCCATAACACTATAAATCAATTGACAATACAAATAAACAATGAAACTTCTTTGAAAACACAACAAAAGGTTTATTATGGTAGCAGAAGTAAACAATTCAGAGTGAGAAAAGGTTCTTTTTGGTGTCACTGGTTAGTATGTTGGTCCTTGAGTTAGTTGGAAGTGTGTGTCACTGGAGCAAGTAGCTCATGTGACTGCAGCAAGGCTGGTTCTTCTGTGTGTGAAGCTAGTAGCAGCATGTTCTTCAGTGAAAGTTTCCAGGTGGAATGTCCGTAGTAGAAGACATGAGAGAGGTCTGTCTTTGCTGCTAACTAGGTGCTCTCTGACTTGTCATGACTTCCAAAAAGGGTTAGAGAAAATAGTTCTAGAGAGGAAGAAGGAATCAACGCGCTCTGCCTGCTGATTGTTCAGTGTGTGGCCGAATCGCTTGGTGGGGGCATTGATTTGCAAAAGGAAATAGATTGGTGACTGTTACAAATTAATAATTTAAAAAATCATGTAGAATATAAAATGTGCAGTTAAGGCAATTTGCTTCTTTTTTTTTTTTTTTAACTATTTGTTTTTTATACCCCTTTAGGCATCTCTGCTTTTTTACAATCTTCTCATATTAACCTTAATGATAAAATAAAAAAAACTTTGCTCAGAACATATACATTATTAATACAATATCTATATACAGACTAAATTATGTTTAGAAATTCATTTGTTATTTATGGAAAATGCCATCTTAAATTCTTTTTTATCATTTTTTCTGAAATCATCTAATTTAATACTAAAATTTTCTACTTTGTTGCTTTTGATCTGCTTAGACAAAGATATATTAGTCTATTAGCAAAAAAACCTAGTTAGTTACTAGACTTAATTTTTTAAATCTGTCTTCATAGTAAATTTCCAGTTCAAGGAGAAATACTGGAAAAATGTCTATGGTGGAAATTCTGTTAATTATTTTTCAAAGTTTTGATTAAATTACCTCTCATTCTTCTTTCTAGTAAAGTAGTTATTTCTAATTAACTACTTATGTCTTCTGATAATTGTAATCTTTTACTCTTCTTATTATTTTTGTCTCTTCTTTGTGTGCCCTCCAATCTCAATATTACACTTGGATTTCTATGTCTCAACGCTGGAGTCCAGGTTTGCGTACCATATTCTACATGAGATTTTATTTAGGTTTTACATATTTTTAAAATTTGGAAAAAAGTGTTGCCAAAGTCCTGGGCAGAAGATTTGTGAATTTTATGGTAGTGCTGCTTACTGTGGAAGCAAGTGTTTTCAATAAATTTTAATGTTTAAAAAATATCTTAAATTTAAGGAAAAAGAATAGTCTAGAAAAGATAATTTGAAAAGTTTTGTAGAAAGCGTAGCCCAATGAACAGAAAAATGATAGGTTATTGCTTAGAAACCTGTGAAAAATTAAACTAAGAAAATGGATTTCACAAGAACTTTTAGAAAGGAACATTAAACAATAATCAAACCACTTTGCTGTCTCTTTTAGCTTGATAAGGAAAATGTCACTTTTTAAAAACATCAATGGTGATAACAAATGGATTTTTCATGAGATTTCCAAAAGAATAAAGTCTTTATTTCATCCAAGGCAGCCGAAAAAAATGGAATCTATTGGCAAAAGTTCCTTTGCTTGAGATTCAAAGAGAATACTTTAATTGCTGGAATTTCTACAAACATTTATTGAACAATGATACAATTGGTTCAATTAAATGACCCAAAGGAGCTGACATTTGTTTTTGCTGGACTTAAAAAACAATAGCCTGAGGTTTTGCTTCATGACAGCATTTGTTTCTCAATAGAATTGCACCAAATCATCATGGATTTGAGATGAGAAGTTCTATATCACATATTTTCCAGATATTTCATCTTTGCCAGTTGTTCTCCTTGTAATATTTATTTCAAATTCTACAGACTTCTTCAGGTGTATATGTATTGAACCAACCTCATTACTACCAGCAGGATGAGACACAAGGCCAGTTTTCAAGCTGAGTAAACCTGGTTTTCCTTCTCAATAATTGGTTGCCTAACCTAGTCTATCCTACTACTTTCTCATAGGTGAGGAAAGTTACAGGTGAATTCATGTTTTTCTCATGGACATTAGTACTAAAGTGAAATGCAAATCGCCTTGTTCAGAATTTGAACTTGGGTGACCAATTCCATTTTTTATGACAGTGTCTGTTACATTAACAAACAGTTGAAGGTAGACAATAAAATGGTAAAAACATAGTAATTTTCTTTAGAAAGGAAAGAAGTCTTTTTTATATACACATCCCATAAAGAAGACTGTATAATGGATAATCTTTAAAGTTTTGGTTACAACACAAGTATATTTAGATAAAAGATTCATGTGTTAATGATTCAAGACCTAGTTAAACAGTTAATGTCCAAACATACATGCATACACATTGATAATAACAAGGTTATCTTGTCTTATCAAAGTTCAAGTAGTTTTCAAGATAAATATCTTCTAATGAGTTGGTTGTCTTTTTCACTTTGAGATATTTACCAGCTTCATCTTCTCCCGCTCTTCTTTTCTGGTTGTAAAATTTGGACTTGGAAGTAACAATAAAATCCAAATAGTCCTTCTCTTGGAATTTACTGATAAATTATTTCCATTTAATATAGATAATAATTGGTTTATCATAGAATTGTAAGCTGCAATAAAATCATCAACAGACTATACAAATGTGCTTCACTACTTTCTATGTCAAATGCAATGAAAAACTTTTAATCTTTTATTTCCCATGTGAATTTTATCTTTTATTACAAAAGATTAAAATTATATGTAATCAAATGGTATATAATATTCTCTCATTTTCTTTCTTTCATTCTCCTTTTATAATTCTTTAATTGTTTCTTCTTTTCTTTTTCTTCCTTTTCTTTCCTCCCTTTCCTTTTTCTTCTTTTACCTTCTTTTACCTTTCCTCTCTTTCTTTCCATTCCAATTATCATCTCTCCCTAGATCTTTTCTTCTCCTGTTGCTGTTTTCATCTCTTCTTTTTCCCTTTCTTTCCCTCTTACTTTCATTTTCCTTCTATATTTCTCTTTCTCTCTCTCTCTCTTGCTACTTTTCTCTGTCTTTCTTCCATCCCCCTTTTTTTCCTTTTCTCCCACTCTTTACTCTTTATCTACCTTTTTTTTTCTCTTTCTTTCCTCCTTTTTCTCCATCTCTGTTTTTTCTTCTCTCTCTTATTATCTTTTTCCTCTTTTTTCTCTTCTACCTTTTCCTTTTTCTCTCTTTCTCTCTTTTCCATTCTCTTTCTTTCTCTCTTGACAAGAATTTGGATAATGAAAAAACTATGTTTATTGACAATGCAAATACCCAAAATTATCATTCAATACCTAATTTCCCTAGAAATTGTTTTATTCTCTAGGAGGGACTTTAAATGTATTCCTATGATAAAGATAGCAAGCACTATGATATGCCATTCTTGCTGGATTGTAGTTTATATATATATATATATATATATATGTACATATATGAATTAGTTTGATATAATTCTAAGCAGCAAATAAATATTTTCCAACTTGGTTGTGTTGCTTAATTCCATCATAGATCTTTTTGTAAAATTATCGGCAAAAAGTGATCATTTTTGCTCCTGAAGTGTTATACACCTGAATAAGGAAAAGAAATAATTTTGATAAATAAAATGATTAAAAAGAAATCTTTCTTTGGGTTCAATTATTATTCTGTGAGTTATTTACCTAAATGCTGCTTCCACTTTTACTTTGCATAATTCTTTGATTTTCTTATTACTGTTTCTTTATTTCCTATTCATATTTTCGGACATTTATTAAAAAAAATGACTTATTTCTTACATTATTTGCTCGGTTGTTTACTTATGGTTAATTAACTTCACTTTACATATAACCTTCATTTTGTATCAGTACAAAATAGTAGGATACATTTAAAACAAACTCTTTACCTTCATTTTATATCTGTGCAAAATACCAGGAGACATTTAAAACAAACTCTTTACCTTCATTTTATATCTGTGTAAAATTGCCGGACACATTTAAAACAAAGTCTTTACCTTCATTTTGTATCTCTGTAAAATAGCAGGAGACATTTTTAAAAAAGTCTATACCTTCATTTTGTATCTGTGCAAAATAGACGGAGACATTTAAAATAAACACATTACCTTCATGTTGTATCTGTGTAAAACAGCAGGAGACATTTAAAAAAAACCTCTGTACCTTCATTTTATATCTGTGTAAAACAGCAGCGGGACATTTAAAACAAACACCTTACTTCATGTTGTATCTGTGTAAAAGTGCCGGATACATTTAAAACAAAGTCTTTACCTTCATTTTGTATCTGGGTAAAATAGCGGGAGACATTAAAAAAAAGGCTTTACCTTCATTTTATATCCGTGTAAAATATCAGGAGAAATTTAAAACAAACTCTTTACGTTCATATTGTATCCGTGTAAAACTGCCAGAGACATTTAAAACAAACTCTTTACCTTCATTTTACATCCCTGCAAAATGGCAGGAGACATTTAAAACAAAGTCTTTACATTCATTTAATATCTGTGCAAAATAGCAAAAGACATTTAAAATAAACACCTTACATTTATGTTGTATCTGTGTAAAATTGCCGGAGATATTTAAAACAAAGTCTTTACCTTCATTTTATATCTGTGAAAATAGCAGGAGACATTTAAAACAGTCTTTACATTCATTTATTTGCTGTGTAAAATGGCAGGAGACATATAAAACTAACTCTTTGCCTTCATGTTGCATCCGTGTAAAACTGACGGAGACATTTAAAACGATGTCTTTACCTTCATTTTATATCCGTGCAAAAAGAAAGGAGATATTTAAAACAAAGTCTTTACTTTCATGTTGTATCTGTGTGAAATTACCGGAGACATTTAAAACAAAATCTTTACCTCCATTTTATATCTGTGCAAAATAGCAGGAGACATTTAAAACAAACACCTTACGTTCATGTATCTGTGTAAAAATGCCGGAGACATTTAAAACAAAGATTTTACCTTCATTTTGCATCCGTGCAAAATAGCAGGAGACATTAAAAACAAATACCTTACCTTCATGTAGTATCTGTGTAAAATAGCAAGAGACATTTAAAAAGAAAACTCTTTACCTTCATTTTATATCTGTGTAAAACAGCAGGAGACATTTAAACAAACATCTTACCTTCATGTTGTATCTGTGTAAAATTGCCGGACACATTTAAAAGAAAATCTATATCTTCATTTTATATCTGTGCAAAATAGCAGGAGAAATTTTATTCAAATCTTTAACTTCATTTTGTATTTGTGCAAAATAGCAGGAGAGATTCAAAACTAACACCTTACCTTCATGTAGTATCTGTGTAAAATAGCAGGAGACATTTAAAACAAAAATTTTACCTTCATTTAATCAATGTGTAAAATAGCAGGAGACATTTGAAACAAACTCTTTACCTTCATTTTATGTCTGTGTAAAATAGCTGGAAACATTTAAAACAAACACATTAGCCTTATGTTGTATATGTGTAAAATTGCCAGAGACATTTAAAGCAAAGACTTTACCTGCATTTTATATCTGTGCAAAATTGCAGGAGACATTTAAATCAAAATCTATACCATCATTTTATATCTGTGCAAAATTGCAGGAGACATTTAAAACAAAATCTATACCATCATTTTATATCTGTGCAAAATAGCAGGAGATATTCAAAACAAGGTTTTTACCTTCATTTTTTATCTGTGCAAAATAGCAGGAGACATTTAAAACGAAGATTTTACCTTCATTTTATGTCTGTGTAAAATAGCTGGAAACATTTAAAACAAACACCTTAGCTTTATGTTGTATCTGTGTAAAATTGCCGGAGACATTTTAAAAAAAGTATTTACCTTCATTTTGTATCTGTGTAAAAGAGCAGGAGACATTCAAAACAAAGACTTTACATGCATTTTATATCTGTGCAAAATAGCAGGAGACATTTAAAACAAAGTCTTTACCTTCATTTTGTATCTGTGTAAAATTGCCGGAGACATTTAAAACAAAGTCTTTTCTGTCACGTGATATCCCGCGGAGACGATAGAGGTAAGATTAATACTATCCTCCCGTTGGAATGAACAGTGGAAACCCGTCAAAAAAGTGACCGTTAAGAGAGAATGTGGGTCACAGAGGGGATATCAACAGGTGTTGGTACTTAGTAACCTCAGGTCGCCGGACACCGGAAGGTGAGGGAGAGAGAAGCCAAATGATTGGCTGAGACCCCAAAACGGAACTGGGGCTCCCTCCCGTCAGCGGAAATAGACAGTAAGAAAGTTAGTTTTTGAGCAGGGCTCGTGGCAGACAGACCCATAGCCATTTACTCCGGGATGAAGACAAAAGAATATCTGAGACACGAGAGACCCCAGGTTCTTCAAGCCAGTGGAAAAAAAAATGAATATAGTCTATTAGCCCGTGAAAGAAGAAAGATTCTCCAGTGGAACCCCGTCGAAAAATAAGATAAGTAACTTTGGGCTATCTCTCCTTTATACCCAAATTTTATATACCACTCTCTCTCTCTCTCTCTCTCGATTTGAAGAAAAACAAAAGTCAAGAAAAGACATTTATATTCGTGGACTGTCCATTTATTATATGTTTGACACTTTGAAAGTGTATCTCTTTGTATAGTAAAGGATTAATGTATTTTTATGTCACCACGTGGTCTAAGTTGTTCTTTACCGTGTCTTCTACGAATTTGTTGCCTCATGCTTCCTTTTCAGCTTCTATTCGCCTTATGTTATCTTGCTTAGAATTGTCCTATTAATTCCTTAAAAATATCACGGGAAACCGGAGTTGCCGACTACTACAATATAATATTATTACGACTAAAACCTATAGGTCCATATTCGTCCATTATCTAGGGGAAGGAAGGAAAGCAGCCTGGTGGGTGTGTGGATAGTGTAAAATTTGGAACCCCTTGCCAGCGGCGGTCAGTCTGGCCCTAAATTAGTCCCTCACATAATATGCCAGTTCTTATATGCCTGAGAGAAAAACTCTGAACGAGGACTTATTATATAGGGGATCAAGTGCCAACCTGCCCCGTCTTCACACGTGCGAAAATAAAAGTCCCGTTTTGGGATTTTAGTCAATTTCGCGTCACATTACCTTTATTTTGTATTCGTGCAAAATCGCAGGTGACATTTAAAATGAAGTTTTTACCCTCATTTTTATCTGTGTTAAATAGCAGGAGACATTTAAAACAAAGTCTTTACCTTCATTGTGTAGCAGCCACAGATCTATTTCCTTTCGCGAATCAATGCCCCTGTTAAGAGAATCGGTCACTCACTGACCAATCAACTGGCAGAGCGCATTAATCTGGAGCTAGCAGAAGAAACATATCTCTCTCACATGACTGCCACTGATTCCACTTGGAACACTTCGCTTACTGCTAGCTTTAAACACGCTTCCTACGAACCAAGGACCAGCATACAGACCAGCGACGCAAAGAGACACTTTCTCACTCTCACTCCTTCACGCCTGCTACTGTAATAAACCATACTTTGTTGTGTTGTTAAAAGAAGTTTTGTAATTCATTTGTGTGCCTAAAAAATATAGTGTTAGGGAAATTAATAATTTCCCGAACCGCTACAAATTGGTGACCCCGAATGGGACCTTCTGAATTACGGAACAAATAAAAAAAATAACACGAAACACGGTCTCCATTTTCGGACAGCAGCACAAGCAAAAAGAAGAGAAAAAGAGAGAGAAAAAGCTTCCTGACTCAAAGAACCGAAAGAATACTACCACCCAAGAATTTTCTTCCCAGTGACACACGTGTTCGTTCAAATCATTCGTCGGCTGAGAAGACATAGGCGCAAATTTTTCTTTCAGAAAAATATTCATAAAAAAACCCTTTTTCGTGCCAGAGAAAAACTTTAAAATACTTCGTTTACGAAGCCATAAACGAAGGAAAAAATTTGTGGCAAGTAAAACAATCTTTCTAAAAAGAGATATCATCTTTCGTATTGCCAGACATATAGGCGCCCATTTACAAGTGGTCAAATAGAAAGATACAAGATTCTCCCTTTACCCAAGTAGTATTTTTTGAAAACGTGCCTCAACAACAACAACAACAACAAACCCCTAAAACTTTCCAACCAGGAATTATCTTCTTTTTCAGCCCGTCCACAAGAAAAACACCAACTCAAGCAAGCATAACGAACATTACATTTTGTTCATACGAAACAAAGTTTAAAAAAAGAAAAGAAAAGAAAAAAATTTCCCCCCCTCAGCTTGGCCTACTAGGCATAAAAAAGGAAGAAACTTACTACTCTGCTCTTTTCAACTGACCACGTGGCACAAAAAATTTTTTATTACAATAACAAAAAGAAAAAGAAAGAAACTTACTACTCTGCTCTTTTCAACTGACCACGTGGTACAAAAAATGTATTATAATAAAAAAAAATGGAAAAAACAAGTGAGTAATACATTTTTACATTTTTTTTAGAAAGTTAAAGCGAAAAGAGCGCATTCTTCCTACTTAACATTTCATTTTCCCGCCTAAATGGGCGACGCCATCTTGAATTTCAACTTTTGTTTTCCTTACTAAAGAACCTTCTCTAAAACAAAATAATTTTTTTTTTAACACGAATATCACTATTTTCTTGTGGCTTTTTATCCCTTTCATTCCTTTCTCATTGAAACGTGTTTCTTTGATTTTTTTGTGGTCTGTTGTCACCTTACGAATTAAAAAGAAAATGGACACTACAGTGGCCATACTCGAAGCTTTGGTGCGGCTTACCAATGAAGTAAGTAAATTGGCCGTAGTCAAGTCACAACCGCCCAGACGTCAACAAAAAAGTCGTTCGCCATCCCCACACCACCGCCACCACTCAAGCAAGTCAAGACTATGTTTTTATCACAGTCGCTTTGGTGCTGAGGCTCGGAGGTGCAAAATGCCCGGCTCGTTTTCAAACCAGGGAAACTTAAATCTGGAGAACTGAGCACGGCACACTCTCCACAAGATTTATATAACAAACGTGCCTATTTTATCACTGACTTCAGGTCCCAAGCACGTTGTTTGGTTGACACAGGAGCAGCTTGCAATATCTGGCCACTGAAACTCCTCACTGAGAAGCCGCCAGTGTCGTCCATCACACTGCAAGCGGTAAATCACTCCCCTATTCCCACGTACGGTCAAATTTCTCGTTCTCTGGACTTAGAATTACGGAGAGACTTTACATGGATTTTTACTGTAGCTGATTTACCATATCCCATTCTAGGCTCGGACTTTCTGCACCACTTCAACCTCTTGGTGGACATGTGCAAACGACGACTTATCGACGGCAATACGGAACTTTCCGTCACAGGTTATAAGGCAAATACCTCACCCATCAGCCCGGTATTTTTCATTGCCGCCACAGACGACCCATAACAAATATTATTACGCTCTTACCCAGAGTTAACTAACTTAAATTTTGTTGTGAGCAAATCAACTCACGAAACGACACACCACATTGAGACCACAGGTGCTCCTGTGTTCTCACGCCCTCGCCGCCTCCCTGCTGATAAACTAAAGGCGGCGAAGGCAGAATTTAACCATATGCTGCAGCTGGGAATTATACGCCCCTCGTCCAGTCCTTGGGCTTCCCCTTTGCATATGGTTCCAAAGCGTTCTGGAGATTGGCGTCCGACTGGGGACTATCGACGACTAAATGCCATTACGGTACCTGATCGTTACCCAATCCCACATATACAAGACTTCGCTTCATCTCTGCATGGTTGTAAGATCTTCTCTAAACTAGACCTCGTTAAGGCTTACCATCAGATACCAGTGAACCCAGCCGACATACCAAAAACTGCTGTAACAACTCCATTTGGAGCGTTTGAATTTTTAACTATGCCTTTCGGTTTGCGAAACGCGGCTAGTACCTTCCAACGCTTCATGGACGAAGTAGTGCGTGATTTGGACTTCGTCTATAATTATATAGACGATATACTCGTAGCAAGTGCCTCACCTGAGGAACATGTTACTCACCTCCGCCTATTGTTCGAACGGTTTCAAAAGTACCAGGTGAGGATTAACCCTGGTAAATGTGTTTTCGGTGCTTCGTCGCTAACTTTCTTGGGACACATTATCAGCCCTAAAGGGATATCTCCCTTACCTGAAAAAGTGAAGGCCCTACAAGACCTTCACCCACCCACTTCACTCCGCCAACTAAGACACTTCCTCGGTCTGCTTAACTATTACAGACGTTTCATCCCACACTGTGCGGATCTCCTGTCTCCTCTGTCTGACCTGTTACGTAACAGGAAAAAGGAAAATGAGCAGATTTCGTTGAATGACATACAGTTAAAAGCCTTTAACGAAGTGAAGCAGAAATTAGCAACAACATCGCTACTTGCACATCCTGTACCCGACGCCCAGTTCTCATTGGTCGTTGATGCATCGGGCACAGCTGTAGGTGCAGTTTTGCAACAGCAATACCAACAACAGCTACAACCTCTCGCTTATTTTTCGAGACAGCTGAAACCGGCAGAACAACGTTACAGCACGTTTGGCCGTGAACTCCTGGCAATGTACCTCGCAGTGAAACACTTTCAGCATTCACTAGAGGGCCGGCAATTTGTGATCTACACCGATCACCGTCCGCTTACTTTCGTGCTGCGCTCAAAGCCGGACAAGTATTCTCCTCGCGAAACTCGCCACTTGGATTTTGTTTCGCAGTTTACAAACGATATCCAACATATCTCTGGTGAATAGAATGCTGCGGCAGACGCCTTGTCTCGCCTTCCAATTAATTCTCTTTTCTCACCTTCGGATATCGACTTACGGCAGATGGCCTTAGACCAGCCACGTCTGGACACCTTGGATCTATCGTCACCTGAATTTGCAACTTGCAAGTTCGCATACCTGCCAGTGCCCTCTGCGGACACGCAGATTATCTGTGACACCTCAACAGACGCACCTCGACCTCTTGTTCCGATGACTCATCGTAGGGTTGTTTTTGACACCCTACACCAATTGGCACACCCCGGACCCAAAGCCACAGTGAAGCTGATTTCAGCTAGATTTTTCTGGCCAAACATGAGGCGTGATATCACTGCCTGGACACGTTCTTGCGTATCCTGCCAAAAATCAAAGGTGCACACACATATCCGTGCACCCCTCGGGACATTCAGCACCCCAGACGCTCGTTTCAGCCATATCCATATAGATCTGGTTGGACCATGGCCGGTCAGTCAAGGATTTACTTACCTCCTGACCTGTATAGACCGTTTTACGCGATGGCCTGAAGTTATTCCCTTAAAGGACGTTTCAGCTGAATCCGTAGCGCAAGCCCTTATATCAGGCTGGATAACGCGTTACGGAGTTCCAACAACAATTACCACTGACCGTGGCAGACAGTTTGAATCCCACCTATTCCAGGAACTTTCCAGAATTTTAGGGATCAATCGCATACGAACTACGAGCTACCACCCTGCTTCTAACGGGATGATAGAACGCTTCCATCGCCGATTGAAGGCCGCATTGTGCTCCTATCCTGACCAACAGCGATGGAGCGAATATGTACCTGTTGTTCTTCTTGGCTGTCGTGCAGCTATCAAAGAGGACCTAGGATACTCTCCAGCAGAACTTGTCTATGGAGTACCGCTATCATTACCAGGTCAGATGCTGAACCCTATAGATCTAACGGGAACAGATCCAGCTTTATATGTAAACAGACTGCAATGTTATTTTGGTAATCTCCCACCAATGCAACCTAAGGAACAGATCATCAAACCATCAGTCCCCAAAGATATTTCCTCATGGACTCACGTTTTTCTAAGAAAGGATGCTGTCAAAGCCCAACCTCACTCCACCTTACACTGGCCCTTACCGCGTGCTTTCACGCACTGACAAACTTTTTACCTTTGACATTAATGGCAAAAAAGAATCTGTATCTATTGACAGGGTGAAAAGAGCCTTTCTTAACACAAACACACAAGAGCCACATATTCCCCCTACTTACAAACATGAACATATCCCTACACCTGTAGAAAAAAATACAATGTCAAAAGACAATTACGTCACCACCACACGTAGTGGTCGACGAGTACATTGGCCCAAAATGCTCTGTAAAACTGTTTATGTATAAAATGTACCCTTCCTTGTTTTATGGCTGCTATCTTTTTCTCTGTCGGCTTTCCGCCTAAGCAGGGGGTGATGTAGCAGCCACAGATCTATTTCCTTTCGCGAATCAATGCCCCTGTTAAGAGAATCGGTCACTCACTGACCAATCAACTGGCAGAGCGCATTAATTCCTTCTCCCTCTCAGGAACTATTTTTTTCTGGTCCCTTTTCTGTAGAACGGACAACGTCAGAGAGAGTCTGGGGCTAGCAGAAGAAACATATCTCTCTCACATGACTGCCACTGATTCCACTTGGAACACTTCGCTCACTGCTAGCTTTAAACACGCTTCCTACGAACCAAGGACCAGCATACAGACCAGCGACGCAAAGAGACACTTTCTCGCTCTCACTCCTTCACGCCTGCTACTGTAATAAACCTTACTTTGTTGTGTTATTAAAAGAAGTTTTGTAATTCATTTGTGTGCCTAAAAAATATAGTGTTAGGGAAATTAATAATTTCTCGAACCGCTACAATTGTGTATCTTTGCAAAATCGCCGGAGACATTTAAAACACAGTCGATACCTTCATTTTGTATCTGTGTAAAGTAGACGGAGACATTTAAAACAAACATCTGACCTTCCTGTTTATCTGTGTAACATTGCCGGAGACATTTAAAACAAAGTCTTTACCTTCATTTTCTATTCGTGCAAAATCGCAGGTGACATTTAAAATGAAGTTTTTACCTTCATTTTTATCTGTGTTGAATAGCAGGAGACATTTAAAACAAAGTCTTTACCTTCATTTTGTATCCGTGTAAAATTGCAGGAGTCATTTTAAACAAACGCCCACCTTCATGTTGTATCAGTGTGAAATAACTGGAGAGATTTCAAATGAAGTCTTTACCTTCATTTTATATCTGTGCAAAAATGCCTGAGACATTTAAAACAAAGTTGATACCTTCATTTTGTATCCGAGCAAAATTGCAGGAGACATTTAAAACAAAGTCTTTACCTTCATTTTGTATCCATGCAAAATAGCAGGAGACATTTAAAACAAAGTCTTTACCTTCATTTTGTATCCATGCAAAATAGCAGGAGACATTTAAAACAAACACCTTACCTTAATTTTGTGTCTGTGTAAAAATGCCTGAGACATTTACAACAAAGTTTTACCTTCATTGTGTATCTTTGCAAAATCGCCGGAGACATTTAAAACAAAGTCTTTACATTCATTTTATATCTGTGCAAAATAGCAGGAGGCATTTAAAACACAGTCGATGCGTTCATTTTGTATCAGTGCAAAATAGCAGGATACATTCAAAACAAGGTCTTTACCTTCATTTTGTATCTGTGTAAAATCGCCGGAGACATTTAAAACAAAGTCTTTACCTTCATTTTGTATCTGTGTAAAATTGCAGGAGAAATTTAAAACAAAGTCTTTATCTTCATTTAATATCTGTGCAAAATAGTAGGAGACATTTAAAACAAAGTCTTTACCTTCATTTTGTATCTATGCAAAATAGCAGGAGACATTCAAAACAAAGACTTTCCCTGCATTTTATATCTGTGCAAAATAGCAGGAGACATTTAAAACAAACACCTTACCTTAATGTTGTGTCTGTGTAAAAATGCCAGAGACATTTACATTTGATACCACTTTGCTTAATACTTAGTGTAATAAGGTAAGGATCAGGGGTAAATAGGAGAAATCCAGGGAATGGAGTAGTACCCTCCTTTACACCTTGGTGTTGTAGCTATTGAAAAGGGAGGCTTTGGGTTGCTCCCGACTCAGGTCACCAACTTTACTTACATTATTCCAACTTAGTGCTCTGCAACTGATACTGAGCACTCTCATTTATACAAATATCGAACTTCATTATTAATATCTCTGTCTGTTTGTCCAGATGTGTGCACAATATATTTTGTTACATCGAAATAAATACTGTATATGTCTGTAAATTCTCAAAAATGAAACTATAGAAATAACTGACACACTTTTTTTTTCTTTAAAAAAATTACCTAAATGGTCACTTTTCTCATGCAGTTGTAATACATATCTTAACTGGTTTGCCCAGTTGGCTAGGGCTGTAGAATACACCAACTACTTCTCTGCAGAGGAGTAAGACTCCTTTCCAATGAGTGTCCTGGATATGACACTATATGAGGTTCCAGTAATGCTGGAGGTTTAGGGAATGAGAAGTACCTTTTCATCGCCATTGCTACCAGTTCCACTCTGGCCTGGAGTTGTAGCACCTAATAAGGGTCCTATCTATGGGTTATTTAGAACTAAACTGTGGTTTCTTGACATTACTGTTTTTTGCATTTAAACTATGTATTTATGCTAAACTGAATTGTTTAAAATAAAATAGGGCCCTATCTATGGGTTGAATAGAACTAACTGCATATTTATGCTAAACTGAATTGTTTGAATTAGAACTGTTTGACTAAACTGAATAGCTTGAAATAGAAATATTTTTGACTATTAAACTGTAATTACATTTAAACTGAATTGTTTGAAATGGAAATGTTTTTGACATTGAAACTATACTTATACTAAACTGAATTGTTTAATATAGAACTGTTTTTGACATTTAACTCTGTGTTAACAAAATCTGTACTTATACTAAACTAAATTAGCTGAATTAGAACTGTTTGAATAAACTGAATAGCTTGAAATAGAAATGCTTTTGACATGTAAACAGTGTACTCTTATTAAACTGAATTTTTTGAAGTAGAACTATTTGCATAAAAAGATTTGGTGTTAAATAACCTACAAAGGTTGATATGCCATAAAACCCAACCAACCAACCTTAACTGGTTATGAGAAAAATCAGTTCAGTTTGGATCAATATGATCATTGGGCAGCAGTTAGTTCCCTGTTTTTTTGTTTCAGGCAACTTCTGCAAGTTTATTTTACATTTCTCCTTCATTTATTTCTTCTTACATTTATACACTCTTAAAGATTTCATCACCCGCTGGTAAAGTAACTTGAGATATTTTATTTGTATTCTGTAATCTGACATAGTTATTAACAGAAAAGTTGCTGAGAAGTTTTTGAAAAGTTGGATTATTTCAACTGAGTACCAAATGGAGCATCTTCTAATTATTTACTTAGAGTTTGGCATTGGAGATCGGCTTTTTAGACTCAGAGCAGTTATTCTCTCAGATGGACCAAATTTGTAACCTGACTCAATTCGCTCGGAAAATATCCAATATTTGTAGAAGACACCAACTGAGATTTTGTCCAGTTTCCTTCAAACTATAAAACCATTATCAAATCTAAGAATATATTTCTCTGACCTTGTATACAAAAGATTTTGAATGACGATCAGATAAGGTATTATATCTAACAGCATCAGATTTTTATGCTCTTATTTATTGTTGAAGTGATTTAGAAAATGTCTACATATGAGATGACATTAAAAAAAAATCAGTATACATCAGTAATAGTTCAAATCAGTCAATTGATAAATTCCAAGAGACATAATTTTATTTTTTCAAGCATATCTTAATTCAATCCCTGCCAGGTGAGGCCAAGCAAATTCCAACCGTATCCTTTGCAAAGAGATAAGCATCCACACCAAAAAAAGCAAGTATCCCGGGGATGACCTTATACTGCATC
The DNA here is from genome assembly GCA_963585895.1 of Sepioteuthis lessoniana. Lineage (NCBI taxonomy): Eukaryota > Metazoa > Mollusca > Cephalopoda > Myopsida > Loliginidae > Sepioteuthis > Sepioteuthis lessoniana. The sequence goes on from OY757916.1 coordinate 95,758,151, forward strand.
TGAGGGTGAGGTTCCAGTCTTGGGGCCCTGGGGAATGCGGAGTACCATTTTTATTACTCTTTGGCCCATTCTGAATCAGAGTGCTTCTATCTGTCAGGGCCCTATTCATGGGGAAAATAGATCTGTTTGCAAATTATTTGAATTAGATAAGAATACTTGAAATCATATAACCGTATGCAAAATCTCTAAAGAAACTATGCTAAAATATGTAAATATAAACTTACATGCTATTAAAATTAATCAATCGAATCAACTTCCTACTATGCCCATACAAAAATGAAATCATAGAAGATTGGAAAATTTCAGTCTGTTAGATAAAAACAGCTTGTTTACAATTTTTAAATTGGAAAATTTCAGTCTGTTAGACAAAAACAACTTGTTTAAAATGTTCATAATATATATATATATAATGCAAAGTTACGAGGGTGAATCAAGTTTTTCAATATTTGAGGAATGTGAATTGTAATTTGACTGTTCTGGATCCTTCTACTGAGTTTGTGCAAGTGATGAATCACATTGAACCATGAGATGCAAAACAAGCCTGATAGTCTCTGAGTCTGCCTCTCTGACTTGGACCGTAGTCTTGGAATCCACAGATTTAGGCCTACCTGATCTTGCATAATTATCAAGGTTCTTGCAACCCAATCAAAATTCTTGAATCACCTGGTTACTGTAATCTGTGTCTTCCACTTTCATGTAACAAATGTTTCTGGTTGCTTTCGCAGTGTGATGGCCAAGTTCAAACGTATAAAGCATAATTTCCCAAATGAGAATACATTGCATGTTTATTTTTAGTTTTCAAATCACATATGGTGTGAATCAAATCACAACATGTCAGCACACCAACTACCACAATACTGCCGACCCCAGCTGCTACCTTCCATGTCTTGAACTGCTTCAGCCACGTTATATACACACCACAAACTAGCATGTATTGCAGAACTTTTGACTCATACTAGTATCTGAAAATTGACAGTGGTAATAGTTGTATTTAAAAGACATCTGTAATTAAATAAATTCAATTATCATGGCTACTAGTGCACAATTGATCATAATTTGGTACTAACAGACAAGTTCTTCTTAAGTAATAAATTAAAGAATTTTTTAGTGTGATGATTTTTTTATTCACAGACTTTGGAATGCATTCTTCTATTATCATTTAATGTTGAGTGTCCAATTTTAGACTGTAATTTTATGCATTTGGACTTTGTCTGCAACCAGCTGCAAGACACACAATTATACATAACCTTGTATAATTTTCAAATGATTGAAGAGAAATTGCAGTATCTGTCAGGTTGAATTTATTACTCTAAGAAATTTCTGTGTGCACAAATTGCTATGGTCAGTAATTTATAAATGTTATCTTTAACACTGAATGGTTCAGCTTGAACATCAGGATTGCTTAACATTGTTCTGTCTTGCAAGTTAAAACAAATCCTTCCTGATAAAATGGAAAGAGAGTACAAACACATTTGATTCAATTATTAGCCTGGCATTCAAGAGTTCGTTCTTGGTGTAAAAGAGTGCGTCAAAAGTTTTGCAATATTTTAGTAACATAGAGCACAATTTGGCTTCTCCATTTACTTTTGCCAAGGTTGTTGAATCACACTGGATTTCAAGATGTTAATGCTGCCTGATACTCTTTGTGTGCTACTCACCAGATTTGTCTCTATGATTCAGAGCACAGACTTGGAATTTACAATTTTAGGCCTACCTGACCTTGCCTGATCATCATGGTTCTTGCGACCAGAGCAAAATTTCTTGAACTATCCCGATTTTGTACTCTGATCAACTGTACCTTCACTTTTCACATAAAAACGTTTGTTATGCAAAAGGCGAATCCTTTGTAATGAAAGATTTGCAAGGAATGATGTTTAATTGCATCAGTTGATGAGGCTTCAATTTTAGATCCCCTACGAAAAGAAAAAAGTGGATATGACTCTAAACTGCTTCTGATGGTGAGGCTCCAGTTCTGGAGATCTGGAGTGTGTGGAGTATCCCTTCATTTCTATGACTCCCAGGTTCACTCTGACCTAGACTGGTAGAACCAATTAGATTCCCTTCTATGGATTAAATAGTTCTGTTTGAAAATTATTTGTATTAAATGGGAATTCTTGAAAAAATTCTGGCGAGTAAATTATTTGTATTAAGAATTATATTTATTACTTAAAGCTATTATTACTTACAAAGGATTATTATTATTATCATTTTAATCCTTGAGAGTTTTTCACATCAGCTGATGGTCTTTCACTGGAGTTTGAGTGATTGGAGGTCTCCTCAAGCCTCCAGGACTCTTCTCAGTATTTTAGCCGTTCTCAGTAATGTAGTAGTTTGGATAGTCTTCACTTGTCCTCTTATTTTTAAGTTCTCCAGTCCCTTTTATAATCCTTCAGTGACTGTCCCAAAAGCACCAATCATAATTGGCATAATTGTCACTCTCATGTTCCACTGTTTTTTTCAATTACCTGGCAAGTTCAAGGTATTTATCCTTCTTTTTATTTTCTTTTACTTTATGGTCAGCCGGATCAGCCAAGTCCACAATTTTGCTAGTTCTTTTTTTTGTTTACTATTATAAGGTTTGCTCATCTGGCTGAGATTAGGTAATCTGTTTGTATGTTAAATCCTATAAGAGTTTATGTCTCATTCTCCAGGACAGATGCTGGGTTGTGCATATACCATTTGTTTCGTATGGTCAAAATTTAATTTTTTGCACAACACCCAGTGGATTACTTTCCCCATCCAGTCATATCAAGTCTTATACTCCTTCTGCGCTAATTAGCTGCATTCGCTTATTATGTGATAGATCGTTTCACCTCTATCACCACATAACCTACAGTTGCTATTTTGTTGCATCTTATCAATTCTTGCTTATGGTACTGTTTTGTGCTGTAATTAGAAGAGATTCAGTTTCTCTTTAAAGGTTTCCCTTTCTTAGCCATGTCCACAATTTCTCATGTGAGATATTGCCTAAATGTCCATAGAGTTGTTTTTCTTCCCATTTTTGTTTTCTGGTTATAATCATTCTGTTGGTCCCTATATTGTCAGTATTGTTTCTGGTGGCTGTAATCTGTCCTCTGCACTTTTTTCTGAGCCTTTGAGACATGATATTGATGTGTCAATGCTGTCTTCAATGCTAGCAAGTCTTCTTCCACCTTCTTTTCTGTCAACGTTGTCTCTGGTATATAATACCTTATGCATGGCCATTAGTTAACTTGTTCTTTGGTCCATTTGCTTAAGTTCTTCCCTGGTCCACTTCATAATTATAATTTTTTTTTTTACTGTTATTATTATTATCATTTACTTAATAATCTAAGTAAGCTTTGTTTAGATGTGGCACACAGGCCTCTGTTGCTTATAGTACCTGCTGTTACTTAAGTGGTTACCCATCTATTACCAATTTCTATTTGATAATTATAATAATGAGTTCTCACTCAGTTATATGGTTTAAAGTAAATAATATTGATAATCCTTAGTAAACAATTATAGCTTCAAATAATTCACTCCCAGTTATGTGGTATCATGTATTCTTATCTAATACAAATAACTTTCAGAAAGATCTGTTTGACCCATAGATGAGACTACAACTCCACAGTAACACAGGTTCAACTACTCTGGGTCACTGTTGACCTGGGAGTAATGGCAAGAAAGAAATACTTCTCACTCCATAAAGTTCTAGAATTGGAGCCTCTTCTTCACATGCAGTTTAGTGTCATACTTTGGACACTCATTTTTTGTTGGGGAGGGGTTCTATTTCCTCTGAAGAGGATGCAGTCAATGTATTACAAGCACCGCTGATAGGGCAGAATTATTTTTGATGATTTGAGTGTCGATTTAAGATTTAAAAAAAATTTTGATAGAAAAAATGTTTTTTTTAAACTGAAAAGCATTTATTTTCTGTACTGGATTTGAGTGTAAGAATGAGCATTTTGATTTTGAAACCCCTTCCAAAATTAAGTGTTAGTTTTGATTCTGGGGACAATTTGCAATACTTAATAATAGATACCATTGAAGAAATGCATTTGTAGTGTATTTTGTGACTTATGTCATCATCAATTTATGTATAGTTAGTCATGTGAACATTTATTAGAAAGTTCTTGTTTACTTTTACGTTGGGTTGCATTTATTGAACTACAGATTGTTACACTGCAATCAGTTTGCAATAACTGACTCAGTTTCAATACTACATACGGAACTTGCCTTTGCAAACATAACCGTAATATAAGCTTTTTGATTTCATACTCTTCCAATAATGAAAAAAAAAACCATCATGATTCATTCCTTTGTTCTTTAATTATGAAATTCTGTATATAGGAAATAAAAAAAGGGTTATCATAATTTACAGTTGATGAACATTCTCAAAGCAATGATAATAATTTACTTATTCAATATGAATAACGAAAAGGGACAGTTCAGTGGTGTATTGTATTTATTGTCACAGCCTGGGGTACCATGCTTAACCTGCTTCCTCAGGACAAATCCTACTAAAAGATTTCTCTGAGGTCTTCTCTCTATAGAAAATATTTCTAGCATTTAAATGATACATAGAGATTTAATAAAATCAAATAAATGAAGAACACTGATTGACTTTGAAAGTATCATTTACTTTATATATATATATATATATATATATATATATATATATATATATATATATATGTGCTTCTTAGCACAAAATGAAAATGTCTGCTAGTGCTAAGGTTTTATGTTTGTTTCTCTGCCATTATCTCACCATCCAACTAGTAACATATGATACCATTTGCTGTAAGGGGTGATGCAGTACGATCTCAGAACTACTGCCAAAATATTTAATTAGAATGAATGGAAAATTAGCTTCCCATGATTATATTATTGAATGAGCATAATGTTTATCATAAATTTATCACCTTTCATGCATATATATTGCTCACCCAGCACACCCAAAATATGTACCCCTAAATAATATGTATAAGTTTGTATTTACCCGAACCATCAGCCACCAGTCAACATCGGCCACGTGGGGAGAGTGTTTGCCAATTTCCCGGGAGATCAGAGTTCAATCCCAGGTTGAGTCATACCAAAGACTTAAAAAATGGTACTTGATACCTCCTTACTTAACACTCAGCATTTTAAGGTATGTATCAAGGGTAAAGTAGAGCAATCTGGGGAAAGGAGTAGCGCCCTCCCCTACATCTCGGTGTAGTAGCAACTGAAAAGGGAACCTTCGGGTTGCCCTTGACTACACTCGTCAACCACAAAGCTGGTTTGATTTAAGAGTTCTTCTTCTTGACTGGTTGCCACACAAATAAAATCTTCTCTCCTATTTACTCATATCTGGAGAGATAACAGATGGATTGATACCTTTCTCCAAGGGCATCAGTGTGAAGTGAAATACAAACTGCTTTGTCCAGAATTTGAACTCAGGATGCTGATTCCATTTCTTATGATGATAACTGTTGCACTAAGTGCACCTCCATGTGAAAGTATATCAGTATAAATGTTTATACATTTAACCATCTCCTCTCTATGAGCAGGATGTGACACAAGGTCAATTTTTAAATGGAGTTTTACAGGTTTTGAATGTAGAGTTTTCTTTCTCCTGAACTGGTTGCCTCACCAAGGTTAAAGAAATAAGTCTGCCCTACTATTTATCCATCGTTGGAGGGAGAAAAATAGGATTCATAACTTTCCCAGGGGTATTAGTGCTATGTAAAATGCAAACAACCTTGACCAGGATTTGAACTCTGATTGCTGTGTCCATTTCCTATAATGATCAACATTATACCATAAGCACCTCAAATGTCTGTGTATTAACTCTACCACTCCACCATGGGTAGGATTTAACATATAGTCAGTTTTTAAGTCATGTTCAACAGGTTTGAATTCAGTTTTCTTTCTCCTAGATCAGTTGCTATAGCAAGGCTAAACAATCGAGTCTCCTCTACCAGATTGTTGCTGGTGGAAGAAAACATAGATTCTTGCCTTTCCCGAGGGCTTCAGCACAAAGTGAAACACAAACAGCCTTATCCAGTTATTGAACTTTGTTCACCAAGTTTACATTTTATGATTGAGTTTGAAGGATCAGCACTCGTTTGCATACCAAGTTGAGTAAACTTTATTTATTCTCCGTCCCACCACCAGACAAGTATGGCACAAGGCCTTTTTTAAAGTGGGTCCGGACGCAGGGCCGCAGCCAACACACGTCCAGCAAAATTCAAAAATACCTTTGGGCCCATCGGCATTCCCCCAATGGGGACGCCTCAGACGTCAGGAAATAAAACAGCAAACAATTGGTAAAATAATTGGCGAAGTTGAGTAAACTTCTGGGCTCTGCAGTAGGAGAGTTATCTATAGCATGTTGCAGCATTCCATCATGGCCACGTGGACAAGTCCATTCCCAGGATTATGATTTGTTTGCTGGTCTATGAATGGACATATTGATGTACAAATACAGCTTCAATTTAGTAATGTTGCAAGGACTGTATTGGGTTACAGCCGGTTTTTATTTTTGTCTGCCAACTGGACGCTAGTTGGAACCCCTGGGTAGGTAAGTGTTATTGTTATTATTATTTGTGTCATTCTATATTTATGATGATAAGATCTATACCACACAAACCTCTATATTGCCTAAAATGTAAATAGAAAGAGGTATATAGCAATAGCTATTTTTTAATCTCAAATAATCAAATAAAATTCAATGAGCAATTGAATGTAATATAAGTATATATCAACAATACTAGTATTGGTTGCTTGGTTGTAGGTCATATATAATTCAGTTGAGTCCTCAATCTCCAAGCACAAATATTAGCATTTGTATATCCATGATATACTAAAACTAAATACAACTGAAGGAAAGACAAGATAAATTCATTTGTATATACTTGGAACATTTAACATTTTATATGCACAATATACTTACAAATAATATTAAAAGGAAAGAATGCACAAATGTGTTCCAGCAGTTTGAATTATACACATAATGTTTGGTGAATAAGCAGTTTGTGGAAAAGATACAAAATAGCGAAATGCTTACTTGATAAGAGTAGGTAAGATCGTCATGTGGCTTTATCATTCCCTGCCAGGGTCAGAGACAATATTTCAATCAGAGGCAAAAAGAGATTGAGAATGGGTTTTTGGAACTGTCATGAGATCATTTAAAAGGCCTGACCTGACATTCAAATTATATAATGAAGATAATTATTCATTGTATCCAGGCATTTAGATATTTAAATGTTTGCAAAATCTTATGGAATAAATAAAGCAATTGTTATATCTAGCTGTTAGATATTTAAGCCTTTTTTATATTAGATTTATTAAACAAAGGATTAAAAACTTTGATTATTTCTAATGCTTACAATGCAAGTACTGAAAGTCCATAAAAGAAGTAAAGTGTCAAAATGTTCATGATACATAAATTATCTAAATAAAAGAAGCAAGTACAATATCTATTCAAAAGGTTAAATATTTAACAGTGGTTCCATCTCCTAAGTACTATTTTTAAAAATTCTTAACAATGTACTTATTCCAGAAATTGATATTGGCCAAAGTAAATTAAGTCAAGTTTTGTCGTAATTTTGTCTTCCACTTCAACCACTGATGTTTTACAAAACAGAAAATAATATATGCACAGCTAGAAGCCTGTACACAATGTTATTAAATACATTTATCAGTCACACAACATAAACTGGCCTAATATCATATAAGTAAGAAATAATTTTATTAAGGTTAGGAATTTTAAAAAATCTAAATATATTTATATTGTTTTATGGTTAATAAGTATGTGGATAATGCAATCTGTTTTCTTTCATCATCTGTCATGGCTGTTTTCCTCCTTCCTTTCTCACTCTGACTGTCATCTTTGCTTTGTCTCTCACTCTGACTGTCATCTTTCTTTTCTCTCTGAGCTTCATTCACCTCACATCTTTTGAAGCAGCCCATTGTCCTTGCTTTGTCTCTTGCTATCTACTATTGTTTTCCACTTGTCTCTCACTGCTGACCATTGTCTTCTCCTCTGACCATGGACTCTTGTCTTCCCCTCATTTCACACTTCTGATTGTCGTTTTAGCCACCTCTCTTGAAGCTGACAGTCATCATCCCCTCTTCTCTTGCACTAACCATTGTCCTCCCCTCATCTCTCATGCTGACTATTGTCTTCCACTCTTATCTTGAAGACAGTCATCCTCCCCTCATCTCTTGAAGCTAACTATTTTCTTCTCCTCACTTCTCACTATGTCTTTCTCTTCATATTAAATAATCCAATCATTTATAGCAGGAAACATGCTTGTTTATTATCTAATTGCTGATTTATAAGAATGAATAATGGGATAGGTCTTCTTCCTGTTCTCATCAGATTTTCTTTTATTGAGATCATAACAGACTTATTTTTCATAAATAAAAGAAAAGTCATCTAGGGTTGGAAAAATACCAATGTCAAGGTTTGATGTTTTACTTATACTATAATTTGTTGGAAAGGGTTTATAATGCACCAGAGATTTTATGAGAAGGTATTTATGATCTCAAGAAAATCAGATTACTACAGATGCTCTGTTCATAAATACCAGCAATGCTGGTACATAATTTTTTTTTATTTTGGGTAATAGTCGGTCTTTGACTGACATACTCTTCAGTCTTGTTGGTTGGAACAGCAGAATACTATGTTGACTGTATCTTTGCAGAAGAGTAAGACTCCCTCCAATGAATGTCCTGATATAACACTCAACCATCTGATGGTGAGGCTCTAGTCCTGGAGCTTTTGAGAAATGTGGATTATCTTTTCATTACTCAGAGGTTAATTCTGACCCAGAGTTGTAGTACTTGTACTTGGTAGGGTCCCTATCAGTGATTCAAACAGAACTGTTAAACCATTTAACTGTGCACAGTGACTAATGATAAATTGAATTGTTAGTGTTACATAGTCAGACTTGAAATCATTTATCCGTAATATTAATTTGCAATACTTGAAACCATTTAACTGTGTGCAAATAGAAATATTTGTGTTAGATAGTAATACTTGAAACCACTTAACTTCATGCTAATAGAATTATTAGTGTTAGATAACAATACTTGAAACCATTCGACTGTACAAACAAATGATTAATATTAAATATAATTATTAGTGTTAGATAACAATACTTGAAACCATTTGACTGTACAAACAAATGATTAATATTAAATAGAATTATTTGTGATAGATAATAATACTTGAAACCACTTCATACTAATAGAATTATTAGTGTTAGATAACAATACTTGAAACCATTTGACTGTACAAACAAATGATTAATATTAAATAGAATTATTTGTGATAGATAATAATACTTGAAACCACTTTATACTAATAGAATTATTAGTGTTAGATAACAATACTTGAAACCATTTGACTGTACAAACAAATGATTAATATAAAATAGAATTATTTGTGATAGATAATAATACTTGAAACCACTTCATACTAATAGAATTATTAGTGTTAGATAACAATACTTGAAACAATTTGACTGTACAAACAAATGATTAATATTAAATAGAATTATTTGTGATAGATAATAATACTTGAAACCACTTTATACTAATAGAATTATTAGTGTTAGATAACAATACTTGAAACCATTTGACTGTACAAACAAATGATTAATATTAAATAGAATTATTAGTGTTAGATAATAATACTTGAAACCATTTGACTGTACAAACAAATGATTAATATTAAATAGAATTATTTGTGATAGATAACAATACTTGAAACCATTTGACTGTGCAAACAAATGATTAATATTAAATAGAATTATTTGTGATAGATAACAATACTTGAAACCATTTGACTGTGCAAACAAATGATTAATATTAAATAGAATTATTAGTGTTAGATAACAATACTTGAAACCATTTGACTGTACAAACAAATGATTAATATTAAATAGAATTATTTGTGATAGATAACAATACTTGAAACCATTTGACTGTGCAAACAAATGATTAATATTAAATAGAATTATTTGTGTTAAATACTTGAAAGCACTCAGGTGTGTGTAAACAATAAATAGCTATATGTGAAACTATTCAACTGTGCGCAAACAAATGTGCATTAATTCATTAAAAATAAAGTTACCTACAAACTATTCACTTAAAAAATCATGCATATAATAAATACAATGCTGAAACATGATCTGGCATTAAATAACTTAGAAGGGGAAATCTCCATGATATAATGGCTAAAGTGCTGGACTGTGGCCTTGAAATGAGTTCAAATTCTATTTGTGCTACTCTGTTCACTTTCAAAGTACACGGTGCATACAATAAGTTTCCAGACTTTTTTTGAACAGGCATTTAGAATTATTGTTGACTCATGAAAAACCGGGACATTGGCCCAGCGGTTAGAGTGTTCGCCAATGGCCCGGGAGACCTGGGTTCAATCCCAGGTCGAGTCATACCAAAGACTTTAAAAATGGAACTTGATACCACCTTGCTTAACACTCAGCATTATAAGGTACGGTTCAAGGGTAAAGTGGAGCAATCCAGGGAATGGAGTTGCGCCCTCCCCTACACCTTGGTGTAGTAGCTATCGAAAAGGGAGCCTTCGGGTCACCCTCGACTATGGTCGCTAACTTTACTTTTACTTTATTGCTATACATCTTATGAGATGACTGACCAATTTTTATGATTTCAGTTTCAAATGAACAGCTACAGCAGGAATTGGAATACACCTTATTAAAGCCTGATTGTCACAGCTGGTGAATTTCAAAAATGCAATCTGGTCTTTAGAAGAGCGATATGCAACAAAATTTTGTTTTAAACTTGGAAAAAATGCCATGTAATGAAAGCTGGATCTACTGCTATGACCCAGAGACCAGTGGAAGCATGCTGGCTCTCCCAAACACAAGAAGGCCAGACAGAGCAAATCTACCCACAAACTTTTGATGATCCCTTTTTTGACAGCACTGGCATGATCTACATGTGCTGGGTTCCCACTGGACAGACAGTCAACAAGGAATACTATGTTGAGGTTTTAAGGGAGTTCAGGAAGAGATTCTGTCGGAAGAGGCCAGCACTCTTCAAATTGGCTCAGTGGCATTTCCTCCAGGACAATGCACCAGTCCCCAACTCCATTCTTGTCACAGACTATTTGACAAAGATGGGCATCAAGACAGTTCCTCAACCTCCTGATAGTCCAGATATTGCTTCCTGTGACTTTTGGTTATTTCCTAAGCTCAAGGAAAAACTTTGAGGCTGTAATTATGAGACAATTGAGGAGATGAAAGCGGCTGTGACGAAATTCACTGACACACTCACACAAGAGGACTTCCATGGGGCCTTCCAGAAGTTGTGGGAATGGCACAAAAAGTGCATTGCAGCCAGAGGAGATTACTTCGAAGGGGACAAGAGTTTCATGTGTGTACTATGAATAAAAGTGCCCATATGAAAAAAGTCTGGAAACTTATTTAATGAGCCTCGTAATACACTGGGGAAAGGCATGAACCTTCTTTTTCTCCCTGCTGTCTGTTAAATAGCGTCACTTCTGTTCTCTTACAAGGATGGTTTTGGCATTAAATAATCCATGAAGGTTGATATGCCATGAAAGCAAAGAAATTGATATGCCATAAAACACAACCAACCTTCTTTAAGATACAGTTTCAAACTTAAAAGTGAATAATATTAGCCACAAACATGATTACTATAATTGGTTTATACAGTTCATTGGTTGCTAGAAATTATACTTTAATAATGTGAATAAAAAGAGTTTGTTTTTTAATTGCGATATTATTTAAAATTATATTTTTAGAGTTTAAAATATGTAAAGATTTTTCTTGCTTAGAAATCGGATTTTAGTTTTTAAAAATGTTCCGACACTGAGAAATTAGAAACCATGATTTGGCCATTCAATCATTATAAAATATAAATTGAAGAGTTTAAAAAAGTGGATATTTCTATTATATTTTGTGCATATAATCCATTTCCTGTGTAGATTTTCTTGAGAATTAATAACTAATCATCTTGAAGTAAGAAATTATGGAAATGAAAAATTTACTGATCTTTCAGAATAACGTGATTTAATTATTATTATTATTATTATTTTTTTTTTTGCTTTTGTTGTCTAATGCTTTTCCATTGTAGTTTTCTGGCACAATGTTGCGTACCGGTTGTTTTTGTTTTTTTTCCTGTTTATTCTTTAGATAAGTAGTTTTCAAAACGTTCACTCCAAATGGTTTTTACTTTTATTTCAACTCCTAATTATTTCTGCTTTTTTATTATGACTTCAATAAACAAATTTTATTAGAAATAACCATATTTTAAAATTTTTTTGTTTCCATCTACAGTATAACCCCCATTGTTGGCCAAAAATGTGTGATAATAACTGCTAAATGGTATTGAGTTACTTAGTGGTAGGCAAGATATTTAGTCAAGTCCACATTCACCAAGGACCAATATTAGCATTAGTATATCTGTGATATATTAACATTGAATAAACTGAATGAAAGAGTGGATAAGCTTCTTTACTGATACAAAAATATTTAATATATTCATTAAACACATACAAGAGGGGGGTGTCCTCGTGGTGTAATGGTTAAAGTGATGGACTGCGGAATCGTAGTACGCGAGTTCGTACTCCAGTCGCGCTATTGCGTTCACTTTCGGACAAATACCCTTGGAAGAGGTATGAACCCCCTTATCCTCCCAGCTATGGGTTAAATAGTACCACTACTGTTCTTCTAGGAGAATGGCTTTGGCATTAAATAACCTAAAAAGAGTTGATATGCCATTAAACAAAGAAACCAAACCAAACCTTAAACACATACAAGTAATACTGAAAAGAATACACAAATGTATTCCAACAGCTAGAATTATGTATATATTGTTCAATAAACAAGCAGTATGTAAAAGGGGTACAAAATTGGTAAAGGCTTACTTGAGCTTTATGGACCATGAAGTATTGATAACCATGTTGGATTTAGGTTCAATGGTAAGGCAGGAGATATCATGTCTACTGTTCAAAGAACAGATGCTAAAGAAATTGAGCATAATTTTCTGGGACCAGCATGTGACACACTACTTCCACTCTCTAAAAGCGATTTGTTTTTAATCCTAAATAATTTATTGTCTCTCTACAATGGCATTAACAAAGCAGTATAAAGGAAGAGAGAGGATGTAAGGACCTCTTAGAAACAAAACATGCCCAGCTCCACTATGAAGGATGTTTTTCAAACCCAGCAAACCTCATGTTGCATTGACCAAAATACCACAGAATCATACAGTTCAATATCCTAATCATTCTTGTTTATATACAGGCATATTAAATTCCACACAACTTACTACAAAGGAACACTTCACAAAAATGTCTCTCGCAAAAACTTTCATTTCTCTTGTATATATAGGGTTAGGACATTTCTACATTCACCACTTTATTCTAATTAGCCTAATGAGTAGAGTGTTTGCCAATGGTCCAGGAGACTGTGGTTCAATCCTAGGTTGAGTCATACCAAAGATTTAAAAAATGGTACTTGATGCTGCCTTGCTCAACACTCAGCATTATAAAGTAAGGATCAAGGGTAAAGTAGAGCAATCTAGGGAATGGAGTAGCAACCTCCCCTACATGCTGTCGACTAAGGTCACCAACTTTACTTTTATTGTATTTATTCTGTTGGAGGAAATGTCATTTCTTATTCTTTTACTTAATAATATTCTTCTCTGTCTCTAGTAATATAGGTAGATAATGGATATGTTCCTGGTAAATGACCCTTTTCCACATAACTAAAATTGTCCAAGTGAAGGTTGAAGGTCATTGATGCTTTGAATCAGTACTGTTGTAGGAATTGCTTGAATGAGATTGAAAAGAAATAGTTTAACTGTCAACTCGGAATTTATCAGAAATTATTTCTGAAAACTTTCATTTCAATATTTATGATCGTAAAACAATGGTGGTTTGTGTTTGAGTTATGCTTCTTCAAGACTAGCTGCCAAACAAAGCTTAAATTTTCACAAATAACTTAATTTAATTGTACAGTTTGCATTATGGTAATGATTAAAGATCAGGAACATAGATATTACCTCAGAGAAGTAGAACTAGAAAACCATACTCATAGTAATGGATGGATATTTGTGTTGGCATCTGCATTGAAGAAACTCTGTCAATGCCAACAGTGGAGGTTATAGGAGGTTTTATTGTGTTTTGATATTTAATTTCCATTTTTGTAGTCGTATATTCAATTTGTTTTTATATGTGGTTGCGTGTTCTTACAAGTCGGAAGGTCGCCATTTATAGTGATGGGGATATTATTATTATTATTGGGTTTTTGGTTTAAGATGGTTTTGTGTTGGATATGTTGGTATTACATTGGTTGTGTTGGTATTACGTTGGTAGCATTGGTATTTCGTTGGTTGTTATCCCCTCGCTAAATGTTGATGGAAAATAAAGGTGGTGGAGAAGAACGAAGATGTCGTTAGGTTTTGTATCAAGGTTTTAATGGCAGCTTGAAGTAAGGGGTTTACACTGGTATGCTGCGAGTCTCGTAGTAAGGAAAGAAGGTAGGAAGTTGTTAGAGTGTATCATCTCATTTATTTTTAACTAGGATCCCTTGGTCTAGAAGAATAGACCCAAGGGATCCATAAACTAGATGGCTCTCCTCATAGTGTATGATGCTGCTATTGCTATTCAGGAGCAGACGAATAGACGTCCGTTCCCATTGAGGATTTCTGAGGGAGAGAGAGTTTGGCTGACTTTCTTCAATTTTTGGTGCTGCTAGGAAATATGGTTCGGGCTGAATAGGACATGTCATCCTGATTGGGTGAAAATTTTCGGCAACCCTAACAGTCAAATTAAATTACGCGCCAAACAAAAATACAAGTTTCTTTCTGCTACAAGATATATGAATGCTTTTCTATTCTCATGCCTTAAAATCAGTAAATAGCAAAGAGAAAATCCACATTCCCAAACACAACAACCTGATCATTGGAGGAGATATAAATGATCATATTGGCAATGATAGAAATAATAAATTCTTCTTACTCAACTTTCCAAAAAGAAATAGTGAATATCTAGCAGAATTTTCTTTTGAAAACAAACTTGTATGCCTAAGTTCCAAAAAAGGAAGGAAAAACTATGGATATCACCAACTTAAATACCTCAGAAGCAAATATTAACTATTGTTTCTTCCCAAAGAAACTGTCACCTCTATAATGATTCTTTTCAAAAACAGTGATTCACTCACCCAAGAGTGACTCCAACTTCTCCGACATTGTTGCAAGAGACTTGCAAGGAAATAGATTCATGTTATATGTGTTTATAATGAGCCTAGACTGCATACAACAAATATCAATAGATTGAATAAAATCAAAGACAAGAAGTAGACAAAATCCCACAGTCTACACATGACACTTATCCAACCTCCCACCAGGTAGGAATTGATACAAGGTCATTTTAATGTGAGGCAGTCTTCTCATTATTTAGACCTTCTTGCAAATTGACCTGCCTGAGCTGAATCCCAGCTGCATAGCCTAGAGTAAGTAGCTGGAGGCAATGGCCTTTATGTAAATGCAAATAAAACAGTTCTTGTGTTTTAAACAAAAAGAAGTCTCTGAAATTAATAGAGCAGTTCACATACCTCACCAGTAGTAACTCATCAACTGAAAGTGATGTTAACATACACAGAGGGAAAGCATAAACCTCACTTGACAGGTTTTTGATCATATTGAACTCTGAACTCTTTGATAAAATATATAGAATTTCTTCCAAACTGTCGCTGTGTCAGTATAGAAATAGAGATGCACCAGCTGGATTCTGACAAAATGCATGGAGAAAAAAATGAAAGAAATTATTTTTTTAGATGGAACATTATACATGTATTACATTGCCCTGAAGATGGTTGAAAATACTGAACCATTGGAAAATATTTTTATAAGGAATACATTCCCATAATCTTTTTAAATATTTTATCAGATGCCCCACTGGGGGCACATACAGATCAACATACCTTCAGTCATCAAAAATTCCTCTATCTCTGAGATGGGAGGCAAGTGGCCGTGCAGCAGCTGTTTTGTGGGGTATTGTTTCCATGTTTAGGGGTCCATAGAAGAACATAGCTTTTGAGTTTGTCCTTGCTTCTCCAGCAGGGATCTACATGTCTTGTTTGTCTTACTTGAATAGTTTTTGAGGTGAGCGGTAAGTAGCCATGCAGCTGCTGTTTTTTAGGGTGTTGCTTTCATGAATAGGGGTCCATAGAAGAACGTCGCCTTTGAGTTTGTCTTTGCTTCTCCAGCAGGCATAACCTATGGTAAATAAACAATAAGAATTAATAAAGACCTTTATAAATTAATTATTATCCTAAACTTTAATAAAAGCAACTCAGTAATTACCTTCTTACTACTTATATGCAAGTACAACTAGTATAAATCAGTCCAGTCAGCTGGGGCTGTAGAATACACTAACTACTTCTCTGCAGAGGAGTAAGACCTCCCCCACCTCAATGAGTGTCCTGGATATGACACTCAACGATCTCATGGTTAGGCTCCTGTAATGCTGGAGCTTAGGAGATTGCTGAGTAGCTCTTCATTGCCATTGCTCTCAGGTTCACTCTGGCCTGGAGTGGTAACATCTGATAAGGTCCTATTTATGGGTCAAATAGATCTGAGTGCAAACAAAATGTCTGATGCTAAATTGAATTGTTTGAAATAGAACTGTTTCATCATTTAACTGTGTTTATTGACAAAATATGTTTGCAAATCATATATTTAATATACATGTAAAAACAGGATTCGGGATGAAATAACCAACTACGGTTGATATGCAATTAAACCAAACTAAACTTGTATATATATATATATATAATATTGAAAATTACCTCAAATGTTGAATAAACTTGAACCATTTGCCTCCATGTTTCATTATTTTGTTTCATCTTGATGTTGAACTCATTTTTTTTTCATTTGAATATGCCCTTCCTTTTAGACTCATTAGTCAATACATGTGTCATTTTTTATTGCCTTTATGCAGTAAGGTTATTTCTAACCTACATTTGTAACAGATGAGATAAACTTGAATTTACTTCCTTATATAAAATGAACTCTCTTTAGACTGCAAGGAATTTATTTACTTTTCCATACTTAGCAGTTCTCTACAATACTGCAAAAGCTCACCATTTTCTATCTTGACAAATAATCTTGTCTACCCCAAGGTTATAAATGAATTTCTAAGATATGCCTAGTGATATAAGTAAAAGAAATTTGTTTAAATATTTTATTTTTTAAAAATCTCATTATATATTTTGAAGAGAAATATTTTAATGAATTTTTTTTTATAACTTCAACTTAACAAATGAATTCTGATTGATTTCTCATCACTATCATTTTTGTGTTGCTTTCTTTTGATCTTTTATTTATTCATGAAGAATTTTAAATCCTTGTTAATTTTGATTCGTATTTTCTTTGATATTTTAGTTTTAGTTGCTTCATTTTTATCACAACTCAATCAGAATGTCTGTAGAAGAGAAGACAACTTACTCTGTGTGGCAAAGCTAGCACATTTATGCCTGGCATACAAAATATGTGGTACACCTGAGAGAGAGAAAAAAGAAACATGGCTGCCCTAACCTGGGATCTGTGCTCTCACATGGGGGTACAATATTGATGCCTTTTATGCACAGGATCTGGATCCATAGATTGACAATCATTACTGTGGAATTAGACCCTTGCAGGTGTTGGGAGTTTAATCTCACCTGCACACAAATGCACACGCCATGCCAGGGTCGCTCATTCCACCAAACAGAACTGAGAGTGGCAACAACAAGGTTCGAATGTCACTTTATTGGATTTGCATGCCAGGCATAAATGTACTCACTTTGCCACATGGGTTAAGTTGTCTTCTCTTCTAAATTGTCATTTCTATAACATTGAGTAACAGTGCTAATCATTGACAGTAATAAAGGATAAGTTTAAGGTGACATGGAAAGTAGTGTTGCTTTTGCTTTGAAGAAGCCTAGTTAATTTAACCAGCTGCTTTATGAACTTACTTTGTGATAATATAATATAATATAATATAATATAATATATCCAGTATTATCAATAATATAATAAAATATAATATGATATGATATCATCATCATCATCATCATATCGCGCTGGTAGCACGGATATCCCTGACCCTCTCTCGCCACTCCTCCCTATCGTTCATCGCCCTAGGTAGGTCTTCAGGACAACATCCTGTATCCTCACATAGCTGCTGAATGTATGTTCGAGCTGGTCGTCCTGCTTTTGCGCGGCCATGTGTGGGGATCCATATAATACAATATTATAGTGTTATCAATAATATGTTATAATGTAAAGTTTTATCTATAATATAATATAATAAATCAAGTATTATCAATGATATAATATAATATAATGTAAAGCATTATCAATAATATAATATAACATATCAAGTATTATCAATAATATAATGTAATGTAAAGCATTATCAATGATATAATATAATATAATATAATATAAAGTTTTATCAATAATATAAAATAATGTAAAGTATTAATATAATATAATATAATATCTATTGCATAATACCATATGGTATAATATCAAGTTTTACATATCAAGTATGAATAATATCAAGTAACGTACAATATGATGCAGTCATTTATGAAGCTTAAGCTGCCAAAAAATAAAGAACTTAACTTAAGAGATGAAAAAAAAATCTAGTCAAAATGAATGATAAAGATAATTGCCTTTTTTGACTTTACCATAATAATAATTCCTGTATTCTTTACTGTAACAACTTTAAGTCAATAACTCTCAAATGATTAATTGCCATTACTTTCAGGTCCACCCAAACTGAAAGTTGTAATACTTGTTAGGGTCCTACCTAGGGCTCAAATAGATGTTTAAAAATGATTCATATTCAATAGGATCATGTACTAAAAAACAAACGCTTAAAAAACAACAG
Organism: Sepioteuthis lessoniana; assembly: GCA_963585895.1. NCBI lineage: Eukaryota > Metazoa > Mollusca > Cephalopoda > Myopsida > Loliginidae > Sepioteuthis > Sepioteuthis lessoniana. The sequence continues at coordinate 95,777,049 of OY757916.1, forward strand.
CATAAAAAAGGTAAATATGAATGTACAATGAATGTGAGCATCTAACCTCTTGGCATAGAATAACCCCAGACGAGTTGACATGTCATTAAAATCAATCAATTAATTAAACAACTAATATTGAATGGACTTAATTGTATTGTACATTAGACTGTAGATAATTAAATATATTTTTAGAAAAACAAAAGAATTGTATTTTTAGTGACAATGTACATTTTGGGCTAGTGATTTAAAAAAAAAGAGATGCCAATTCTCCAACAGTAAATGAACACACACTTGAAGTACCTGACAAATTCAGATCTACATCTCACGGCCAACACTATCCTGAACTGAATGACTAAAAATCAGACTTTGCGCTTATCTGGCTGAATTACAAGATGGAAGGCACACATTCCCTGATACATTTGAATTTGTATAAAATAATTCTATTTTAATTTTACAAAAAAAAAAAAGATTTATTAGCATAATAACACTTATTTATATATGGCCCCTACATCACCATAACAGATTTCTCTGTACTTCTTTTCTTGTCTCTTTCTACCTTGTTGATAGAGATTTGAATATGCTGACTGTATCTTCTGCAGTAGGGTAAGACCCCACTCTAAAATGGAGTGTTCCGGATATGATACTAAACTGTATCTGGCGATAATATTCCAGTTCAGGAGCTCTGAGGAATGTGGAGTACTCCTTTATTGCCATTACTCTTAAGTCCACTTTTAATTGCAGTGTTTATGTCTGTAAGGGTCTCACCTATGAGTCCAATAAATCTATTCAAAATTATTTGTATTAGATAGGAATACTTGATATAATGTAACTCTGTACAAAGAAATGATTATTATCTAAAAGAAATAGTTTTTAAACCATATAATTCTGTATAAATTATTAGTTTTAGATTGGAATATTACCACCATGTGCAGGAGATAGGAGTATTTGATACTATATAACTGTGTACAAATAAATGATTATAGATAAAAGAAAAAATTCAAGGAATTAGTTAAAATATAGTTATGATTGTATAGCAGTTTAGAGAAATTTGTTAATTTCCCTAACACTATATTTTTTTAAGGCAACACAAATGAATTACTAAACTTTGCTTTAACAACACAACAATGAAAGTTCTTTATTTGCAGCTTTGAATATGGTTTGCTTTTGGTGCTGCAAGACTCGTGTTGGAGACGAAATGGCTTAGCGGGATGTTGAGATGGCAGTGTGTTGCTGGACGTGTGAGGGATTGTGTTCATAGTCACCGTGTAGTTTTGTATCTGGTATTTTGGGGAGAGTATGCGTTATCTCCATTAATGTGGACCAGAAGTGAAATATGAGCTAGTGTGTCGAGAGCGGAGTTACGCTCGGATCGACATAGCCATTTTTTGGGGTGACATGAAGTGGTGCCTGTGGAAGGCATGCTGAATGTTTCTAATTTATGTTCAGCTGGGATTTCTTGTAAAGAATCCATAAATCAGATGGTTCCCTCGTTGAGTGTCCATGTTGCTGCTGCTAGTGTTAAAGCCACAGTGAGATGTCCACACTGGGTGGCTTGTCTAGCTAAAAAGCATCGCTAAGCAGGGATGACCAGAGGAACGTCTGTTCTGGTTGCTGTCTCACGCTGAAGAGAGTGGGTTTGGCTGCTCACCCGTTTTGCTAGCCGGAAATGAAGGTCCGGGCTGAATAGGATAAGTTATCCTGATTGGGTGAAATTAAGTGTTGAAATAAATTGAGCACCAAACCAAAATATGAGATTTTCCTCTGCTCTACAATTGTGTTATCAAATGAAAATATTAAATATATATGTTCAATGGATGCAATTACCTCACATCAAGGTATAAAATAACCGCCAGATAAATTGATATGCTGTTAAAATGAATTATTCTTTGAGTATTCAGGTCATATAGAAAATTTTTATATCATATATAAAGTAAGTAAAGTTGGTGACCGTAGTGAAGGGCAACCAGAAGGCTCCCTTTTCAATAGCTACAACACCGAGGTGTTGGGGGAGGGTGCTACTCCTTTTGCTGGATTGCTCCACTTTACCTTAGGTTCATACCTTATATTGCTGAGTGTTAAGCAAGGAGATATCAAGTACCATTTTTAAAGTCTTTGATGTGATGCAACCTGGGATTGAACCCAGGTCTTCTGGACTATTGGCAAACACTCTACCCACAAGGCCAATGTGCCAGTGTAATACTCACACATTGTATCTTTTATAGGTTAATGATTAGTACAGTTATATTTCTGCTAAATGAAGTGTACATAAGGTAAATTAAAAATCCAATTAAATGAAATATCTACTTTTACCAAATAACTTTTTTTCCAGATGATAGCCAATTTTCAATAATAAAAATTCTTTGTTCTTCAGTTAATCAACATTCAGCAGCTGCCATAATTTCTTATCTGGAAAATAAATAATTATAAGAAATTAATTTAAAAGATATAAAGAAATGAAATTAAAAATGATAAATGGCATATACCAGTTTAAATATAACTGTTTTAACAAAATAATATTAAGTAACATTCAGCCTATTCCATATATCTATAGATATGTAACCTAAAAGTTTAAACCAGTGATATTTTTACATCACAGTTATATTTTCAGGTCATCATCATCATCATCATCATGTCGAGCTGCCAGCTCAAATCTCCCTGACCCTGTCTTGCCACCCATCTTTATCGTCCATCACTCCCAGGAGGTCTTCCAGGCTATATCCTATATCGCCACAGAGCTGTTGTTTATAGATTCTAGCTGGTCATCCTGCCTTTGCTTGTTCATTTGAAGGGGTTCACCAGAGTACACTGCTTATGAGTTTGTCCTTACTTCTCCAGCAGTGTTCCACATGTCTGGTTCATCTAACTTTGATAGTTTTTGTGATGGATGGTAGGTGACCACATAGCTGTTGTTTTGTGGGGTGCTGCCTCCAGGACTTGTTCAATATTGCTTGCAGCATTCTTGCTAAATTGCCATCAAGCTTTTTCTCCATATGTTTAGTTAGCGTCCATATAGTGCATCCATATAGCAGTATCGACATGACTATTGCTTGGAAAAAACAGCATTTTATTTTATCGGTCAGGTCAGACTTCCATGTGATTGATAGCCTATTGCTAGCTGTCCATGCCTTTGCTAGTGGCATGTTGATGTCTTTCTCGGTTAATGAAAGACTGCTTCTGAGATAGGTGAACTTGTTAACTAGTTTCAAAGGCCCATCCATTAGTATGGAGATATCACCTCTTTGATTAAAGCACATGTATTCTGTTTTGTCTGCATTGACATGGAGGCCTGTGCCAGCAGCTGCTTGTTCCAGACTATGCAGTAGGGATTCAGCTTGGGCAGGTGTATTTACCAAAAGCGCTATGTCATCGGTATAGTCCGCATCCGTAATTGTTTGTGTAAGGTATCTTCTGCTTCTTTTCTTTGCCGGCTTGAAACCATTTTCTTTCATTGAATCTATAGATGTTCTAAGCACATAGTCTAGGCAGATGGGACTAATGCGTCTCCTTGAAACACTCCTGCTACGATGTCAAAGTAGTCTGTGTCTCTATCCAGTGAGTGGACTTTTACTTTTATGTTTTTATATAGCATCATTATGAGGCCGTTGGCAAAAAGTATTTTCACTTTGCCCTTGGAAAAGGCATTAATCCATTTCTTCTGCCAGGACAGACTGGGTTCTCTTGCCTTGGTTAGGAAACCTATCTTGAAGGAAAAAAACTCTGAATTCACAACCAGCTTTATTCTGCCAAAAATTGACCCTGTGTCACATTCTGCCAATGGTGAATGGGTTGGTTAAGTACATAGGAGTGCATTCAGTTCGAACTCAGTGCCCCATATTTTTAGTCTTGCGCTCAATTAAGCTAAGATTAGTAAATACTTTTTGGTCAAATTAAGATTCTGTACTAAACTTAAAATGAATGATTTTGTAGACATTTTTACATTAGTTTTCAATAAGTCAGAAAATAGCCATGACATTGTCACAAAACTTTCTTGAAATTTTCTATAACTGATTATTCCTCTCCCACAAAATTTTATTAACTTTAAGTGATAAATTTCTGCTAGATTTTATTATCAAATCTTTTAAAACTGTTTCTCTCAAATTTGAAAGCAATTACAAAGCACACTTCATAAGTAAAGTTTTGTATCTATTTTTGTGAAAATTGTTACAGATACAAGGTGTTGGTTGACTTATATACATAAGCGGCCCAATATTGGTAATGCCTTAAGGGGCCTTTTTACTGGGACACAATCAGAAAAAGATGGCAGCAATAAAGCACGTGTGTCATCACACATGAGTCTTGGAGTTATTTCGACTAAACATGGTGTCAGAAGGACGAACTTGACGATAATCTGAGTGATTACTACTTTGTTTAAAACATCAAAAGATGATGTCAATCAACCCACCCCAAAGTTTTGACTGGACAGTAAGAAATTTGCATAAAGCCTTTAACGAGTGGCTTGAAGAAGTGAATCTTTTTTTTGAATTTCAGAAATTTGAAAGCCAGGGTAGAGATAGTACCACTAAAGCTGAAAATGTTGAAAAGAAAAAAAGAAGTTTGTTTATTTACCTTTTAGGAAAAAAGGGTTGACAAATATACAAAACCCTAACAATTAAAAATGCAAAAGGAGAAACGATTGAAAATGATGACAAAAAAAAACTTGAAATGGTTATCGAAGCATTCAAGGACTACTGCAAGCCCATGAAAACATTGATTGTAGACAGAGTGGAATTCCTACGGAAAGAACAAAGTAAAGCTTTGAGGACTATTTGTTAAATTTGAAATCGAGTTCTAAAGATTGTGAATGGAATAACGTCACTGAGAACGATATGATAAAATTACAAATAATAAAAGGAATACACGATAAAAAAACGCGCGAAATTCTCCTGAGGGAACCAGATTTAACCCTGACACAGTGTATTGACCGATGCAGAGCTGCAGAACAAAGTAAAATCCAGTCGCAAAAAATTGAAAAATACGAAAAATTAAATGTCGATGACGACACATACGAGAAAGATATCAATGCGACTGGAAGAAAAAAACAATATGATTGCATTTATTGTCAGAGAAGCCATGTAAAAGGAACCAGAAACTGTCCAGCTTATGGTCAGGAATGTTTTAGATGCAAAAGAAAAAACCACTTCGCCAAATCAAAAGTTTGCAAAGATAACCAGAGCGAAAAAAAAGTTAACGAATGTTTTCACGTTGTAGGGGAGACAATTCACAAAGTTCATGCGAATTTAAAATTAAACGGGAAGCCCATCAAATTCATGATAGATTCTGGAGCAACTGTAAATGTAATTCCTGCAACATTCGTTAAGGACAACAAGATGGAGCACTTACTAAAAAAAGGTAAGAAACTTGATATTACTGTATACAGAGGGAAAAAGGTCAGAACTGAAGGAATAATGAGGGTAGAACTTGTCAACCCTGTCAACAGAAGAGAAGTGACAGCCTCAGTCATGGTTGTGAATGAGAAGGTACAACCAATTTTAAGTTGTAGTCTTTGCCAAAAGCTAAATTTAATACGGTTCAACCTAGATCAGTTTGACTCGACAGTTTCAGCTGTAGAATGCAATGACCTCAAAGATCAAGCCCTGAAAAACATCAGAAAACTAGACATTGATGATTCCATCAAAGGGATTCTACTAGAATTCCCAGACGTTTTTGAAGAGAGAGTTGGTGAATTTGAAGGTGAACTAACACTTCAAACAGAGCCAGGCACAGTTCCTACACAACAACCCATAAGAGGTGTCCCCTTTGCACTGGAAAAACAATTTAAACAAGAACTAGAAAAAATGATGAGGGACAATATAATTGAGAAACTGGAAGGACCTAGCTCATGGCTCAACAGCTATGTGATTGAAAGAAAACACAGCGGAAAACTTCGGATATGTTTAGACCCCAAACCTTTAAACAAGGCACTGATCAACAACTACCACTGCCAGGTACCAAGCTTGGAATCCATCACACACAGGTTTGCAAATAAAAACGCAATAAAATTTAGTAAATTGGACGTAAGAAGTGGATACTGGCATTGCAAGTTGAACGACAAGGCAAGAGAACTGACCGCCTTCGGAACACCTCAGGGCAATTATCGAGACAAAAGATTACCCATGGGTATCACACCAGCCAGCAAAGCATTCCAAACAAAAATGATCGAACAGTTCCAAGGGATAAACGGGGTTAGCATTATTCAAGATGACTGTCTGGTTGAAGGGTTTGGAAACAACTCAGACCAAGCCATCAATAACCACAACCAGAACCTGTGGGCATATTTGCAGAGATGCAGAGAAAGAAACATAAAAATTAACCTCGACAAATGCAAATTCCTCACAGAGGAAGTCACTTACATGGGTCACTGACTAACACAGGCTTGAAGCCTGATGAAGAAAAAATACAGGCAATCATAGAGTTCCCAGCACCTTGCGATTTGCATAATCTAAGACGCTTCATAGGTTAAATACCTCTCAAAATTTGATCACACACTGACGACAAAATCTGAACCTCTAAACAGGCTAACGCGGAAGGACCAGATTTTCTAATGGGCGGAGGTACAACAAAGAGCATTCGAAGACACAAAGAAAGCTATAGCAAACACACCTATCTTGGCTTACTATGACTTTGAAAAGCCAGTCACGATACAGACTGACATGTCAGATGTAGGTGTGGGAGCTGTCCTCCTACAGAATGGAAAACCAGTATCATACGCATCAAAGGTGTGGAACGACTATGAAAAGAACTACGCACCAATCGAAAAAGAGATGAGAGCCGTTGTGTTTGGACTACACAAGTTTAGTGACTATTGTTACAGAAGACATGTGACAATAGAGTCGGACCACAAACCATTAGAAGCAATCAGCAACAAGCCTCTAAGCAAAGTACCAAAAAGACTATTAAGAATGGTGCTTTCAATACAAAAGTTTGACTACAAAATAACATACAAAAAGGGCAGTGACATAATCATTGCTGATGCTCTTTCGCGAGCCCCAGTAGAGGATGACAATTTCCAGTTTAATTTCAGTGAAGTGAATCTATTAGAATTTCTTGCTGTAAGTGAACAGACCAGAGACAGGCTAGTTAGTGCCACCAAAGAAGATAAGGATCTACAGAAGCTCATAAAACTAATTAAACAAGGCTTCCCAATGCAATATAAAGTCCTTGAACCTCAGTTGAAGCACCTGTATAAATTCAGAGACTACCTGTCAACAAAGGATGATCTAATATTTTATAAAGAGTCTTTGTACCTGCCTCAATGAGAAATGACATGAAGAAGAAGGCACACACAAGCCATTTAGCAGTTGAAAGTAACATGAGATGCGCCCTAGACACAATCTTCTGGCCAGGAATGAGGCACCAACTACAGGAATGTTATATTAACTGTAAACAGTGTAGCAGATATTCTGCAAGAAATAGCAAAGAGACACTAATCACAAGACCAGTGCCGGAATACCCATTCCAACGTATTGGCCTCGATACCATGACACTGGATGGAAGGAAATACCTAGTCTGTGTGGATTATTTCTCCAATTACACCTTGCTTGATTGACTTCACGGAACATCATCATGGTGCACAATCAAGCTGATAAGGAAACACTTCATGAGATATGGCATCCCAGAAGAAGTTGTAAGTGATGGGGGCCCTGAATTTGATAACAAAATGATGAGAGAATTGGCCCATAAATACGGATTTAGATGGAATCCCTGCTCACCAGAGATGCCAAACTCCAATGGAATGGCAGAATCAGCTGTAAAACAAATAAAAAGCATCATAAAAAAATGTAATAATGAAAACAGTGATCCTTGTCTGGCCATACTAGAATTCACCAACACACCATCAAAATCCATAGGAATGTCCCCAGCACAGAGATTCTTTGGAAGACAATTGAGAAGTGTACTGCCTACGATGAAGAAATTTCTATCCCCAGTTAATGTGGAAGAAACAAAAACTAAAATACAAAAGGCAAAACAACATCAAAAGAAATACTATGACAAAAATGCCCATGACCTGATAGAATTAAGAGAAGGTGACCAGGTGACTGTGCAGCCATATGGCAGGAGCCAATATTGGAAAAGGGCAGTCGTCATAGAAAAGTTTGAATACCGACGATACATGATCGAACTGGAAAATGGGAAAAGACTAGTGAGAAATAGGAGACACCTAAAACTCACAACTAAACCAAAACATAGCAACATGATGAAAACAAACCACAAACAAGATATCACCAGCAATGACAGTGAACAAAACATCGAACAGCAACAACCAGACATGGCTGAAAGACAACCACGTCTGAAGAGAGTCAACGCAGGCAAGACACCCAACCGATATGGTGAATGGCAACTCACATAAAATGAACACTTCAGACTTTTGTATGTATGGGGGATGTTGGTCGACTTATATACATAAGCGGCCCAATATTGGTAATGCCTTAAGGGGCCTTTTTACTGGGACACAATCAGAAAAAGATGGCAGCAATAAAGCATGTGTGTCGTCACACATGAGTCTTGGAGTTATTTCGACTAAACACAAGGGACACCATAAAATTATTAGATAGATCATGGCTTAAACTATACAGTAATCTCCATGCAATTTTTACAGCTCTATCTCATGTTACTGTGTTCCATGTATCTATGGTAGTTTCCATGTAAATATAGAAGCAGCATTACTTTCTGAGTACTCTTCTTTCTTAGCCTAAAATCTAGTTTCTTCTATACCCTTTAAAGTAATATTTTGAAGAGACAATGAAAATTAGGCATGAGTATATTACTCCTAAAGGGTAGCAACAAAAGACTGTCCTTCATCTGAATATTTATAAAGTTTAAATTTCATAAACTTTTTAAAAGTATTTTATATATAATTCACTTTAGAATTTGCACAACAAAGGCAACATTGTAAGGCTCAAATGTTGCTGGGTATCTTTAATTTTATTTTAATTAAGAAAGATATTTTAAAAAGTAAATGTAAATACTTTTTTGAAAACTAGTGGGTCAGAAGTTTCTTGCATAATCAATTCTATAATGTTCTTTCTTTAGTCATTTGTAACTTATGCAAGAATGAGAAAATTATATCTGTTCACTCAGCTTCAGAACAAAGAGTTGCCCACCAGCATTTCTACAATCAGAGGGTAGAATCTGTTGACATGGAAATGTAATCCAATATATTACAAAAAATCTAAATTAAAGAAAATGAAATCAACATTTCTATACCAGTTTTTTTCTATTTTGTATTTATTTTTGAGGAAGTATTAAATTTTGTTTGAAGTCATTTTCATGTTCTTGTTTTATACCATTGATTGATTTTAATTGCATATCAACCCCTCTAGGGTTATTTCATGTCTTGAGGTTAAGAAATTGTGTTCATGATAGGTTTATATTTACCTTTTTTGTGCTGTTGTTTCTTGGATTTTTTTCTACTGGTCCTATCAAACATGAAAATTTTAAAATTGATCTATTTGACCCACAGATGAGACCCTAACAGGTACTATTACTCTACATCAAAGTGGACCTAGGAGTAATGGCAATGAAAGGGTACTCCACCCTTTGAAAATCTCCAGAACTGGTGCCTCACCATCAAATGTAGTTTGATATCATATTCAGGAAATCAATTTTCCAGTTGGGTCTTAGCTTTCTGCAGAGGATGCAGTCAGCATATTCTAAGTCCTACTGACAGGGTATTTATACCCTATAGTGTTTAAAATAACCGTTGAATTTCCATATGAACAGATACTACACTAGGATTTTGGGCAAAAGTTTCAGGATTTTGATTTGAGGCAGAGAGCATGATTATTACATTTTGAAGATTTGGCATTAAACAACCCACAAGTGTTGATATACCATTTAACAAAATAAACAACCAATATTCTATTTTGATCCTTGGCAGAAGTGCCAGTCCATATATATTGAATTCTACCATTTGGTGCAAGAACTATACTATTTTTAAATATCTAAAACTGAATATTTTAGCTTCATGTTTTTTCAACAAGATTGATGTTTCATCTTTGCTTGAAAATCTAAAAATTGTTGGATCTCAAATGAGGCTAGTTAAGACTTTGTACTGATTCACCTTATGATAAAAGCACCACAGTCATAAAATTAATTGGATATTTGCTTTGTGAAGTCATCAGTAAAATTGGAGACAAAATTGCAATGATATTGCCTGAATAATCAAACTGTATTAAAAAAAAAAAGTGTTATAACTAAGATATATTGTCAATGAAATTAAATGAATGAAGCTAATTGGAATTATTTCATTCTCTTTTCATCTTTCAAACATAAAATCAGAAGAGATCAATGATGGTATGTTAAAATTTAGAACTTTATTGTTTCTGAAAAAAAAATGGTGATGTTTATGTCACAGGATCTTTTAAGGATATTTTAAAAGAATTGGAAGGAAGAGTAATTTAATGAAACCAAAAGGAAAGAGTATTTTTCTTAAAAATCAAATGTTTATTAAACTTGTTTGAATTTATTACATAAAATAATTGTAATGTTATGTCAAAAGTAAACTTTAAAAAATATATGTGTTTTTGCATTTTCTGTTATAGCTATGATTATTAAAATATACCAAAAATAACCATAAGCAATTATACTACCCCTGATGAAAGTTATTAAATTAGCACACTTAGAGAATGTTGACCTTGGTTTTTTTTTTTACTTAGCAGTAAATGAGCTTATAAGACATAAGACAAAAAACATTAATTGATTTAATAGCTGATCATCCGGACTTCATAAAACATTCCTTAATCAAGCTAAATTAACTTATTTGAATAAATGGAATGATTTTTCTAAGCTATACAAAAGAATATTATATTGTAAAACACAAAATTGAAGAAAAAATTATGGAATTCATTAATAAAAATAAATTAGAATAATAACTGATTTGCTCTTCCATGAGCTTTTATGAAAGCTTTAATTCTTTCATGCATTGACTTCATTAATTCAAAGAAATATTCTTTATTAAAGTAGTTCCAACTTTTCCAAATAACTGTTAATAGACCGTTTTTTTGTGAATGGAGCTTTCTCATGGACCATTTTTTAAAAATTTCCTCCATAGATTTTCAGTTGGATTTAGATGATCATGTCATTGATTTTATAAAGATTCTCTGAAAAAAATTTTAAAGCCCTTTGCTCTGAGACAAAATGTATTATTGTCCCAAAACATAACTTCATCATCAACAAGTTAATTTTCAATCAATTGAATGAGAAAATTATCCAGGATTTCAATGTAAACTTGGGTATTGATTGTTGATGTAATGATTTCCATCTCCCTTGGTTCTTTAAAATCACATACAACCCCAGATCATGACTTGGGAAATGTACTTGTTTTTTTGGGCAATAATTTTATATATTTAATTTGAATGACATAAAACAAAACTTGCAGTATCATTGCCTTGACCAATGTGAATTCTTGATTCATCAGAGAACATCATTTACATCTCATTGTCTCTATTGACTTTGTCAAATCTCCTAATAATTCATGACATTTATCACTCCAACGAAAAAAAAGATCAATTAGTCGGCCACATGCAACTGTAAGGAATGAATAAAAACATTTAAAAAAAAAAATGTTAAATTGAATTTAAAAAGAAAATTAAGATTTGCAGAAACTCCCAGAGGTCTCTGACAGGAAAAAGGGATGACACATGCATAAGGAAAAAGGGACCTCTTGATGAGAGTAGGAGGCTCATTCTCTCTTAGGTAGTGACCGGCAAAGTGACAACACCTTGCAACCTTGTGGAAGCATTTGTCTTTGGATTAAGCATTGGTTAGTCTTTCACCAGTGGCAGCCCTCTCAGTTAACAGTATGCTGATATATAAAAGGCTATGAAATGGAACTATGAACTAAAACACTGGACTTGGACAAACACCACAAAAGCGACTAACACCATGCTAAAGCTTTAAAATACCAAACGAGAACATGCATATATCAAGAAATGATCAATGTACTTTTAGACACCTTAACTGGGGGATTCAACCATTTCAATTGTTTTCAGGGAAAATTCCCTCACCTATGGAATGGTTGTTGAACCCAGAAAATAAAGGAAAAATATAAAAGAAACGTCTTTGTCTCATATCTGTTGCTGTCTTCTTTCATATAATTCTTTTTGGGCCTTTCTTGTTCAAGGAGTTACATCAACTAGCCAATGTAGGGTAAAAATAAAATAACCTCATTATGGAGTCAGATATCAAATGGCTTGTCCTTGAAATATGCCTGACCCCACACAACCATTGGCTGTTTATTGCGCAGATATGGTGGTGAGCAGGTCATGTGTATCTTATAGGCCAATCAGAAATCACCACAACCTAAGCTTCTGAAAACACTTAAATTAGGTTTTGGTTTCTTTGTTTAATGGTATACCAACTTTTGTGGGTTATTTAATGCCAAAGCCATCCTTTTAGAAGAACAATAGTGGTCCTATCTAACCTATCATCATCATCATGTTACGCTATCAGCACAAATATCCCTGACCCTCTCATGCCACCCTTCCCTATTGTCCATTGCTTCCAGTTGGTCTTCAGGGCTATATCTTGTATCGGCACAGAGCTGCTGTACATAGGTTCGTGCTGGTCGTCCTGCCTTTGCTTGTCCATGTGAAGGGATCCACAGGAGTACATCACTTATGAGCTCATTCCTACTTCTCCAGCAGTGTCCCGCATGTCTGGTTTGTCTAATTTTAATAGTTTTCTTGATGGGTTGTAGGTGGCCGTACAGTTGCTGCTTTGTTGGGTGCTGCCTCCAGGACTTGTTCAATATTGCTCGCAGCATTCTTGTGTAGTTGCTGTCAAGCTTTTTCTCCATATGTTTAGTTAGCGTCCATGTAGTGCCTCCATATAGCAGTATCGACATAACCGCTACTTGGAAGAAACTGCACTTCCTTTTATCGGTCAGGTCTGACTTCCATATGACTGAAAGCCTATTGATAGCAGTGCATGCCTTTGCTTGTTGCATGTCGATCTCTATCTTGATAGATGAAACACTGCTTCCTAGGTAGGTGAACTTATCAACTAGTTTTTGAGAGCTATTGTTTAGTGTGGAGATGTTGCCTGTTTGATTAAAACACATACATTCTGTTTTGTGGCATTAGTCCAAAAGTGAACATAATAGCATAACTGTAGTTTGAACTTGCTTACTACAATGTTGCAGTCCAGCACATTAGCCACTACACAGACACATAAATAGGACAAATTAAAAATTTTCATACTTCTTTCATGTAACCAAGTCTCAGATCAGGCCTTTAAGCTCAACCACACACAATACCTCTTTTGTCCTGGCTCTGGAACATGTGGAGTACCCCTTTGCTGTCATGACTTCCTGGTTCACTCTGTCTCAGAGTGGTAGGAGCTGTCAGTGTCCAATTTATAGATCTTTTCGGAAATTATTCATATTAAATTGGACTACTTGAGACTATATAGCTGTATGCAAACTATCTTAATTTTACTCTTTTTTGAGTTTTTCCCACCAGCATTAGCTGATGGTTTCTCACTGGAGTTTGAGTGACAGCAAGTCTTCTCAAGTCTCCAGGACTCTTCTCAGTATTCTAACCAATCTCAATGATGCTGTAGTTTGGATTGTCTCCACTTGTCCTCTTTTTTCCAAGTCCTCCAGTTCTTGTACTAATCTTTTGGTGACTATATCAAGAGGACCAATTACATTTGGTATAACTCTCACTTTCATGTTCCATAGTTGTTTCAATTCCCTAGCAAGGTCCATGAACTTATCCTTCTTTTAGTTTTCTTTCAATTTTACTTTGTGGTCAGCTGGGACAGCAAAGTCCACAATTCATGAAGTTCTCTTTTTTTTTATTGATTATTACAAGGTCTGGTTATCTGCCTTGATTTGGTGATCCATTTATATCTCAATATCCCACAGGAATTTGTGCATCTCATTCTCCAGGACGGATGCTAGGTTATGCATGTATCATTTGTACTGTCAAATTTAAATTTCTTGCACAATTCCTAGTGGATCACCTTGCCCACCAAGTCATGTCTAGATTTATACTCTTTCTGTGCTAATTTGCTGCATTTGCTTATTATGAGATTGATCATTTCGTCTCTATCACCATATAACATACATCTGTTGTTTTGTTGTGTCGTATCTAATCTCGATTTGATATAATTCATCCTTATGACATTTTGTGCTGCTATTAGGAGAAATTCAGTTTCACTCTTAAGATTTTTTTTATTATTATTGTTGGGTTTTTTTTTTATAGGAATACTTGAAATTATATAACTATGTGCAACTAATTGAAATCATTTTTTTTGTTGTGCAAAGTCAGATTTCATCATTAAATAACACAATGAAAGAGTTTACATACTGTAAAACTAACTAACCGATCTGTATCAAATTGATTTCTTTAAAAATTATTGATGTTTGATGTTTAAAACCATGTATGCTATTTTGTTGCATAAAGAGGGGTTAAAGTTTTAATGGTTTACAAAAGATTATCATTAGGTACTTAAAACCAAATAACTATGTAAATAATCAGTTGTAGAGAGGAATACTTGAAAAATTAAACTTACTTTGATTACATGAAAAGAAAAAATAATACTTACTTGAAACCATATAATTCCTTGAATTATTTCTATTTGGTTGGTTTAGTTGGGTTGGCATATAAACCATTGTAGATTAATTAATGACAAATCTTATTATTCATATATATTAAATATATATATGCGATTTTTAAAAACATTTTGTAGATAACATTCTTTAATGAGCCTGACCTCTTTTTGTATACATTTAAATGGTTTTAAGTATTGCTATATAATAGTCACAATTTGACATCAGTCATTTGTTTGCCCAGTTTGTTCTATCTGACCCACAGATTTGACACTGTCAGGTGCCACCACTTTGAGTCAAAGTGGACCTAGGAGCAATGGCAATGAAGGGGTACTCTACATTCTTCAAAGCTCCATCTGAAGGTTTAGTATCAAATCCAGACCACTTATTAAGGGAAGGGGGGCTTACCCACCACCTCTCTGCAGAGATGCAGTTGGTGTACTCTACAGCCCCAGCCACCTGGGCTGTATTACTATTTGATAGGAATAATTGATACCATATAATTGTATATATACAAATGATTATTGACAAAATTAAGAAAAATATTACCATGAAACATTGTGAATATGAATCATTATGATTATAATCAAATGTTTACAAATGAATAAAATTTCAGCATTAGATAAGGCATTAGGAGTTGATATGCCATTAAACAAATAACCCAAACCAAATCAATTTTCATTCATGCTCACAGCTCTATCAACATCTATATATGCTGCATAAAGATTCCCATTAACTGTCCTATCAATATTTCTACATGCTGTATAGAGGCCCTCACTAACAGTTCTATCTATGCTCATGTGCATAATGCATCAAAACCCAACATTTAGCTCTATCCATGACCACAGTAACACCATGAAGAATTCAGTAACCAATCACAAACAACATTGAAACATAAACTACTACAAGTCTATTCTTCAAGCAACAAACCTTTTCTTTTAACAAACTACAATTTTTCCCCATTGGCTTCAGGACCATGTAAATACCCCTCACATATTGATAATTAATAAGCCAATAAATAGACTAGAAGAAATTCATTTTTCACCCTCTGAACAAGAAAATTTTATTCTTGCTGAAACATTCATATCGTAAAATTCTCTTGTATACTTTCATATGTGAAATGCCAACACTTTGTTCTTTTATCATTTTTTCTACCAACTAACAAGCAGTAAGAAGTCTTCTTATTCGCCTCTCTCTCTTTCTCTCTTTCCTTGGGTTGACACATGTAAGCATATAATACTAACAACCTATAAGCCTGATATTTCGAGGGGATTATCATTTTATCATCATCATGTCATGCTGATAACACAGATTTCCCTGACTCTCTCTCACCATTTGTCTCTATTTTCCATTGCTTCCCACAGGTCTTTAAGACTACATCCTGTGTCTATACAGGGCTGTGGTAGATAAGTTCTAGTTGGTCGGCCGACACTTGCATATTCATCTGAAGGGGTCCATTGGAGAATGTCGCTTATGAGTTTGTCCTTATTTCTTCAGTTGTGTCCCACATGTCTTGTTTGTCTTATTTGTATTGTTTTCGAGATGGGAGGTTGTTGTCTCTACAGATACTGTTTTGTGGGGTGTTGCTTCCAGGACTTGTTCAATATAGCTTGAAGCATTCTTGTGTAATTCCAATCTGACTTTTTCTCAATATGCTTAGTCATCTTGTCACTGCCTCAATTCTTTTGAATGATAGGTTTCTGCCTTACTGCCACTTCTATCATCACTGAGTCTAAATTAGACATTTTTATATGTGAGAGATTATTACAAGCTAAATTCTTTTCTTGAAACTCAACACGCTAATGAAGACAATTTTTTTGTTTGAATGCATTTTTTTTTCCTTTTTGACTAGTTGCCTTTGCAAGGTGAGAAAACCTAATCTTTCCAATTATTTCCCCTTAACTAACAAGAAAAAAGATTGATCCATGCCTTTTCCAAAGGCATAATCATAAAGTGAAATACAGAAAAAGCACATAGGATTTGAACTTGGCTTGCTGGGTCCATTTGCTCTGACAATAATTCACCAATGGATTTTCATCAGATACGAATAATAAAATTTTTTACAGCAATACTTCTCCACCTTTCTTTTTATAGAGCTATTTTAAATAAAGATGTCGCCAACCAGAAGTTAAATTTTGGGCTTCATTTTTTTGTGATCTCAGGTATAAGATATCTGCGCCTGAGAAGTAAAAGATAATTTTTTAAGGAATACACGTTTATCCTCATTACCAACTGCTCCGTTCAGGCAGGATATGACAAGGTCAATTTTTAAGCGAAGTTTAACAGGTTTGAATTCAGAGTTTTCCTTCTCCTAGACTAATTGCCTCACCAAGGCTGAAGAACCCAGTCTGTCCTACTATTTACCCATAGCTGGAGGGAGAATAATTGGATTCATACCTTTCCCAAGGGCATGAGTGCTATGTGAAATGCAATCAGTCTCGTCCAGGATTTGAACTCGAGTCGCCGTGTCCATTTCCTATGAGGATAACCATTACACCACGGGCATAAAGAATACACATTTATAATCACTTAAGTCACAGTTTTACCTTTGTCTCATAATAATTGTTGCATTAGCATATAAGTTTCACACACTAGAATTAACATTTATAACAGGATTATTTTTGCATTCCAGCTTACTTCAGTTTAAATTGTTGATCACAGTAAAAATTGTTTAAAGAAGTTAATGTTTTTGTCTATAATGCTTAAGCATAAAAAATCTATGATGTCACACCTTTTGGGCATGTGTTCATATCTCTTCAAACATTTAATCAGAAGAACACAATGCAACTTGTATTTCTTTTATATGTTAATAGGTGATTAACCTCTTCAAATTGCAAGATGTGTTTGCCTATGTTTGCATTCAGCTGTAAAAATAGTAAATACATCAATTATTAATTTCCAATGATAATTTAATCAACTCACTCTGAGAAATAGTTTCATTAATCTTTTTTATTCTTTCATCTAATACGAGAGATTTTTCCCCCAGAGAAGTTTTAAACTTTGGAAAAGTATAAAAGTTCAGCACTTTTCCCTTCTGAGATGAGAATTATTTCACTTTTAAATTGAACCAAATTATATCACTTCTAAATAGAACCAGATCATTTTTAAATGTAGAAATAGGGAACCTATAACCTTATCAAAAGACCAATAAAAATTGCCCACCTTTATTTTAGAACTTGCTATTCCACAGATTTCTTGCAAGAAACATTCTCAAAAGTCATAAAAAAAAGTTAGTTTTTCATATTTTTTAATATAGTGGAATCATGGATAGATTTTTGATAGATATATGAAAGGAGCTTTAGAGTGAGAGTCTGTCAAAAACAAAAAAAAAACAAAAATGCTCTTGATATACCTATAATAATACTTCAATCCAATAAACCCTTTAACAAAAATATTTTAGCTTTTGGAAACACTGTTGTATTAGTGAATAAAACAGAACTAAAAATCATAGGCAGATCATAGGATCAGAAAGTATAGCAAGAAAGTACAGAACTAAAGTACTCTGAAATGTATCAATAGTACTAACCTGGGTTTTGTGAAGTATTGTTACAATATTAGCATCTAAAAAACAGCCAGTTTTGAAGAGTCTACAAAATAGATATTACTCATCAGTGCTTCATTCTTTTGTAGGAAGTTATGTTTTTATTACTCTTTTAAAAATTTTTGTTGCTTTACATAATTGAAAAGTTTTGTCATGCAAATCTCAAGGAAATAAGCCAGCAGTTTTCTATTCCAGCATATTTTTAGAGTACAATAGGACAGTATTGATTGTTTCAGGTAATCTCTAATTGTAGTTAAAGGCAAGTGAATATGATGCTCTATTTCTCTATCAGTCGGCTGTTGGCAGCATCTTAAATTGTGGCTTCCTAAAACTAGAAAGAGAGAGTAAGGTAAAATAAAGAGGGTTCTTTGATGAAGAGAGGCAAGGAATCAATAGCATTGACAGAGGAAGAGAAAAAGTATGAATGGATTTTTCAAAAAGGAAAACAAAGAATTTGATTTTAAGAAAGGAAAGAATGAACCATGAGTAAACTTTTTAGTGGCTGAAAAGATAAAGCAAAAAAAATGAGAGTGTAATTTTGACCAAGAAATAAAAGTTATGAAGCAGTTTAGAAGAAAAAAATCCAGGGAAAAAATAAGAGACAATGAGTGAATGAATTTTATCAAAAAGGAAAGAAAGTAAGTTTGAAAACAGCTTGCCAAAAGGGAAAAAAATTAAATCAAAATAATCAAATATAAATATTCAGCACAAATTTTATGGAAGGTTACAAGAAAAGAATGAATGAAATAAACTGAATAAAAAAAGCGAAAAATATGTGAAGAAGAAAGTAACTATATAAAAATATTAAGTTCGAGGATAAAAACAGGAAAAAGATAGAACGAATGAAAAATGACTGGTAAAAATAACAGGAAAAAAAATATAAAAGACGGAAGTTAAAAGGAAAATACAAGGTAATTGGTTTCAATTAAGTTCAAGGAGGAAAATTAGTAAGAAAAAATAGATAAGAAAAGAAAACATGTCTGAATAATAGTAAAAAAAATGACAAAAAAATGAAAGAAAGACTAAAAAAGAAAGGAAAGAAAGACTAAAAAAGAAATGAAAGAAAGACTAAAAAAGAAATGAAAGAAAGGCTAAAAAAGAAAGGAAAGAAAGACTAAAAAAGAAATGAAAGAAAGACTAAAAAAGAAAGGAAAGAAAGGCTAAAAAAGAAAGGAAAGAAAGACTAAAAAAGAAATGAAAGAAAGACTAAAAAAGAAATGAAAGAAAGACTAAAAAAGAAAGGAAAGAAAGGCTAAAAAAGAAAGGAAAGAAAGACTAAAAAAGATATGAAAGTAAGACTAAAAAAGAAAGGAAATAAAGACTAAAAAAGAAATGAAAGATTAAAATAGAAATGAAAGAAAGACTAAAAAATAAATGAAAGAAAGACTAAGAAAGAAAGAAAGAAAGAAAGACTAAGAAAGAAAGGAAAGAAGACTAAAAAAAAATGAAAGAAAGACTAAAAAAGAAAGGAAAGAAGACTAAAAAAGAAAGGAAAGAAATACTAAAAAAGAAAGCAAAGAAAGACTAAAAAAGAAATGAAAGTAAGACCAAAAAAAGACTAAGAAAGAAAGGAAATAAAGACTAAAAAAGAAATGAAAGATTAAAAAAGAAAGGAAAGAAAGACTAAAAAAGAAAAGAAAGAAGACTAAAAAAGAAAGGAAAGAAATACTAAAAAAGAATGCAAAGAAAGACTAAAAAAGAAAGAAAAGAAAGACTAAAAAAGAAATGAAAAAAGACTAAGAAAGAAAGGAAAGAAAGACTAAGAAAGAAAGGAAAGAAGACTAAAAAAAATGAAAGAAAGACTAAGAAAGAAAGGAAAGATTAAAAAAGAAAGGAAAGAAAGACTAAAAAAGAAAGGAAAGATAGACTAAAAAAGAAATGAAAAAAGACTAAAAAAGAAATGAAAGTAAGACTAAAAAAGAAAGGAAAGAAAACTAAAAAAGAAAGGAAAGAAAGACTAAAAAAGAAAGGAAAGGAGACTAAAAAGGAAAGGAAAGAAAAACTAAAAAAGAAAGCAAAGAAAGACTAAAAAAGAAAGCAAAGAAAACTAAAATAGAAATGAAAGAAAGACTAAAAAAGAATTGAAAGAATACTAAAGTCAGAGTGAAAAAAAAAGAAAAGTTAAATAATGAAAACAAATGAGTATAAGAGATAAGGTTGGATATGGTTGACAGAGATAAAGAGATAAAAACGGAAAAGTTAGTTTTAAAAAGGAAGAAATGATTTCAAGAAATAAGATTAAAACCTCAAAAAGATTCAAACAAACATAAACACTAGTTGGAAATAACCAATGAATTAAGGGAAAATGGTAGAAAATGATGAAGATGTAAAAACTGAAAAAAGTTTAAAGTTTAAAAATAAAAAAAATCTGATTTTCATTCATAGAATAGGAACTGCTGGTAATGTAAAAAATCTGATGTGTGTGTGCCAGACTAATCAAGGCTTATTAAAGTCATCTGCTCTTTCTTAGATGGGTAGCCACTAAGAAACAGCAGGTTCTATCAGCAATCTGAGGTCTGTGTGCCAGACTAAGCAAGTCTTAGTAAATTCTATGGCGAAGAAAAAGTTTGAGAGTGAAAACTATAAAAATAGCATAACAGATGAAACTGAGGTTGGTTTAAGAAAAAAAAGGTAAATGTAAAAGCCAAGAAAGGTTAAAGAAAAACAATGTCACTTGAAGAAAAAATTGAAAGAATTGCTGAAGTAAGAGAAAATAACTAAAATTGAATGCAGTAGAAAAATAATGACAATAAAAAATAAGCTATGAAATGTGAAAGAAGATAGCTACAAAGAGAAAAATGATCGACTGAAATAACAAATAAAAAAAGGGGAAATAATTCCATGTAAAATGTCCAGATTGTGCCACTAGTTTCTGCCAAATAATGGCCTGAGAAGATGCCATTCTTTGAAACCACATTCTCTGATAATCATTGTCCTTGTCATAGAAGACGCACATACTCCACAAAAGAAAAAAGAAAAAGAAAAAATATTGTGAAATAATTCTCAAAGAGCCTTGAAGCTGGCAGAGTGATTACGTACTTCCATCATCATCAGCTGAGATTCGGGTGACAGAATGAATTGGTTCAAGGCTGAAGAAAACCATTGCTGAGATGCACAAATGTAGTTGATTTTTTTCTTTATCTCTTGACTGAATTTTTTTTTTTCTTACCTACAATTTTTCATTTCATAAAACTTAGAGGACAATTTAAACCCTTGTATTTTTGATTTCTTTAAACGGCAAAAATAAAATTGAAATAAATCTAACAGTGAATAACTTGCTTTAAATTCACTACAGTTGGTCATTCATTATCTGCTGTTTCTTCCCAAATATTCTACAGTAACGTTATTGACCCAATAAGGAAAATCTTTTAATGAATTGTTGGTAGTTAGTTACAAAGTTAAGCCAAGTTATAGCACATATACCTCATTGCAGGGAATTAACCTCACTACAAATGAACTAACCTCACTAGTAATGAACTACTAACCTCACTTGTTAACCATTGCACCAAACAAAGCATTTGCCTAAAAAAACTATGAATAACTTAAAATTGGCTCAAGGTATGTCAATTTTTACTAACCTGAAGCAAAAAGTTTATGCTGTTTCACATATTTTTTTATGTAAGTGGCTGTTCATCATACAATTTGGATGCATGCACATGCTCGTTTTGGTTTGGTTTGATGACATATCAACGATTGTAGGTATTTATTGCCAAATCCATTTTTATACATAAAACAGTTCTATTTCAAACAATTTAGCACTAGTACATAGTTTGAATGTCAAGAACAGTTGTATTTCAAGTCATTCAGTTTAGCATAAGTATGCAGTTTTGTTCTGTTTGACCCATAGATTGGACCTTAACAGGTGCTACCACTCGAGGCCAGAGTTGACCTGGGAGTGATGGCAATAAAAGGGTACCCAGCATTCCCAAAAGCTGCAGCATTACTGGAGCCTCACCATGAGATTATTTAGTCTCATAATCAGGACACTCATTAGGGGAGTCTTACTCCTCTGCAGAGATGTTGTTGGTGTATTCTGCAGCCCCAGCCAACTGAACCAGCACATGTTCAAATCTTTAATATTACCGTCACTTATGAATATACATAAGTTGTTGCGTACCCAAGTACTCCAAAGTGATAGGCAGTAATCTTGAATCAATAACCTTTGGAATTGAATGAGATTGACATTGGGTTGAAACACATAAAACAGACATTTGTGAGAGAGAGTGTGTGGCACCTAATGAGAATCAAACTCCTTATTCAGTCTGAATTGGTTTGTAAGACTAACTCTTACATTATGACAAACTGCCTCACTTGGAGACATATGAAAAAGTAATAAAATAAAGATATTTTTAAAAATATGTATAATACCCCTGATATATCAGTAAAAATTGATATTAATTTCCACCAATTACAATCCATTTTAAATGTTTAATGCATAATATACAGCTTGAGTATCCAAAGCTGAAATAAAAAATGGTGATCACATTCTACTTTGAAAGGTTCATGATAGCAAGGTACATTTTATTCACTCATACCCAGATGGTAACACTTGCTATGGTCCCATCTGTTGATCAAATAGTTGTGTTAAAAATTATTTGTATTCAATGGAAATACTTTATAACTGTAATTTATTTGTATTAAGAATAGTCACTGGAACTATAATTGTTCCCAATGAATTATCATTAGTAACTTATAACTGTGTGCAAACAAATGACAATTATTAAAAAGAAAAAAATACTTTAAACCACATAATTATTTGAATTAGGAATACTTGAAACCATACAACTACTGGAAAATTATTTGTTTTACATATGGATACTTGATATAAAACTTTGTGCCAAAAACTCTTGTGAAACAACTGCATAAAAAATGACTGTATAATGAATGTGATTCCCTAACCTCTAGACAAAAAATAACCCAAGACATACCATTAAAATCAATCAATCAATCAATCTAATGACAGAACTTCTTATTCTAAGACCAACACACATCTTCCAGGCTGTAGTGATGTTAGTACTACTGTATGGTTTCTAAGTGCTGTTTTGAACAAATCCTGGAAGCAGCACTCTACAAAACAGCAGCTGCTGGAGAAATAATGACGAACTCATGACCAACAGTCTCCTATGAATTCCTACACATGGACATACCACTGTTAGACAATCAGCAAAGACTTACATCAGCTCTGTGTAGACACTGGATGCTATCTAGTGGTCTTACCAAAAGCAATGACTTATAGCGATGGATGAAGACAGACAGCCACTGGATTCTGTGCCGTTAACCCACCAAGATGATGATGATAATGATGATAGATTCTTTTGTGACATAAGCTGCAATGTATTCTTTCTCTTTTCTTTTCTTTTCTTTTCTTTTTTTTTTTTGCATGCATCTACATCTGCAAAGGTTTTTTTTTCTGATTGATGCAGCTTACTTATGTAAAAATGAACCATTTTGCTGTAAAAAAGAGCAAAAAATACAAAATGCAAAACATGTTCACTGCGATGGATGAGATAACTTGTCTTAGCAACAGATGTGGTTTTAGCAAGTCGTCAGCTTGATGTAACAACCTGATCATGTTATTCTTTCACAAGATGGCAGCAAACAAAAGAAATTTGTAAATTTATTTTGGCAATATAACAACAAGTAAATGTTTGCATAACTTTATGCCTTATGTATAGATCCATGTTTTAACATGATAATAGATTTTCAGACATTTATGCATATAGAAATGAAATATTGGAGTTAGCTTGTAAGATATGACTGAGCTGAACACAACTCAGGTTGTCATAGAAGGAAATGGAAAAGGTCATTTCCCCCAGCATTTGATTCAAAATGGCAGCTGCTGATGTATATATTACATTTAGATGATATTCTTTTATATATAATTGTTGATTTGCATGAAAATAAAAGGGTTTTAAACACAATGGAGACTTTCTATTACCAACAATTAAAAAAAAAAAGTCTACACAGGAATTCCAAGTTAAAAAAAATATACTTAGCAGTGAACAGTTTAAGATTTAAATTTACTTCTACAAGAGAGAAGCAAACCAGAGTTTTAAAACAAATAACCAAGAAATTGGGGCCTGACTCTTTTTTACATTTAGCATAATAATGCAATATATTTTACTTAACCCACACTTCACTGATTAAATTTTAAATTTAGAAATACACCCCATAAACCTGTTATATAACACACAAATTGTATGTAAATCAGTTCTTGCAACTGGGGTTCAATCCCAAGTCAAGTCATACTAAAGACTCAAAAAATGGTACTTGATAATTCCTTGCTTAACACTCAGCATTATAAGGTATGGATCAAAGGTAAAGTGGTGCAATTCAGGGAAAGGTGTAGCACCCTCCTCTACACCTCAGTGTAGTAGCTATTGAAAAGGGAGCCTTCAGGTTACTTTTTTTCTATGCCATACAAAATGCAATGAATTCTGGAATGTAATCCATTCTCAAAAAATGAGTTAACCTAGTTCCCATGTCTTAAGTGCAATTGCATGGAACTCAGTATACTCGGTTCCAACACAATAAGGGTTAATCTGTATCATCATTGGAAGTGAATCAGAATAAAAGTTACATTTGGTTGGAGCACATAAAACAGACCTTTGTGAAAGAGAGTATGTGGCACTTGATAAGAATCAATCTCAATAGAAATTGGTTAGTGAGATGAGCTAGTTAATCCTGACATCATGACAAACTGCCCCACTTGACGGTAAATGAAAAAATAACAAAAAAAAAGGTTTCTTAAAAAATACAATACCTCTGTTATTTCATGAAAATTTTTATAAATTTCTGACCACCAACAATCCATTTTTAATGTTTAATTCACAATAAACAGATTGCGTACGAAAACATACAATAATCTGTATCATAACAATTTGTTGAATAAAAATTCACAGTGTAACACTAGATGAGACTGATGAGTCATTTGCACTGAGGATCTGGTTACCATCTGATGCTAATGAGTAACATGACAGTTGTAGTGGAGAAGTTTTGATCCCTAATCACTGGCTGGGATCCTCTGAGATGTTGATCCCTTCACCTACATTGGGATTATTGATCTGAAGGAATCTCTAGACTCAGGGTCAAAATGTCTGTGAGTTGTCTCCAGCCATGTATCACAGTGTGATGAAAATTAGTTAAGAATAAATGTAGCAGGTAAGTAAATTTGAACTTTGCTTATTTATGAGTTTTTATGACCAAAGAAGTAAGACATTGTCCATGTCAGAAAGGTTCTGAGTTCAAATCATGGCTGCTACTTTATTTTCTATGTTTATTGCTTGCTTAAAAGTGGTCGAATGAAAAATGATTAGATCCATCTTAGGAAAAACAGCAAAATATGATAAAAGCAAAACTTGTCAAGAATTGATAATGGAAATATTTTAGAAATTCAAACATGATAATCCTCAAACATACCCAATAAACGACTAATTTTGTGTGTTCATATTTCCCATATCTGTTCAAATCTTAAATCTTTTCTTTGATATTTGAGCATTTGCTTACTTGTTATACAGAGTGACCCCAAAAAAATAAAACCCATATATTTTTGATTGAAATTCATAAATTTAATTCTTGCCTTTTCTTTTTTTTTCAGGATATGAAGTAGATTCTATGCATGCAAAATTGGGACCATAGTATTCACCGACATGTCCTGGTCTGCCAAGGAAAAGGATTAGAATTATTTTGCTTTATTTTTGTAGAAGTAATGAACAAGTTTATGGGTTCTGTTTGTTTTTTTGGTGGGGGTCACCCTGTATTTGTTTTAGTATTTTTGTCACAATATATATAATTATAATTAGAGATTTAAATGGTCAAAAATTCTCTCTGTGATAAAATAGTTTGCATAAAAATCTTGTATGTAAAAAAGAATATCACAAGAAAATAAAAACTAATAATTTATTAACTCTTAACTTTTTGTCCAACACAAAACAGCACTTCATTCTTGCAACAGTTTTCCTATCAATTAACTCTCAGGATTAGGACTATTCAGACAATAATCACTTTAATATAAAATCTTATTGTAAGGGAAATTATATGTCTGTCTATAACTTAACTGATATCTCTACCAATGTCACGATTCCTTTAGTTATTTATGTTATATTCTCTATGATTATTAGATAATTGTTAATTAATCTGAATTACAATCTTATTTATCTATAATATTATTATCAAAGAGTAGTTTTGACCTTGAAAGTATTATGATGGATTTAAAATCTTACAATACGTGTTATATACCATTAAGAAATAAAAATCTATATAATATATGGTGTGAATAATTTGCTTTCTAGTTTTATCAAATAATTATTTGGTGTTATTGATTTCTTATAATATTGTTTTATTCTCCAGCGTACTAAAATCAATTCTGTGTATAATTTTGTATTGAAATCAATTAAAATAGAATAAAAATAAGCGTAATCTTTTTATACATATATTCATATTTAGTTTTGTTTGTTTTTCCAATTTAATATGATATTTTATTAAAACTTAAATACTTGCATCCCAAAGGTGAATATTTTATAATAAAAGAGAACCTTATGTTGTTACTGTCAACAAGAAGAAAAGAAATGATCAGCATGTGAACTTGGCTTTCATGGTGTGAAATTAAAGGAAAGTAAAGAACCAACAAAAGAACCTGTGGAAAGTAAAGTTATGGAGAAAGATTGAGACTCTTCAAGTGACAGCACTTTTGAGATTGGCTAGAATACCGAGAAAAGTTCAGAATGTTATATACTCATATACATGCAGATGTAAGCAGAAACATAATGACGAGGTTCAATGAACGAACGAACACACTTCCTTATAAAAAATATATTTCTCACACTTTATTTAAAAGGGTTGATGTTGGTTGTGTGTGAGACGTGAGATGGAGACGGAGACAGACTGCCACATATTGACCCCAAGTTCCTCTGACCACAATAGCACTTCTTTTGCATTCTGGCTGGGCTGCTCAACTTGGGGTCACTGAGGGCCGCAAGCCCTCTGTCTGGAGATGGTTCTCACTCCAAAGCCATCCTATCTCCAACTGCGACTGGAACTCACTGCCTCGAATTCCAACTGAACCAAGCTGTCTGTGACACCTGGTTATATAATTGTTTGATGCCCACCTGCTTCCTGTGGGTGTATGCATCTGCACCGAATTCAACCACGTCCACAGGTGATATTCCAACATCCTTGACCGGATGCACCTGCTGTCTATTAATGCAGGTGTATCTCTTGATTGATGGTTCGGTCGAGGATCAATATGTTACAAGAAGACTTGATGTTGATCAAACTTTATTGAAGACCATCATTTACAAAGTGATACATATGTGATGTACATATTTTTATTTTTTAAGTAGAGGAATTAATTTTGGGAATTGAATTACTATGACCTGAAAATCTGCTGAACACCTACCCACAATATATGGGAACACTGGACAGCTGTTTTGACCTTATTAGGTCTCATCAGCAGTGAATACCGCAATCTTCACCACTGGAGATCAAACCAGCAACCACAGATTGCCGTGTCAAAACTCTACGACTGAGCCACCTGTTCATATCGCCCACAAGTGACACCAAATCAACTAGTCATGGTAATTGCACTGCCAAATAACCTAAATGTGTTTTGCAAGTTACATCCATACTTTTTCCAGAGGACTAGTTGATTTGGCATTCCTTGTATGCGATATGAACTGGTGGTTCAGTTGTAGAGTTTCGGCACTGCAATCTGTGGTCGCTGGTTTGATCTCTAGGGGTGGAGATTACGGTATATACTGCTGATGAGACCTAATAAGGTCAAAACAGCTGTCCAGTGTTCCCGTATATCGTGCGTAGGTGTTCACTGGTTTTTCTGGTCATGGTAATTCAATTCACAATGATACAGATGTACCTCCAACATTTTAAATTGTTACCATTATCGTGCAAGTGAACTTAGGCAAGTGACAATGGTAGCTCTATCAAACTAATATCTCATCACTCTTCTTTCAGATAAGAACTGTTATGATCATAGCTTAGACTAGTGCACACTATGTGTTTGTTGTTGAGACACTTTTTTTAAGACTAGTATATCTGTAATTGCAACACAAAGAGTCATTCTTGCTCATTTCATTTTATGTCAGAATGATGCTGTTCTGGAAAAAATTATCAATTTTCAATCTGGAACAGTATGATTCAGACGTAACATGAAATGAATACAAAAAGCTCTCTATGTAGAAATTAGATTCAACAGTCTTTCAACAGCAAATTCATGGTGTTTTCTGCTTCAAACCATAATTGTTACTGATCATATCTGAAAAAAGAATGGTAGTACATTACCTAGATGTATCTACCATTACCACTTGCCTAACTTGCCCCACAGAGGTAAGAGTTTAAAATTTAGGATGTATTTTTGCCACACTTTGTACCTTGGGGGTTAAAACTCGCTATAATAATAATGACATTATAGAAAGTTTTAAACAAACCATTTATTTTTGTCTTCCTCCTCAAAATCTTTCTAATTTTAGAAATTGTTTACAGAAGTTTATGTGTTAAATTGGAAAAGGATCAATTTTAGGTTTGAACAGAAGCCCTGTGTTGTAAACTTTGAACATGCTTCATTGATTAAGAACATTTCTCATTGTGAAAAATGGTCAAATGCAATGACTATATTACTGGTAAAATATTACATATTTCAAGGACATTATATTGGCGTACATTATTTTTAGAGGACTGCTATATTAAGTCATATCTTCTTAACCATGTTGATTCTATTTTCTGGGCCCCACTTAGTACTTCTTTGGCTTCTCGGCTGAGGGTCACTGCCCCAAACCCTGTGGGTGGCCGTCCATGGTGGCTTCTGCTCTGACAGCCCATTCTAAATCCAACTGACTGCAACTGACCATTCAGTCAGTGGGTATCTGTGTATATATAATTTCATAATGCCAACTCATTCCTTCCAGATGTCAACCCATATGAGCTGTTCTCTTATTTACTCAAGTGCATCAAGCTCACTGAATGTCCAACTGATGGGTCTGTCAATGGTCAATATGCAACACAACAAAGTATTCATTATATGTTGATTTTTGTGTCAGGCATGGTTTTAGGACCAATTCATCATTACTATTCACTCAGAGTGCATTTTTACTTAGTTAAAAATTTAATAAATCATAGTTATATATATATATATATATACACACACACACACACACACATATATATATATATATATATATATATATATATATGTGTGTGTGTTGTATAGCCATGACCACTATACATACACATATACATGCAGAATCATAACAACGCAATGAGCACAAGCGAAGACACTTCTTTTAGAAAAATATACCTCTCACTTTATTTGAAAAGGTTTGAAAGGGTTACTAAAGGTTTTGCTGTGAGAGGGAGTTGGAGACTGAACAGAACGGCAACATATTGACCCCCACTCTTATGGCCATAACAGAATTTCTTTCCCGTTCTCCTGGGCTGCTCAACCGGGGGCCTGGGGGCCCAGACTCTCTGGGTGCTGGTTCTCTCTACCGCATCTTTACTCCAACTGATTGAACTTCCTGTGCACCGAGTTATATAATAGTTCGACGCCCATCTTCTCCTTGTGGGCGTCACAAATCGCATTCATTCAAACCATCCACAGTCAAGGTTATATTCTGATATTCCTCGACCGGATGCACCTGTTATTTACACTGGTGCATTTCCTATTTTGACAGCTTGGCCGGGGTCAGTATGTTACATATAAAGAAAATAGAAAAACAAAGTAATCCCAAAGTGATGAATTTATTATAATGGAAAGTCAACGTTTAAATGTTTTGCCTTAAAAAACCTTCATCAGGACTTTAAGATGGTAAAAAATGTTGATAGAACAATGATGGTTTTTTTAATAAAATAACAGGAGAAAAGAGAAAATATATGTACAAAAAAGGATCACATAAAACCATTCAATCAGCATTCTTTTTTTTATCAAAAAATCCATCTATTTTCTTTATTCGGCTGCATTTATTTCCATTATTTACACACACACATATATATATATATATATGTGTGTGTGTGTGTGTGTGTGTGTAAATCTGTAACAAAACAAAATGGTGCATCATAAGGAGATTTTTATTTGAATGATATACTTAAAAAACCATAACTAAAAAAAAATAAAGTTCCAATCTAATTTGTAAATAAAGGATAATTCTACATCACTTTCATTTGTGTTTGTTTTTTTGGATACTGGCATATCAACTCCTAGTGGGTTATTTAA
Organism: Sepioteuthis lessoniana; assembly: GCA_963585895.1. NCBI lineage: Eukaryota > Metazoa > Mollusca > Cephalopoda > Myopsida > Loliginidae > Sepioteuthis > Sepioteuthis lessoniana. The sequence continues at coordinate 95,807,349 of OY757916.1, forward strand.
TGCTGAAATTCGATTCCTTTGTAAATGTTAGATGGTAATCAGAACTATTTTCATTGTGCCTTTTTTTCTAAATGCAATTTTTTGCCTTCAATCAAATGTTTTCACCATTAATTATACCAATAATCTATCCATAATTGGAGTTTAAAGTAAGTATTCTTATTTAATAATAATCATGTTTACACTCAGTTACATGGTATCAGTAATTCCTATCAATATTGCGACGTTGGCAAGAAGAAAGAAACGCAACACAGTTAAAAATGTTATAAAAAACTTATGTTTACATTGAAAAAGAAGAAAGAAAATATTGTCCTTGCAAACAGTTGGTTTGCGAGAAACTTTTCTGTAAAATGCGTCCTTTTAACAGTTTGTATTTCCCGTGTCCTTTTGGTTGGGTTGAAGAAAATAGAGCCTTGTTTCTCGTGCTTCAGTCGCTGGAAAAATCCTCACAAGTGTGTATTGGCATCTTGAAGACTGAGAGAATGGGCGGGCATATCTTGATTCTGAGGAATCACACTAGCAAAAGAGGAAGAGCGTTCGTAGGAAACGCCCTCATAGGGGTTTGGAGAAAATCTAAAAAAAGGTAGTCTATGATTGGCTGTTTTTCATCCAATCACTGGGCACCTAGTTAGCAACTCTGTAAATAATTTCAATAATTCCTTCCCCTGAATTGCTCCACTCTACCCTTGATCCATACCTTATAATGCTGAGTGTTGAGCAAGGTGGCATCAGGTACCATTTTCTGAGTCTTTGGTATGCCTTGACCTGAGATTGAACCCTGATCTCTTAGACTATTGGCAAACACTCTACCCATAGTGATGTAAAGAGCTATGGAATCTCCAAAGTGCATAAGCTGCTATGTGAATATATTCATACAGGCACATTTAAAGAGAATTCATAACTGAATTCAGAACTAGGATCAGGATTTACCTTGATAGTGGTGCCGCCATATGCCTTATTGAACCAAATCACCTTGAAAACATGTTACTCTCAGAGGGAAATTTAATCCTACCAAAAAAGATGAGTGTACCGAGGGTGTTGTGGGTGCATGTTATTGTTTAGTGAATATGTTACTCTCCAATTTGTAGCAAGTGAGTGTGAGTTCTCATCTGTATTTTACGGGTATTACATTCACGTTTAGTTCCACCACAAATACAACACAAATTTTACTAGCACGTAAAACAAATGGAATATGAACATTGAGAAACAAACAATTTGATATTCATAACAAAACAGGAATAAAAATTAATGAGAAACATAATGTGCGAGCGGCCTTTCTAGAAATACAGTTATGACCAGTGTGACGGCAAATTCTTTAAAATCCCAAAACGGGACTTCATTTTCGCACGTGTAAAGACGGGGCAGACTGGCACTTGATCCCTTGTATAATAAGTCCTCGTTCAGAGTTTTTCGTCAGGCATATAGGAACTGGCATATTATGTGGGGGATTAATTTATGGTTAGACTGACCGCCGCTGGCAAGGGGTTCCAAATTTTACACTATACACACACCCACCAAGGCCGCTAGTCTTCCTCCCCTAGAACAATGGAAGATATGGACCTCTAGGTTTAGACGTAATAATATTATATTGTAGTAGTCGGCAACTCCGGTTCCCCGTATATGAATTTAAAGGAATTTATAGGACAATTTTAAGCAAGCATATCATAAGGCGAATAGAAGCTGAAAAAGAAACATGAAATAAACTCATAGCAGAACTACAAATAACAACTTCGACCACGTGGGAACATTAAAATATATCAATCTTTTACTACACATAGATATACACCTTCAACGTGTCAAATATATCATAAATAAATAGTCCATGAACATAACTGTCTTTCTTCTTTTCTTTTCAGTCTTTCTTCAACTTGAGAGAGAGAGAGAGGGTATATAAAAATTGGGTATAAGGAGAAACAGTCCCAAAGTTACTTATCTTATTTAGATGGGTTCCTGTGGAGAATATTTCCTTTTTTACAGGCAAAACAGACTTTATGCTATTTTTAATACTGGCTTGAAGAAATGGCTCCTTCATGTCCGAGATATTCTTTTCGTCTTCTTTTACCCGGAGTACTTGGCTTTGGTTCTGTCCGCCACGAACCCTGTCCAACAACTAACTTTTTTCTTTTCCTTTTTTTCGCTGACAAGAAGAAGGTGCCACTTCCGTTTCAGGGTCCCAGCCAATCGTTTGGCTTCTCTCTTCTTCCCCCTTGTCCAGGGGATCCGTTAGGGCTACTATATGTCACCCCGTATCCCATTCTCTTTCCATCAGGTCACCAAGTACAAACATCTGTTTTTCCATTCTGACTTGGATTTGTTACTTTGGGATTGACCCACATTCCAATGATGTCTTAATGGTCATTCTCTGATGGCTTGCCACTGTTAATTCAAACAAGAGGATAGTAGTAATCTTCTTTCTATCTTCTCAGTGGGATACCACGTGACACCAGTTAAATGAGAATAAGATTGTTCGCCTGCATGTGTGTATTTACATGTTGATAAAGTCTATCAAATAAATGGTTCCATGGTTGGCCGAAGTAAGTAGGATAAAAATAATTGTCTTTACTTACATATGTGGGTATGTGTGTGTGGACACATACTGTAAGTAGGGGTCTTTGCTTTCATTAAGTCCACATTGCGTGTTTTCTTAAGATTTTGGTGACAACGTGTCGCATTGATGAAAGAAAGTCGCAAACCTTCCCTTTTGAGTCTATATCGCAGCTCTCTGTGGCTCATTCATGATCTCTAGTGAAAAGTCTTTTTGGTAGTAGACGGAATGACTTTTTGGCCGTGGAAGAAATGAATTGAATGACCGAAACTTGAACTGGTTGATTAAATTCTTTGTTATTTATATTTTAGTAGTGGATCAAAAAATAGTTTTCTTGCGGGTCCTAAAATTTAAGCAAGTAGACATTTCTTGACCAATCAGATTCGTATTTTTACTTATTTGTTTTAGAGCCTAAAAATTTTCTGTTAATTAATTTCTGATACGGATTTTCTAGAATGTTCTTATTCTATGTTTTTAGCTGATTGGTTGAAAATATAAAAATGTAACTTCAATGCTAATGTGGTTTTGATCCAAAATTTCTAGAATGTTTTTTGTTGATTATTTTAAGGCTAAAAAATGTGTATTCTATAAGGGCATGATGATATATAAGTGTCTCTCATGGGTTGTTCAATAACTGCATGGGCATCATTACTAGTAGAGGTTGGGGAATCTAGATAAGTGACTTGAACATTACTAGGAAAGCCTGTTTCCTTAAACAGTGCCCTTGATATGGGAGTGGACATTGTTTCAAATTCCACCTTCCTCAAGAAATTGCAATTTCTATGTGTAATCCTGCCTGATCCATCCACTTGTATTTGTTGGGTGTGGTTCGAGAGAATTTACTTACTGCTGTAACATGTTTGATACATGTTCAATTGGATTTAAATCAGGAAAGTGCCAGTGCTGATTACCTGGAAGTCATCCAAGTGGTCCTGAACTAATTTTATATCACTGGTACATAATGTTGCGAGTTTCATCAGCTGAAAGAAACCACCACCACCACCAAGAAACTTAGCAAAGAGGCACAAATGGTGTATGTGTGTTTTTTTTTAAAGAATACAAAACATATTCTTCAATCTGGGCCTAGAATATTTCTGCTGCATTCTTTGCAAAGGTATAAAACCCCAACACCCAAAAAAGGAAATGGATAGACTGAGTGTAACATGAAACTGGATTTGGTTGTGGGTCTCTAGATTGAGAGCTCTGGAGGATCAGGGGATGCTTTTTTATTGTCATTATTCTCAGGTCCTTGGTTACTTGAAACTATATAATTGCTTGAAAAAAAGACTGACTTTGGCATAAAATAATCCAGCAAGGTTCGACATGCCATAAAACAAAACAGAACATATCCTGTACCATTACAGAACCATCGTTTACAACACTTAGCTGACAAGCTGGAGCTCTACCCATCTTTGTGACCTCAACAATCATTTCAGTATCAGATGGAAGTAAATTCTTAATCCTATTGCTACTACAGCTATACTACCTCTTTATCTATGTCTCCTGTCATCTGACTAAATCAGCAAAAATCATTGTATAAAATCTAGATACCTGTACCTTCTTATTATTAAAACCCGAATACATGTAGTGTTCCTGTACTCATGGATTTATTTATAAGTGTATAGGTATAGTCACATTATCTGTATGTAATTTATTTAATCTTTTTTAATCTCTTGCAAATATTTGATATATACAATATGAGAGGAAATTCAAAACTTGATCCGCTTAAAATATTTCCCTTGGTTTATTAAAAACTAATTTGTAATATGATAGCTAAAAGCCAATCATGTGCATACCACCAAAATTCAAGCCAATTCTTTGTTTGCCCTTTATCTAAATATGATTATGTGTTTCCATATATACCTCTTAAAACGACTTTTGCTTACGAACCAACATATAAGCATCTCTTTGGTATAAGAGCCATAATTCAATCCAACCTCAATTTCATAAGTATCAAAAAAAAAATTTGGATCACTACCAATACATATCTTTAACTTCCAAAGAATATCAGTAACTTGATATTTTCATTAAAAAAAACCTGTTGCTTAAATCTGCTGTAATAACATCATCAACTTATTATTAACAAAAAGTTCAGGGAATTTGATGATGAAAACAATCAGCCACTGACATACAGGATACACCCTAAATTTAATATGAAGTATGTTGGGAAAATAAAATTGAGAGAAATTTTATGGAGCATACTCTCAACCCATTAAGGAAGATTCATAGGTCAAAAACTTTTAAAAGGCCTGACCTCCACCTTGAAGTAGGCAGGATGATTTAGAGATTCTGGCAATCTTGGATGTCTGAAAATTGTACTTAAAAAAATATTCTCTCAATCTAACTGATTGTCACCAAGGGTATTTGTGAGAGTCGATAGTACATTTCATTCATGAGCACTGTCTAAATTCCCTAAACTTTGGCATATGTATTCACTCAAGTCTTCTGCCGCAAGTAGGGTGTGATACATGGTCACTTATCAAGTGGAGAACTGCTGGTTTTAATTCAGTTTTTCTTCCAGACTGATTACCAAACTAAGGCTAAAGAACCAGATTGCTTTATTATTTGCCCATAGCTGCTGGGATAGGAGAACAAATGGAGTCATGATTTTTACCAGGGCATTAGTACAAACTAAAATGCAAACAGCCCATCAAGGATTTGAACTTGGGTAACCAATTCCATTTCCTATGATGAAGACCATTAAACAAAGTGTGCCTCCCTTAAACTTTTGGGTAGCACTGTATGTGTGTTTGTGTTCTTGTGTATATATGCACATAATTTTTTGTCTCGGAACTATAAAAGTTTGATTTGTTTTAAATATATATATATATATATATACACATATATAACCCATCCGCACATGTAGGGTTTGACTCAAGGTCAATTTTTTAGCAGAGTTTTGACCATTAAACAAAGTGTGCTTCCCTTAAACTTTTGGGTAGCACTCTGTGTGTGTGTATGTTTGTGTGTGTGTGTGTTCTTGTGAATATCTGCACATAATTTTTTGTCTCAGAACTATAAAAGTTTGATTTGTTTCAGATATATATATATATATATATATATAACCCGTCTGCACATGTAAGATTTGACTCAAGGTCAATTTTTTGCAGAGTTTTGCTGGTTTAAATTCAGAATTTATCCTATCCTAAACCAGTTGATATACCAAGGTTAAAGAACACAGAATGCCCTACAAATTATTAATAGTTGGAAAGAAAATAGTTACGTTCAAAACTTTCCCAAAGATATTAGTACTATATGCAATGCAAACAGCCTCATTCAGGTTTTGAAGCCCATTTCGTATGATGATAGCCATTACACCATCAGCACCTCTTATATATATATATATATATATATATATATATATATAGATAGATATATGTGTGTGTATGTGTGTGTGTGTGTGTATATATATGTGTGTGTAAATATATATGTCTGTGTATATATATATATATATATATATATGTGTGTGTGAGTGTTTCTCTGTAGCTGTATGTGTATATATATATCCAGTTTTTTTAAATTTTGCCTTTTAGTATAACAAATTAGAATTGGCACATCATCATTGGAATTTTGTGAGTATAATGTTATTAAAAATGCTCTTGGAGAATAAGAAATTTTTTTGTCCACTTTGTAGCTAAAAATATGTCTTGTACTTATCCCAATTATTATTTTTCAAGGGATATTACTATAAAATGCTCAGCAAGTAATACTTCCAGTTATTTATTGTCAATTAAAATGAAAATTTTATACATAGAATCAGACTTGACATCAAATAAAATAGCTGCTGCTGCTGATGGTCTTCAGTTTATCTAAGAGATTTTATTAGATATTAAATTGAATTTGCTATAATTACTTATTATAAACAAAGAGGGTAATTCCTTTGGTTATAAATATTTGTTTCTCTCTGTTTTTATGGAAGGTTTATCTTCCATTTTATTTCATAAGGGTTTTATGTCTTTGAAAAAAGAAACTGTTCAATGTTTATAAGGATTTGAATGTAGAATTGAAATTAAGATAAAAGATGGCAATTTGTTTACTCCAGGTTCAATGTTTAAAACTTAGGAAGTAAATATGAACTTATACAAAAATTAATATTTAAGGCTTGCGTTGTATTTTGGGCATTGAATTAGGCATGGAAAACATTGGGATGGGAATTATTACAAATTTCTTTTATCATCAGCTCAAAAATTTTATGAGGACTTGATTTAACCCACTAAACTCATAAGCCTGTTATTTTGGGCTGAGCACTGTTTATTATACACTGTATGCCTACTAATACAGTGTCCTTATATATTAGACATGAATGAGAACAAGATTTAGATAGTCATTATTATAAAATCATATATGAAAGTAAATATGGATCAAAATCCGATTGTATGAAGAAAACAGAAAAACAGAATAATCCAAATAGGTGAATTTATTGTGATGTAAAGTCGACATTAAATGTTTCAGTTTCAATAACCTTCATCAGGTCTTTGATATGAGGAAAATTGTTCACACAGCGATGGATGCTTGTCAAAATAACAGGAGCAAATAAAATGTATACAATGAAAAGATACAAACATGCACATAGCGTTCTTAATTCAAAAGTATTAAGAACGTGTTTGGCACATGGAAAGATATATGTAAATATTGGAATTTTTCAAGAGATGAGAAAATCATATATCTTGGTGTTAATTTTGAATACTGAATGAAATTCAAGGACTGATGATTGCAGCACAAAGGCTTAACAAATTTAAACAAGAACAATTTCAGTCATTTTTTTTTTTTTTTTTTTGGAGTTGTTTTTTTATCCTGACTCAACTAAGTCAATAACAGTGACAAACAGCATAAATCAAATACTGAAAAGAATAAGCTCCCAATAAGATCCTTTCACTTTTGGACAAATGTCCTAAGAAAAGGCATGAACCCTCTTATCCCTCCAGCTATGGGTTAAATAATGCCATGATTGTTCTTCCACAAGGATTGCTTTGGCATTAAATAAACCATGAAGGTTGATAAGCCATTAAGCAAAGAAACCAAACCAGTGAAAACTAAACTCTTTGCCTCAGTGAAGACTGGTTAAATACCTTAGTTGCTCAATCAACTGAGCTATTTAGATTCATTGGCCTTCAAAATCCAAATCAAACTTTTAGACTCAGTCTTAACTCTGTTCTTCATCTCTCAACTGATTGTTAGTATTTCTTAATCCAATTGGTATTAATATTTTAAAGTTTATTAAAGATATATAAAAAGGACAACAAAACTGAAGACAAAAGAAAATGACAGATAAAAATCAATGTAATTATGATAGACAATACTTTATCTAAAAATACAAATAGGATTCCTCAACTTAAACACTTGTTAATCTAATACTGAAGCTGATATTAAAGCTGCCAAGCGATCGTAATTTAATATCAGTTGTAACTTTTTGAACCAAAGCCCCTTTGCCCTTAGATACTCAGTACCTAAGTATCCAAATTTACAAAAAACACTGAATCAAATTATTTCTCCACTCATTTTCCCTCCAGGACATGGGTAGCTATTTAATCCTTTCATTTAGAGAAAAGTTATGAATGATGACTGTCTTAATCTGGTTTTCATTCATATCCGATAACTACGCACACTGTATTATTTGGCTTACAGTTTTTAATAAAACTGTGCTCAGCCCAAAATAACAGGTTTATGAGTTTAGTGGATTAAATCAAGTAACACATCTTATTTTGTTAAATAAATAGAGAACAAAAGATGGAACTCCCTGTCTTTTTCCACAGTCCTAAAAACACGAGATCTTTTTGAGAACAATAGAAGTACAAAATACAAGGAAACTTCTAAAGAGTACAAGGCCATTTCAGAGACCATTGTATCTTTGTTTCAACACTCCAAAATGTTATTACTAAGTGTGCAACAGACAAGAACTTTCCTGAACTGAAATAGGAAAAACAGAGAGAAGTTTTCAAATTTTGGTTTGAATTGTTAAAAAGATACTACATATGAAATCACTGAATGCTGATCTGAAACAATCAGGAAACATTGTTTTACTGTAAACCATAGGCTACACAAAGCCAAAAATAACCAAGGAGGACTACACTACTAAAAAGAAAGATACAAAGCAATGAATGCTCTTTACCAAGACAAGCTACAATCCTTCTGAAATGTTCTGTAGACAAAATCAAAGTAGATTTATCTATAAAGGATAAAATAAAGCATATGAAAAAACAAATACTCATCTTGCTGTTAAGGATGATTGAGACTCCATCATGTACTGCAAAAAAGACTTGTATACGAAAAGACAAAATTTAAATGATAAACTGTTATATTTATAAGGAATAATTAAACATTATAAAATCAATTAGAATTGATTTTAAGGAAATTATTAATTCATAATAATCATTAACATGTTTGTTTTGTAATTTTGTTGATTTACCTGCAAGAAATTCAATCCTTTGTGGAACGGATACTTTCTCATCAAAATGAGATTACATAACAAGCCTTCAACCCTGGATCAGAGTATTGTATTTGTTCATATTTCTCATTCCAGTTTATGTCTCTGGGTAGAATGAAGTAAGCCTTGTGCTGGGTCTTTCAACACCAAAGCAGTATCTACACATTGACTAAAAGGAGGTCAGAGTATTTCTGACATCCTCATGACAGTGGTTGCAGAAAGTAGACAATCATTATCTTTTGATCCCACATTGGCATATAGACTCTATATTAAACAGAGTTTGGTGAGGTAGTTAAATATAGTATTATCATAAAAGTGATTCTTTTGTTCTACTTAGTGACAGTCTGGGTGAGATACGTGATACCAACCTTTACAGAAAGACATTTACTTCTAAAAATATTTACCGTACTGAACTAAGAAAAGGAAAACATTAGCAATTGGAACTCTACTTAGATCTATTTGCTAAAAGAAAACAGATCCAAAGTTCAATGATTCTTTCGTATCTTTTAAAGAACACAAAAAATAACAAAAAATCCTAATAAATAATAAAAGCATTCACTTACAGGTTCAATGAGCTTTTCATGCTCATTAACTTAAATTATCAGCTGACACATTTCATCTTATGATAACTTGTCTCTCGTGTTGTCTCCTGATAAATGTAGGTGTTCATATGCATTTTATTTTTTAATTAGCATATGATTCACTTTGAAATGTTCTGCATTGATTGTCTATTTGCGCTTTTCCCCAATGTCTACTTAAACTGTCCTTCCTTGAGTCATGTAAGAGATATTGTAGCGAGTCTGATCCTGGACAATACAACCCTGTCACAACAACTTTCACATTGCACCAAAAAAAAAGGCCTGTAGACTCCAGTTACTGTGGTTAAAGGAGCTTGGGCTATTTTTGGCACCTTTGACAAGTCTATTTTTGCACTCACTTTAAATTTGTCAAAAGGTTAGTGATAAGAAAAAGAAAAACAAGCTACTTTCTTCTTGACAAGATTACTCAACTTCCAGACCTCTGACTTTACACACACACCACGTTCACTCTTTCACTTGATATTGTACACTACAAATTTGTACAATTGATTTTTTACTTTATCGCCTTGTTTTTCCTTTTTGTTAATATAATTGTTTAAAAACTTTCAACCTGTGTTTGTCTTTTCCTGGCTACCCTATGTTAAATATAACAGTACCATTTTTTGAGTCTTTGGTATGACTCAACCCTGGTCTCCCGAACCATTGGCGAACACTCTACTCAATAGGCCAAATAAGACGGCAAAACGTACTTTTGGGAGATAGTATATATATACGTGTTCACCACATGACTTTACTGAGGGGACTAAAAATTATGAACTAATACCCAAGAAATACAAAGTGCGTGCTAAATTTAATGGCGCCTACAAACAGGGTCACATGACATGCCATCGCATACAAAAGTAAATGACCCTCGATTGTGGCTTACAACCACTTTACCATATATATAAGGGACTATTTCAGTTGATATATTTAACAGCTACGCTTCAAAAATGAATTCACTTTTTTTACGCCTTGTATATTAGTTTCTAAAAATTGAAAGTAGGATTCTTTTTTCATCGCATTCCTTTTTGTTTTTGAGTGAACTGGAATGATTTACTTCTCAAAATTAAAGGAAAAAAAAACCCTACAAAACAAAATATTGATATTAGATAAGCTAATGTCTCGTTTTTAACAGACGTTCATCTTTTAGGAAAATGTTTTTTACACTTGATTTTATATGTCGAAATTTAATAAAAAATCAATTACCGTTAAAGTTACTTTAATATTTTTCTCTATTATTATTGTTATTCATAAAGAACAAATGGATTTATAGAATTCTTTTTTTATTAGTTGTATTTTTCTTGAAGCAAATGTTTATGTTTATTTTAATTTTTGAAATTTTCCGTTAAAACTTAAAATAGTCATATTCTTCTTACAAAATTAATGGTTTGCCGGGTTTTATGGCATATCAACCTTTGTAGGTTATTTAACGTCAAATCAATTTTTATGTAAATAATCTGTTCTATTTAAAACAATTCATCATCATGTCATGCCACAGGCACGGATATCCCTGACCCTCACTCGCCACTTCTCCCTATCGTTCATCGCCTCTGGCAAGTCTTCAGGGCTACATCCCGTATCCTCATATAGCTGCTGTATGTATATTCGAGCTGGTCGTCCTGCTTTTGCCCGGCCATATGTAAAACAATTCAGTTTAGCATAAGTACACAGTTTAATTGTCAAAAACATTTCTATTTTAAACTATTCAAACTAAGTTATATGTAACAATTCAGTTAAGTTTAAATACAGTTTTAATGTCGAAAAACAGTTCTATTTCAAATAATTCAGTTAAGCATAAGTATGCAGTTTAAATGTAAGTACAGTTTAAGTGTCAAAAACATTTCCATTTCAAGCTATTCAGTTTTGCATAAATATGCTGTTAGTTCTATTTAACCCATAGATAGGGCCCTATCAGCTGCTACCACTCCAGGCCAGAGTGGACCTGGGAGCAATAGCAATGAAGGGGTACTCTGCATTCCGCAAAGCTCCAGCACTGCTGGAACCTCACCATCAGATTGTTTAGTGTCATATCTAGGACACTCAATGGGTGGTGGGGTCATACCCCTCTGCAGAAGTGCAGTCAGTGTATTCTACAGCCCCAGTCGACTGGGCAATACACAGAGTTAAATGTCAAACAGTTTTATTTCAGATAATTCAGTTCAGCATAAGTACACAGTTTAGACGTCAAAAACAATTCTATTTTGAGCAATTCAGTTCAGCACTAGTACGCAGTTCCAATGTCAAAACAATTCAATTTTAAACAATTCAGTTAAGCAAAAATACGCAGTTTAAATGCAAAAATCAGTATAGTGAAAGAAGCACAGTTTAGTTCTATTTAACCCGTAGATAGGACACTTATCAGGTACAACTACTCCGGGCCAGAGTGGACCTGAGAGCGATGGCAATGAAGGGGTACTCCGCATTCCCCAAAACTCCAGCATTGCTGGAACCTCACCATCAGATTGTTTAGTGTCATATCAGGACGCTCGTTGGTGGCGGGGTCTTACCACTCTGCTGAGAAGCAGTCGGTGTATTCTACAGCCCCAGCCGACTGACCAAACAAAATTAATGAGAAATCCATTTAATATTGTTTTTACGTAAATGTAATATCTTATGATATAATTTGATTTATTTAATTAGAACCAAATGCAACTTAGTCATTTTTCTACGTTCGAAATTATTAATTTAGTAACTCAAGTTGAGCACGAAACTGTTGAAGAACAGTAATTTCCGAGGTTCTGCGAGTTAGTTCCACAATCCTCACCATCATCATGTCGTGCCGCTTGCACGGATATCCCTGACCCTCTCTCGCCACTTCTTCTTATCGTTCATCGCCTCCGGCAGGGCTACATCCCGTATCCTCACATAGCTGCTGTATGTATGATCGAGCTGATCGTCTTGCTTTTGCTCGGCCATATGTGGGGATCCATAGGAGTACATTTCCACAATAATACAACACAAATTTGTACAAGCAACGTAGACACGAGAAATTTGACAAAAAACAAGTACCTTAAAGAAAAACAATTTTATATTTTATCAACTCGACAATGGCAATAATTATACAAAAGGCGTTCATATGAGTGTGTGTATAAAACACGAATATTCTCAGTCAAATTGAATGGGTGTATATGTGTGAGTATGTCCGAATTAAAAGGAGAAGATAGGCTTGTACTTACATACAAGTGTATGTATATTCGTGTGTCCTGGTAGGTATGAAGGTGTCCTTGTGGTGTAATGGTTAAAGCGATGGACTGCGGAATGGTAGTAAGCGAGTTCGTACTCCAGTCGCGCTATTACATTCACTTTCGGGCAAATACCCTTGGGAAAGGTATGAACCCTCTTATCCTCCCAGCTATGGGTTAAATAGTACCACTACTGTTCTTCTAGGAGAATGGCTTTGGTATTAGATAACCTAAAAAGAGTTGATATGCCATTAAACAAAGAAACCAAACCAAACCAACCTGGTAGGTATGAGTTTATTTGGCCTCTCTCCAAACTGTCGTGTATATTAGCGGCTCGTCCGGCGTCAATCTGTCGTGCCGATGTGCCTGTCTGCGGATCCATCGGTCTCTCCTTTTGAACTAAAAAAAACTTCGCTATTTATACTTTTGGGTAAAATAAAAGTGGATCAAAGTAAAATATTTTAAGTTTATTTCTGGTCAAATAAAGTTCAAATGCACAGACGTCGGCGAGAACACAACCCTTGACCTTTCTTACCCTATCAGATTCACAGAAATTACTTATTTATTTTGGAACCTAACTATTTTTTTTTCTGTGACAATTTTTTCTATGAGTTAGTTTCTGATCCGCTTTTTCCAGAATATTCTATTCCATGTGTCCTTCGCTGATTGGTTTAAGAATATAAGAGTATAAATTCTATGTAAGTGAGATTTTGATCCTTTTTTTCAGGAATATTCCTATCTACGTGTCCAAGTTGATTATCTAAAACTAAAGAAATGAGTATCCTATAAAACTAATCTTTGGCACAAGAAGGGTGTGATAAAATTTTACCGCGGTGGATTGCCCCACCACGAGGCATTTTTTAAGAAATTGCAAAAACCCTCTCTCTCTCCTAGGCTTTCTTGAGGGGCACCTTAGGCATCAGGTAACCTTCCAGATTTCCCTTTGAATTGAGGAGAAGGTTTTGCCTAGAGAAACAGCAGTCAGGGCCAAGGCTGATTTTATGTTGACAAGTGCCGGAAATTTAGATAATTATTCAACTCCGTAATTAAGAGATTTTTGAGATTTTATAAAAATTTACAGTTTCAAACCTTTCATTAGGAAGTTTAATGCTATTATAGTAGCCTGTTCAAAAACTATATAAATAAAGTTGATAATTGGTCAACATTCGTAGAAATTATCTGATATTTAAATTTTACGGCTTTTGAACCCAAGAAGGATATCTTGAGTCTTCACTTTTCTGCAATGACCCCCAAAATAGTCGGAATGTAATACAGCTTAGATAAGTGCTTTTAAGTACCATGCAACACCAGTTATTCAGGCATAGACTAAGACAGGATTTTCAATTACCATCATTAACAATATTAAGAAGGATGTCATAAAAAAATTCCTAACTTAATGAAACATCTTTATCTTAATGCCAGTCAAAAAAAAAGACATAATTCTCCATGATGAAGAAAATGTTATATAATGGCAAACAATTTGGTGAGTGAGTTGACAATCTATCCCAACTTGCTCAAACAGTACTTGGTATAATGTTTAAATATCTAAACTGGGGTTCAAAAATTCTAACAAGATTGATTCCAATTTCCTAATTCACGTGTTTTTTTACTTGAACAAAATGAGTTTATGATGTATAATATGGATTATTATCGTGGTATGTGGTTTATTGTTGGTTTTGTTGAGAGATTCTGAGTTCCGTATCTGACTCCTTTTTCTTCTTCTAACCACATTTTTTTCTGCTTTTTGTCTGTGGAAGGTGTCAGAGAATTTAGGATAGAAAGAAAGAGACAAGGATACTTTTTGACTCGACCTTTATTTTGGGGTTTACAATAATTCTATGGTGAGAATTTTCTTCTGAACCCATAGAAATAGTCACGTTTTCCATACAAGGCGTTTGATTTATATTATAGACTCATTTTCGGCTATTGTTGTCGTGTGTTTAGATAGGTATGTTTAGTAGAGGCTGCAACTAGCAGGAGGGGAAACTAACCGCTAAGTCCCATGACTTAGTGAGTACGTGTGCTCCCCATTGGCAGCGGAGAGAAACAGGTCCTTTCACTTGAAGTGATAATATTTACCAACCCCTCCGCTCGGGCAGGATGAGACACAAGGTCAATTTTTAAGCGAAGTTTAACAGGTTTGAATTCAGAGTTTTCCTTCTTCTAGACTAGTTGCCTCACAAAAGCTGAAGAACCTAGTCTGCCCTACTATTTACCCATAGCTAGTGGGAGAATAATTGGATTCATACCTTTCCCAAGGGTATTTAGTGATATGTGAAATGCAATTAGTCTCGGCCAGGATTTGAACTCGTGTCGCCGTGTCCATTTCCTAGGACGGTAATCATTACACCACGGGCACCTCCTTTCAGTTGAAGTGATAACAGCTCAATGAGAAAGAATTTCTCCTTGGTACTATTTACCCAACCCCTCCGCTCGGGCAGGATATGATACAAGGTCATTTTTTAAGCGGAGTTCAACAGGTTTGAATTCAGAGTTTTCCTTCTCCTAGACTAGTTGCCTCACCAAGGCTGAAGAACCTAGTCCGTCCTACTATTTACCTATAGCTGGAGGGAGAATAAGGGGGTTCATACCTTTCCCAACGGTAATTTCTCCTTGGTACTGTGGAAATTTTATCGGTAAATGGGTTTATAGAATGGAGTGCCAACACTTCTGGGTCAATTTGGGACCTATTTTGTATTGTCTTTCTTTTACTGCTGGTTAGCTTTTGTGTTCGGTGAAAATCTGTGTGTTGCAGAGGAGCTTTGATCTAATTGGCGGGGTCTCTGGAAGAGGTGGTGTTGCCTCTGGCGTTATCTGCCGAAATCAACTGTAGTCAGTTGGAAACAGGAGACCTTAGAATTTTGCCCCGTTTTTATTCCTCAACTCAAATGGAGCTGAGTAACAAGAACTAAGTTGACTTCAAGGATTTAATGTTTCATCCAGGATTCCAGAAGGGAATTCAATGTTAACATAAGCTAAAAAGAAGATGAAAGAACGAAACCGAAGAAAATAGCTCAAGACAAAAAGAAAAGAAAAGAAAGAAAAAAGCCGAAAAAAGTAGGTTTCTACAACATAAATTTATATTTTAAAGGAATTGTTTCTCTAAGAAAAAGAATTAACGACTTCAGTCAACTCCAACTAATACGCAAATCCCAGACGCCGTTACTAGCTCTATCGATAAGGAAAGACGACCGACAAAGAAAGTGAAAAAGGAAAATAATATTATTTGAGACATTGTCTCGTAGAAGAAAGAACAACAGAGAGTAGCTTTTGAAAAAAAAGAACATTTTTAGGGATATGGTCTCTAAGAAAAAAAGGACATTTTTAGGGACTTGGTCTCAAAGAAAAAAGAAAAGATACACGTGTGAACCCTTGTTTAGCTGGAGGGAAGAGGTAGAGGCTTCTTTCTCCGTTTTGTGAGTGTAGCAGTTGGTGAAAGGAAGAAGTAGTGACTTCTTTCCCCGCTTTCCGAGTGTAGTAGTAGGTGAAAGGAAGAAGTAGTGACTTCTTTTTCCGTTTCCGAGTGTAGCAGTAGGTGAAAGGAAGAAGTAGTGATTTTTTTCCCTTTTTGTGAGTGTATCAGTTGGTGAAAGATTTTAATGATTTTTTTTTACTTCTTTTTCGTATTCATGAGTTGCTTGTCATGTTTGCATTGGACACATATACAGACCTTCCTTTTGAAATAATAAAATACTGTGAATTTTAAACAAGGGTCTCTCTCCCCCCTATTTCATTTTATTTCATTTTTACCTTCATATTTTTTGTAATATTATTATTGTTACTAGTGTCCAATTATGTTGACGAAATTAAATAGCGTCAGCACTCGGGGCTGATTCCATTTCCTGTCCGAGGCTTCTTGGTAAACTGTTACTTTTTGTATTTATTTATTATACATTTTTTGAAAATTTCTTTTCAATCAGCACAAATTAACAGTTCAGACCATCACCTCTATACTAACTGATGTAAAGGCTATTATATATGATGTCAACCAAGTAAATCAAACTAAAAAAAATTATATCCTATCCTCCCTGAAAAACATTGGTTAACTGAAGATGATATACGTTTGCTTTTCGATTATTTTCATCAGTTGAAAAATATTCACAATTTGTGGCTCATCGAAAAAATAGGACTAATCTTTGATGATAATGGAGTAAAACGAATTGAAAAATGAACATATCTAAAATAGTTATATCATTTTGAATCAGAAGGACTCGTTAAATTTTCAAATTCAAAGGAAATTTCCATTGTTCAAAAGCCCATAAAACGACAGTGGGTTTCTACTTGCCTTAGTGTTTTTCATAAAATACATATAGTACATTTCTCAATCAGTCTGGAATAAGTGCAAATAAGAATGATACTGCTATTTTCATAAACAAGGTTTTGACATCGTGTAAAATTTTAGATGTTGAAAGCCTTCAAATTGATAAACTACACAATGACCGTCTACAAGCTAAAATCAGATGTCTGAATGACAACTAACTTGATTTTTATCATTGAATTTGATCAAATGGCTCTTAATATAACTGGCAGTTAAGGTAATTATATAAAACAATTATCCAAATACACTGCCACTACCATACACCGTATTTGCACTGGAATTGTTAATCTCTGTCAACACCTTTTAGCTACAAGACATAAATTTGTGCTACTTGGGCAATTTACAACTTATCCATTTTATTCTACCTGTCATGATTTCTGATATGATCGATTGTCATTTACACAAGTCAGCTAATACCCTCCAGTTTTCTTCAGGTATTGCTTGTGGAACCCAGTAACTTTAATGAAAATTTGAACCAAACTCTTTATTCATTTCTTGGGGTATATTGAATAACAGATTCTGTGAGATCTGTAAATAGTGTAAATGTTTCAATTTCAACATTACTTGGATCATATTTTTACCGGAAATCTTTAATACCTCTTTGTTTCATTTGATATTTATCAGTGTCCAGTACAAAAATACATATTTTCATTTATTTAACTTTTTGCACATTCTATTATTCTCCGGTATGGGTCAAAATGTTATTCTAAGTATTTTCAAAAATAGTAAACATAGTTTTCGTCAAAAATTTCTGAAAAGCAAACATTTTTCCGAAGGCTTCTAGTGTAACACGATGGATCATATTGAATATTAAAATTTTAAAAATAATTATGTGACTCTGTCATTCAGATACGAAAAAGTCTTTATTCGGACTGGTATGTTTCTAGCAGTTCGACACAACCATGAGGAGAGAAGAGAAGTTGCAACTTTGAATGTATCTCGCTAGTAGTAACAAAGAGGCAACCACTCCCCAACTTGACTAATTCGCACCAACGTCTAACCCAATTTCTCTCTTTGGGTTTCCAACTTAACTTACCAACTATCCGAAATTTTCTTATATAATATCTTCTTAATTATTGCATCAGTAAGTCATATTAGAACACGTGTCATTAACTTTTATTTCCCCACTCTGGTTGACAAGTCATGGCCGTGCAAAAGCAGGACGACCAGCACGAACATACATTCAGCAACTATGTGAGGATACGGGATGTTGTTCAGAAGACCTGCCTGAGGCGATGAACGATGGGGAAAATTGGCGAGAGAGGGTCAGGGATATCCATGCTACCAGCACGACATGATGATGATGATGATGATCTTCCCAAACGTTATTTTGACGTGAGGTGTTTGACCTTTGGGATGAAATAAAGATTTCCATTTCATTTCCAACCTGTTTTGGTTATTTCTCATTCAGTTTCATTTTGTTAGGTTACAACACATATGACAGATAGATAGCTAGAAACAAATTAAATGCGTTGGATTATTTCCTAATTTCTAACATTTCGAATTTCAAAATCAAACTAAATATATCACAATTAAAATAAGCATTAGTACTATTATAATTTTGTCAGCTTAGTATTTTAGACTGAAGTCTATTTTACTAATCCTTTTCAGCCATAATAATAAAAATACAAATAAAAATCAAATGTAGAATAACAAATTTTATTTATCAATATTTTCTTTGTTATTTCTTTAAAGTTTAAATGATATTGAAATCCGACAGTCCCACCCAACACAAATAACATTTTAAGTAAAATAAATTCTGTCTTTAAAATGATCAAACACCTTTCGTTTACCCAAATGGGTTGTAAAATGTTTTTACTGGCAATATTTTCGTCTCTTTTCATAATCTTTCAATTTTGCTTCTTTTTTCTTTCTTGATTCCTTATCTTTTTACAGACACATAAGTTTAGAGCATAGATAACAAATAAATAAGAATGAAAACTTCTAACCATTTGTTTTATTGCTAATTCAATGAAATGTTCATAATTACAGTAGATTTTATTACTAAGTTTTGCATCTTATTTAAAAATGATATGAAATGGATAAAAAGAATAGTTGGTAAATATATTAGAAATACTTTTTTACTGCTCTGTTACTAATTTCAGAACACACACACACACACACACATATATATATATATATATATATATATATATATAAGGTACTCTTGGTGTAACAGTTATCATAGTAGAAAATGGACATGGCAAAGAGAGTTCAAATCCTGGAAAATGCTTTTTGCCTTTCACATCGTGATAATACCTTAAGGAAAGGTAGGAATCCAATTATTCTTCACCCAGTTAAAAAAGCAAACTGGGTTCTTTAACCCTGGTGTGACGATCAGTCTAGGAGAAAGAAAACTGAATTCAAATCAGTTGTACTCCACTTAAAAAATGACCTGATGTCAAATCTTACTTATGGGGGCAAGAGATAGTATTCCGTGAAAGGAAATAAAGGAGATAATATGTACTTTTGGTTTGAATAAATAAAAAAGAAGTTTATTGTAATATTTACAGAGAGAGAATGTGTAGTTCTTAACGTGTTCTGTCCAGGGTGTCTCTCCGTGTTTCTCGTTTCGGTGACCGGTGACATGGTCCCTTATTTAAACTGTTCCGGTGGTGATTACATATCTCACCATAACAACAATTTATTATTATCAGCAGCATTTCATATGTTAATATAAACTGTCCACGATAAACAGTCCTTGTTCTATATACTCGTGATTTTTATCTATACCCAAATGAAAATAGCTCAGTTGGCTAGGGCCGTAGAATACACCCATCTGCATCTCTGCAGAGGGCTAAGACCCTGCCCCACTGAATGAGTTTCCTGGATATGACACTAAACAATCTCATGGTGAGGCTCCAGTAATGCAGAGTACCCCTTCATTGCTATTGCTTCCAGGTCCACCCTAGGCCAGAGCTGTAGCACCAGAAAGGTCAAATAGCAGTTTGACATTTAGAGGTTGGTGCAAACAAATGACTTATGCTAAATTGAATTGTTTCAAATTGAACCGTTTTTACATTTAAATGTGCGTAAACAAATGACTGCTTTTTAATTGAATTGTTAGTTTTAAATAGCAATACTTGTAGCCACTTCACTATGTGCAAACTAAGGATTAATATTGAAGAAAATTATAAGTGTTAGATCGCAATAATTGAAACTATTCAACTGTGTAGAAGCAATTGCAATTGCAGGGTGCAAACAAATTAGTTGTTTCTCATTTAAAAATGAAATTACCAACAAACTATTCACTTACAAATCATATACGCATATCCATTTAAATGTGTACAAAAAATGACTGATGTTATATTGTTTCTGTTACATTGCATTAAATAACCAACAATAGTTATAATGCCACTCAGGTCCAGAGTGGTAGCACCTGATAGGGTCCCATCTATGGGTCAAATAGAACTGTTTAACATTTAAATTCAGTGCAAACAAATGTATTATGCTAAATTGTATTGTTAAAAATAGAATTGATTGATCATTTAACTGTGTATAAACAAATGACTGATGTATGATTGAATTGATAGTGATACATAGCAACACTTGGGACCATTTAATTAATGTTTACCAACCATATATATCAAATATATATGTACAAACCAGATTTGGTATTAAATAACCTACAAGGGTTGATATACCATAAAACCAAACCAACCAAAGGAAAAAATCTTATGTGGTTAAATCTGTTGATTTTGTTGACCAAGATCTAAGAACTTGGTTTGGTTTGGTTTGGTTTCTTTGTTTAATCGCATATCAACCTTTGTAGGTTATCTAATGCCAAAGCTATTCTCCTAGAAGAACAGTAGTGGTACTATTTAACCCATAGCTGGGAGGATAAGGTTGTTCATACCCAAGGGTATTTGCCCGAAAGTGAACGTAATAGCGCGACTGGAGTACGAACTCGCGTACTATGATTTAACCATTGCCCCTTGAGGACACCCCCCTAAGAACTTGAATAGGGACTAAGTTATTATATATGTTCTCTTGAAATGGCAAAATACACCTCTGTTCTTAGAATGAGACTAAACAATATCCAGTGGTGATGTATGGATCCAAGTAGAACTTAATTACATAATTCCTGGTTTTGATATTTATTAAGTAATTTCGAAATGAATCATTAATACTCGTCATACACATTATTATTATTTTAGCCTAATATTTCAGCTAATATGTCCTTTGACCTTCAAAATTATTAGAAGCAAAAAACAAACTAACCAAATGCAATTAAAATATATTGTTTTTTATTCATTTCAAATAAATTTTTTCAATTTATATCTTTTCATGTTTAATCAAGGAAACATTTTATTGAGAATATGAAAATTTGTATCTTGAAATGGATGAAGAGAAACCAAGTAAAGATTAATGGTTGTTCTCAATTAAAAATGTTTCATTAATATTAAAACTAAATTCATGGTAATGTCTACAAATAATCACATTCTACCAATTTTCTTATGAAGTGGTAATTCTTTTCTAAACCAAAGATACCAGAATTTTATTATTTCTTGTAGAGCATTAAATCAAAACAAGTAATATTCTGTATCATTTATTATCATTTGTGTTATAATCCCCATATTTGGTTATTCAAAGGTGGAGAGAAAGTTAAGAATAAGAGGAAACGCTGAATTGACATGGGTAATATGTACCACTTGCTGTTACAGTAGAGCAGTAGAAAGAAATGATTAAAGCCAAACAAATTGTTTTGACAAGAAAGGATGTATTTATAAGCAGAATATATTAGATGATTTTACAATATATCTATTCAGTAAAACTCCAGTATGCTCATTCTTCCTAGTGTAAACACATGCTCCAAAAGGGTATGTGAGAAAAAATGTTATTTGTTGTCAGAATTTTGGGGATGAAGCTTGTTGATTTTTATCATTCAGGGTTTTTGGACTATTGTCTTCATCTTTATTATTATATTCACAACATTTCAGCTGATATATCCTCCAGCCTTCTTCAGGTGTTTGTCGAACTTAGGAGCCTGCGTGAAACTTTGTACCACATCCTTTATTTAATCCACATTATTTGTAGAAAAGGGATGGTTAATCCTGCGAACATCCACTTGTAGTAATCCTTGATTGCTGTTATAATGAACATGGAAGATCAGCATTTGGAGCATTGGGCATCCATTTTCAGAATGCCTTTTCCTAGAGGGGAAGTTATTTTGAATTTTAGGCAATTCATTAACTGTAAAATAAAATTTTTCAAGAGAATAGCTGATAACTTTTTTTTTATTATTATTTAGCTAAAAGAAATTTTTAAAATTTTTTTCTTTTTAACATAGATTTGCCATTTTGTTTTGAAATCAAAATAATTCAAATTTTTTTAAACATCCACAAATAAATAATACTGATATATTTATCCGATATCTAATTTAATCCTTTGAAACTTTACTCTTTTGATCCTCAAAAATTCTTAACACAAATCCCATTCACATTTTGCTGCTGAAAACTGGCATTTTTTAAAAAATATATTCCATTGTTCAATTAAAAAAGGCTGGGAATGGTTGATGCATAAATATTTTTATCTGTTATAATTTCATTGACCTCAAACTATCAGGTTGACTGTGTATTATTCAACCTGAAATATTGGGCTTACTGTCCACAGTAAAATATTGCTCAGCCTGAAATATTGGGCTTAATGTTTTCAGTAAAATATTGCCAGCCTAAAATATTGGGCTTTCTGTCCTTTGTAAAATATTGCACAGCCTGAAATATTGGGATTACTGTCCACAGTAAAATATTGCTCAGCCTGAAATATTGGGATTACTGACACAGTAAAATATTGCTCAGCCTGAAATATAGGGATTACTGTTCTCAGTAAAATATTGCTCAGCCTGAAATATCAGGATTACTGTCCACGGTAAAATATTGCTCAGCCCTAAATATTGGGCTTTCTGTCCTTAGTAAAATATTGTTCAGACTGAAATATTGGGCTTACTGTAATCAGTAAAATATTGCTCAGCTTGAGATATTGAGATTACTGTTCTAATTAAAATATTGCTCGGCCTGAAATATTGGGCTTACTATCCTCAGTGAAATATTGCTCAACCTGAAATATTGGGCTTACTGTCCACAGTAAAATATTGCTTAGCCTGAAATATTGGGCTTACTGTACTTTATAAAATATTGCTAAGCTTGAAATATTGGGCCATCTGTCCACAATAAAATATTGCTCTGCTTGAAATACTGAGTTCGTTGGGTTAAGCAGAACAGTTGGTTCCATTCTGGTCTTTAGAATTGTATTGGTTAAGAACTGCCAACATCGAGAAACTTTTTATTTAACAAGATTTATTCAGATTAAAACCTTTGTGATAATTCATAAATGAATGCCACCTTTGTAATATTTTTGTTAGTGAAATTGGCTGTTTTTCAAGTTTGTTATTATTTACTTTCATGAGAGAGAAAACTTGATCATCATAGTGCTTTGGTTAACACTTTCTCTGGTCTTGAGGAATTGTTTAAAAAATCCTGATTTATTCCATTAAAAGCGATCTTTACATAAAAGAGAGGAAATAATAACGGAAAAAGAAAGAAAGAAAAATGTATACAGGAAATAAATCATAGAAAATTCAAATGAAATGTTTATTGATGAAAATGCTAAAAGAATGAATTGTGGACAAACGAAAAGTAAAGACTGAAGATTTGAGAAAGGATGCAGTAAAAATAGGAAGAATAGAAAGAAAAGTGAAGCTATTTCTTCATTGATATATGAGAATCATGGAAAAGACAATGAAAAAAAAAAATTAAAACTGTTTTCAGAAATGAAGATTAGAAATTGGAATAGAAAGTGAAGATGGGTTAAAATAATGGAGGAATAATAATGTAATAAAGAATGGGAAATGGAAGAAAGGATGAAAATAAAAGATTAAAGAGAATAATATAAAAAAAAACAAGAAAATAATAGAAGTTCTGTCCCATAACAGTTTTATTGTACTAAATGTAACAACTATTATGGGACAGAGGCCGAATCAAATATATGAGTAAGGAAAGTAAAGTAGATGAATATAGAGAAGAGGAAGAAAGTGGAGAATTATCAAAAAAGGAAAAACATTTTTAAACAGATGAATTGAAAGAGAAAATGCAAAGATGAAAAGATGAAAAAAATGAATTGAATGAAGTTGGAATATTTAAAAGAAAAAAGACATTGGCCTAAACAACAATAAAAATAAATGATTTCTTATGCTGCCAAAAGCCAAATCTGAATTGTAAAGAAGAAGGAGGTAAAGATAAATGAAAAAACATGTGTTTGCCGACCTCTCTCTGTCTTTCTGTTGGTCTGTCTGTCTGTCTCTGTCTCTGTCTCTCTCTCTCTATATATATATGCATGTAAATACATGTATGTATATATGTGTATATATATGCATGCATGAATATATATATATATATATATAGCAGAAGGTATTTTGGTTTGGCGCGCAATTTAATTCGACGCATAATATCACCCAATCAGGATGACCTATCCTATTCACACCGGATCTCCTTTCCCGGACAGCAGAAATTGGGTAAGCTGCCAAACACTGTCTCTTTGGCTGAACAACGCCGCCCAGTGCAGACGTCCCATTGGCCGTTCTTCAATAGCAGCAGCAACAGCATGGACACATGAGGGAACCTATCTAATTTATGGATTCCTTGCGTCTATCACTTAGACCAAGGAATCCCATTTGAATATGAATTAGATCCATTCAATACGCCACCACAGGAACAACTTTATGTCACCCCCAAAATTGGCTATGTCGATGCGATGCCTTATTTCCGCTCTCAGCACCTAGCTCTCATTTCACTTCTGGGCCACTTTAATGGAGACAACGCACGCCTCTCCCCAAATCACCAGACACACAAAACTCAAGTTGACCCCAAACTTTATTTCCTCCAACGGCAAACAAGACTTTCGCTAAACTACAGCGAACACAATTCCTCGCACGTTCAAAGATACGCGCTGCTTTCTCAACTTTCTCGTCTCCTTACTCACAACCTTCCTTCGAGACTTGCAGCACAAACGCAAACTACATTTTCCATGCTGCAAATAAAAACTATTCTTAAAAACACATTTCGACTTCGTATATCTTGAACCTTCTCCTTTATATACCCAACAAGCTTTAGCGAGTACCTTACAAACTTAGCGAGGAAACAACTCAACGTAAACACACACACGCACGTCACACTCTTCCTCGCTAACAATAACAAATATTCCTTTTCGCTAAAAATGACAACAAAGTTACTAGCGCTAAATATATATATTGGGTTTTGCGGATAGGTCTGACCTCCATATGATCGATAGCCTAACGATGGCTGTCCATGCCTTTGCTAGTCGCATATTGAAGTCGTTTTCGGTAGCTGAGACGCTGCTTCCGAGTAATATGAACTTGTCCGCTAATTTCAGAGACCCAACTTTTAGTGTGGAGAATTATCCTTGTTGATTTTGATTGAAGCACATGTATTCCGTTTTGTTTGCTCTGACATGGAGGCCTATGTCCCCTGCTGCCTTTTCCAGACAATGTAGCAGGGATTCAGCCTGGGTGATGTATTTGCCAGAAGTGTTATGTCATCAGCTTAGTTCGCGTCCATAATTGTTTGTGCGGAGTATCGCCTACTTCTTGCCTTTGCCAGAGTAAAGCCATTTTCTTTCATTAAATCTATCGACATTGGAAGTAATTAGTCTAGGCAGATTATGAACTGGCATGGGGCCAACATATCTCCTTGCAGACACTTACGACAATGTCAAAGAAGTGTGTGTCTCCATCCAGTGTGCAAACCTTCACTTTCGTTGTTTTTATGGGGCATCGTTATGGCTGCAACGGTTTCTTTGGAGAGACTATAAGATAGAAGTATTTGTTCCTTCTTTGTATGGAGTCAAATGTCTAAAAGAAATTTACAAATAATCGTGTTGCCTGGAGGTCTTTTGCTCTAATTCTTTCTATGGTCCGACGGATTGTCAAAATTTGTGATGTAGTGGATCGATTTCTTCGAAAATCATTTTGATTCTTCCTAAGAATTTTCTCGATTTCGGGTTCGATGCGGTTGAGTAGCAAAGCGTCGTAAGTCTTAGCCGCAATGGAAGTAAGGGTTATACCTCGGTAGTTCTTGACAATTCCGAGCTCACTTTTTGGGGGAAATACGTGGATTCAGCCCTTTGTCCATCTGTCTTAATTTAAAAAAAAACAGGAAAGCTGCCGGTTTTGTTTAAATAACTGAGAAGTATGGTGGACCAGGATTCGGTAACCTACAGCTTGTTCGATATAACTCGTAGCAATCTTGTGCAGTTCCCAACTTACTTTTTCTCTTTGCGCTTTGTGAGAATCAATGTGGTGCAGCCATAGAGTAGTATTGACACAACCGCTTCATGGATGAAATCCCGTTTTATTTTATCGGAAAAATCAGACTTCCATATAATCGATAGCCAATACATAGTACTCCACACCTTCGCTAGGTGAAATTTGACATCACTTTCAGTAGATGAGATGTTGCTGCCAAGGTATTTGAACTTGTCTACTAATTTCATTGGACTGCTACTTCGAGTGGAGATGGCTCCTTTTTGATTAAAACACGTGTACTCCATTTTGTTAGCATTCACGTAGAGGCTAATGTCTCCTGCTGCCTGCTCCTGGCTATGCAGCAGGGATTTGGCTTGGGAAGGGAAGGTGTGTTTGCAAGAAGATATATGTCATTTACATAGTCAGGTCTATTATAGTTTCTGCTGGATATGTTCTGCTTCTTGCATTTTTTTAGTGTAGAGCAATTTTTAAAAAAAATTATATCTATCGACATTTGAAGTACGTCTAGGCAGATTATAAACAGATAGAGTGCTAATATATCTCCTTGCAGAACTCCAGCAACAATGTTGAAAAAGTCCATGGCTCCATCCGGTGAGCATACCTTGACTTTCCTGTTTCTATTGAGCATCATTATGGCTGCAACTGCTTCTTTAAGGGAGACTATTAGCTAGAATTATTTGCTTCATCTTTCCTCTGTGTATGGAATCAAATGACTAGGAGAAATCTACAAAGAATTGTGTTCCCATGAGATTTTTTTGCATAAACTCCTTCAGTGATTCAGCAAGTTGTTAGAATCTGTTATGTTGTGGATCACTTTTCCGAAAACCATTTTCATTTTTCTAAAAAAATTTCTCAATTTCAGGTTCGATGCAATTGTAAAGCAGAACATTATAAACCGTAGCCACTATAGAAATAAGAGTTATGCTTCTGTATTTTGGTAATTCTGAGATCACTTTTCTTAGGGAAGGTTGGGATGATGTTTTGTCCATCTCTCTATTGTATTCCGTTTATATACAGCGTTGCAAAAATGTATATACGCAAGGATATATATATATATATATATATATATATATATATATATATATATATATATATATATATATATATATATATATATTCATGTATTTTAAAATAAGAAGGTCGACGAAGAGATTTGTATTTTTTGAATTTATTTATTTTGTTCTTACGTGTTATATATATGTATGTTTCCAGCCAGTTGCTTTCCTGACACACATATATATATATATATATATATATATATATATATATATATATATATATATACATGTATGTCTATGTGTACATACAAATTTGCATGTATTTGTATAGATATACGAATATATACATACATCTATATGAATATATACATGTATACATACATACGATTGTATGTACATATGTGTCTATATATATATATGTGTATATATAAACATACATATATGTATGCATATATGCGTATATATATATATACATCTATATATTCATGTACATATATACATATATATATTTATTCATATATATGTATGCATATGCATGCGTATTTATACTTGTTTAAGTATACATATATATGTATTAATAAATATTAATATATGTATACATATATATATATATATGTTTATTTATGTATATTTGTAGCATATACAAATAAATGTACGCATATATATTTACATGTATGTATGTATATATTTGTATAATCACACACACACACACACACACACACACACACACACACACACACACACACACACACACACACATATATACCATTACATACGCATGTGTAAATATTTATATATATATATATATATATATATATATATATGTGCGTATATATATACACACACATATATATGTATGTATATATACACAGGAATATATATATATATGTTGTACATACGATTGCTGATCGTTACTTGGAGTCTCTCCTTTATAATAAGCTGCAAGCTGGTTTACGTCTGCAGCATAAACCTTGGAAGATGTATAAGAGGTATCTAAAAAGCAACCTTGAGAATGAACAAATAAATCTTGAGAACTGTGAATAGCCGGCACTGAGGAGGACTGAAGGTAGAATCCATGTGTCACATTTGCTTCAGACTTAGTAGAACTGCAGCAAGAATGATACGTCACTCGTGTGAACATGGACAGAAGGGTGCTGATGTTGAGCGTGTGAGACTATGAGGGACGGCAGTGATTTACAAGTGAATATGCAGTTGCCATATATGTATATATTTGTATGTATCTGTGCATGTATATGTATGTGTGTATATATATATATATATATATGCAATATATATATATATATATATATATGTCTACCCTGTTGGTTGGTGCAGTAGAATACACTGTCTGCACCTCTCCATACCTACCAATAAGGCAACCTGTTTGCTCAGAGTGTCAACCCATAATGTTTGATGTTGGTGATTGAGAAGCCTGTGCCATGACAGCGGAAGTTAGCACATGACTAGTCACACTCCAGTTTGACCCATCTTTACTAGATATGTTGTCAAAGAGGCCCAATCAGATCAATCAATGAGTCATGTTAAGGCCTAGCACCTATATGATCATCCCAAACATATTCTTCAAATTGCTCTTGTGGCAAACAAATACCCAGCCTTATTTTAACTTAAGGTTGCTCGAAGGCAGTGGCCAATGGTCAAATATGCTGTAATAGAAATGCTTGAAGCCATTTAACTTCATGCAAACAAATAACCTCTTACTCATTTAAAGATAAAGTTTTCTTCACACTATTTACTTTCAAGTCATATATATATATATATATATATATATATATATATATATATATACGCAGTGCATTCAATAAGGTTCCAGACCTTTTTTGTACTGGTATTTAAAATTGTTGTAGACTCTTGAAAATTCAGTATGTTATTGCTATACATCTTATGAGATGACTGGCCAATTTGTATGATTTCAGGTTCAAATGCACAGCTACAGCAGAAATTAAAATAAACCCTACTAAATCCTGATTGTCACAGCTGGTGAATTTCAAAAATGCAATCTGGACGTGAGGACACTTTAGAAGAACGATATGCAATAAAATTCTGTTTTAAACTTGGAAAAAATGATGCCACAGAAACGTATGTAATGCTTCAGACTGCTTTTTGACCATCTTGCATGAATCAAGCATTAGTTTTTGAGTGGCATAAGAGGTTCAAGGAAGGCAGGGAGTCTGTGAGGGATGACGAGGTGTGGGAAGAGTAAGGAAGTCAGAACACCAGAATTGATTGGCCAAAGGGTTAGGATTAGGATTACTCTGTTGAGGTTTTTAGGGAGTTCAGGAAGAGATTCCGTCAGAAGAGGCCAGCACTCTTCAAATCAGGTCAGTGGCATTTCCAGCAGGACAATGCACCATTCCACAACTCCATCCTTGTCACAGATTTGAGCAAGGTGAGCATCAAGACAGTTCCTCACCCTGCCTACAGTCCAGACCTTGTTCCCTGTGACCTTTGGTAATTCCCTAAGCTCAGAGGCTGTCGTTATGAGACAAGTGAGGAGATGAACGAGTCTGTGACGAAGGTCATTGACACGCTCACACAAGAGGACTTCCATGTGGCCTTCCAGAGGTTGTTGGAACGGTACAACAAGTGTATTGCAGCCGGAGGAGATTACTTCAAAGGAGACTAGATTTTTATGTGTGTACTATGAGTAAAAGTGCCCATACGAAAAAAGTCTGGAAACTTATTTAATGATCCCGTATATATATATATATATATATATATATATATATATGTAATAACAGTGTTTGTAAATAAATAACCCTCAACTGATATGCAATGGAAGCAAATTATTTTGCTTGGGTAGGTTTATTTGTTTAATGGCATATCAACCTTTGAGGGTTATTTAATGCCAAATTGGCCCAGCGGTTAGAGTGTTCGCCAATGGCCCGGGAGATCTGGGTTCAATCCCAGGTCGAGTCATACCAAAGACTTTAAAAATGGTACTTGATACCACCTTGCTTAACACTCAGCATTATAAGGTACGGTTCAAGGGTAAAGTGGAGCAATCCTGGGAATGGAGTAGCGCCCTCCCCTACACCTTGGTGTAGTAGCTATCGAAAAGGGAGCCTTCGGGTCACCCTCGACTATGGTCGCTAACTTATTTCCTTTTACAAGAACAGTAGTGGTACTATTTAACCCATAGCTGGATGCAAATAGATAAAATTATTTGCTTGATTTTTATTACATTTTATGAATCCAGGTATATGCTATCTGAGAGTCAACTGTCAAAGAGTTTGGATTCAATTTAAGTAGATTTGGAGCAAAACATTTAAGTGCTGGTGAGAGATCAGTCCACCATGATTAGATTTTTTTTTATCTGCTAGAATCCTCAATCCATTCAACAAGGGTCAAAAGTTTTGATCCATAGTTTTTGTCATTGTTGATAATGATGATAATATGCTTAACAAATATGTTTAATTTAATGATAGATGCTTATCTACATTAGTAATTCATTTAGCCAAGTTTAGCACAAGGCTAGACTTTGTATTTATCCAAACCCTATTTATTAGATATGTATATATTCTTGGTTGATCCTGATTTTATTCATCAATGTATTTACTCAGTCTGTACATCATGAACTTGATGTGACACCAAAACAATTTTTCAGCAGAGTATAGCTGGTTTGAATTTGAAGTTTTCTTTTTTTAGACTGGTTAACTAACCAAGGCTTAAGAACCCAGTCAGACCTATTATGTACTCTTAACTTGGAGAAGAGATGGATTCATGCCCTTCTCAAGGGCATTAGAGCAAAGCAAAATGCAAACAGCTTTTTCCAGGGTTTGAACTTGGGTCATTGACTCTATTTTATATGATGATATCAATTACACTAAGCACACCACCAAAAGTAGAACAAGAGTGATAGATTATATTCTGAGGATTGAACTCACAACATTTTCTGTATACCAAGTGACTATTGTAGTTAGTTTTCCTCTTGACTAGAGGTTTATGGTAGCAAAGCGAAGGTCAGTAAAATTTATCTTGTTAAGCACCCACCACAGCAACTGCTCTAAAGCTTTTATGAATACAGGTTATATTTTATTGTGAATATTGTCAATTTTTGATATTAGGTTTATTCACAGGACAAAGTCTGAGATTCCCAATGAGAATCAAATTCACAAGTAATGCTATGCTATCTTGCTTATTGTTGTGGACCAGTAAAGGGTCTGAAAGAAAGACACACACTCAGGTTTACGTGAAACAAAGTATATTAATGAAAGTATAATACAACATAGGTAAAAAGGTGATGAACGTCAGTCTGACTGCCAAAGCATTAGGTTGGAGAGAACTTCACCACTGAGATGAATATTTTCCCGGTATTAATAGCAGCAGGATGAGTTCATTACAGTCCGCAGGTTGGGTACCATAACTGTTATTTAATGCCAGAGCAATTTAAGAGTACTATTTAACCCATAGCTGTTTCATACAATATAGGTAAAAAGGTGTTGAATGTCAGTTTGACTGCCAAAGTGTTAGGCTGGAGAGAACTTCACCACCGAGATGAATATTCTCCCGGTATTAATAGCAACAGGAAGTGTTCATTACAGTCCGCAGGTTGCGTACCATAACACTTATTAATCATTAAATTATAATGAGGTACTCTAAAAAAACCAAGAGTAACATCGATTTGGCACAAGACCAAAAGTACGAGGCACATAGTGAGGAACACACTTGATACTCAGATTGCTAAACATTACACTATGATTGAAACAGATTATTATAAGATGATCTTTTGACCAGCAAGATAGAGTGCATTATAGTTCATTTTACTTATGTAATTGGTATTGGCAGTTAAATTTTTCATCCTTTATGTCATATTTTTTTACCATTAGCAAAATTAGATAACCAACTACAAAATTTAATAACATACATTATTATAGAATCATTTTTTCTATATATGGTCTCTACAATATTTATGTAAAAAAGTTCAAGGAAATTAAATTTGTTATCTTTTCTCTCAACCATGAAATAACTTGGCTTCCTCCATTACCTACCAGTGGCATTATGAATCACTATTTTATGAATTCATAATGACTCTTGTTGAGAAGAGCCAATGTTAGCATATATGTACATAGGTTTATTTTTTTCAAACTTCTTCCTTACCAGAAGGGTCAGTTAATCAAGTTATCGATAAATAAATCTCAATAAATTTACTAGCAAATGAGATAAGGCTCTGACTCTTTGAGTTGAAAGTTGAAAAGAAAAATGTTTTCGATATTTTTTCAAATGACTCTAAATATTCATAAGTATATTTCATGAGCAAAGCATAGTCTGACATGATACAAAAAGAAGAGTGAACTCTATATGCAAATGAATGACTATCAGCTAATGAACCCTCATTTTAGGAAACATCTCTTACGTATTGTGGTGATAAAGGAAGGAACTATATAATCTTCCTTACTTTCTGGGAATGAATTGTTCCCCTTTTGTTTAGTTGGCTGGTGGGTGGCCATTTTTAGCCGTGACTAACTCTAAGACCAGTTCTTAGTTGAATAAAGCTTTTCTGCAAGCTTATCTGACTTCTTCAATTAACTGCAGGCTCTAACTTATCAATTATTACATGTATAAATACACTTGGCCTTTCACATTTGTGAGTGTCCTGCACCCCTCAACCAAATAATGGGGAGTCCCTATGGCAGAGTGACTTATGTGCATGACTGTGAAATTGTCGTGAGTCGCAAAACCAGTATGGTTATTATGCTTACTTTCGGACTGATACAATTGGGAAAAGTATTTGGTTTGTTTTATGGCATGTCAACCATTGTAGGTTATTTTATGCCAAATCCTCTTTATATGTATATTTAATATATACATGATTTGGAAACACATTTTGGAGATAACTTTCTTAAATGAGCCTGCGCATAGTTAAATGATTTCAAGTATTCCTATATAAAAAGTATGTAAAGTTGGCAACCGTAGTCGAGGGCAACCCGAAGGCTCCCTTTTCAATAGCTACTACATTGAGGTGTTGTGGATGGTGCTACTCCTTTCCCTGGATTGCTACACTTTATCCTTGATAAGTACCTTGTAATGATAAGTGTTAAGCAAGTAAGTATCAAGTACCATTCTTAAAGTCTTTGGTATGACCCGACCTGAGATTGAACCCCAGTCTCCCGGATCATTGGCAAACACTCCACCAACACAATTTAACATCAGTCATTTGTTTGCATACAGTTTGTTTAATTTGGCTCATGGATAGAACCCAATCAGGTGCTACCACTCTGGGTCAAAGTGAACCTTGGAGCAATGGCAATGAAGGGGTACTCCACATTCCCCAAATCTCCAAGGCTGGAGCCTGGACATCAGATTGTTTAATGTCAGATCCAGGACAGTCATTGGTGGGGCCTTACTCCCATGCAGAGATGCAGTCTGTGTATTCTAGCATTCCAGCCAGCTGGGTTATGTAGAGGTATGAACCCCTCATCTTCTAGTGCTGTTCTTCGACAAGGATAGCTTTGGCTTTGAATAACCCGTGAAAATTGATATGTCATTAAACCAAGACACCAAACCAAACCAAACCTATACTCAGTGATAAGTGAAAAACTAAAAACATCTCAAGCCATTGATTAACATCAACTCTAAATACTGTTGAAAAGACCAAAATTTGACTCACTGAGACCATTTCTAATGATAATGATTATTTCACCACATGCACCTCTGAAATATATATATATATATATATATATATGTATGTATGTGTGTGTGTGTGTGTGTGTGTTTGTTTTTTTCTTGGTAGTAAATGATAAAAAAATTTATTTATACGTGTTGAGATACAATAAATAATTATCTCCCTTAGACAATTTGCCTGATGTGTTGGGGCCCCATAGGGTGTCAATAACAGTCCTAAAAACCCATTATCAGCCTCTTTTTGCCTCTGGTCTATGACCAGCAGAGACATTGTCCTGACATGTAACAGTATAACTAAGTGACAATCTTACCTAAACTTATCAAGAAAGCCAATTACTCTTTTATATCTCTTCTACATACTGCGTACTTTTCTTGTCAAAAACTTTGGCATCGTCAGTAAGTTTGCATGATGTCTTACAGCTAGGAAACACTAGCTCTAATCATTGACAGGAACAATAAGAGAGATATGGTAAGTGTTGATTATCTCCAATGATCAGGAGTTGTGTGCCCTTGATAAGTATAAAGAGCTACCATGTGGGCTGTGTGAGTTCTTACTCAGCTCTCATTTCACTCATGGTGTTTGAAAACATACTTTTCATGAGCCATGTGAGCTTTTCAGTGAAGTTAAATTCACCCTTTAAAACAGTATACAAGAGTTCAAAAAGTACTGAAACTAAAGCTATATTTACCAAGGCAGAAATGGACTGTGAAGATAACATTAATTTTTTTTCAGAAAAAACTCTTTAAATCATTTTAAATTATCTACAAGTCAAATTAAAAGTTCAGTCAATCCATTATTTAACATTGGCCAATTTACTAGGAATCTTAGAAGAAAAAAGTCAGATGAATAATTTTAGCTGCTAAAGAAATCTTTCATAATTCTGGGAAAATATTTTGATCTACTTATACCTCTTTTATTAGCGTTCTTTTTTTTTTTTTTAATTATGTTTCTGACTTATCAGTTTGGAACTTAAGACGTTTTCTTCATTTTACGCAAACTAAAAAAAACTATTATTTAATCTCAGGACTCAGAATCATGAAGTCTCAAACTGATCCTTTTGGAGATGTGTTTATTAATGGTTATCATTGTAGGAAATGGAATTGGTAACCTGGATTCAAATCTTTGATGAAGCTGTTTGAATCTGACTTTGTAAAAATACCTTCTCTTCTCTCTCCGGCTATCACTGAAAAGTTAGGCATAGAGAGTCTTCTATCCTTAAAGCAGCCAGTCTAAGTAAAGGAAAATCTCTCAATTAAAAACAAGTTGTACCCTGCTTAAAAATTGACCTTGGGTCACATCCTGTCTTTGATGATGGAGTGGAGTAAAATATATTCTGGAAATATTGGTCATTTGAAACACAATTTGTTTTCCAAATTCATGAGGAAAGAAAAAAACTCACATCATCAAGTTGCTAAGATTGACTGTAAGAAGAAATCTATTAATCCTATAACTTTTCTTACAGTATAATGCTATAATAGTTTAATTTTCTTACAGTATCGCCCATAAATAAGTAAGTAAAGTTGGCAACCTTAGTTGAGGGTCTCCGGAGAGCTTCCTTTTCAATAGCTACTACATCAAGATGTAGGGGAGGTCACTACTTCTTTCCCTGGATTGCTCCACTTTACCCTTGACCCTTACCTTATAATGCTGAGTGTTAAGCAAGGCAGCATCAAGTACCATTGATAGAGTCTTTGGTATGACTTGACACCCATAAATAAGTAAATACAAACCAATTTTTTTCATAAAAAATTAATATTTTTACCAGAATTTTATTATTTCTTGGATATCATTACATATTATTTATATAATAATAATAATAATGATAATAATAATAATAATAATAAATAAATAAATAAATAAATATTAGATATATATATTTAATTCATGGAGTTTAGACTGCAACCCCTGGGTTTCATGGAGTTTTTTGCAAAACAACAATCATCAGGCAGTTAAGAAAATGAAAATAATCATTATATGATAGCTCTATCCTAGATATTGAGCACTCTCCATATCATATTGCACTTGGTTTGACACAAACCCACAAAGTGATTTAGTGACAACCAACACTGTTATATTATCTATATCATAAAGTATTATTTATTATCAATCTCTATAGCATTGAAAATTTGTTACCAAAAATAAAATTATAAAATATCTGTCACTAAAAATAAAGTCACATAAATATATATTCAGGAGGTGTACAAATTTCTGATACACACACACGCACACATACACACACACACATATATATATATATATATATATGATTAAACCTCCATTCAAAAAAAAAATGCCCTGTCAGTGAGGCTGAGAATATACAAACTCTCTCCCCTGAAGAGGAGTATGATATCCTCCAAAAAAGGTGTGTTCTGAGTATAACACTTAATTGCATCTGATAGTGATGTTTCCGTTGTGGAGCATCAAGGAATGTAGAGTACTCCTTCATTGCCACTATACCCTGGTCCACTCTGACCCAGAGTGGTAGTAAATGT
The DNA here is from genome assembly GCA_963585895.1 of Sepioteuthis lessoniana. Taxonomy (NCBI): domain Eukaryota; kingdom Metazoa; phylum Mollusca; class Cephalopoda; order Myopsida; family Loliginidae; genus Sepioteuthis; species Sepioteuthis lessoniana. Next base: position 95,843,806 of record OY757916.1, read on the forward strand.
TAGAGTCTCATTTTGAGGCCATATAGATCTCTTATAAAATTATTTGTATTTGATAGGACCAAGTGAAAAACAATTAGACAAAAATTCAAATATAGATGTACAATGAGAACAATTCCTTGATCTCTTGGCTTAAAATAACACTTGATGGTTTGACATGCTGTTAAAATGAATCAATAAACAAAGATAAAACTACAACACATTTGTAATTAAGAATAAAAACATCTATCTATCTATCAATATATATGTGTGTGTGTGTGTGTGTGTGAATAAAACAAAAGTGATACGTATGCATTTAAAATCTCTTTGTTTATGTTAGTTTTCTCATGGCTGTGTGGTAGAATCTATGCTTGGTGTATAAATCAGCTGATTTTTTATTCCAGTTTCAAGAATCTCAAGTGCCTAGTCCCACTGAAGAGTTGTGATACAACAAAACAGTCTGTCTGTGGATGATTATGTATATATATATATATATATATATTGTTTGTACTTACTTTTTAACTAGCCCAGTCAGCTGGAGCTGCAGAATACACTGACTACTTCTCTGCAGAAGGGTAAGACTTCTCCGCATTGAGTGTCCAAGATATGACACTAAACAATCTGATGGTGAGGTTCCAGTAATTCAGGAGCTTTGGGAAATGCAGAGTACCCCTTCATTGCCATTGCTCCCAGATCCACTCAGACCCAGAGTGGTTACACCTAATAGGGTCCTATCTATGGGTCAAACAGAACTAAACTGCATACTTAAGCTAAACTAAATTGCTTGAAATAGAACTGTTTTGACATTGAAACTGTACTTAGACTAAACTGAATTGTTTGAAATGGAACTATTTGACTAAACTGAATAGCTTGAAATAGAAATGCTTTTGACAATTAAACTGTGTACTTATGCTAAACTGAATTGTTTGAAATAGAACAGTTTATTTGTATAAAAATGGATTTGGCACTAAATAACCCACAAAGGTTGATATGCCATAAAACCCAAACAAACTAACAAAAAATTACTTTTTAACCACAAAATGATCAAGTCATACTGATAATATGGATAAGGCTGATTGCATTTCACATAGCACTAATACCCTTGGGAAAGGTATGAATCCAGTTATTCTCCCTCCAGCTATGGGTAAATTTAGGGCAGACTGGGTTCTTCAGCCTTGGTTAGGCAACTAGTCTAGAAGGAAAACTCTGAATTCAAACCTGTTAAACTCTGCTTAAAAATTGACCTTGTGTCATATCCTGCCTGAGTGGAGGGCTTGGTCAATATGGATAATATGGCATCCCTTGACTGTTTCTTTCCAGTCATCCCTGTTGTCCATCACTCCTGTTAAGTCCTTTAAACAGCATCCTCTGTCCATAGAGAGCTGATGCATGTAAGTATTTGCTGGTCAGCCAAAACTAGTGTGTCCATGTGTAGTAGTCCATGGAAGAATATTGCTCATAAGTTTATCTTTACTTCTCTAGTTGTGCCCAGCCTATCTTGTTCGTCTTATTTGGATAGTATCTGAGACGGGTGGCAAGTGGGAATACAGATGCTGTGTGGTTGGGTGCTGCTTCCAAGATTTGTTTCAAACAGCATGTAACATTCTTATGCAGCTCCCATCTAACTCGTTCTCCAAGCTTTTTGTAAGAGTCTCGGTGGTACAACCATACAGTAGTACCAACACAGCCATAATTTGAAAGAAATCCTATTTTATTTTATCAGAAATATCAGATTTCCATATGATTGATAACTAGTCAATCGCAGTTCCTGTCTTTTCTATTTGTATGTTAACATTGCTTTCAGTTGATGAGATATTACTGTTGAGGTATATGAACTGATCTAATAATTTCAGTGGCTTGCTGCTTAAAGTGAGGATGGCTCCATCTTTTTAAAACACATGAACTTTGTTTTATCTGCACTCACAAGCAACATTATATATATATATATATATATATATATATATATATATATATATATGTATATATATATATATATAGACTTCCATTCTAAGAAGTAGTTTAGACATGACTGGTCCGCAAAGTTTCTTCCTCTTTGCATCATGGTGCATACCTTTTTATCTTCAACTGATGGCATCATTTGTAAAGTTTATTCTCTGTTAATTTTTTTTCCTCCCTTAGGTTTAGCAATCTACGCAATCTTTTTTCTTTATTTCTTGCCAAAATAATTAACTCTGACAAACTTGCTGTAGCAAAAATTATCCATTCATTGGAGATTTTATCATCCAAATAGAATGCTTATGTAAATTGGTTACTTTATTTTACTTTAAATTGGTCTTTATTTTGTGGTTAAGCCGGAGAAACGGCAGAGAAAGCCCCAAGAGGTGACCACCCTCCCAAAAGCTAAGAAGAATTTTACTGTCTAAAAAGAATTTTTATCTTTGTTTATTTAACATGACTTACAAATTGAACTTGGTTAAAAATAAAACTATCAAAAAATTGCTCTGCTACTCACTTGCCTACCTGTAGTTGACCTGAGTATGGATAGATAAAATTCTTTTTGGCTTAAGATAAATAATATATAAATTCCAGAGTTATTGTTATGAGAATCTCTAAAAAAAAAGATTCTTTAGAGCAAAGTAAAGTATACAAGAGTCATCCAATAGATAAGGTGAATTTTGCTTTAAAAGTTGGCAATAGAAAGCATTATTTACAACTGCACCTTTTTTCAAGGAAATCAATTGTGATGGTTTCTTTCATGTGCCAAAAGACTGTCTGCATAAATTTCTTTACTGACCACTGTGCCCAGAACTTTTTCTTTACCAGTGAGTCAATGTGTTTCCACTCCATGAACTGTCTTTTCAACTCTAGCTTGTTGTGGAAAACCCTTGAAACCTGCTTCTCTGTACATGTCACACATTCTTCAGTAAATTTCATATGGTTTACATTTCTCAGCCACCAAAAATTTCATGACATACCTCTTTTCAAGTCTGAAGCTTGATTTGACACCATTTTAAATAGCCTCAAAACAAATATTTTTGCAAGCTGAAAATTATTTTTGTTTTAAATCAATTCCAAGCAATGTAGAATCTGCATTTATAGAAAAAAATTCTGAAAAAAAATTTATTTTATGAATTAAAAAAAATTGCCTTATTTATTGAATAAATAAATAATAATACCCAAGTACATTAATTAATAATTAATTAAAAATGTACAAATTTTTAAATATGATTTTTAGAGAGTAATCAAATTTTACCAAAAAGGATATAGAATGAAATGTAAATTAAATTTATATAATATCATTAAAAAAATAATCACCTTCATTTATATATATATATATATATATATATATATATATATATATATATATATATGCAGTGCATTCAATAAGTTTCCAGACTTTTTTCGTACACACGTTTAAAATTGATGTAGACTCTTGGTAATTCACTGTGTTATTGCTATACATCTTATGAGATGACTGGCCAATTTGTATGATTTCAGGTTCAAATGAACAGCTACAGCAGGAATTCAAATACACCCTACAAAAGCCTGATTGTCACAGCTGGTGAATTTCAAAAATGTAATCTGGATGTGAGGACACTTTAGAAGAATGATATGCAATAAAATTCTATTTTAAACTTGGAGAAAATGCCACAGAAACGTATGGAATGCTTCAGACTGCTTTTCGACCATCTTGCATGAATCGAGCATCAGTTTTTGAGTGGCATAAGAGATTCAAAGAAGGAAGGGAGTCTGTGAGGAATGATGAGAGGTATGGGAGGAGTAAGGAAGTCAGTACACCAGAGTTGATTGGCCGAAGGGTTAAGCTTAGGCTTAGGGTTATTATGTTGAGGTTTTAAGGGTGTTCAGGAAGAGATTCCATCGGAAGAAGTCAGCACTCATCAAATTGAGTCTGTGGCATTTCCACCAGGACAATGCACCAGTCCACAACTCCACCCTTGTTACAGACTATTTGACCAAGATGGGCATCAAGACTTCTGCACCCTCCCTATAATCCAGACCTTGCTCCCTGTGACTTTTGCTTATTCCCTAAGCTCAGAGGCTATCGTTATGAGATAATTGAGGAGATAAAAGAGTCTGTAACAAAGGTCATTAACACGCTCACACAAGAAGATTTCCATGGGGCCTTCTAGAAGTTGTTGAAATGGTACAACAAGTGCATTGCAGCCGGAGGAGATTACTTCGAAGGGGACTAGAGTTTCATGTGTGTACTATCAATAAAAGTGCCCATACGAAAAAAGTCTGGAAACTTATTTAATGATCCTCAGATATAAATTTTTTTTTTCAATTAATCCAAGAAAAGGTAAGATCCTTTGAATGGAAGGTTCTTAAACATTCTCCTTAGAGGTTATGGAATGTGATGCATTCCTTAATTACCATGGTGCTCAGATCCACTCGGAACCAAAGTGGGAAAAAACTCTTAGGGTCTTATCTATGGGTTCAATAGAACTGTTCTGCCTTTTATTAAGAATGATGAGTTACTTGCTACCATACAACTGTGTGCTAATTTTTCATATTAGATAAGAATACTTGATCAATAGAAGTACTAATATTACAAAGCAATACTTGAAATCATTTAAACAGTGTACAATTAAATGATTATCATCAAATAGAATTATTAGTGTTATGTAATAATACTTGAAACTATTTGACTCACCACAAACAAATGAGCTCAAGTGACTTATTTAGATATAAAATTACCAACAAACTATTTATTTACAAATAATATGAAAAAACAGGATTTGATATGCCATAAAACATTCTCCAACATCAACATTCTCCTGACTTATCAGATTTAGTACCTACAAATTTTCATTTGCTTTGATCGCTAGAAAATTTTATTAATAGCCAAATATACCAAAACAAAAAATTAGAAAAATGGTCTTTCAAACATTTTGTGGTGAAAACACCAGATTTTTTTACGCTGGAGATTGAAAATTTGCTGGCAATTGTATTTTAGATAATAATATTTAAATAAATTTAATTTAGATGTGTTTTTATATCTTCTCAGCAAAATTATAATTCCTTTCCAAATACTGTAATTCAATAACATAGTGTCATTTAGATATCAGACAACCTTTTATTTTCCTCACTCGTATATGCTGTAGTTTCTATCTTCCTAGAGAGAGAATTCCCAATTCTTTTTTTTTTTTTGTCAAGTTTCCCTATTTCAGTTCGTATATCTATTTGAGTAACATAAGTCTGTATTTGGATGAACTTCATTTTTTAATGCTTAGCAAGCGAGACTAGGAAACCATTGTTTGGGGATTTGATTCTCACTTGGTTCCTAAGACTTTTGGCCTTGAGCTAAACTAGGTTTAATTTTGCAAATGACTCCATAGGTCCATGCTGGTGTGCTTTGTTTCGTGGTTATTGTTGTTAGAAATGGAATCAGCAACTTGAATTCAAATCCTGGATCATGCTGTTTGGGTTCTCTAGTTTTGGTAAGGTCTAAGAAAAGAAAAACTCTTAATTCAAATACATGATATTCTGCTTAAAAATTGACCTACTCATAGCAGAGAGTTTCTGTAAATACTTACTAAGGGAGGTGCCCGTGGTGTAATGGTTATTGTCATAGGAATTGGACACGGCGACACGAGTTCAAATCCTAGACCAGGCTGATTGCATTTCACCTTGGGAAAGGTATGAATCCAATTATTCTCCCTCCAGCTATGGGTAAATAGTAGGGCAGACTAGGTTCTTCAGCCTTGGTGAGGCAACTAGTCTAGGAGAAGGAAAACTTTGAATTCAAACCTGTTAAACTCCACTTAAAAATTGACCTTGTGTCATATCCTGCCCGAGAGGAGGGGTTGGGGTAAATATGCTTACTTAGGTTCATACTGCACAATTTTTTTCCCCAAGTTTCCTACATACAATAAACAATTAAAGAAAGCTAAAGAATGACCAAAAGAATAAATATAAGGATACTTATCAGAATACCAGAACTCAAACCAAAAAAGAGTTTTAAAATAAAAGATGAAATTTTGTTGGGTGAAAACTGAGGTTTTACTGAGCCAAGATACAACTTTATGTACTGGTAGGTTCCTGTATTTCAATTAATAACAAATTCCACTGAAAAACTTGTTTGGTGTCAGTGTACTAATCAATGTGATCATGGTAAATGAGATTCCAGGTGAATATTCAAAAAGATTAAAAGTTTTGTAATTTCTCATAGGAAATTACATTACAATTTTTTTTTAATCCTTATGTGATATAAGCTCTGGAAGTAATTCTTCCACGGAAACTACAACATACAGTGAAAACTATTGGATAAAGTAGGTATTTAGCTACAAAACTCTAGTGTTTATGCATTTTGGCCAGAAATAAACAGGAGCTTACAAGGTCATAAAAACCTGCATCATTGGAAGTGACCCACATATCAATAGCTGTGATGAAGGCATTGTTGTCAGGAATACCTAAACTTCAAGTACATCAGTTACACAGTTCACATCTTGTTGGCTGGGGCTGTAGAATTCACTGGAGAGGTAAGACCTCCCCCTAATGGGTGCCACCTGTTAGCCCTGGTTTGTGACCCTGCCTGATGATGGGATCCTGCCAGCTCAACAGTCCATTACTTGGTTACTATGTAGTCATGCTACCTGTAATACTTGGACTAGACAGGCAGCCAGAGAGGCCTGATCTGATCAATTAGTGGGTCAAGTCAAGTCTCAGCATCTATATGATTAAGTTCAGACTGTATTTTACAAATTGCTTAAATGGCAAACACCCAACCCTTTTTATCTAATAGGCAGTAGCTGAGTGTCAACCATGTCAATGGAAATAGTTTATGAAAATTATTTCTTCCAAATAAGTGATACACATGAAACTTATGAAAATTATTTCTACCAAATTATTAATACCCGTGAAATCATATATTAAAAAAAAAAAAGATTTGGCATTAAAAAGCCCACAAAGGTTGAAATACCATCAAACAAAATAACCAACCAACTAAGCAGTACCAACTAATTTCTCTATTCTTTGAAGGAAAACACATATGCAGTTCAGAATTTTTATTTCTTTCCGTTTGAGAATTCTGAAACTGGTTTGATTAATTTTAATGGCATTTCAGCCTCTCTAGTCTTATTTTAAACCTATAGGTTAGGCAATTGTATTCAATATATGTTTATATTGACATTTTTGGGGTTGTTGCTTGTTAGTATTTTTTGGCACATGGTCTTATTGACTACAAATGATTTTTAAACAAATCTATTTGACTCATAGATATGACTCTAACAGGTATTACCATTCTGGATCAAGGGGTACTCTGCACTCTCCAGATCTCGAGCCATACCATTCAATTCAATTTAGTATCTTACTCAGGACACTTTATTTTTAAAGTTTAGGGTCATATCCTTCTGCAGGGGTTACAGTCAGCATATTCTAAGTCTGGTTGACAGGGCTAATTTGACTAAAATTTGACAGAATATCATGTATTTGAATTCAGAGTTTTTCTTTTCTTAGATTTGACTAAATTTGACTACACCTCTGCAGAGGGGTAAATCCCCCCCTCAACAACTGTCCTGGTTATGACACTAAACAATCTGATGGTGAGGTTCCAGTGATGCTGGAGCTTTGGGGAATGTGGAGCACTTCTTCATTGCCATTGTTGCTAGGTCTACTCTGGCCCGAATTGGTAGCACCTGATAGGGCCCTATCTATGGGTTAAATAGAACTAACTGCATACTTAGGCTAAACTAAATTGTTTGAATTAGAACTGTTTGACTGAAATGAATAGCTTGAAATAGAAATGTTTTTGACAATTAAATTGTACTTACATTTAAACTGCATGCTTATGCTAAAATGAATTGTTTGAAATGGAACTATTTTTGACATTGAAACTGTACTTACACTAAAATAAATTGTTTAGTATAGAACTGTTTTGACATTTAATCTGCACTCATACTAAACTGAATTAGGTGAACTAGAATTATTTGAATAAACTGAATAGCTTGAAATAGAAGTGTTTTTGACAATTAAACTGTGTACTAATGCGAAACTGAATTATTTGAAATAGAACTGACTATTTATTTAAAATTGGATTTGACGTCAAATAACCAAGAAATGTTGATATGCCATGAAACCCAAACAACCAAACCAAAGCAAACCAGACAGGGCTAATATAAACTTGATGGTTAGCTGTTGTTGTCAACATTGAACATGATGATGCAGTTATTCATCCTGGGATTATTACCTTTGGAGATCTACAGACACAGAGTGAGAACTCTAAAGAAGAATGTCCTTTCCTACATTTAAAAAAGTGGGCCACTCAGAAAATGATTGATGATTTTGTTTATTTTCACCTCAACTACTTGCTCTGAAATTATGAATTTCCACTGTTTCATATAATCATTCATAGATTTGTATGTGAACTTATCATAAACAGTCTGACTTATAACCTTGTAATTTAGGCTACAAAACTTATTGGTCACTCCTTGTAACTGTACTCAGAAAATTTCAGTCAATACTTTAGAATGTGTCTAATCATTATAAAGAAAGTAACCTATTAAAGATCGAATAAGTGAAAGATTATAAAGTTTTATTGGTTAATTTATCTTATTTGTATTCTACAAAATATTTAATGGAATAGAAATTGAACAGAAGAAACCATAGAATATTTACTTTTGTCATATTCAAAGTAATTTTCTTTGTCTTCTTTTAAATGTTTTTTAATTTGTGGCTGTTGACAAATGAAATATAATTTAGTTCTAACAAAGCAAGGAAGCAGGCTGGTTTGAATTATGAGAGTAGCATGTATTTAACAAATTATGTGTGATGAGTTTGTAACAAAATTTAGCTTAACATTTTTGCAGAGTGGTTTTCCAAGTATTGTGATGAAAAGCTAATGATAAAATGAATTATCAAATAAATGTAGCAAACATCAAAATGAATAATGAGAGGTTCAGTTGAACAGACATTATCTTTTTATGTTTTATTTTGGCAATAAGCAATAATTTACAAGATATATAATTTTGTGGATTCATTTTTAAATGTGTACAGGGTACATATATGTTTTAAGTATTATATTTTGATTATTTCTTTTAATTGTTTACTTATGCTTCTATCCATGAATTCCCTTGCGGATAAAACTTGATTATCATTGTAAAAGTTGGGGGCTGATATTTTTGGTTCAGTCTCAAGTATCTAATAGGTCTTCTTTGACAAGAGAGAAGAGCTGGTATATTCAGACCCATGAGCCTTTGGTGCCAAAATAGGGATCAGTTATTGGAAATGATGGCACTAATTTTAGATTTGGATTAGAGTCTGTTTAAGAATCTTAGTCTGGCTCTAGTTTCAGGCAGCAAAAATCCCACAACTTTTTTTTTTTTTGACTGCATAAAACTTAAATCATACTGTAAAAATTGTGAGTGATTGCTTTATATTTTGCACTACTTTTTGGAATTATACTAATCATTACCCTCTCTCTCTCCCTCTCTCTCTCTCTCTCTCTCTCTCTCTCTCTATATATATATATATATATATATATATATATATATATATATATATATATATATTGGGAAATGAATTTAGCAACAGAATTATATGCACAGGAACATTTCTACTTAGTGTCACTTATTTCTGCCTAAAAATGAAAATTTGATCCTGGGATTTAATAGTTCACATTTGTGTTTTGAAATTGTCTATCTTATTTTATGTTTATTGCTTGTATGAAACATGCAGGAAAGAAAAATTCATATTTTATGAGGAAAATAGAAATCTTTTTAGATTATAGATCAATGTATTTTCCAGTCTGTTCAAGATATTTTTCAAGTTGGCTGGATATGGCATCAATGCTGGTTGCTAGTATTTCTCATGGTACATTTATTCATACGTATATAAGTTCAAAACTTTTTGGTTTTGTTTTGTACACTCTCCTTCACTCAAACCCATAATAATGTTTTTTTTGGGGGGTTTTCTTTTTTTCTTTAATCTCTTTGTTTGTCTCCGTGGAAAGGATTTATCCTACTGGCACAAACTAAGTGGGATCAAATTTAAAGAACTCAACTAACCTAATTTTATGGTTTCCTCAATGCATTTCTTATTATGACTGACTGATTGACTTTAATGGCATTTCAAACTCTCCAGGGTGATTTTACACCTAGAGGTTAAGGAATCATGTTCACTGTGGGTTCATATGAAAACTTTTTGTTGTTTCTTAGGAATGTTTTTTCACACAGCTCTATTGAATATGAATGTTTTTTTTAACAGATCTCTTAGATCCATAGACAGGATCATTACAGGTACTACCACTCTGGGAAAGAGTGGAACTCGGAGTAATGGCAAAGCATACTCCACAGTCCCAAGATCTCCAGAACTGTTGCCTCACTACCAGATGTAGGTTTGTGTTCTATCAAGGACAGTACATTTTTTTTTGTTGGTGGGTGGAATCTTACCCCTTTGCAGGGAATACAGTCAGCATATTCTAAGCCTCGTAGACATGGTGTTCTTTGAATGTGTTATACACAGTCTACCATATTATTCAAATATGATAAAAGTGTTGTTTTAGGAAGCATTAAAAAAATAGGTGTTTCTTTGGTATCTATTGACTACTAATATTGTTATTACCACTTTGAAAACAACTCAGAATCATGAAAGAATAGTCAATAGGAAAAGAAGTTTAATTACTCAATTTATACAGAGTTAATTTAGCCTAAAAAATACCCAAGAAATCAAAAACATTATTAAACATGTAGAGTAAATTAATTTTTTTTTTCTTGTTGAATTTAATACTTCACAAAACCATATTTAATTAGATGCTAGAAATTTGGCAACAAAAATTTAAACATTTTTAAAGAACTGTTTCAATATGTGTTTTAATCAACAGTTCATTGCATATTTATTTTTACATTTCTCCATTCTAACATTCTGGTTTCCATTTGTTTTAGGCAACAATTGTATTAAAATCTGACATTGTATTTATTTTTATTTTCACTCTTTTATCTATTTTGTAAATTTTCAGCAAATAAAGTCAGTTTAAATTCATATTCTTAGGTCAACCTTTTGCAGATCTTAAGAGTGTAAAAGTCTACGGATACCATTGCCAAAATCACAGCCACTTTTCAGAAAAGGCTCCATAGAAATTGATAAATAGTATAAAGACAATAGTATTGACTAATTTTGTTATAAAAGTAGAAAATACTGAAATTAATCATCAGGTGGATGTAGAGCAAGAAATTTCTGTACTTTGCTTTAATTGCAGCTAATAATTAGTATACAAATAGAATCAAAATGCAGAGCCATTTACAAGAATCTTTCTATTCTAACTAGTCTATATATGTTCCTACATAAATTGGGATCTACATCCTAAATTTATATATATGTACATTTTTTGTTTCTATTTACAAACTGAAATACATCTAAATGTATGTGTGCATTTGATCTTTAAACAAATTTTCATCTTCTTTTCAAAAAGAGAAAGCAAAATAAATTTGTCAATGATTATTTGTTCAATTTGATGAACTACAGAGATTACATAAAATATTAATAATAAAAAGTGTTGTAGGTGACTCACCTATGACCAGAATAATGGACTTACCCAAAGAGAATATTAACCAAGAACTAGGCTGGGAGAGCAGCAGCAGCTGTAGTTAAGGCAGCAGTGTACCGCGTGGAGAGATAACCTCCAAACACGGAGACTTTCTCCCAGCAAAAGACAACTTCTCGTTATTACTTGGTGCTATACCTGTTAATCGTAAGACTTGTTTTTTCTGTCTGAATTAGTTTAGTTTTTGCAAAGTGACGGTTTTGGTCTGACTTGTTTTGACGTGTTTAATTTTTTGTCAACTACTCGTCTTTTTTGTCACTTGTGTTACGTCCAAACTTTGTCGTTTACGTTGGACTTGTTTTTTGTAATTTGAATTTTTATTTCAGGGGTTCTACGAATTTTTTCATTTATCAGTGTCACTTTATTTTTCTACAAGTTTTTGTATTAATTGTGTCACTTTTATTTTTGATAGTAGAACCCCCCGCTCCATTCCTTGCTACAGGTGGAGGTCTATTTAAACCCTCCTGGCTGCTAAATTTACCGCAGCCATGGAGGGGAAAACGAATTCAAATACCCCAGAAGACCCAACATCACAAGAGTCTCTGATAGGGGCAAATTGGCCTTCGCTGCCGATCCCCGCTGATTCGCCAAAGACAACCCAGGAAACAACCCAAGACAGCCCAATACAGCCGGCCCAAAAGAGCCCCACGCCTTGGAAGAGCCAGCAGAAGGGACCTGCTGACTATGAAAGGGATAGGGTAGAGAAGTACGCAAAGTACTTCAAAGGAAACGAAATTCTGCCCATCCCTGAATTAGTCGAAAAACTAACGCCCATGATCCTCTCGCTGGTCGTTTCGGACCTTAAAACTAAGAAGTTGGTGGGGCTCAAGAGAGAAACTTTCGAGGAGCTGTTAAAGAAGGCAGGCATCCCATGCCAGTACTTCTGTCGTAAGAGTTTTGCGACGTGGGATGTCCTCCTCCCTACGGAAGACCAGGCTGCAAAGTTAGCAGCAAACAATGTAACTACAAAGTACTTCAAGCTACAGTCGGAGTATAGGGGCAGCCGTAGGCTCCGTGTCACCATTTGTAAAGTCCCGGCCCACATTACTGGGGAGGTTTTGGCCGCTCATTTAAGCTCTTACGGCCAAGTTGAAGAGTTTAACCTCCTCAGATCCCCGACCGGGACAGCCTACAGGGATTATGCCTTCCGGCTGTGCCTGACGAGGGATAACTTCAAAGCCATCCCCGAGACTCTAATCAGCGGGGACCGGCAGATGATTGTGATGGTGGAGGGGCGAAGACCAAGGTGTTGGTCTTGTAAACAGATTGGTCACATCTCAAAGTTTTGCCCCGATAAACAAGAAAATACAGTAGCAGCAGCAGCAGCAACAGCAACAGCTCCAACGGCCCCCACCACCATCAGCAAGACAGCAGAGGCCCAGGACTCGGGTCAGGCCCAGCCCAAAACAAATGACCAAGAGGGCTGGTCCGAGGTGACCCGGAAGAGGAGGGGTTCCCCCAAACAAGGGGGAAAAAGTCCAATTGCATCCCCTCCTCAAAAACAAACCAAGGCTCCAGCAACAGCAGAATCATCAGCATCAACTCCAGCAACCAAAAAGACACCAGAGGTTTTGACAACAACAAAGAAACCAGCGACAGTAATGACACCAGCATCCCCAGCAACTCCAGCCTCACCAATTAAAAAGACCAAAAAGAAAAAAACAACAAACAAAGAAAACATTGAAAACATGGAAACCACGAGCAATTTAAAGAGAAGGAGAGACAGCGGGGAAGGGGCTGCCAAAAAATGTGTGGGGGACCGTCCTGCACTGAGGACCCATTGGAGGGCCCCTCCAACGCATACCCCCAAATGCAGCCTCTCCCCCAACAAGTTCCAAGCCACCTACCGCTCCTGGCTCCTTTTCCGCCACTCTCCTTACCACCACCTCCCCTACCACTTCCGCCAATGTTTCCCCCTCAATATTGCATTCCTCAGAATGCTCCCCCTGAGTCCCTACAACCCCCACAATATTCACAACCCCCATTACCACCACCACAACCACCACAACCTCCCCTACCAATAGATCAACCTCATTTCGAAATACCCCAATTCCGTCCACAGTTGCAAAAAACTCGTCCCCACCAAATAATACATGTAAGGAGAACAACAATTTCTGGAGAGACAATCACCCCGAAACCTAAATAGAACATTATCATTACCATCTCTGAGTCCGTCCTCTTCCCCTGAACTTTTCCATGAACGGACTCTCATACAAACAGACCCCCAAGATAAATCATCCCAACAGCAAGAAAAAAAGACGCCAAATAGTGTCGAAAAAGAACAGCAACAACAACAAAACGCAAAAAAACTATGTACCATAGACTCAGATGCAGTAACGGACCATCAATTAAAAAAAATGTTAAAACCGTTGCTGCATCTAGAAAAAATAGACAAAAAGAAAGTGAACAATCCTTTAAACTTTAAGAGTGCAGCCATGGTGACCACTTTCATCCGTGCGGCTGGTGACCGTACCAAGGGCGTATGGAAGTTCTTGGATACGGTCCGCCAGACCGACACGGGTGTAAAGCTGGCGGAATTGGAGCACTCTTCCTTAAAAAGATGTTTATCATTCTGCGCAGGGAGGGTCCCTATTTTAGTTCACCCCTCCTTTTATAGAGCACTAAAAGTATGGTTCCCGCTGGATGTCGGTGGAGTGTCCAGGGATGGCCGAGTCAACACTGAGCTCGGCACTGGCTCTCTGAGACAGGCCGTTGGCATCCTCACCCCCGGGGATTTCCGGCCCATAGTCGACACTGAGTAGGTAAGTTGGATTGATGTCTTTAAACGTTGCCAGTTTGAATGTGAAGGGACTGAGGGATTCAGGCAAGTGTGCGCGCTTGCTTGGTGAACTCAAGAACCTCTGTGTGGATGTTGCTACAGTGCAGGAGACCCACTTCACTTGCGATGCTGACTGTCGGGTGCTGGAAAACAACTTTAACGTTTTCTCAGCATACGGCAGCCACGTCAGCGCTGGTGTCTCCTTGCTAGTTGGACGCAGCCTTGATGCTGATGTTGACGTTGTTTTTGCAGGTGACGGGGGCCGGCTGGTTGTGGCCGATGTTGCCGTGAAAAGTTTCAAGTTTCGTCTGGTTGCAGTTTATGTGCCCAATATCGCTGCGGAGAGGGTTTCCTTTTTTTCGTCGGTTGGCGCCGTTCCTGGACGATACGAAGCGGCTAGTCTTAATGGGTGATTGGAATGCGATCCTTGATCCCAAGATAGATAAGGTCGGTCGGGGAGCTAGGAGTGCGGGAAGGTGTGAGAGCAGCCTTGTCGGCTTCGTGACTCGTCACGGTCTCGTCGACAGGTTTTGTCTTGATCACCCAGGGCGGGAGATGTGGACGTGGCTAGATAGCTCGCCCTCTGCCAAAGTAGGTTCCTACTTGGACAGAGTGTTAGACGAGCTGACATTGATTTCGTTAGTTGTCCTACGTTCCACCTGATAGCGTGGACTGACCATAAGCTTGTTAGGGTCAGTGTGCGGTTAGCAAATAGGCCATGTCTAGCCGGCTACTGGAAGTTCAATACCTCCTTACTGGAGATACGGGACTTCCGGGACCGGCTGGAATCCCTAATTCAGCGGGCGTTAGTGGGGGCGGTTACCGTGAATAGGTGGTGGGTTTCTCTCAAATATAGAATTAGAGACTTTGCCACCAAATACGGTCAATAGCTCAACCTAGATAAGGCCAAGGAGGCGAAGTCTATAGACGATAGACTTTCCCGGGCAGTGGCTGGGGGGACTCCCTTGGTGTAGAACTAGCTAGGAGGGACCTTGAGCGTGAGAATAGCGAGCGCTACAAGGGACACGTAGTTAGATCTAGGTTAAATAGAGTTCTCTACAAAGCTGTGAAATCGAACGCGACTGCGCGTGAAGAAGAAGTGCGAAGGTTCCCCGATCGGTACATCGCGTCTGTCAAGACCACGAACGGGCGACTGCTGCATTCGAGTCGTGAGATGCGTTATGCCTTTCGGACGCACTTTCGGGATCGCTTTGCCCGCTGCCCTGATCTCCCGATCCGGGAGTTTCGTAGCTATCTTGCCGACTTCCCCCGCCTTGGGGCGGCTGAAGCGGCTAGCTGCGAGGGTGTGGTTACTGAATGTGAAGTCCATGACGCGTTGAAGCAGGTCGGCCTCAACAAGTCGCCGGGACTTGATGGTTTGCCCTACAAAGTGTACTTGAGGATGTCGCACATGTTTGTGCCTATTCTGACGGATATGTTCAACCATTGGTTCGCCCAGGGAGCCATCCCTGGTAGCGTTACCAAGGGCGTGATCACATTGCTGAAGAAAGGTGGCAGGCATGTTTGGGAGGGTTTAGATGACTACAGGCCCATAACTCTGCTTAACACAGAGTTAAAGATTTTGGCCCGGGTCTTAGCGAATCGTTTACAGCTTGTCATCAGTGATCTGATCGGCCCCGAACAGACCTTTGCTGTGAAAGGAAGATCGATCCAGGACAATCTGCACTTGATCCACGAGGTCCTAGAGGGGATAGAAGACGACACGGAAGCCGCGCTGATCAGTTTAGATCAGTCCAAGGCCTTCGATAGGGTTGACCATCGGTTCTTGGCGTCTGTTTTGGAGACTGCCGGATTCGAACTAGAGTTTTGCAGATGGATTAGCATGATGTACCACAACCCTCAGGCAGTGGTGCAGGCGAACGGAAGGCGTTCGAGGGTATTCGCGATCGAGCGTTCGGTCCGGCAGGGCTGCCCCCTGTCTCCTCTTCTCTATGTCCTCGCGTTGGAGCCCCTCCTGCGCCGTCTTAGGGATGAGAGGACAAGTCCGTCCCTGCGCGGTATACCTTTTGTTAGCCGCCTTGCGGCAAAGGTTTCCGCGTTCGCTGATGACATCACAGTCTTTGTGTCCCGCCGTCTGGATATACAGGCTGTGAAAGAGGCGGTTGTCGAGCACGAGCTGATCGCAGGAGCCAAGGTCAATTTTGACAAAAGCGAAGGTTTGCAGCTCGGTGCTTGGAGAGATAGCAATACTCTTCCAGAGCCCTTCTGCTGGAGTAACGGACCCATCCGCATCCTCGGGGTGTGGTTCGGGCCCGACCTCCAACTGGAGCGAAATTGGTTGGAAGTACAAGCTAACGTGAATGCTCAGGTGGGAATCTGGCTTTCAAGGAGGTTGTCCTTAAAGGGCAGGGTGGAGGCGTGCGCCACGTACGTCTTCCCTCTGATCCTTTACCGATTGGCTGTACTTCCTCTGCCTAAGGCACGTTGGTTGGCACTGCAACAATCCCTCTCCAGATTGCTCTGGGGAGGTGCAAGGCCGATGGTCCGTAGGCAGGTCAGTATCCAACGTACACGCAACGGGGGTCTGGTTATGCCTGATCTGGAGAGCCACTGGCTTGCTGAAAGACTTGCATACCTCGGCCGGTCCTTGACAGGAGACTCAGTGTGGAGACGAAAGGCGAGTCGGACTTTTCCTCGCCTCAAGTCAGACCCAAAGGCTGAAGGTCGGCGTAGGCCTTTGGGCGAAGCACTGTTTTTCCGCGAGTGCCGAAAGGCCCTTCGTAACCTTCTTGGGGCCAGTGACCTTTCACGACCTCGGAACGTTAGTGGCGGGTTCCGGGAGTTAGTGGCGGGTTCCGCTTCTGATCCTCTTAGCGAGCGGCGAGGCTGGACGGCGGGGGAGATCCGCTCTCACTGGAATTGGGCGCCAGGATCGAGCTTCTTGAACAACTCCGAGTTCTCGCTCACCTGGTGACTTGTACGGAATGCGTTACCCCTTGTCGGCTTGAAATACAAAGCGGGCCTGGTAGACATGCCTGATTGTCCTCGCTGCAGCAGTGGATTAGAAGAAACGGCTGAGCATGCCTTCTACTACTGCGAGCGAGTTCGCCCGTTTTGGGATCACGTCGGGGAGTGGACGGCTCGCATCGAACCCAAACAGCTCGTGCTGCTCGACGTTGGTTACGTCGTGGACAACGTTCTTCCTCCGTTTCAGGGTGAGAAGCGTGTGGTGTTTCTCGCGATCCTAGCTGTAGCTCGAATGGTGATTTGGATCACGCGAAAGAAGGGATTGTATGACGATGCAAACTTTTCTCATTGTGATCTGGTTTTGTATTTTCGGCATCAGCTGAGGGTCAAAATCAGATGCGATAGAAAACGCTTGGATCGCATAACATTCAACAGAAGGTGGGTGCATGCAGCGAGCCTGGTCGTGCAAAGGGGGGCAACGTTGGAGTCATCCTTCCCTCCTCTGCCTGCCCATGGCGTCTACGGTACGGGTCCTTCGGGACCCCACCCCCGGTAAGTAGGCAAAGCTTTTTTCCCTTGTAACCTAGTTAGCAGTATGTTATGTCATTGTCCCCGTCATCTAGTCATTAGTATCCAAGATCTTCCCCATCCCCATTATTTTTCTACCCTTACCCATATCCCAGTCCGCTTTTACTGAAGATCTTGAACATTCATATGTATAAAAACCATATTACCTGCTTGTATCGACCCATACCGCGTCCGACCCTTTATTTCTTTTCTCCCCTATAGATTAGGATCCCAGTCCCACCTAGGGCAGGTCCGACTTGTTTCCGGTTCTTTCGCCCCGGAAAACAGTCGGCCTCCAAATTTAATAGATGGGGGGATGGGAGGGCAATCAAACGGGGGATTTTTCCTTTGTTTCTTTGTTTTTGTATATATTTCGGGGTTTTTCTCCCATCCCCATCATATGAATTCATTTGTAAAAATCACAAATTGTAAATAAAATCATGCATCACTTCCGGGGTTTTAAGTAGGTCTTTCTTCATCGAGCAAATGTGGTATTTTGGTGGTAGCAGCGCGCATGGCGACGCATGAATGACTATTGTTGAATGGGTCGGCGAATGTGGCTAGCTAGGTCCCCTTAGTAAAAACATAGTTAATGCAAGACCACACCCTTCCCCCCACAAACTTAAGGCCTTGTGCCTTCCTGTAATTAATTAACAGGAAATAAAAGCAGCTGTAGTTAAGGCAGACTAAAAGGTTTGATTTTTTGTCTGAGTTTTTTGCTACTTCTGAAAAGTGAGTTATTATTATAGTTACATTTGTTAAATTTTGTTATTGTTGTTAAAGCTTTGTGACCCCGCTCAAACTATTGTTGTTTGTTTGTGAGGAGGGTCAAACGCCACTCGATTTTTTTTTTGTTGAACTTTTTTAAAACGACCGCCATTTTTCAAAACATTCATCGTTTTATATATATCTTAAATCGTCTCGCTTAAATTTTTTATACAACATCATACGCGTTTCATCTCCCTCTAGTTGTGTTTTCACAACTATGGGGGAGCCCAACAATATGAAATCACCACCGGATGTTATACAATCACCGACTGACATATTCCAAACGCAACCCTCCCCAATGCCGGAAGAAGCTCCATTCGACCTCTCTTCATCGACAAATACAATACCACCGACACAAAAACAAAAAGAAACAGTTGTCTCTTGGTCTTCACATTGCGTGAATAAAAAATCCCCTTGTGACTACGCAAGAGACAGGGTCAAAAAATATGAAAAATACTTCAAAGACGGGGAAATACTCCCAATATCGGAACTAGTCGAGGCGGTCGAGCCAAAGACCCTGTCCTTCGTAGTCACAGACATTAAGACCAAGAGACTAGCGGGTTTAAAAAAAGAAACTTTCGAAGACCTTTTGAAAACGGCAAACATCCCAGGGAAGTACTTCTGCCGCATAAGTTTTGCTACCCGGGATGTCCTACTTCCCTCAGAGGAAGTAGCGAAAAGCCTCACCGGTGGTAACATCCCCACACGCTTCTTCCGGCTACAACCGGAATATCGAGGCAAAAGAAGAATACTAGTCACCGTATGCAATGTATCAATGCAGTTGAGTGGTGACGTCCTCGCCGCCTATCTAAGTATATACGGCGGCGTGGAACAAGTCATACAAGTAACGTCAACACGAGGAACCGCGTACGGTGACTACGTATTCGTTATGTGCCTCGATAGGGGAGGGTTTAACAAAATTCCCCATAAAATCCGTTACCGCGATCAAACCATGACAGTAATAGTTGAGGGCAGGAAACCGCTATGTTGGTCTTGTAATAAAATCGGCCACTTTTCGAAAAACTGCCCTCAAAAACCAACAATCACCACCACCACAACAACGACTACTACCACTACTACTGCTGCTCCTTCACCTGTCATAGCAGCAATAACACCAACAAAAACTACAGAAAACCAAGAAGAAACCCCTAAAGAAAATGAGGAAGGGTGGACGCAAGTCACCAGAAAAAAGGGAGGGAAAAAGACTCCCCCTAAAAAACCAACAACAACAGAAAACAAAACAACTGATGCAACAACTCTTTCTTCTACGACTACAACTACGAAACCAACGACCACAACGACCACAAATACGAAACAATCGACCACTGCAAAACAATCATTTACAACAAAAGACAACCAAACCACTGAACCCATGGATATGTCCATGAATTTAAATAGAAGAAGGGACAGTGAAGATTCACCAACTAAAGAGGGGGAGAAGAAACATCCAAAAAACCCCACACAAACACCCACCATACCTCAACATAAGGGGGACAAAACAACAGAAAAATCACCAGTCCCAAATCAACAAAGACCAGCCCAATTGATTCCTCTCCCACAAAAACCAAAAACCACCCCTATCATCCCAACGGAAATACCATTACCCCCCTCTCTTTCACCAATTAAAACCCCCAAAATGCTTACTCGATTCTATTCAGCAACCAGACTTTCACCCTCTCCCCAAACACCGTCAACATCAACAGCAACAGTCCAGAAACCAAGAGCACGCTCTACGGAAGCCCGGCGTGCTATAAACTCGTATTACTTCTGCGAAGATATAATAGAAAATCCTCACATAGACCACACTCTAAAACAATCATTAAAACCATTGCGCTCACTCAAAAAAATTGACACGAAAGACATCACTAAGCCACATCTATTCAAAGACGCACCAAAATTGACCACATTCGTCCGTTTGGCTGGCAATCGGACTAAAGAACTCTGGAACTTCATTGACGAAGCCAGCCGGGCGGATGTAATGCTGGTTGATACCAAAAGCCCAATGCTGAAAAAAATGCTCCCCTTCTGTGCGGGCAGGGTCCCGATTTTGGTTCACCCATCATTCTATAGGTCCCTAAAGTTGCGGTACCCTATGGATGTCGGTGGAATTACCAGGGACGACCGAGTAAGTACTGAGCTCGGCACCGGATCCCTGCATCAGGCCGTCGGCATCCTCACCCCGAAGGATTTCCGGCCCGTTGTCGACACTGAGTAAGGTAAGTGGGATTCATGGGTCTAAACCTTGCTACTTTGAATGTCAGGGGATTGAGGGATCCAGGCAAGTGTACGCGCTTGCTTGGTGAACTTAGAACCCTCGGAATAGATGTTGCTGCAGTGCAGGAAACCAACTTCAAATGCGGTGCCGACTGTCGTGTGCTGGAAAGCGATTTTAACGTTTTCTCAGCATACGGCAGCCGTTCCAGTGTTGGGGTTTCTTTGCTAGTTGGACGCAGCCTTGATGCTGATGTTGACGTTGTTTTTGCAGGTGACGGGGGCCGACTGGTTGTGGCTGATGTTGCCGTTAAAAGTTTCAAGTTTCGTCTGGTTGCGGTTTATGCGCCCAATATCGTTGTGGAGAGGGTTTCCTTTTTTCGTTGGTTGGTGCCGTTCCTGGACGATACGAAGCGGCTAGTCTTAATGGGTGATTGGAATGCGATCCTTGATCCCAAGATAGATAAGGTCGGTCGGGGAGCTAGTTGTGCGGGAAGGTGTGAGAGCAGCCTTGTCGGCTTCGTGACTCGTCATGGTCTCGTCGACAGGTTTTGTCTTGATCACCCAGGGCGGGAGATGTGGACGTGGCCAGATAGCTCGCCCTCTGCCAAAGTAGGTTCCTACTTGGACAGAGTGTTAGTGAGACGAGCTGACATTGACTTTGTTAGTTGTCCCACGTTCCACCTGATAGCGTGGACTGACCATAAACTTGTTAGAGTCAGTCTACGGCTAGCAAATAGGCCTAGTCTAGCCAGCTACTGGAAGTTCAATACCTCCTTACTAGAGATACGGGACTTCCAGGACCGGCTGGAATCCCTAATTCAGCGGGCGTTAGTGGGGGCGGTTACCGGGAATAGGTGGTGGGGATCTCTTAAACATAGGATTAGAGATTTCGCTACCAAGTACGGTCGCCAGCTCAACTTAGATAGGACCAAGGAAGCGAAATCTATAGATGATAGACTTTCCTGGGTGGTGGCAGGGGGGGACTCCCTAAACGTAGAGCTAGCTATGGGGGACCTTGAGCGCTCGCTACTCTCGCGCTACAAGGGACACGTAGTTAGATCTAGGTTAAAGAGAGTTCTCAACGAAGCTGTGAAAACGAACGCGACTGCGCGTGAAGAAGAAGTGCGAAGGTTCCCCGATCAGTATATTGTTTCTGTCAAGGCCCCGGATGGGCGACTGCTGCGATCGGGTCGCGAGATTCGTGACGCCTTTCGGGCGCACTTTCGGGATCGCTTTATTGATCTCCCGCTCCGGGAGTTTCGTAGCTATCTTGCTGACTTCCCCCGCCTTGGGGTGGCTGAAGCGGCTAGCTGCGAGGGTGTGGTTACTGAATGTGAAGTCCATGACGCGTTGAAGCAGGTCGGCCTCAACAAGTCGCCGGGACTTGATGGTTTGCCCTACGAAGTGTACTTGAGGATGTCGCACATGTTTGTGCCTATTCTGATGGATATGTTCAACCATTGGTTCGCCCAGGGAGCCATCCCTGGTAGCGTTACCAAGGGCGTGATCACATTGCTGAAGAAAGGTGGCAGGCATGTTTGGGAGGGTTTAGATGACTACAGGCCCATAACTCTGCTTAACACAGAGTTAAAGATTTTGGCCCGGGTCTTAGCGAATCATTTACGGCTTGTCATTAGCGATCTGATCGGCTCTGAGCAGACCTTTGCTGTGAAGGGAAGATCGATCCAGGACAACCTGCACTTGATTCGCGAGGTCCTAGAGGGGATAGAAGACGGCACCAAGACCGCGCTGATCAGTTTAGATCAGTCCAAGGCCTTCGATAGGGTTGACCATCGGTTTTTGGCGACTGTTTTGGAAACTGCCGGATTCAAACCGGAGTTCCGCAGATGGATTAGCATGATGTACCACAACCCTCAGGCAGTGGTGAAGGTGAACGGAAGGCGTTCGAGGGTGTTCGCGGTCGAGCGTTCGGTCCGGCAGGGCTGCCCACTGTCTCCTCTTCTCTATGTCCTAGCTTTGGAGCCCCTGCTCCGTAGGCTTAGGGATAGGACGACAAATCCGGCCCTGCGCGGTGTCCCTTTTGCTGGCCGTCTTACGGCAAGGCTTTCCGTGTTCGCCGATGATATCACAGTTTTTTTATCCCGCCGCCTGGATATAAAGGCTGTGAAGAAGGCAGTTAGCGAGTACGAGCAGATTGCAGGAGCCAAGGTCAATTTTGACAAAAGCGAAGGTTTGCGGCTTGGTGCTTGGAGGGGTAGCAATACTCTTCCAGGGCCCTTCCACTGGAGTGACGGACCCGTCCGCATCCTCGGGGTGTGGTTCGGGCCCGACCTCCAACTGGAGCGAAATTGGTTGGAAATACAAGCCAAGGTGAATGCTCAGGTGGGAATCTGGCTTTCAAGGAGGTTGTCCTTAAAGGGCAGGGCGGAGGCGTGCGCCGTGAACGTCTTCCCCTTGATCCTTTACCGATTGGCTGTAATTCCTCTGCCTAAGGTACATCGGTTGGCGCTGCAACGATCCCTTTCCAGATTGCTCTGGGGAGGTGCAAGGCCGATGGTCCCTAGGCAGGTCTGTATCCAATGTACACGCAACGGGGGTCTAGGTATGCCTGATCTGGAGAGCCAGTGGCTTGCTGAAAGACTTGCATACTTGGGCAGAGCCTTGACAGGGGAGGCAGTGTGGAGACTGAAAGGCGAGTCGGACTTTTCCTCGCCTCAAGTCAGACCCAAAGACTGAAGGTCGACGTAGGCCTTTGGGCGAAACACTGTTTGTCCGTGAGTGCCGAACGGCCCTTTGTAACCTTCTTGGGTCCAGTGACCTTTCACGGCCTCGAAAAGAACTATATCGGGAGCTAGTGGCGGGTTCCGCTTCTGATCCTCTCAGTGAGCGGCGCGGCTGGACGACGGAGGAGATCCGCTCTCATTGGAATTGGGCGCCAGGATCGAGCTGCTTGAACAACTCTGAGTTCTCGCTCACCTGGTGACTTGTTCGAAATGCGTTACCCCTCCTCGGCTTGAACTACAAAGCGGGCCTGGCAGACATGCCCGATTGTGCTCGCTGTTGCAGTGGTTTGGAAGAAACGGCTGAGCACGCCTTCTACTACTGCGAACGAGTTCGCCTGTTTTGGGATCACGTCGGCGAGTGGACGGCTCACATCGAACCCAAACAGCTCGTGCTGCTCAACGTTGGTTACGTCGTGGACAACGTTCTTCCTCCGTTTCAGGGTGAGAAGGGTGTGGTCTTTCTCACGATCCTAGCTGTAGCTAGAATGGTGATTTAGACGACGCGAAAGTAGGGATTGTATGATGATGCAAACTTTTCTCATCGTGATCTGGTTTTGTATTTTCGGCATCAGCTGAGGGTCAAAATAAGATGTGATAGAAAACGCTTGGATCGCATAACATTCAGCAAAAGGTGGGTGCATGCAGCGAGCCTGGTCGTGCAAAAGAGGGCAACGTTGGAGTCATCCTTCCCTCCTCTGCCGGCTCATGGCATCTACGGTACGGGTCCTTCGGGACCCCATCCCTGGTAAGTAGGATTGTTTTTTTCCCCTGAAACCTAGTTAGCAGTATGTTTGTGAGTCCTTGTCCCCGTCATCTAGCCGTTAGTTCTCAAGATCTTCCCCATCCCCATTATTTTTGTACCTCAACCCGTATCCCAGTCCGCTTTTTATTGAAGATCTTGAACATTCATATGTATAAAAACCATACTACCTGCTTGTATCCACCCATACCACGCCCAAGCCCTTATTTCTTTGACCCCTGTAGATTAGGATTCCTGCCCCACCTAGGGTAGGTCCGGCTTGTTTCCGGTTTTTTCGACCTGGAAAACAGTCGGCTTCCAATTTTTATAGATGGGGGGGATGGGAGGTCAACCAAACGGGGGATTTTTCCTTTGTTTTTGTATATATTTCGGGGTTTTTTCTCCCATTCCCATCACATTCATTGTAAATAAATCATACTTGTAAATAAAAATCATTCATCAATCTCGGGATTTTAAGTAGGACTTCTTCATAGAGCAAATGTGGTATTTTGGTGATTGCTGCGCATATGGTGATGGATGAATGGTTATATATTGTACTGCTGAATGGGTTGGCAAATGTGGCTAGCTAGGTCTCCTTAGAATATATAGAAAAGAATGACCGCTCTCTTCCCCTCCCCCAAAACCTCGAGGCCTTGTGCCTTCTGTGTAATATACGCAGATATAAAAGCAGCAGCAACTGTAGAAAGCACCTTGCCTGTTTTCATGTATGTTGAACCAAGGAGACCCTCCTCAGAGACTTGGATACATTTGCCTGGCACCTCATATCTCCATGTTGAGTTATTTATTTATTTGACCCTTAATTACCGGTCATAGCAAAAAGCCGAGTAGGGAATCATTTAGAGTCTTTCTTTTAATAGACTGGTAAGAAATATGTCAGCACCCTGGAGCAAAATTTGAATGTGTTTTGTTCTAAAATTGATATTTCAATTTTGTGAGTTCAAGTACAGGATAACTGAGTGTCAAGGGTTTTCGAATTCAAAGGGTTAAAAATCATTTACTAGCATCAAAAATCAAAATAAATTCATCAGTTCTTATTTGCTTAAATAATTCTTTTCTATGCCAGTTTTTGCCAAATTTATGTTTTATGAGTCCTTCATACAAATACATAAGTACAAAATTACTCACTTACTGATTGGTAATGAGTATAGAGAAAAACCAATGAAATATTTGTTGTTTAGAAAAGAGATTAAACTGTTGGAGTCATATGATGAACCCTCATTGATAACAGTGTTCCTCCATCATCCTCAAGGTATTTCAACAGCACAAATTCCCTTAACTATCTCTCAGTATCTGTCCCTATCAAATATCATTCTTGGTGAGTCTTCTTGACAGCATCTTGTGTCTAAGTACAAAGCTGATGAATCTGTTTTTGCTGGTCAGCCAACACTGCTTTATGCATGTGCAGGAGTCCATAAAAGAATATTTCTTATGAGTTTGTCTTTTCTACTTAAGCAGTTCCCAGCATGTCTTGCTCACCTTACGTGTAGGATTTGTGAGATCGGAGGTAAATGGCTGTTTTCTAGGGTGCTGCTTCTGGGATTTGTTCCAAAACAGCATGAAGCATCCTTGTTTAGTTCCCACCTTGCTTTTTCTCCATGTGTTTTATTGAAAGTCTAAGTAGTGCAACCATACACTGTAACTGACATGGCTGTAACATGGAAAAATTTCAGTTTTATTTTTTCCAAGAGAATGTTCCAGAATCATGAAAATTAGAGTAATATCAATCAAAGTCACAATTCTAAAATTAATGACATGGTTAATGATTCAAATTCAGGTTTTTAAGGAAGACAAATGGAAATGAATTATCATATCATTATGGTAATTGATATATTAATTATAAAGCTTTGCTTTTGTTGGGTTTGGTTTTATGGCATATTAACCATCATCATCATCATGTTGCGCCGCCAGCGCGGATATCCCTGACCCTCTCTCGCTATTTCTCCCTATCATTCATCGCCTCCGGCAGGTCTTCAGGGTTACATCCTGTGTCCTCACACAGTTGCTGTATGTAAGTTCGTGCTGGTCGTCCTACTTTTGCACATCCATATGTGGGGGTCCACAGGAGTACATCGCTTATGAGCTCGTCCTTGCTTCTCCAGCAGTGTCCCGCATGTCTGGTTTGTCTGACTTGTATAGTTTTCGTGATGGGGGGCAAGTGTCCGTATAGTTGGAGTCTCGTGGGGTGTTGTCGCCAGGACTTGTTTAATACTGCTCTCAACATTCTTGTGTAATTTCCGTCTAGTTTCCTCTCCAGCCGCTTCGTTAGCGTCCATGTGGTGCATCCATATAGCAGTATCGACACAACCGCTGCCTGGAAGAAACTGCGTTTCATTTTATCAGTTTGGTCCGACTTCCATATGATCGAGAGCCTATCGATAGCTGTCCATGCCTTCGTCAGTCATGTGTCGATGTCTTTTTCGGTTGATGAGACGCTACTTCCTAGGTAGGTGAATTTGTCTACTAGTTTCAGAGAGGCTCCGTCTAGTGTGGCAATGTTGCCCGTTTGGTTGTAACACATATATTCAGTTTTGTTTGCATTGACACGGAGGCCAATGCCAGCTGCGGCATGTTCCAGACTATGCAGTAGTGTCTCTGCTTGATTAGGCGTATTCGCTAGTAACGCCAAGTCATCAGCGTAGTCGGCGTCCGTGATTGTTTTTGCGGGGTACCTTTTGCTTCTTCTCTTAGTCAGCTCGAAGCCATTTTCTCTGAATTTGTCGATCGAAGTCCTAAGCACATAGTCTAGACAGATGATAAAGAGGTACGGGGCTAGTGTGTCTCCTTGTAGTACTCCTGCAACAATGTCGAAGTATTCCGTGTCTCCATCTGGTGAACGTACTTTCACTTTGGTGTTTCTGTAGAGAATCATTATCGCTGCTACTGTTTCTTTTGGTAGGCCGTATGCTAGTAGGATTTGCTCCATCTTCCCTCTGTGTATGCAATCGAAGGCCTTGGTAAAGTCGACAAATAGTAATGTCGCCTGTATGTCTTAAATCTCAGCTGTATTCTGTGTTGTTTAAATGAAGAATGAAGACTTATGCGACTTAATTTTCAGGAAAAACTTTACTTTTGGAAGACGAACTTCCAAATTTTCTAAAGAAAACCCCAAAATTGCCCCCCCCCAAGAAAAGAAAGAAAAAAAAAATATATATCCAAAACACCTCAAATGTAGTCTAACACGTGCTAAAGACAAAAGCATATTAACCAATGTAGGTTATTTAATGCCAAATCCTCTTCATACATATATATTAAATACATATGATTTGGTTTGATTTGGTTTGGTTGACTTTTATGACATATCAACCATTGTAGGTTATTTAATGCCAAATCCTCTTCATACATATATATTGAATACATCTGATCTGGTTTGGTTGACTTTTATGACATATCAACCATTGTAGGTTATTTAATGCCAAATCCTCTTTATATATATATATATATATATATATATATATGGTTTGTAAACACATTTTTTTGGTATTATTCTTAAATAAGCCTGAGTTCTTTTTTTGCACACAGTAAAATGATTTCATGTATTGCTGTATAAGTCACAATTTAACATCAGTCATTTTTTTGCACATAGTTTGTTCAATTTGACTCATAGATAGGACCCTATCAAGTGCTACTACACTGGGTCAGAGTGTACATGGGAGCAATGGCAATGAAGGGGTACTCCACATTCTCCAAATCTCGAGCCTCACTATCAGAGCATTTAATGTCAGATCCAGGACGCTCATGTGAGGAGTCTTGCCACACTGCAGAGATGTGATCTGTGTATTCTACTATCCAAGCTGAATGGGCTTTTAATTATAAAGGATTGCCAAGCATTGCTAATAAGTATATGAAGTAGTAATTATTTACACACTGTTATCTGGTTTCAAGTAGATATTCCTATTTATAATCATTTGTTTGTGTACAGTTATACAGTTTCATAAATTCTCATCCAGTACAAATAATTTTCAAACAGATTATCACTTTACTTTTTCTATGTAATACTAGTAATTAAGAAGCCTTTATATGGCTTCCTGCAATTAAACCAATCTAATACAAATAATTTGTATACAATTATATGGTTTCAAGTATTCTTATCTAAACCTAATAATTTGTTCATGATTAAATGTAATTTCATGTTTTACACAGGTAAACACTTCGTACTTTCTTGCAATATGAAGATTTTATGTGCCATGTTTTAAATTAGTTTAAAATCATTTTAAATATCTTAAGATTCATTGTATTTCTTCTCAACAGTCCAGGTTGGATGAATTTTTTAATGTTTTTGAATTTCATATTTACCATATGTGAAATAATATCATTTTTCTGTTGAATAAAGGTAATAAAAATATTTTAAGCAAATATTCTTTTGGTTTAATAAGTTATATTTGAAAATATGTTCACACACCATATAATGACGCACAGAATAGGTTAAAATTCTTTTTTGTTCAACAATATAAAATTAATTTCATGCAATGATGGATATGCTATGCCCTTTATTGTTCAAATTTAAAATTAAAGTTAATATTTTGTTTTAATGTTTTCAATTCTGAAAATTTTCTCATAATGCTGAAAAACCAATTCACTTTAGTATCACATATTCAATTGTACATTCACACACACACACAAATATTAAAGATGTGAAGATTAGAGATGCTAAATCTTAGTCAGAACTTTTCGTTCTATCATATTTCATCTATGGAGTAGTGCAAGATTAAGTGATAATATTGACTCCCAGGTAAAAAAAAGGTTCTGGGTGCAGCAGTCAATAAAGAAGGTCACATTGAGAGTCTTCTGGGACATGAAAGGACTCATCACTATTGATTTCCTTCAAAAAGATGCAACTATAAAAAGGGATTCCTATTGCCAACGCCTTAGACAAAATTTTCCTTATTCATTAAATGATTCACACATACACACATATATTAGATGTTTACTTCCTTTTTCTTTGGCATATATATATATATATATATACATACATACGCGGATCATTAAATAAGTTTCCAGACTTTTTTTGTATGGGCACTTTTATTGATAGTACACATGAAACTCGAGTCCCCTTTGAAGTAATCTACTCCAGCTGCAATGCACTTTTTGTACTGTTCCAACAAATTCTGGAAGGCTCCATGGAAGTCCTCTTGTGTGAGTGTGTCAATGACCTTCATCACAGCCTCTTTCATCTCCTTAATTGTCTCATAATGATAGCCTCTAAGCTTAGAGAATAACCAAAAGTCACAGGGAGCAAGGTCTGGACTATTGGGAGGGTGAGGAACAATCTTGATGCCCATCTTGGTCAAATAGTCTATGACAAGGATGGAGTTGTCAACTGGTGCATTGTCCTGGTGGAAATGCCACTGACCTAATTTGAAGAGTGCTGGCCTCTTCTGACGGGATCTCTTCCTGAACTCCCTTAAAACCTCAACATAGTAACCCTAACCCTAACCGTTTGGCCAATCACCTCTGGTGTATTGCCTTCCTTACTCCTCCCATACCTCTCATCATCCCTCGAAGACTCCCTGCCTTCCTTGAATCCTTTATGCCACTCAAAAACTGATGCTCAATTCATGCAAGATGGTCAAAAAGCAGTCTGAAGCATTCCATACATTTCTGTGGCATTTTTTCCAAGTTTAAAACACAATTTTATTGCATATCATTCTTCTAAAGTATCCTCATATCCAGATTTTTTGAAATTCACCAGCTGTGACAATCAGGCTTTAGTAGGGTGTATTCTAATTCCTACTGTAGCTGTTCATTTAAACCTGAAATCATAAAAATTGGTCAGTCATCTCATAAGATGCATAGCAATAACATACTGAATTATCAAGAGTCTACGACAATTTCAAATGCCTGTACGAAAAAAGTCTGGAAACTTATTGAAGGCACCACATATAGTAAAAAAGTAAAGTTGGCGACGGTAGTCAAGGACGACTTGAAGGCTCCCTTTTCAATAGCTACTACACCATGGTGTAGGGGAGTGCACTACTCCTTTTCCCTGGATTGCTCCACTTTACCCTTGAAATATACCTTATAAAGCTGAATGTTAAGCAAGCTGGCATCAAGTACCATTTTTTGAGTCTTTGGTATGACTCGGCCTGGAATTGAAAACCAGTGCAGAAAATAAAGGAAGTAAACATCTAATTTTTGAAAAAATAATGACTTGTCAAAGTTAATATTTCTAATTTACCTTACATTTATAAAACTTTTGATTGGAGTAAACCACTGTTCATAGTCATCAGCTTAAACTAGAACATTTTTTCAAAGAAAAAATTTCAGGTGATGGTAACAAATTTTTCAAGCAAGCTGGTGCCATTATATATCAATAAATGAATGAAACTTTCAAGCAAGTAAACTATTAACTCTCCTTGGTCATGAGCTGAAACCTTTACTTTTTCCTAGGGAAGATATATAAATAAAGATGAGCTTTTTTAAAAAGGTCATATATCATCAAATTTAATGAAAACATTTCAAATTTGAACATTTAATTTCTACCATGTTTGAAATAGATTTTTTAAAACTTGCTTTTTAAAAAGAAATTTAATTAATTAAATAAACTGAAATATTTTTAACTTCAGTTTTAATTTAAACTTTCATCCACACTTCACAGGGATTAAAAAGATAATTTTCGACAAAGGCTATGGGTATGAACATAAACTTTCAAAATTTCCTCAGCACCTGAGGAAAAAATGATCAAGCTCTCTTATTCCAAATTTTTTGCCATTTTCCTTTGCTTAGTTATTACATTCAATGTTTCCACTGCTGTAATATCCGGTCTTTTTGGTATGAGCAGTGGTTAAAATTCTGTGAGTATACAAACTGAGATGAGACCTGTAAATAATTGGAATAATCTTTGAAATTTAGACAAATATCATTCTTAAACTTATATGGGTTTTATTGACATATTCTTTGTGCCATGAGTAAGAAAAAAGATTGGAGGAAATTATGATATGAAATTTCTTTGAGGAAACAATATAGAACTGGAGATATTGTTTAAAAATTATTTACAGAACTTAGAAAAAATCAATGATTGAATTTTAATAAAATTTTTGGCAATTCTTAAATTAAGAACAAACTTATTTATAAAGATGTTTCCATTCAAAATTTTAGAGAAATATGTTTTATTTGTGATAACAGTCTCCCTTAATAAATCTGATGTTTTATTTATATTCAAAAATATCTTGAAGATTTGAGAAAACACATACTATCAAACGCAAATCATGACCTAGTCGGCTGGGACTGTAGAATATACTGACTACATCTTTGTATAAGAGTAAGACCCCCACCACCACCAACAACAACAAGTGTCCTAGATATGGCAATATACAAGTTGATGGTTAGGCTTCAGTAATGCTGGAACTTTGGGGAATGTGGAGTACCCCTTTGTTACCATCGCTACCTGGTCCACTTCGCCCTGGAGCGGTATCACCTGATAAGGTCATATTTAGGGGTCAAATAGAACTACGTATTTATGCTAAACTGAATTATTTTGAATAGAACTAAACTGTGTACTTATACTAAATTGAATTGCTTGAAATAGAACTGTTTTAACATTTAACTGTGTGTAAATAAATAAGTGATGTTTAGTTGAACTGTTAGTGATATATAGCAATACTTGGAACCATTTAACAGAGTGGTAGCACCTGATAGGGTCCTATCTATGGGTCAAATAGAACTGTTTGACTAGTCCAGCTAAGTGCAAACAAAAGACTAAACGGAATAGCTTGAAATGTTTTTGACATTTAAACTGTGTACTTAGGCTAAGCTAAATTGTTTGAACTAGAACTGTTTATATGTTTAATAATGGATTTGGCATTAAATAACCAACAATGATCGATATGCCACCAAACCAAACCAAATCAAACCAAACAGAAATCAGCTATTTGCATTTCATTTCAAGTGATTCCTTGAGAAAGGCATGAATCCATCTTTTATATCCCTAGCTTTAAGTTTACTCTATGTTTGGGGCTAAGAATATACTGACTATATTCCCTACTGAGGGGTAAAAGTGCCCTAGAAAAGAAGTATCATAGGTATGACACTTAACTGCATCAAATATTGAGGCTCCACTTCTTCAGATCTAGGGAATATGGAGTACCATTTCCTTATCTTTAACCCCATGTCCTCTCTGACCTGAAGTGGTAGTACTTGTTCGTGTTCTATATTGGAGTCTAATAGATCTGTTTAAAAATTATTTGTATTTAAGAAGACTTTGTGCCTAAAAAAGAACCCTCATAAGAAACAACTATACAAAAAACATACAAATGAATAGACAATTAATGTAATTTCCTAAACAACTTGGTTTATAATGACTGCAGACTGTTTGATATGCCATTAAACTCAATCAATCAGTCAAATCAGTTATGGGCAAATAGTAGAGTATACTGGGTTCTTTAAACTTGGAAAGGCAACCAGTCTAGGAGAAAGACTCTGAACTCAAAATCTGAGGTGCATTGTTTAGAGAATCTATGGCACCCTAGTGCACCATTTTTCTTGTTATCAACTCATCCAAAAAGTGCAGGTAGTTTTAAAAAAGCCTTCATCACTAGAAACTAATCACCTGTGTAAACAATCTAGCAGTAATCATCTTTAATAGAATTCTTAAACACAGAAGAGCTTCATCTATAGGTGGACAGATAGATGAGATCCAAGAAAGTTCTGTTCAACTAGCATGAATTAATCTTTGCCATCAGCTCAAATGCATTGAGTTAACTTTGTTATCAGGCATCAGTTCTCTGACCTTGGGTCCTATAAGTATGCCTGTTTTTTAGTTTTGTATCACTGTTCACTGAAGAAAATCTTAGTTATAGTTGCTGAAATCTATAACTGTCATGTGTAATTACTTTTATAAAAGTCCTCACCAAGTTGGGTTTGATATAAAAAACAAACTAGAATAAAGATCTTTTTCAAGTCTGCCATTGGCATATGCTGAACATGGTATGAAATCCTAATGTGTCAGAACAATTCTGAGCACACATTTGGAATAAGCACACTTAATTTAGTCAAAAACACACACATTTACTTAGTCACACAATCGTCATTGCCAATTGTTGTTATCACATTTTGGTTGATGGAATCTTAGAAAGACATTTTTACAATGAATTCAATAGTTTTTTGATTTTTTTTGTCCTTGAGAGACTTTCTCAGCAAAGATAAGGCAAAGGATGGAAAGAAAGTTTCCTACAAGGGAAAAGTTAAGTTGATTGTTAAATCGGTAAATTTAAATAAATTTAGATGGATATGTATCAATAGGCTTTTGTGTTAGATGGAAAAATGGACTTCTTTGATATTAAAAGCAAATGATTCAGAGATAGATTGAATTATGAGAGAGTTAAGTTGATATAGATTGTTACATACAATGTAGAATTTAGTATCATTGACAGAATCTTGCATCATTAAACAATATTAGGATATATAAAATAGAATATAGTATTAGTCTATGTTGTAATGTACAAGACTGAATATAGAATCAATGACTGATAGTGAAATATAAAAGGAAGAATAATGTATCATAAAATCTATCTTATGATATACAAGATTGAACATAGCATCATTAAACAATATGGGGTTGGTTTGGTTGGTTTGGTGAGTTTTATGGCATATCAACCTTTGTAGGTTATTTAAAGCCAAATCCATTTTTATGTAAATAATCTGTTCTATTGAAAACAGTTCAGTTTAGCATAAGTACACAGTTTGATTGTCAAAAACATTTCCATTTCAAACTATTTAAGCAGTTATATGAAATAATTCAGTTAAGTGTAAATACAGTTTTAATGTCGAAAAACAGTTCTATTTAAAAAAATTCTGTTAAGTATAAGCACGCAGTTTAAATGTAAATATGGTTTAATTGTCAAAAATGTTTCTATTTCAAGCTATTCAGTTTACTCAATTCATTTTAGCATAAGTATGCTGTTTGTTCTATTTAACCCATAGATAGAGCCCTATCAGGTGCTACCACTCCGGGCCAGAGTGGACCTGGGAGCGATGGCAATGAAGGGGTACTCCACATTCCCCAAAGCTCCAGCACTGCCGATTATGATTAATTTGCTCCACTATTTATCTGCATTTGACAAATTTATATTAAATAATTAATAAAATCATTGGGAGTAATTAGAGTGAATCTTAAGTTACTTGCATAATGAGGTGGATGGTCTATCTTGGATGGTAATTTTTGGGGACAGCAGTTTTGGTCCTTTGGAGAAGTGACTCAACACAGGCACATGCTGACCCTTTGACATAAACACAACTCAGACGAGTTACCATTTTTATATTTTCAATACTGCCATTGATGTTTAAATTTTTTGACGGTTGTATATTTTAACATTTTGGGCATCTAATTTCATCTGTTTTCCTTCTGAATTCTTCTGCACTTCATTTTTAGGGTACCAAATTAAAATCTGACTGTTAAGTAAGATAATGCATTAACTTTGTCCGCAGGGCTTAAATACAATGACTGTATCCCTTGCACAGAGGTATATGACCTCCTACCCTACCTAAAAAGCTGTGTTCTGGTTATGAGACTAAATTACATCAGTTCTACAGATCTGGGGATTAAGAAGCACCTCTTCATTGACATTACCTCCTGTCCCACTCTGAGCCAAAGTGGTAGTCCCTGTTAGAGTCTTATCTTAGAGTCAAACCGATTTGTTTTACAATTATTCATATTCAGTAGTGTGGTCCTATGCTAGTTGACATTGACCTTTAAGATAAATACTAGAAAAATATGTTTTATGAAATGACCCGTTTCATCATTATGATCGATGGAGTTAGTTGACAACGAAAAATTAGATAAATTCGCTGACCTTTAAAATCATAAACACTTGTATTGCACTTAACAGACCTTTAGAAACAATAAACCAGCTTTTTAGGTCAATTTAAGCCTTGAATAAAAAGATACTTATTTTAAGGACCTTTTTGTTTTTGAGATATATATATATTAATTTTCATATATATTGATTTTCATATATTACATAAATTTTAATTGTTAACATATTAATTAAGTATTTAACCACATGTCGAATTAGAACAACATTAAGTGGAGGACACCTTAAAAAATATAAATATAAAGGTACAATGAATTCAATTCCTTTACTTGGACAAGCCATTAAAAACATTCTGTGAAAAAAGAACCCCCCCCCGCATTCCTCGTGGTCTTATGATGAAAAGTTTAGAGGTGCCCATGGTGTAATGGTTATCGTCGTCGGAAATGGACACGGCGACACAAGTTCAAATCCTTGACGAGACTGATTGCATTTCACATAGCACTAATACCCTTGGGAAAGGTATGAAACAAATCATTCTCCCTCCAGCTATGGGTAAATAGTAGGGCAGACTAGGTTCTTCAACCTTGGTGAGGCAACTAGTCTAGGAGAAGGAAAACTCTGAATTCAAACCTGTTAAACTCTGCTTAAAAATTGACCTTTCGTCATATCCCGCCCGAGTGGAGGGGTTGGTAAATATGCTGATGAAAAGTTTGTTTTACTGTTATGTTGCATCATACAATTGATGACAACGAAGAAGAGACAAGTAATAGAAAGAGAAAGTCAAGTGAAAGATATAAAAAGATAAAAAATAAAGAGAATGATGGCAGAGAGAAGAACACAAAGAACTAATTGCAACTTGTTTTTTCATTGAAAATGCATTATACACACACATACACACATATACATGCCCACCACAAGCATATAAATAAGCCTATATCTTTTATGTGTCTGTATGGGTGTATATGTATCTTTGGTGTATATGAGTGTGTTTGTGTATACATTAGTGGTATATAGATGCATATAGTGGTATACTTAATGCCATAGAAGATATTTAGTTGAGTCCTTACTCAGCAAGGACCAATATCAACATTAGTACATCTCTAATATACTAACACTGAACACAACAGAAGGAAAGGCAATATAAACACATTTGTATATAAAAAAACATTTCACTTTTTATATACATCATGTATATAAAACGTAAAATGTTTTTATACGTACAAGTCCAGGATGAGGCTGTTTGAATTTCATTGCAGGTTAATACTCTCAGAAAAGGCATGAGTAAATATTAGTGCAGACTGGGATCTTTAGCCTTGGTTAGGCAACCAGACTATGAGAAGGAAAACTTTGAATGCAAACCATCTTTAGGCTGCTTAAAAAAATGACCTTGCATCATATCCTGCTGTGGCAGAAAGCTTTGGTAAATACATACATTATATATATATACCAAGAGTATTAGGATGACTGAACATGCCGTAACAGCTAAAGATTTGCACACATTGCTCCATGAACAAGCAGTATGTAGAACAGGTACAAAAATGGAAGACCCTAACTTGATGAACATAAGTAAACTATCCACATTTCCATTTCTGAGGATGATAACCTTTACACCATTAGCATATCCACTAATCTCTCCTGTCATAGCATATTTATTCAATTCAAGATTAGGGATAAAAGCACATCTCCATTCATTAGTGTTCGGATATTTTTGTTTCATTGGTTTCATTTGTTTAATGGCATATCAACCTTTTTTAGGTTATTTAATGCCAAAGCCATTCTCCTAGAAGAACAGTAGTGGTACTATTTAACCCATTGCAGGGAGGATAAGGGGGTTCATACCTTTCCCAAGGGTATTTGCCCTAAAGTGAACGTAATAGCACGACTGGAGTACGAACTCGCATACTACGACTCCACAGTCCATCGCTTTAACCATTACACCACTAGGACACCCCCTCGGATATTTTTACTTCAGTCACTGATAAAAGTATTGTAGCAACAAGGCAAATTGGTTGTCTTGCCCTGTTACATTAAGAAAGGAGTAAAACAAATGAATGTACGAGAATATTCATGAGTTCCAAAAACTTTAATATCAGCTTTTAAGAAAACCCTGTAATGTGAGTTGTACAAAGGAAAGAAAGCAGTTGTGGACATTAGAGCAGGAATTAAGCATCCAACTTGAAGCTTCTAGGACCAGTTGGTCTAGAAGGAATGAATAAATGATAAAGGAATGATCTTCTAGAGAAAACAATGATCCAAAAATTGAATGCGCTCTCCTCATGTTGATATTGATCTGTACTGCAGCTAGAATGCGTGAGGAAGAGACTGAGAGAGCGTTTGCATGGCCTTTTATACTACCCGGGAAAGTTATCCGAGTAGAATGGCTTAAATCATCCTAATTGGACGAAAATATAAATCGAAACCTCAACAGCCGAAATAATTCCCGTACTAAACAATAAATTTGTAATTATTTCTTTCTGCTACAATATCAAGTGAATGATAGAAAGTGTTGTAAAAAAGATATTTTGTAAAAATTGTGTTAAGAGCATAGGACTTGTAAGTTAGAATTAAATGGAAAAGCCTTCTTTGAGCTTATTTCCAAGAATAACTATGGTGCCATAAATCACATAAAGATACTAGCCTGCTTGATTAAAAGAAAAATGGATTAGTACTACCTTTGTATGTTGGTAGGTAGCAATATAGAGATAAAATCCATCAGATAGCTATTGAATTAGGTTAATGAAGAAATATTTATTTACATTATTTACAAGACGCTGCAGCGTCGAATCAACCGAAAAGGACATCGAAACGAGGCTAACGAAAGCATGGACAGCTATAAATAGGCTATCGATTATATGGAAATCAGACCTAACCGATAAAATGAAACGCAGTTTCTTCCAGGCAGCGGTCACATCGATACTGCTATATGGATGCACTACATGGACGCTAACAAAACGGCTGGAGAAGAAACTAGATGGCAATTACACAAGAATGCTGCGTGCAATCCTGAACAAGTCCTGGCAGCAACACCCCACAAGACACCAACTGTACGGCCACCTACCCCCTATCACGAAAACTATTCAAGTTAGACGAACCAGACATGCACGACACTGCTGGAGAAGCAGAGATGAACTCATAAGAGATGTACTCTTATGGATCCCCACACACGGCCGCGCAAAAGCAGGACGACCAGCTTGAACATACATTCAGCAACTATGTGAGGATACAGGATGTTGTCCTGAAGACCTACCTAGGGCGATGAACGATAGGGAGGAGTGGCGAGAGAGGGTCAGGGATATCCGTGCTACCAGCACGATATGATGATGATGATGATTTACAAGAAGAGATGTAATTTATTCAGTAAAAGATGTTAACAAAGTATCTTTATGTAGTGTTAGCAAGTCAATAACACAGCTTGCATTATATTCAAATGTAAAAATGTCTTTTGAAGAGGTGAGAAGAAGGACTGACCTGATGATGGGTGGTAAATGACTCTGTCTTTCGAGCATGTTGTTGAAACCTAATCTAATAATACTCTTGGTGGGATTTGATTTAGATGATGAAAATCAATGGGAAGTGTTCTAATTGATTAATAAACTGTATTTTTCCTTATCATTTTAAGTTTGATAAAAAGGAAACAGTTACATAGATCCTATGAAGAAAAAACATTTTGGTTGCTTTTTATTATAACTTTAGTGAAGTGAATATCAGTCTGAGCTCAGGTAAGTGTTTGTGTGAGATATGGGCAGGAATTATGACAATCTTAAGTGCTTTAAAGCAGTATATTGGAGAAGAAAATTGAGCAACAGGGTCAAATACTCACCTTTGGGCATTCAGGCTTACCTTCAAACCAAGAGATAAAAGCTACAGTAATATTATAATATAAAAGCATTTTTAGTAGAAAAACTGAGATGAACTGGTGAATTATGCAACAGGAATCTGTAATGATCTGGGGATATAGTCATGAAGTATCAACTTGGATGTGGAAAGAAGAAAGAAATAGAGATGGATCACAATATGTTGATAGTCAAATGAAACTGAATTAAAGAGATATATATTTCCTCATCTGGACGGAGTAATCCAAGAAATAAGATTTCAACAGCTTTCTTAACTTACTGAGAAATATGCATTCCTTCAAGTGTCCAATCATTTGAATGAGGAATACAGCTGTCAACAAAACTATTATCACAATGACATTGATTGGAAAGAGTTTCTCATTGAAAGAAAAAAGACTTTAAGATTTTTATCATTCAGGGTTTTCCAACTATTATCTTCATATTCACAACATTTTGGCCAATTTGTCTTCCAGCCTTCTTCAGGTGTTTCTTGTCAAACTTTGGAGCCTTCATGGAACTTCAAACCACATCTTTTATTTTATCAATGGTGAGTTGCTTGTGCTGATTCCATTTACCATAACCAGGAACAAGTGTAAATTATTCCTGTATTTTTACTTGTCTGCTGTCAGGATCAAACCTGCAACCTCTACATGATAGTCACTTAGGGAACCAACACTTATAACTGTTATGCTATGAGTCCTGCTGGATAGTTCAGAGTGAATTTTTGGGTCTTATAAACTTAATGTTCTTACATCATTATGAATTACTACTAGTATGTAGGATTTTTTTTACCTGAGCTCATATGATTTTTTTAAAAAAATCTAAGCTTTTTTGATTATTGGTTCCTATATTGTATTCATCTCTAAACTTGGTCATTGTAGCCCAGCATATATGTTGATTCTTTTAGGCATCTAATTCTCCTACGTTCATCCTAATCAATTATTTTAACTTCATCCCATTAGGGTAGATGATTTCCCTTTTCCTTTCATTTGTTAGGATTTTCTTGCTGTTGTGGCAATGGGAGACAAAAGAGAAACATGGAAGAAAGATCCTCTTGAAATTCTTGAGTTTATACAAGAGTATAAACTTTATAATTTGGTCCCAAATTCTATAGAGTGATTAAAAGAAATACAAATGTGCTTATGGGAGTACCTTTATGATATAATTTAAAACAGTTTCCACATGATTACCATCCCGTCAGCCTATTCTTGAAATCTCCCTCAGATGATTAAAGAATGTTGATATTTCTATAGGAGTATCTTATTAGAAAAGCAGAAGTGACATTATGGAAACCACCAGGGGAAGGTTCTAATGATGTGTTGTGAACCTGTGTTGTATGCTCATATACATGCAGATGTAAGTAGAAACATAATGATGACTTCAATTAATGAACGAACACACTTCTTTATAAAAATATACCTCTCACACTTTATTTGAAAGGGTTGATGTTTCTTGTGTGTGAGAGGTGAATTGGAGATGGAGACAGACTGACACATATTGACCCCAAGTTCCTCTGACCATAGCAGAACTTCTTCCTCATTCTGCTGGGCTGCTCAACCGTAGGTCCTGAGGAACGCAAGCCCTCTGTCTGGCGCTGGTTCTCCTGATGGCATCTTGTGCCCAACTGCCACTGGAACTGAGCTCGAACTGACTGCAACTGACTCGAACTCCAACTCACCTCTCACACACAAGAAACATCAACCCTTTCGAATAAAGTATGAGAGGTATACTTTTATAAAGAAGTGTGTTCGTTTGTTAATTGAAGTCATTATTATGTTTCTGCTTACATCTGCATGTATATGAGTATACAACATATTCATATTTGTTTGATGCCCACCTGCTTCCTGTGGGCGTACACATCTGCACCGAATTTAACCACATTCACAGGTCAAGGTGATATTCTGACATCCTCGACCAGATGCACCTGTTTCTTCCACTTATTTACGCAGGTGCATCTCTTGATTGACGGCTCGGTCGAGTGCCAATATGCAACACCTGTGGAAAATTTAAAATTATAAAATCATAAAGGAACTCTGATAGAAATGTTAACATTTTTTTAAAAACCCTGTATAATACTTCTTTGTATTTTTCTCACAATTGCTCTTAGTGTTGCTTGCTGTCAGAATCCTTCCGAATCAAAACTGATAAAGAACTATCTAAGATCAGTTTGCACTTGAGCAGTTTTGCCATACAGTCTGAAATATTTTTTGACAGACAAAAGATTTTTCTTATAAAAAAGTAAGTAAAGTAACTTCCTAGAGTGTAGTTGATTTCAGTTAATATAGTTTTCTAATTGTTATCATCATCATCATCATGTTGTGCCGCAAGCACAGATATCCCTGACCCACTCTCGCTACTTTTCCCTATCATTCATTGCCTCTGGCAGGTCCTCAGGGCTACATCCCGTATCCTCACATAACTGCTGAATGTATGTTCGAGCTGGTCGTCCTGCTTTTGCCCAGCCATATGCGGGGGTCCATCGGAGTACATCACTTAAGAGCTCATCCCTGCTTCTCCTGCAGTGTCCTGCATGTCTGATTCGTCTAACTTGGATAGTGATGGGAGACAGGTGGCCATATAGTTGGTGCCTTTTGGGGTGTTGCCGCCAGGACTTATGTCTATTTGTTCTGTATTGTGTTGTGTTTTTGTGGTTGTGGGCTACAAACTGAAGTATCTCTCCAGATGGCATAAATACAAGCTACAACAGTGAATCCATTATTTTAGATTACACATCAAAACATATAAAAAATAGGGCTTTAAAAACAACTTTTAAATACACATAATGCTAAAACAATTAAGGTCAATAAAAATAGTTGTGGTGTAATGGTTATCGTCGTAGGAAATGGACACGGTGACATGAGTTCAAATCTTGGGCAAGATTGATTGCATTTCACATAGCACTAATACCCTTGGGAAAGGTATGAATCCAAGTATTCTCCCTCCAGCTATGGGTAAGTAGTAGGGCAGACTAGGTTCTTCAGCATTGGTGAGGCAACTAGTCTAGAAGGAAAACTCTGAATTCAAACCTGTTAAACTCCGCTTAAAAAATTGACCCTGTGTCATATCCTGCCCAAGCGGAGGGGTTGGTAAATATGATAAAAATAGTGTGCATATATATATATATATATATATATATATATGCACACACACACACACACACAGTATGGATAGAGCTTTAGATATTCACTGTGTGTGTGTGTGTGTGTGCGTGCATATATATATATATATATATATATATATATATATATATATATATATATACACACACACAAACACACACACACTCACCCACAGTGAATGTGTAAAGCTCTATCCAAACTGTGCGTGTGTGTGTGTATATATATATATATATATATATATATATGTACATACACACACACACACACACACACACACACAACTCTGCATGTACACACACATGAGTATTTGTGTCTGCAGCTCAGTTAAGCCAAAATAGTTATACAACCAATAATTTGTGTCAATTTATATACATATATATGCACATACACACACATACACTCACACACTGAATGTGTTAAGCTGTATCCAAACTGTGGTTTAAATCATTTTTCAAAATTATCCAAATTTTCGAGGCTTTGTGTTAGTGTTGATTTCACAAATTACTGATTATCAGAAGTTTGTGTAATAAAATATGAAGGTCATTCAAAAAACAAAGTGAATTTTGTCTCATGACTTGACAGTAAGAAGCTTGGTTTATAGTTGCCCCATTTTCAAGGAAATCAATAGCAATGGATTTTTTTATGTCTGAGAAGACTGTCATCATGACCTTCTTTACTGACTGATGAGTCCGCCACATTTTCTTTACCAAAAAGTCAATAGGTTTTCCCCTTGATGGAATGTCTTTTTAACTCAGACTCCTAATCAAAAGACCCCCCCCAACGGGTGTCCTGGATATGACACTAAACAATCTGATGGTGAGGTTCCAGTGATGCTGGAGCTTTGGGGAATGCGGAGAACCCCTTTATTGCCATCGCTCCCAGGTCCACTCAGACCCAGAGTGGTAGCACCTGATAGGGTCCTATCTATGGGTTAAATAGAACTAACGGCATACTTATGCTAAACTGAATTATTTGATTAAACTGAATGGCTTCAAATAGAAATGTTTTTGACAATTAAACCGAACTTACATATAAACTGTGTGCTTATGCTAAACTGAATTATTTGAAATAGATTTGTTTTTTGACATTGAAACTGTATTTACACTAAACGGAATTGTTTAACATAGAACTGTTTTGACATTTAACTGTGTGTAAAAAAAATCCGTACTGATACTAAACTGAATTAGAACTGCTTGACTAAACTGAATAGCTAGAAATAGAATTGTTTTTCACAATTAAACTGTACTTACATTTAAACTGCATGCTTATGCTAAACTGAATTGTTTGAAATTGAACTATTTTTGACATTGAAACTGTAGTTACACTAAACTGAATTGTTATATATAACTGCTTGAATAAACTGAATAGTTTGAAATAGAAATGTTTTTGACAATTAACTGTGTATTCATGCTAAACTGAATTGTTTTAAATAGAACTGATTATTTACATAAAAATGGATTTGGCGTTAAATAACCTAAAAAAGTTGATATGCCATAAAACTCAACCAACCAACCAAACTTTAATGACAGATCTTTGTTAAATCGAGCACTCTGTTTAATTAACCACCATTCCGAATAGCCTCAAAACAAATATTTTTTTGAAATTGAATTTATTTTTATTATAAATTAATTCCAAACAATGTAGGGTTTACATTTATTGAAAACAATTCTGAAAAAAATTTATTTTGTATTTTTCCAGAAAATTCTTCTTTTGTATTGAATGACCCTCATATATATTAGTAACCTCCATTTGTAATTTAAAACTTGACCCAAATAAAAATTTGATGAACCTGTTAGTAAATCCAATTAATAAGAAGTAAATTTTTTATCAAATATGCTCATGAATTCCAAGACTGTCACTGATTTTTGACTTTTATAGTTTTTATTTATAAAATTTTCATATTCTTTATGAGTACATAATAAAATGGCTTTTCTCAATGTTAAAGTATTTAAGAAAGAAAAAAAAACTACAGTATTTTGTTTCTGTAGGGATATGAAAAACATTTCACTGTTTAAATGGAGATTTCAGATCATGGACTATATTAAGAAGAATTAAACGAATCAGTTATTGGTGATATTAAAAGTGAACTTTGAAGACTACTTTGAAAAATGAAAGGCATGCTGAGACTAAGCTACTATTATACAAGATGAACTATTTTTCATTAATATTAAATGGCTGGATGCTTTTGTGTGAATGTTTTCTGTTAGAAAAATGGAATCAGCAGTGTTCCAGTACTAGTAGCAAATCAGTGTAAATAGTTAGAGTGGCAAAATGCAACAGAGGAGTTTTCAAAGTATATGTTAAAAAGTTTAATGCTGAAACCAATAAACTTAACATGCAAACAGAAAACAAATAATACGAAGTTGAGTTTCTTATAGACAAGCGTATGGTAGCAAGGAGAATTAGAATAGATAAAATTTCAGAGTTTGTTTGGTGTAGAATTCGTTGTCCAATGAAGGAATATAGTTCGTTATCCCACTTGATGTAATCTAGAGGCGTGTAGGGTCAAGTGTTTTCAAGTCTACGGGTGCCTCTTTGTGTAATTCTGCTGGGGGAAAAAATCGGCTCTAGAAGGATTTGGGGGTAAGGTTTCTGATTTGTTAAAAAAAGTTTATTTTTACATTTCAACCGAATGCATGCGCGGTGTCTTATTCATTTTGCAATGAGACCCCAATCCAATATCATCCAGTTAATGTTACCTATTTTTCAACCGAAATAGATGATTGCTGTATTTTCTGACCGGGTATTTTGATTGATTTATTTTGCTTGTGAGTTTGTATCAAATGAATTAGGAAATCAGAAAAGATTTCAGTTGGAGTTGTATGGCAAGGTGGACAAAGGCCTTCTTATGTATTATTTTAGCTTATGAGCAATGATTTACAACTGTTTTTTTTTTTTTGTGTGAAAATTAAATTTTGTCTGTTTTTATTCGTCTTTCTTTGAATTGCTTACTAGAAAGCTAGTCTTGAATTCCTTTGAGGAAAAAAAATGGTTATCTTGGTGAAATTCGGCACTGATATTTTGGTTCCT
Source organism: Sepioteuthis lessoniana (assembly GCA_963585895.1). Taxonomy (NCBI): domain Eukaryota; kingdom Metazoa; phylum Mollusca; class Cephalopoda; order Myopsida; family Loliginidae; genus Sepioteuthis; species Sepioteuthis lessoniana. Next base: position 95,888,793 of record OY757916.1, read on the forward strand.
CAGCTGAAGTAGAAAATGTTTTTTCGTTTAAATGTTAGCTACTTTTCATTTAGTAATTTTTTTTCCGAACGAGAGAAGCTTTATTGTGGTTGGAGTCATGACGTAATGACTAACATTGCAGTAAGTAAATTTGAATTCTAATTTTGCTCTTCTGTTCACTTTCAGACTAATACCCTAGAGAAAGGTATGACACCCCCCTCTCGCTTACCCTCTACCCAAGCTATAGATTAAATAGTACGTCTATTATTTTTCTACAAAGATTGCTTTGAAAGTTGATATGCCTTTAAACTAAGAAACCAAGAAGAAACTTTATCATTTAAGCAATACTGGTCCTGTCTGTATTTCATATACACGAGTCATTTAATAAATAAGGGGTATTTTTTTTCTTTTTTAAAAAAGCAAAATAAATTCCTTTTTCAGAATTTTTTTCGATTGATGTGAACTTAGCATTGTTTTGAATTGGTTTATTGCAAAAACTATTTTTATTATGCAAGAATATTTATTTGTTTTGAGGCTATTTAAAATGGTGGCTAATTAGGTCTGAACAGAAGTCTGTCATCAATTTTTGGTGACTGAGAATTGCAGAACGTGAAATTTACGGAAGAATACGCGGTATGTACAGACATAAAAATATTTTAGTCAAAAATTTTTTTACAATTAGGGTTGGTTACAATGAGCCTCTAAGCAAAACGATGAGCCTAAGTCGGAAAGAGTCTTTGAGTGGAAACACCGTGACTCTGGTAAGGAAAAAGTTGTGAATGCAACAGTCAGTAAAGGAGATAAAAAGTTTCATCACGACTGATTTCCTTGAAAAGGGTGCAACTGTAAAGGGTGCTTTCAATTGCCAACTCTTTAGATAATATTCATCTTATTTATTGAATGACCCTCGAGTATGTATCTGTGTGTGTGTGTGTCTATTCGTTACAGTGCGATAATTATACAATTTTCTAATCAGATATTTTTCGCGTGTTACTTAGTCAACTGTAATTTTTTAATTTCTATTATATTTTTCTCGGCTGTTTTTGATTATCTTTCAAAGTGGTTTTTAGCTGCCTATATTCTTGGCTTAATGCAAGAAAATTGGGGGGAAGGGAGGTGAAAAAATAAATACCCGCTCACTTGATTTTCCCGAAAAATATTTAAAGTAGATTCATTATGATTCCTAAGGCCTTTTTTTTTTCTCCGTAATGTATTACGTATATTGGGTATTAATGAATATTACTTTTTTGAAGACAAACAGATAACTATTTTTTTATTCATAGCTGTGGGATATTATCTCTATTTATTTTCAACTATTTTTTTAATATCATTTTTCTTTCTTATCATCCTTTAAAAGATCATTTATTTTTCATTGACTTAATTGATTATTCTCATGTTTATCCTTATTTCAACTGCTCATTCCACTAAACTTCATTAAGTGAATCACAAATTATATGAATTGTCATTTTTTAAAATCTGATGGTTAATATTTTAGCATTTATTTATTTTATTTTATTTTTTTGTACAAGTTCGTCTCAGGAAACAATATCTGGTATCTGATTATTTCAGTTAAATGTCAGATTTTTTTTTCAAATCTAAAGATCTGTTTTGAGGACGATAATTCGAAAAGACTTGATCAAAATAATGATATATCTAAAACTTTAAGATATCACCTTTTAAGATGCACAAGTCATATTTTCTATTTGTCAGCTCCTGGTTCCATCTCGATAGAATAATTTATACTTATGCAGGCGCACGCAGTTTCTTCCAAGCAGCGGTCGTATCGATACTGCTGTATGGATGCACTACTTGGACGCTAACAAAACGGCTGGAGAAGAAGCTAGACGGCAATTACACAAGAATGTTGCGAGCAATATTGAACAAGTCCTGGCGGCAACACCCCACAAGGCACCAACTATACGGCCACCTGCCTCCCATTACGAAAACTATCCAAGTTAGACGAACCAGGCATGCAGGTCACTGCTGGAGAAGCAGGGACGAGCTCATAAGTGATGTACTCCCATGGACCCCCACATATGGCCTGGCAAAAGCAGGACGACCAGCTCGAACATACATCCAGCAGCTATGTGAGGATACGGGATGTGGCCCTGAAGACCTGCTAGAGGCGATGAAGGATAGGGAGAAGTGGCGAGAGAGGGTCAGGGATATCCGTGCCTGCGGCACGACATGATGATGATGGTGTATATAGGCATAGCATGTGCGTATCTGTATAGATATGTGTAGGAATATGGAGTTGGGGAGGTTTTAATTGGTTATAAAATCAAAAGTGAAGGATTTCTCAGTGGGAATGAAAGGGTTTGTGTTTTTTTAATGTTCCTTATAAACTGTTCAGCACTAGTATGGGCAGAAGATAAGAGTATGATTTTTTAAGTACTTTAGTTTTGTTGGGTCCTCATAGAAAAACTTATTTTTTTCAGAAGACCAGATCGCATATATCAGTTGATTGGCAGATGAGTAACTACCAGAGCAGTGATAGTTTGGTTTGCCCCGTCTTCAATGGAAGAACAACATAGATATCAGAGTTAAGAGCAGATCATTTGAAATGACCAAGTCTTTGTTTGCCATCCATACTGTGTTAGTGGGAGAACAATGCTGAAGTCAATAGTGTAAAATGTCACATGTCTCCTCCTGCCAAGATAAACTCAAATAATAAAGGATTTGCAAGTGTATCTTCAGAATTCGTTTTCGCTTCCTTTTCTTTCCTTTGAGAAGCTGACTCATGGGTTATACAGTTTTGACAAAAACCTGATATCGACTAATCTTTACATAGCAATAAAATGATGTGGGGTTGAGTTGTTCACCAAACAACGCTGGGCAAGCCATGACAAAGTACTGTCATACAATGATGTAAATTTATGACTGAGAGGATAACAAAAAAGTTATGGCTAAATAGTTAGAAGAGTATTGATATTGTAGCAGAAAGAACTAATTTTCAGTTGCTCGTCAGACTACCATTAAATCACGTGATTTTCAAAATTATTATCTGGCGCGGGAATTAGTTTTGGCTGTTGAAGTTTCGATTTATATATTTCGTCTAATGAGAATGATTTAAGCCATTCTGCTTGGATCACCTTCCCGGGGAATATAAAAGGTAGTGTAATACTCTCTCTTCCTCTTTTTCCTCGATTGGATCCAGCAGCAGACAGACCACTCAACACGAGAAAGTGCATTGAACATTTGGGCCACTGTTCTTTGAGGAGATCTTTCACCATTTATTCATTTCCTCCTATGACCTACTGGACCTCGAAAGTTCTGGCTGAATGCTAAATTCCTGCTCAACTATTTACAACTGTCTTATTCTATTATTTGTACGACTCACAGTAAAAGGGATTTCATCTCAAGCTGACATTTTGAAACTCAATATTTTCGTCGACTCATTTGTTTTCTTCTTTCTCTTAATATAACAAAGGCAACAGGGCCAAAAACCCCAACAATCTGACTCTTTGTTATAATATATATATATATATATATATATATATATGAAAAAATGTATAATAAATCTCTCAAATAATTTTTTTTATATTGGGGAATTTTTCTTTTCCAATTTGCAAAACTGAACTCAAGGCTTCATAAGAACTAGATTTTACAAATTCTATTAAGTATAAAAAAGACAAATTATTATTGACCAGTTACATTTAGAAATCTAAAGAATTATTTGGAGAATTGGACTTGTCTTACTTTTTTCACATCAAGTTTGGATCAGTACATTTTCCCTGTACGATATACTCTTCCATGAGGTAAAAGAGACTTGTTCTTTCTTCAGTGGCACAAAGCAAAAACTCTATCAAGATAATTTTTGTCTTACTTGTGTATTATGCTTAAATAAAGCCAGAGAATGTACTTGTCAAAATTCATACAAATGATAAACATAAAAAGTCAGGGATAATTTGAAAACAAATTTAAAAAGCATTAATAATAAACTCAATTTGAAGATAAGAAAAATTTAGAAATATACAGATAAATCCTTAAACGTAATTTTTTTTTTTTGTTGCATTTTCTTTTCTAAATAGTATGCAGTACCATTAACCTAGTTTTCTGGGCAACTTTTAACAATAGATTGTTTTATGATAAGCTTCTAATATTAATGAAGCTGAAAATCTCTTTAAATGGTTTCTTTTCAGGTATTTGTTTATTTTCATTTTAAATTTTCTTTCCATTGTTGTTATTATTAATAATAATAAGAAAAGTTACCTTTCCTTGAATATAAAATTCTAGGAAAAAAAATTACAATTTACCAGCAATTAAATTAAGATTATTTAAAAAATCTTGTTTATTTTGAAAATATCTATTGATCACTTAGTTTCAAATTATTTCATAAATTTTCCTGCCACCAAGAGAACAATCTTCTGTGACAGTTCAGTTCGACATAACATTGTATTGTCAAAGCAATCATTTCTTACAACGTAGTATAAGTTTGAGTAGCCACTTATATAACTTGACAAAAGTAAAGATTTTTCATGATGGGATTTGCTAATTTGCATATATTGTTATAAAAACATTTAAGGAAAAAAAAAAGAGTTTATGAGAAAAAATATGTTTGGAAATGAATATTTTTTTATGATTCATTTTTAATCTTCATAATAACCAATTTTCTTTTGTGTAAGTTTTTGTGTTCATAATTTTTATAATTATTCTTGGCAATGATGGTGTTTTGATCAGCCTTGACCTTCTCATAAATTATCAACATAAGTCATTGCATAAATCAAACCATCTACCTAAAAGTTAAACAAAATTTTTCTCAAAAAAATAAAGGATAAATATATTTATTCACCCAAGTAAATAATTTTTTTCACAAACAAAATCTTAGATTTTTTTTCTTTTTACCATTCAAGTTTTTTTTTTTTTTTTTAATAGATATGTGTTGTTATTTGTTAGCCAAATTTTCAAATGGAAATAAAAACTGACATTGATTTATCTTAGACTGTTTTTTATAGCTTCACTTAGAGCATTAATGCATGTATTTCATGAAATTTTACAGGTTCAACTTGTTAGGTTATATTAGAAAAATGTGGATTGAACCATTTTATTTAAATTACATATTTATGTTTTTGTCTAGATCTAAATATTTTTTTTGGCGGGAGTGTCAGGTTACCTTCATGAAAAATGGAATCTGTAAACTAAAATGAGTTATAGTCATGGCTATTAATGTTCACATCACTCGAAGGCCATTGAGAAAGACATGAATTCATTTCTCCCTGCATGTGTGGATGACAGAAACAATTTAATTCTTGATGATGCTGCTTAGATTCAGTTTAAATTCATGTCTCTGAAAAAGGCATGAACCTACTTTTCAATCCTCAAGTAGCTTGAATCTAAGTGTGTTAATTCCATCATTTTTGCCTGTGGTAGCATATGTTATTTTACAAAACATGCCTGCCACTTTGTTTCTTAAGTTTGTTTAAACTTTATAAAAAAAAAAAAATTCAATCAAAACAGCATTTTTCTACTTGGTCAGTCTGAGAACTAGTCAACATCTCTTTGTATATGTAGTAAAGTAAAGTTGGCGACCCAAGTCAAGGACGACCAGAAGGCTCCCGTTTTAATAGCTAGTACACTGAGGTGTAGGGGAGGGTGCTACTCCTTTCCCTGGATTGCTCCACTTTACCCTTGATCCTTACCTTATATTGCTGAGTGTTAAGCAAGGAGGCATGAAGAACCATTTTTTGTGTCTTTGGTATGTCTCAACCTGGGATTGAACCCAGGTCTCCTTGACAATTGGCGAACACTCTACCCACTAGAGCAATGAATCGGTATTCTCTTGGTATATGTCTTCTAATTATCTTGTATCTTTTTGTATCATTTTGTTGGCTGTTACCCTTCTGCCTATATTTTTACCAATTTTTGACTATTTTTATTATCAGATTTTATCAGCCAATTACATCTAATAATGTTATCAACAGATAATAGCCAGTAATTATTTTGTTGTGAAATTACAATCAAGACTTTATATTTACAGTAAAAAAATATCTGTCAAAACAAAATGACCCAATTTCCGACAAATAATTTTTTTCCAAATATTTGCAATATTTTTGTCTAACTTAAAATATTTCATTGATATATTTTCATAAAAATGTGTCATAGACTTGGTAAACTGCTTTTCCAAAAGTAAGTGTGTGAAAAATACCCTTCACTCTATCACTGGCTGGCTATCTATTGATTATTTCCTTGCCACATCCCTCAGCATAATAGTTATTGTCCAAAGAAATGGAATTAGCTACCAGAATTCAAATCCTGGGTATGTCTGTCTGTGTTTCACTTTACACTAAGGGAAGTGCTTGAATCCCTATCTTTTCTGCTCTCAGCTATGAATCAATAGTACAGCAGACTGAGTTCTTCAGTATTGGTAAGACAACCAATCTAAGAGAAGGAAAACTCTCTACGGCAGAGGAACTGGGCACATGTATATCGGCCCATTCATCAGGTGGGTAGAGGGTTTGACAATGACCCAGGAGACCGGGTTCAATCTTAGGTTGAGTCATATAAAAGACTCAAAAAATGGTACCTGATGCCACCTTGTTTGTCACTCAGCATTATAAGGTATAGATCAAGGGTAAGGTGGAGCAATTCAAGGAAGTGAGTAATGCCCTCCCTTACTCCTCTGTGTAGTAGCTAATGAAAAGGGAGCCTTTGGGTTGTCCTTGACTATGGTTACCAATTTTATATATAAGAATTTGTACACATATTGCTAAAAAAATCCCAGCTGTGCTACCAGCAAATCTTTTATCATATGATAAATCTGGAGTTAGGTGTAGTTTGGGGGTTAGAGCATCCCAGACTTGAGCACACTAGCTTTACAACAGACCATCTGTCTGAATTGAAAACAGAGTTGTCAGTCTCAGTAGATATAACAATTGTTAGTGCAGTTATGGTACATGTTGACCTTGGAAGAAGTTCCTGTGTAAACCTCTTTGTTATTTAGTCTTTTGATTCTATTATTCATCACTTGGGTTTATTCAGTACTGTTCTCTATACCAATGGTTATTAATTTTTCAAAGGTGCTATAACAAGTCAATGACTACTCCCAAATGAAGAGAACAAATACCAGGTGATTGTCAGAAAGTCACAAGTTTGTCAAAGAAACTTTAAAGATTATTTAGTATTGCCCTGCTAACCGTTGCTTTGAACATTGACAAGAAAATCTGTGACTTGTCAGGAGATTTAGGAAGATTCTTGGGATCGTAGGAATGACAAGCTTGCTTGAACAGAATGCGTTGGAATTGGCTCTTAACTTTAGGTGGTCTCTGATATTGTTCCCTTTGACTCATGAGAATTGTACCTGAATCAACAGAAAAATGGATGGTTATCTTATTGGAGGCAGAAAATCGAATTTGGAATTCATTATATTGATTTGAGTATATCAACTGCTAAGGGGTTATGTAATTCCTAAATTTCATTTGTTTATAAATGTTTGATTACAATTATAATGTTTTCAATGTTCTGTTGCAATCATTTTTTTTCTATTACATTTTTAAAGTTACATAGGAAAATATTTTCTGACCCCTTTTTGGAAAACCAGTTTTTTTTTTCTTGTTTTTTAACTTATTCAGATGAAAGTTTGTATTTTATCATTAATTTTCCAAGGATTTTCCTAAAACAACATTATTATGCAAGTGGTTTAATATAAATCAGTGTGGATCATGCAATTGACAAGAAGAATTAAAATCTATATGTTTAATGGCATATCAACTCCTTAAGGGTTATTTAATGCATAAATATTATTTATTTATAAATGTTTGATTGTAATCATGACTATATTTTCAATGTTTCATTGCATTTTTTTAAAAATTGCAATTTTTTTTTATTTATCTGCACACATAATTATCAAGTATTCCTTTCTAATTCAGATTTGCACACATGGTTTTAATTATTATTATCAAACACCAATAATTTGCAAGCAATAATGAATTTAAGTAATTTAAGATTATTTGTGATAGTGCCTTCTTTGACTAAAGTACATTTTATAAGAATCAACAAAAAGTGGATGCTTATCGTAACTGGAGGTAGAAAATCAAATTTAGGATCTATTAGGGATCCAAGAAATGATTGTCTCTCTCAGAGGCTTGTAGGGTGTCACCTGACAGTCAACGCTCATAAAGCTCTTCTCTATCTATAGTCTTTGTTCTTCGAACTGTAGGATGTTAACTTTTCCCTTGCCAGGGAATAGTAAAGCCATCAAGCTATATTACCAACATTAAGCAAGTAAGCCTTTTTCCATTTTTGACCACATCTCAAAATACTTGTTCATAGAATAATGTGCATAGTTTTATCTGTTGGGATGTATCCATGTATTATTTCTTTAAATACTGCTGGTATGTATATTATATATATTAGATTTTAAATGTCTTCAATGTGAAAATGAGTTTATCCAATTTTTGGCTTCTGTTGTGTTCTGTGTTAGTATATCATAGATATACTATTGCTAATATTGGTCTTTGCTTTATAGGGAATGAACTAAATATCTTCCAACCTCCAAATGAGAGAAGGGTACAAAGTCGTAGCACTCCTTTTGTAGCCAAGCCTGGGTCTCTTTGGACTTGTGGGCCAGCGCCGAGTCCTGCTGCCACACCTAGGGTCTGCCACCAGCCACCTGATTGCACCAGGAAATCACCACACTCTTCAGCACATCCAGGTACACTTTGGAGTTGACTTTCAAGCCGACTTCGAAGATGTGAGGTGGCATGATGTGGCCCTCACTTGAAACCATACCAAAGACCATAACCATAGCCAGAAACTTTGTTTTCATCTCCCTGGGTACATCTCTGTTATTCATAGCAATCCAGATTTGGATTTTGAGGGTACTGGCAATGGTCCTGTTGTCATAACTTAGATCAGTAGAGAGCATGACTTGTATAGCGGCACATCTCTGATCTCGCTCCTTGACTATTGTGTCACTTTCAGACATGATAGAAGGCTCCTATCGCTCTTGGGATTAGTACACCACTGGCCAACTAGTAGATGGTCTGCAACAAAAAAAAAAAACGGTTTTCATTAAATGGAAATGGAATCATGTCGTCTTTTCTAGGGCAACAATTTTATCTTTCCACCCTGTAATAATTTTTTTATAAATATTTGTTGCCCCAAGTAATACAAATAATTTGCATATATTTTAAAATATTTCTATCTAAGAATTCTGTTGAATAATAATCACTTATTAGCGCAACTATATAGTTTCATGTATTCCTATCCAATACTAATAACTTTTAAATAGTGATTTGATGGTCAGCCACTCCAGGGTATGGTTGGCTTGGCTATAGAATATACCAACAGCACCTCTGAGTATCCTGATATATGACACTAAATAATCTCAAGGTGTGGTTCCAGTGATGCTGGAGCTTTGGGGAATGTGAAGTATCTCTTCATTGCCATCACTCCCAGATCCACTCTGGTCCAGAGTCATAGCACCTGATAGGGGTCTATCTATGGGTTAAATAGAACTAATTTGCATAATTATGCTAATACTACTCACTTACAGCCTACCCAAAGAAACTGTCGAAGCCATTATGATGCTATATAAAAACATGAAAGTAAGAGTCAGCTCCCTGGATGGAGACACAGACTACTTCGACATTGTAGCAGGTGTTCTGCAAGGAGACACATGAGCCCCATACCTGTTTATCATCTGCCTAGACTATGTGCTTAGAATGTCTATTGATAAAATGAAAGATGATGACTTCAAGCTGGCAAAGGAAAGAAGCAGAAGATACCCCACACAAACAATTACGGACGCAGACTATGCTGATGACATAGCATTTCTGGCAAATACACCCGCCCAAGCCGAAACCTTGCTACATAGTCTGGAATGAGCAGCTGTTGGCATAGGCCTCCATGTCAACACAAACAAGACGGAATACATATGCTTTAATCAAAGAGGCGACATCTCCATACTGAAACTAGTGAAAGGTTCACCTACCTAAGAAGCAGTGTCTCATCAGCTGAGACAGACATCAACACACGACTAGCATGGACAGCTATCAATTGGCTATTGGTCATATGGAAGTCAGACCTGACCGATAAAATAAAACGCAGGTTTTTCAAAGCTGTGGTCATGTCGATACTGCTATATGGATGCACTACATGGATGCTAACTAAACATGGAGAAAAAGCTTGATGGCGATTGCACAAGAATGCAGCTAGCAATATTAAACAAGTCCTGGAGGCATCACCCCACAAAACAGCAGCTGTACAGCCACCTACACCACATCATGAAAACTATCTAAGTTAAACGAACTAGATATGCAGGACACTGCTGGAGAAGTGGGGATGAACTTATTAGCAACATGCTCCGGTGGATCCCTTCACATGGACGAGCAAAGGCAGGATGACCAGCTAGAATGTATATAAAACAGCTCAGTGCCGATACAGGATGTAGACTTGAAGACCGGTCGGGAGCAATGAACAATAGAGATGGATGGTGAGAGAGGGTCAGGGAGATCTGTGCTGGTGGTGCAACATGATGATGATATTACTTGAAATAGAACTATTTTGATATTTATATTTCATACTTATGCTAAACTGAATTGTTTGATATAGAACTGTTTTTGACATTGAAACTGAACTTACATTTAACTGAATTGTTTGAATTAGAACTGTTTGACTAAACTGAATAGCTTGAAATAGAAATGTTTTCAACAATTAAACTATTTACTTATGCAAAAATGAATTGTTAAAAATAGAACTGATTATTCATATAAAAATGGATTTGGCATTAACTAACTAACAACGGTTGTGTAACATATAGCTCCAAAAATACAACCAAGATATGAATACATGAAATGTACATATCTTCAGTGAATGTTCATAATGTTCATACGCATATAGGAATCCGGAAACACTCGAAACACTTGACAACTTTCTTGGTTCAGGTACAAAACTTTTATTTACCTTTTTGAGTTTAAGGTTTTCCAACATGAGGAGAGAGAGACACGATTTCTTACTATGCTGACTGTTCGTACATCATCTCACTGACTCAACCAATGCGCGGGCATCCTATAGACCCCTGGTCTGGCCTCGGCGAGCTCCGAAAATCAACTTGCTTCATCTAAGTCCAAATCTCAACTAACTGTTTTTTTTTCAAATCCCAAAATCCTCAGCCCATCGCTTCCGGGCATGACATCATTCACATCCCCAGTCATTTCCTATCTGGGGTTTTTATTGTGACATCTGTGATTGTTACATCCTCCCCGCACACACGTGTGAACACCTGCACTCAATATGTGTACCTAACTAACCCATGCACAAAGCCGAAAGGTTCTCAGCCAAACTAAACCGAAAGGTAAGATAAATAAGACGAAAAATGATTATATAAAAAAAATCTCTCCACAATTATATAACAGTTGATTTGCCATAAAAATCAACCAACCAACCAACCAATCCAGTTCATAGAGGACCTTGGAGTTAGAGTAATAGGGAGGCACTTCATACTCCTCAGAGCTTCAGAATTGGAGCCTCACCACCTGATGCAGTTTAATGTCATACTCAGGGCACCTCTTTTTGAGGGATCTTTCAGAGGATGCAATCAGCATGTTCAAAACCCTGTCAATGAGGCTGGTATTATATTATATATCATCTGAAGTACATATCCCTGCCAGGTTAGAGGTGATCACTATTTTCTTAAAAATTTTGAAAAAAACATTTTGAAAAAACATTTTTAAAAAAATCCAAAGTGAGCACGAACATGTCTTACATGCAGAACTATGATAAGATATTGAAAATAAATTGTTTAAAATGGCAGCATGGTGTCAGCAAACAATGTTTTTTGACAAAGATTCTTAAACTTTTCAGGAAAATATATGTCTTGCCGTTTGGCAAAGCTTGACTGGTTGAAACATTTCTTCCCCACTATCAGTGCTAAAGAATAGTTTACTATCATGATAAGCAGTTGTGTTACAAGTCTTGACCACTTCCCTGACCTACAAGAGTATATTGGCTCATTTGTACATGTAATTATTTACAAAACAAACTACATAAAAAGTTGCTGTAAGACATTTAAGTATAACAGTGCCAGGAAGCCCTTCTAGTTCCTTCTCTTTTCCTCTGAAAACAATTCTTAGGATATGGGTTGGTTGGTTGGGTTTTAATGGCCAATCAACCCTTTTAAGTTATTTAGTGGCAAATTCTGTTTATATAGATATAAAACATATATGATTCGTAAAGAAATTATTAGTACGTGACCATTTGTGAATGAGCCTGAGCTCATTTGTTTGCATTCAGTTTAATGATTCCAAAACTTGCAATATGATAATAATAATAATTTAATATAACATCAGTAATTTGTTAGCACACAATTAAATAGTTTCACGTATAGCAAATGATTGAATATTTCTGTTTGACCCGTAGGTTGGATCCTAATGGATACTACTACTCCTGATCAGAGTGAATCAGGGAGTTATGATGGTGAAGGAGTACTCCACATTCCCCAAAGTTCCACAACTGGAACCTCATCATCATATGCAGTTTAGTGTCATATCCAGGACACTTGTGCTGGAATTTTACCCCTCTGCAGAGATGCAGTCAGCATATTCTACCGTCCTAGCTGAATACTCTGCTAGGCTATAGGAATTCATTACTGGTAGAGGGTTAGCAGTATACAAAAAAACTGAGTAAATCAAACATGGACAATTTAAATGTCATCAAGTTGTACTGATAGTACAACCCCTTGACTTTCGCCATCCATCTTTATTGTGAGGTCTTCTAGTTGGCATCCAGTGTTCACACAGAGCTGATGAATGTAAGTCTTTACTGGTTGGTTAACACTGGTGTTTCAATGCATAGGAGCTGATAGGAGGACTGTAACAAGAGAAATGACTTACCACGGAATCCAAAGTGAGCACAAACATGTCTTACATGCAAAGTGCTGTTAGGAAAGAAACATTGCCGTTCTTGGAGGTGTGATTTGTAGGATGCCTGTCTTGTCTCTGGCGATATGAGAATTGTGCTCATGCAAATTTTGTCCAGCCCAGACTGACATGAAAGCAAGAACGTTAGCAGTAGCTGTGTCTGTGTTGCCATCATTCTTGCTGACAAATGGTTTTTCTTTGGGTCAGATGAATGTGTTGATGTGGCAAGTGTGAAACGAAAGTAAGAGAGACACAACTTGTGTGTCTGTTATTGCCCTCTGTAACAGTTGAGAAAGGGAGTCCCGAAATACATTTCCTTCTGCAACCTTGAAGCTATGAATGAGATAGAAGGAATTGCCAGCCAGCATCGGACTATTATTTCTACAAGCTATTTGGGCCATTATGGTGAAAGTTTCCATAAACATCGATGTCATAAAGCCATTTTCTAGCAAGGGTGATGAGGTAAGGTGTCAGAAAAAGATCAGGTAAGTAATGAAACTTCAGAAAATGGACAATGTGGCTAGCTTGCTCCCATTCAATCTGGAGGGGGATACACTGGCCCCTTACATGGAGATGGAGGAGACTAGTCAGAGAGATGTGGAGCAGATTGAATCCTGGCTGAAAGAGGCCTTCGTCCATGATGCGTTCATAGCATATAGAAAACTGACCATGGCCAGGTGGGCCGGCTAACCTGTGGACATCTTTGCAAAGAAGGTCAGGCAGTTGATTGTAATTGCTGGTTTTTAGGGATCTGAGATGGAAAGACTCTCCAAACTAGCCTTTGTCATGAGTTTCACTGATCCTATTTACCCAGCCCTCTGCTTGGGCAGGATATGACACTGGGTCAATTTTTAAGCGGAGTTTAACAGGTTTGAGTTTTCCTTCTCCTAGACTAGTTGCCTCACCAAGGCTGAAGAACCCAGTCTGTCCTACTATTTACCCATAGATGGAGGGAGAATAATTGGATTCATACCTTTCCCAAGGGTATTAGTGCGATGTGAAATGCAATCAGCCTCGTCCAGGATTTGAACTCGTGTCGCCATGTCCATTTCCTACGATGATAACCATTACACCACAGGCACCTTCCATGGGGTTCACTAATACCATCTTCATTGAACTCCGGCAGGCACTGAGGATCTATTAGCCAGATTGCTGACAATGAATCAGGACCAAAGCCAGGACATGGTTGGGGCTATGTGTTCACCCTACAGTGGTGCCACACCTCTTGCTAAGAGTGACTCTATCACCAGTATAATATGTTACAGGTGCAATGGCAAAGGCCACATAGCAAAGGACTGCTGGAAGCACAGAACATGGTGCTACAAATGCAATGAGGTTTGACACTGGGCTCAAGACTTTTCAGGAAACATGACCGGGGACAAGGCACCTGCATCAGCCTTCTTCCCACCCAAGATGTAAATACAGTGCTCCTGGTGGCAAGCATCAATGTTGATGGGATGTGGTGTTTGGTGCTAATTGATACCAACTGTTTACAAACAATTGTGGACACAGATCGGTGCTGGTCTTAGAAGAGATCGACGGTGGATGTCATGATGATTGGCGGCATGTCGTGTCCATATTACTGCATTAGAATGGTCGCTATATCCTCGGATGAAGGTAGCTCAGTCAACATCAGCATGTTGATGGTGTGTGGCAGACTGCTGGGGTTCAACCTGGTGTTGGGGATTGATGCCATAAAAGTGTTGGGAGGCATTGCTGTTGGGACAAATACAGATCAGCAATGGGAACGTTACTAAGTGTGTAGCCTTAATGAACCTGACTTCACTACCACTTTGACCATCAGAGCTGAACTTGGACTGTGGCATGGAAGTGGTCAGAGGACCATGCACCTGAAGGGCTTATGCCAAAACCTAATAATACCCAACATGTCTTGTTCCTCTCACTTGGATGGTTTGTGAAATGTTAAGTTGCTGTTCAGCAGCAGTTTTATAGGGAATTGCATCAAGGATTTGTTCAAAACAACATACAGCAACTTTGTATAATTCCCATCTAGCTTTTTCTCGAATCACTTTGTTAAAATCCTGATGATACAGCTTTACAATAAGTACTGACATGTTTACAGCTTGGAAAAATTCCTATTTTAATTTATCAGAGAGATTAGATTTTTTCCGGTGCATCAGTTTGTGACTGCACCATGGGATTTTGACCTTGTCCCATATTGTCAGCCAAGCTCACCTACGCAATCTCTTCCCATAACTGGCCAACAGAATATGCAACTTCTGCCATCTTTGGAATGGCATGTTTGACTGGGTCGGAGGTCAATATACAACAACATGAAGGCATGAACTGTTTTTGGCAGGTTCTCAACCATAGGAAAATCTAATCTCTGACCTGTGAACTGCATGACAGTTATTTCTGCTCGATGATGATCAAACATACCATTCCAAAGACGGCGGAAGTTGCATATTCTGTAGGCCAGTTGATGGAAGAGATGGCGTGGACATGGAGGCATGTCCATGTCTCCGCGTGGGAGTTTTATGGTAATATAAGGCCGACGAATTGAATGGAAGACGGTGAAAATTCTGCTGTTCACGCAATTATCAGGTCCCATCATTGCCCCATGTGCATTTTCTCAGCCATCATCTACTTACACCGAAGAGTCCAGGCCTCATAAATGAACGATTCTAATACCTCTCCTGATTGCTCCTACTTCACACAATCATCCTTCGAGAAAATGAATATATATTTTTATATATATTACGTGTTGTCGTTTGTTTGGCTAGAGCGAAACGTAACAGCGTATCTTAAGATCACTTTTGGTTGATGAGATATTGCTACCTTGGTTTAGGAAATAGTCTTCTCATTTCAGAGATATACTCAAAGAATACATGTCTAGATGCCTAAAGGATGGTCTTCAGTGTTGTAATATCTTCACTGCCGATTTTGGGTTGTGACACATCCTATCGGCCATGACAGCAACCTTAATCTGGGTCTGGAATTATCAGGTCATCTCCTTGACAGCTTTGTATTATATATACACACACACATACATCCATATATGTATATATATATGTATATATATATATATATATATATATATGTGTATGATAAAAACAAATCTTTAAGAAAAGAATATAAAGAGTGCTTTATGCTATTGTTGTAGAAGAGATTTCAAACTTAGTTCTTCAATAACTCATTCCTTTAATCAGTAATCATGCGGCATCTGATGAAACTTATTATTGGAATAAGTTGCATGGCTCCATAATCACACACACACACACACACACTATATATACAGCTTTTAAAAGCATATGCATTTTAAAATTATAAAAAGGGAACCCTACCTTTTGCTTCTAACTACATGATATTTACTATTTTGGAGACCTCAAATAATGAACTATGTAATAATAATCCATGCTCGAGGCCCTACACATCATAAAATTTTACATATTACTTTTATTTAACACAAATTCAACCAATCCTGCATGAAAAAAAAAACAATATTACCCACTCTTATTCTTATTGGCCTAATGAGTAGAATGTTCGCTAATGGTCCTAGAGACCAGGGTTCAGTCTTTGATCAAGTCATACCAAAGACTCAAAAAATGGTACTTGATACAGCCTTACCTAGCACTCAGCATTATAAGGTGAGGGTCAAGGGTAAAGTGAAGCAATCCTAAGAATGGAGTAGCACCTTCCCCTACACATTCGTGTAATAGCTATTGAAAAGGGAGCCTTTGGGTCCCCCGCAACTAAGGTTACCAACTTTACTTGCTTATTCTTCAGGTTTTAGGTGAATTTTTTTTCTTTGTTTTCTCCCCACTCAATGATTTTTACTGTCACTACTCAGTGTCTATTTCCTTATCACTACTTGTCTGTCACGGTTTTTTATTCTCTGGTGAGATGTTACTGAAAGGAAGGGTTCCCTTTTTAGAATTTTAAAATATTTAAAAGCATTTTAAAATGCATATGCTTGTAAAAGCCATTTTAAAATTTAGCATGTATCACAAAATCTCTATCTGTCTCTTA
Source organism: Sepioteuthis lessoniana (assembly GCA_963585895.1). Lineage (NCBI taxonomy): Eukaryota > Metazoa > Mollusca > Cephalopoda > Myopsida > Loliginidae > Sepioteuthis > Sepioteuthis lessoniana. The sequence continues at coordinate 95,905,619 of OY757916.1, forward strand.
TATATATATATATTTCAGTCAAATGCATAATAATATGAGAACAGTTATGTAACTGGCAAATATCACTATTTATCTTTTTCATTAATGTTCCTATGAATCATTTTTATCATAGTTGTTTACCAAGAATCATCGTCTTTTATCCCTTCTAATTGATGTTATTCCTTATTCTCAGGGGATAAGCCAAGTTGACCATTATCACTTGGCAGCACTGACTCACTCTCTTCATTGTTCTCAAGTGTCAAGGGATCTTGGAAGTCTGTGATTAATATGAAGGTACTCTGTGCATTTGTAAAGAACCACATAATTCTCAAAATGCCTCATTACTTGTAATAGAATGCTTACCTTCATAGCTGTTGATAGTGAGTTTAAACTCTGGAGGTTCCATTAATTTATTCAGTCAATTAAAAAGAAGGAAATGTAGTGCTTTACTGAGGCAGCTTGAGACAAAGGAAAATTATATCTCCTTTCACTGAAATAAAAATAAAATCTACTTTTACTGAATAGACCATAAATTTACATTTAATATTGCTAAAACCTAAGAAAAAAAGGTTTATTGTTTTTTGGTACTGTTAAAAAAAATGTATTTGTGCAAAATAAAAACGAGTTAAAATACGTTATAACATTTTAATTATCTTTTTAGACTAACTTATGATTTAGTTTTTCCAATATTTCATTTTTGATTAATCTTTTGGAAATGGGAAGGTTTCACGAATTTGAGATGTTTTACGTTTTATATTCACATGATCCTATAAATTGTTGACTAAGTGTTTATCACACCAACGCTTTGAGGCTAGTGATTATTATTTCCCTTACAAGGATGCGATTTTCATTTTACTTCACTGGTGAAAATACATTGTCAGTGTCAGTAATTAAATAGAAAACCGCAATGATGTGGGGTTTGGAATACACTCATTGTATCCTCCGTAGAGAAGTAAGATTCCATCCTCCAAAAGGGGTGTCCTAGGTATGACACTAATATGCATCTGATAGTGAGGCTCCAGTTCACGAGTAGTTCACTGCCATTACTCCCTGGTTCTCTTTGATATCTAGCGGTAGTACCTAAGGTCCCATATTTGGGTCAAATTGATCTTATCTGTTGTAATTTTTGAGATTAGACTTGATGAGCTATATTTTGTGTGATTTTTTTTTTTTTTTTTTTTTTTTTTTTTACTTTCATCCTCATCTTTATTGTTGTTAATTGTAATACAACATTTTGGCTGCTCTATTCTCTAGCCTCCCTCAGGTATCCCTTATCTATCTGGGCATAGAAATGATTCAACCTGAGAAATAATTTTTAAAGTTTGACTGTTTATCAAACAAGGCTTCAAGAAATATGAAAATGCTTTTCAAATAATGATGTCATTGTTTTTCACATCTATCAGTTCAAGATGCATCACAAGAAGTTTCTTGTGAAGCATCGTGAGATGAATTTGAATCGTAAAATCCGATGGCATCAGTTATTCTTGATATTTTTAAAGTAATTTTCTTTAAAAATGATTTGATTTGACTTTTTCAGTTATTGGTTCCCAGATTGTGTTCATTTCCATACTTGGTCTACTCAAGAGGCCAACATGGCCCAACATATGTGCAACTTCTTTGAGACGTCTTTTTTTTCCAATGTTCATCCCAATCAATTATTTCAACTTTATCCCACAAAGATAATATTTGTTGCTGCCTCCCACCAGACAGGACTTAACACAAGGTCAAAAGCCCGAAGGCCAATTAAAGTGGGGATAAAGGGGAGGGGAAGGTTGGGAATGAGCTGAGACTCGAACCCTGCTGGTCTGTGCTGCTCATCAACCCACAAAGTGCAATGTGGGTCTAATGAGGCAAGTAGTTTCACGAATCCAAATTTGGATCCGGGCACGTATGCCAGGTTGTGGCTTAAACTTGACAGCAAGGTGTAGTGCCATACATAGGGGACAGAGGATGCAGCTCACCCACCCGAAGGTGGCCCAGCCGAAACTGGGGGCTTTTCGGCCTCGAATCTGCCATTGATTTCGATCACCCATCCGGCACGAATGCCATTAGGCCCAGCCATTAGGCCAAGAAGCGATTTATCCAACAAAGATAGATGGTTTCCCTTTTCTTTTCATATAGGGTCAACCATACCTGACTTTTTTATTCCTTCTCATACAACTACTTTTCAATGACCCTGTAGTCTTACTTTCAGAGGACAGCCTTTCTTGCCTTTTTATACTTTGCCACAGCTGCATAGATCTGTTAAAGAATTATTCATATTTGAATAGAATACCAGATGCCATATAATGATAAACTATTTGTTTTAAGAATAGTTGCTTGAAGCTATAATTGTTTAATAAGAATTATTATTGGTTACATGAAACCATATAACTGTTTACAAACAAATGATTCTTATTTAAAAGAAATAATCAAAATGATATAATTATTAGTGTGTGATATGAATACCTAAAGCTATGCAACTTTGTATAAACAATTTGTTTTAGATGGGAATACTTGATATCGTATAACTGTTTAGTTTGATTTTATGGCATATTAACCCTTGTGGTTATTTAACTCCAAATCTGGTTTATCTATACCATTGCTCTCAGGTTCACTCTGGCCTGGAATGGTAGCACCTGATAGGGCTCTATCAGTGGGTTAAATAGAGCTAAACTGCATACTTATGCTAAACTGAATTGTTTGAATTAGAACTGTTTGACTAAACTGAATAGCTTGAAATAGAAAAAATTTTGACCGTTAAACTGTACTTACATTTAAACTGTGTGCTTATGCTAAACTGAATTATCTGAAATGGAACTGTTTTTGACATTGAAAAATGTCTAAAAAATGTCTTGGCTAAACTGAATTGTTTAATATAGAATTGTTTTGACATTTAACTGTGTGAAAAGAAAATCTGTACTTATACGAAACTGAAGTAGGTGAATTAGATCTGTTTGAAGGAATTGAATGGCCTGAAATATAAATGATTTTGACAATTAAACTGTGTACACGTGCTAAACTGAATCGTTTGAAATAGAACTAATGGCATGGAAATATATTTGGCATTAGATACCCTACAAAGGTTGAATGTCATAAAACCCAACCAACCAACCAAGTATTGCTATGTATAGCTAACAATTCAATTAAACATTAATCATTTGTTTGCACATAGTTAAATGGTCAAACAGTTCAACTTCTCGTAAGTCATTTGTTAGCTGTCAGTTTAAATGTCAAACAGTTCTATTTGATGCAGGTACACTCCAGGCTAGAGTGTACCTGGAAGTCATTGCAATGAAGGGGTACTCCACATTCCCCAAAGTTCCTACATTACTGGAGCCTCACCATGAGATTGTTGTGTGTCATATCCAGGACACTCATTGGGAGTGGCCTTATCCCTCTGCAGAAATGCAGTCAGTATAAACTACAGCCCCTACTGATTGGGCAATATATAACTATATACAAAAACCTCTTAAAAAAAGACAACACAAAAATGTAAATGTACCAGGAATACAATTCCTAGAAAATAATGTTTTATGGCCAAAAAATTGCTTATCCAATTGTGTTTCTTCTATTTGTTGTTCTTTCTGTGGAAATGAATAAGCGGCTTTAATTTTGAAGCAGTACACATAGGTTAGTGTGTTTTAAGCAAAGAAAAGTCCATTTTGTGATGACGTTTTTTGTTTCCCAGAAGGGATACGGTATGTAATTTTTCATTTAACTAAGCAATGAAATGAGAACGCACTCACATAAATCAAGAAAAAAATTGTATTCCATCAATTGCTGAATATAGAATAACTTGTAAGCAAAGCTGTGGATGTTCTGAATTTTCTTTTTCATACAGAAATCTTTTTAATACTTTGCTCTCCAGAAAAAGAGATGTTAAATGTATGATGAAAATTTTGGCATCTGCTTTCTCCCTGTATACACATTAGTATTTACTATAGATGTAATCATTACAGTGAATGAAATTTTTGACATATTTGTTCAATAAATCTTATCCCTGATATCGGGTTAAATAAACAAATAGCTTTTCATATTTTCTTAACATAAAAATATGAATAAAGAAATTGTTTGATTAAATAAAATATATTTACATTGCATACATTCTTCATTGTTGCTGTTGTAAAATTCATGTTGTATGATTTTCTTTTCTCCACATCAATAGATAGTAATGAAATTGAATGAATGTTGCTATTCACCTCTTTTCTAAATGAAGATGTAAATAAAATCAGTAGAGAATATTTGTTTATATATATATATATATATATATATATATATATATATATACACACACACACACACACACACACACACACACACACACACACACATTCATACATATATATATATATATTAAAGAAGAGATGTGCCATGTCAGTACTGATAAATTTTCATAAAACATTATGCTTTATTTTGTATTTCATATCATTTGAAATATTAGGGAATTTAGAATAAAACACAGATATTCTCACTGTCTTATATCTGTTTCTTGTGTTTTAATGCTGTCTTTAACTGGAACTAATGAGTCTCTTGATATTTTTCAGGGAAGAGTATCTTTGCCAAATAGCTGTAAACTGTTTCTTTTGAACTTGTTCCAACCTATCTTAAAATGCTGTCGGGTTTAGTGTCCAGACATAATATGTCTGTTGGATGAATAGTTTATTTTCATTTATAAAGTGAGGATTGGTTTGCACCTCAATATAATGTTTCCTACAAAAGGTACCCCTGATTGTAGCAAAAATGATTAATTGATTGATAAGGTTTTTGTTTCTCAGAAGGATTGGTTGAATCAATTTAATAATTAAAATTTTAGGCCTTCACCATTCAAGAAAAACAGTCAATAATAAAAAAATTGAAATTGAAGGAAAGCGTCACAGGAAATTTCATATAAAGTAATAGGTTATAAAACGGGTGACCAATATGTTGATTGCGATTGACCCATAGATCACACGTCATTGAAAAAAAAATTTCTAAATATCAGCCTATCATTTGATTGTTGCAAAAAAGGTTTTCTGATTGATTGATAGGGTTTTTCTTTCTCAGAAGGATTGGTTGATTGATTGATTTTAATGGCTTGTAAACTGTCTAGGGTTATTCCATGCCTTTAGGTTTGGGAATCATATATGTTCATATTGACATTTTTTTGTGTAGTTGTTTCTTTCGAAATTCTTTTCGCTTGTGGTCCTATCAAGTACAAATAATTTTCAAACAGATCTATTTGTTCCATAGCTGAAACCCAAATAGATACTTCCACTCCTGGTCAGAGTGGACCTTGAAGTAATAGCAATGAAGAGGTACTCTATACTTCCCAGAACTGCAGCTGCATCTTCTGGTGCAGTTTAGTGTCATACCAAGGATATCTCTTTCAGGGTGTATTGGCGGGGGTGGGGTCATAATCCTCTGCAGGAGATACAGTTAGTGTATTCTAAGTCTTGTTGACAGGGTGATTTATGTGTCAAGATGATGAAAGCATTTTCATACTTGCTTATTTTGGCGTAGCAGGTTGAATGTTTGCCAATGTTCCAGGAGATCAGGGTTCAATCCCAGGACAAGCCATAGCAAAGACTAAAAAAATGGTACTTGATGCCTCTTTGTGCAACACTTAGTGTTATATGGTATGGATCAAGGGTAAAACTGAGCAATCCAGGTAAAGGAGTAGCACCCTCCCCTACACTTAGGTGTAGTAGCTATTGAAAAGGGAGCCTTTGGTTCACCCCCAACTATGGTTGCCTATGTTTCTTACATTGGAATCATAATAAATAATAATAAAAAATAATAAATTGAGGGTTAGCTGAATAGTTCAGATTGACCTAGATATTCTCATGGAATTTGAGTAAATGAGGTTTATTTTTAAAAATTGCCCCTTCCCCTTTTTGTGTACACATTTCCTCTGTTGGTGTTGCAATGCTTGGATCCCATTCAACAAAAAGTCATTAACATAATCTTAGGAACTTTTCTGCCCATCATCATAGTTCAAATTGTATATTGCTTTCCAAATTGTTTTTTTAAAGAATTCTCTTGATATTGTCAGTAGTGCAATAAAGTTATATGGAATCCTTTAACCCACAATCATGAGTATTTGTTTGCTTCAGTTCAGACCTTGTAGCAGTTGAGTTCCCATTTAATGTTTATTTGCTTGTGGATGTAGATAAATATGGCTGCTATATAATTTGGCATTTGAAGCTTTTCTACTTCCTGAATTCCAATGTCAGATGTTAGCTGCAAGAGGAGAAAAATTGGTGCAGATGTTTCCACCAGTTCCTGTTCCCTGCAATTCTTGTGTTTTAGAAACATCAAACCAATTTTTCATTTTATTTGCATGTTAATATCTTGAGAGTGGCTTGAAGCAAAAATGATACCTTTTTCCAATCATTGATCGTTATCAACAAATCTTAGTGTTTTAATTTAATGAATATTTATTTACAAAACCTTATATCTGGAATTCCCGTAAAATATTTGAATTCTAAGAAAAAACAAATAAAGTATGGCAAACATCAATTTTCCAGAACTAAAAAAATGCACTATTACTTGTCATAGAGTTATACACAGAGAATTTCAGTTGAATCAATTTTATAATTAAAATTTTAGGCCTTCACCTTTCAAGAAAAAGAGTCAAAAATAGAAAATTAAAATCTTATTGAAGGGAAGTTTCAAAGGAAATTTCAAATAAATTTATAGGTTGTAAAACAGGTGCTCAATATGTTGATTGTGATTAACCCATAGATCATATCATTAAAGGGGGTGTCCTCATGGTGTGATGGTTAAAGTGCTGGACTGTGGAATCGTAATAAGCGAGTTCAAACTCAAGTTGTGCTATTATGTTCACTTTTGGACAAACACCCTTGGGAAAGGTATGAATCCTCTTATCCTCACAGTTATTGGTTAAATAGCATCACTGCTGTTCTTCTAGAAGGGTGGCATTGTTATACCATTAAACAAAGAAGCCAAACCAAACCACACATCATTAAAAAAAGAAGTCTTTTTTTTAGATATTTGCCTTACATCTGTCCTTCTTTTGGTAAGGTAGCAATCGTAAATATATTCAATCATGTAATACAGTAAAGGTTCCTGCAAGGTACACAATGATATATTGTGTGTATGTTTAGTATATATATAGTATACTCAGTACATGTATGAATAAATATATTTGGTAATATGATAATACAGATGGATCAATTTGAAAGAATCTCAAAAACTAAAGGTGAGGGCACACCTATTTTTTAAAAAAAAGAAAATTATTCATGTAAAAAACATATACTAAAAAAATTGATATAAAGAACAACTCAGTTTTTATTTCCAAATATCTGTGGGGAAAAGTTAATTCAAATGAGTTTTTATATTTAAATTGAAATTTTTCCCTTAGAGAGAAAAACATGCTTCACTCAGTTTTGCTGAAAATATCATTTAAAAAAATCATGACTATTGTTTTATATTTATTAATTATTTCATTTATTATTATATTATTTATCCTAAATAGGCTACCGGTTCTGGAAAAGATTTTTGTGGGTGAAAGTTTTCACATCAGAATCTGATTGTTCTGGAAAGTCATTCACCATGATCTTTGATATCCGTGGACACCTGAGACTTGGTATCAAGGAAGAAGGTAAGAAGCCATTGAGAATTGTTCTTGTAAACATTGCCCAGAATAACAATTTCTTCCTCAAATCAGTTAAGATTTTTGATTGAATTTAAAGATAAAACGATAGACCAGACAGTAATTAAACATCACCCTGAAGTTAAAAATGGTCAAATTATTCTGTCATCAGCTGAAGAAGATACACAAAGATTCTTTAAATCATTAGAACAAGCTCAGTTGGGTGCCCCTTTCATATGGCCTTGTGCCACATCTAAGCAAAAAAGCTTAGTAAATTTCCATTAGAACAAGCTCAGTATTGAGCATTCAATTCGAATTCAAAAACTAACGAACAAATTTATGTGAAATATTTTATACTTCTTTTTCTTTTCGATGATTCAGCAAAATTGTGTGATTTTTAAAAAAAAAAATTTATTTTTCACTTTTTGATGCAGCCCTTTCCAGGATGGTGAGTCTTAAATAGTTAAAAAAGTGTATCTTAAATAATGGTTGTCAAGTGGAACCAATATTAAAAAGAAAATATACAACTTAAATTCTAACAGAAGTATTAATTATATTAAGAAATTCTAATGTTGCTTTTGATGTTTGTTTTTATTCCAGCTTCAGAGAATCATGTTAGAATTTATGACTGTTAAGTAGTTTCTTAAATATTTCAAGTACAGGACAAAAGTGTTGTGTCCATAACAAGTAGTAAAAAATTGTTACTTTTTCTTGAAGATTTATAACTTGTTTCTTATTTCCAGTGATTAGATGGTAATGTATCATGATATCTAATTCAAGCTTTGTGTTAGGTTTACAAAAACTTAGACAATTTTCCTAATTCAGCTTAGGAAGGTTTTCAGATATTTTACCCTATCTATCAAAATTTTGTTTAAGGTAAGATTCTCAGTGAATTTACATTAAAGCCTTTTTCTAAATGTTCTCTTGATTTAACATTGGATAAACTATTTCTGTCATACTGTATGAGTGTATTTTTGCTGCAGTGTTGTTGTCACTCAAATATGCAGAATTTATTCAATTTCATGAAACATAAAATTTTATCTTTTTTTTCTACTACTCGTAATCATTTTATTTGGCATGTGTACTGCTTTTGTTGTAATTGGGTTCATTTTAATTTGCTAAAGATTAAGTCTGTGATTGTTCAGTTTAAAACCCCAAATATTCCATAGATTAAAACATGATTCTCTCAGTATTTTAATGACTGTAATAAAAAAAAAAAAGATTTATTAATTTAATACAGGGTGGAGAAGCAAGATAGAGAATGATTTTTACAACATTGTTTTTAGTTTGATTTGTCCAATTTAAAAAAAAAATAAGTATAAATCTAAATTTTCACTAGCTCTATAATTCAAGCACTTTAAAAAAAAATCAAAATGCAGCCCAATTTGAGTGAGCAATAAAAACAAAAAAACAACAAAGAGGCTATGATTTGCTTTATGCCAAAACCAAGCCAAAGTTTCTTTGCCTACTGTGTACAAATCAAAGAAAAATTTTTCAGGAAAAAGGTGTGTGGAGGAATGAACAAAAAATGTAAAGAAGGCTTTGTAACTGCTTTTTGCTACATCAATAAGAAAACGCTAATGAATTAAAAGTCCAGAAAAAAACTGAGGACAGCAATTAAATAAGATTTAAGCCTAGATTTTAATCCTCTTGATTATGCTATATAAGGCGTTTAATAACAAAATAAATGCAACTTCCCATTGAATGTTGATTCACTTATCACTGTTATTGAGGAGGAATGGAATAAAATGTCTGAAGAATTTATTTTGGAGGTATGCAAATCGTTTTGAATGTGTTGTTAAAATAATTGAAAAAAATAATGGTCATATTGAGTAAATTTACTGTTTTTGTGTATCTTTTGTTGTTTATCTTAAAAATCAAAATTAATCTTGTTTTATAATAGTCATTATTATACTAGAATATTCCTAATTTTGCTTTCACACCCTATACATACTATTGTCTCATTATGGAGCAATTACAAAAATGGCGATATTTAGATTTTTACATTCAACTAATATCCTCTTTATGGGACAGATCTTTTCTTTTTACATATAACAATTATTCTTTAGAAAAAATTTAAAATTAAGATTTTGACACAAAAAATACAGATAAATATTTGGATTTTATTATCAGTCAGGCTTTCAAAATAAAAAAGCCATTTTATAAGATTTGCTATGTAGTCGTTTTTTTGTTTGTTTGTTTTCTTGTTTGGATAATAGTTGATTTTTTTTCCCTACTGTTTCATCTTCTTGGCTGCTCTATTCTTTCACTGGGAAATTAGCACAAAGACCTCTTTCATGTTCACACTTTCTTTATTCATTTTTTCAAACGTCTTCTCATTCCTGATCATGCAAACTAGGAATTAGTAATTGGAAACATGAATGGAAATACAGCAGCACAAACTTGTGATCTGTGAGCTTCAACAACTCCAGCTAACTTAATTCAAAGTTAAAATCTAACTTCTAACTTCTTGAATTCATAGTCACATGACTTGAAAATCCACCTATTAAATCTTAGCTCTCAACTGAACTTAGAGGTTATGTCAATCTAACTCAGTTGGCCTCTGCTTGACACAACATTCCTGCTCTTCGGACAACAGTTAAATCCTCTTTAAATCAACTACACTTCATGCCAAATAAAAGATTTATCCATTCTATAATTTAACGGATTAAATTAACCAAAATGAATTCTGTCCTTGTCATGTAACTTGGTTTTTGAACATATTTTGGAAAATCCCTTCTGACAAGTTAATCAATCTAATAAATTGGACAACAAAACACTTGCATATGGCTAAAAGTTCTTGGAGATTTTCAATATCCTAAAACCAGAAATGGAGCGTATTCCTGCTAATTACTTATACATCTCATATCAATCCACATGAACAACATGCCAGGAGTCAGAAATTTTTCTCAAGGAGTTCTCTACAGGATTTCTGAATCATTTTGAAGATGGCTTTATAGAGTTTCTTTTTTTTTTTGCTGGCAGATATTTTTTAAATCCCAGTATAGTAAGTGAATTATGTGAAGAAAATTTGCGAAATAGAGGGTATCTTCAAACAAGTGAATTAATCATATATATATAAAAAAAAACCCCAAAAAAACATGATAAATTGATCAGCAGTTGTCTATTATTGTACAATTTCTTGAAAACAATGAAGCACTCAGTGTTAAATATACTGTGAGAAACAACCTTCATACAATCCAAATGGAGGCTCCAAGTGATGTTTCTATACATTACTGTAGAATTGGCCAATGAACAGTCTATAGGAAAATGCCTTATATTGAGTTACCCGCCCCCCCAAATATCACTCTACCTGTGTATTATTGGTGACAAATATCACTCTGCCAGAGTACTGTTGAAACAAATATATCGCTCCACCTGTAAAAGGGTTAATTATTAAAGAAAAGTGAAGTTTTCCTCTCTGATAAATTGGATAGATATTGATAGAAAGCAGGTTTAATAGTAACTAAATTTAAGATAAATAATGTTTTAATATTAAGTTCTATCGCATGCATTATATATTCATATTTACATTATTGTGTTGTTATTGAAGTGTTTATTTATTTAATATTTCATTTTAACAATATGTCAAGATCCTCCTGGATAGTTTTTAAATAATCTCTTTCTATTGTACTGATTATATGTACATTTATAATGTCAACCATGTCAATGTTTTTAAATAGGTTCTTTATATTGTTTGTAATAAAAAAAATATCACATGAGAGTTAAAGTCCCACAATCAATGAGAAAGTATTTAACAGTGTAGGTTGTTTGACATGTTATACACTGTGGTTATTCCGCTTGTCTGGGGATAAAAGAGTGTGTAAATATTACGTTAACAAATCTCAATTGGGATATACTGACTTGTTCCCTTCTCAGCCTTCTAAAAAGCTGGTTTCCATTCTCTTTGCCTGGATTTTATCAAGAGTGTATTGTGTATTCTAATATTGCTGCTATTTTGTATAGAAGAAGTTGTTGATTACCATGATGTTAGTTTTATTTTTGATACAGATAAAGTTACCACTACAAACATTTTTCACTAAAAACGAATAAAAAAAAATTCTAATTCAGTTATCATCATGTGATGAGAGGATTATGTTTTCAAGAAATTGCCATCTTCAGGATAATTTCTACTAACTGTTTTGATAGTTTGATGAATTTTCAAGAATTCAACAAGTGTTTTTATAGACAAGAAACTTTGGATATGATTTTATAAACTGGAAATTTAAGAAATGTTTTCTTACTCAGGAAATTTAAGAAGAGTGTTTTTTTTGTTTTTTTTGAATTTTGTTTTTTGTACATTAGAAACTGCAGGAATCCTTTCCATTGTGAATATAACTTGGGAAAACATTCTTGTCATCTCCTGTATTTTGACCCAGTATAACCTGCGCTAGAGCTTTTCTTAAGTGTCTGTTGTTGCAATATCAAAACATTTCATGTCAAGATGGAGGAAATGAATAATCATGGTTGTTATAATTAAAACTCAAAATTTTAAGAGTTATTTGATATAATAAAATTTTAAAGGAATCTCCATCAAATAGCAAAGATGAATTAAGAAAAAAATAAACCACCCCACATTTTTTGTCATAACAAACACTTTATAGTCATCATTAAAAAAAATAGTCTTCTTTTAGCTTTAGAAAAATTTTTGAAACTAGTTGTTTGTTTTGATTTTATTCTCAATATGACTTGTGTCTCTGGATTGGTTGTCAGTTTTAAAACAAATTAGATGATCCATGTATTAACTAGGTTCCCATTCTGACAGTAGTCCATGATGATACTGACGCTTCTATTGAGAAAGGAGAGAAGATTTCTAATTAGTATTTTCTAGTTATTTCTATTATATTGATGATTTGGATGATGAAAAATTCATGTTCAGTTTGAAGTTAGGATCCACTAAATTATAATTCATTCGAAAATTGGACTGGAAAATTTCTTTAAGAATGTTTAAGAATATTGCTTTATTGAAATTTTCAGGAAACACTGCTTTTGCCTTGTTATTTTTATTCTTATATACATAGATTTTGTGGCATTCAGGGTGTAATGGATGTCCTTGCAGGAAATGGAATTTGTGACCCAAGTTTAAATATTAGATGAGGTTGTTTGTATTTTACCTTCGGAAAAAGCATGCAACCTCCTTTTATCTACCACAGCTATGGGAAAAGAATCGGGCCAACTTGGTTCTTTGACCTTAGTTTGGCAACCAGTCTAGGACAAGAAAAGACTTTGAATGCATACCAGTGGTATTCTGCCCCAAAAATTTACCTTGTATTGCATTCTGCCCATAGTGGAGGGTTTCCGTAAATATATATATATACTCAAACATAATGAGAATTTTAGTAATATACTAAACAATTCCTGAATCAGTTAGATTCCCTTCATAATAGCTGTCCATAATGATACCGATACTTAGTAAAATGTTGAGCATTCTAATTAGTGTAACTTGTTTATTTTTATATAAAGACTTTGATTGATTAAAAATGACATTAAGCTCAAACTCGGTCATCACAAAAAAATTACTATTAGTTTTGAGTTAGACTGGAAATGGTTTTATTCACTCAGCGAGAGTCCTTTTATTACTTTAATAAGAATCTCATTAGGATGTGTTGCTTTTGCCAAGTTACTTTTACATTCAAAGATAATGAGAATTTCAGTAATATACATCTTATTTACCTCTACTAAGCCAATAATCTGAACAGCAAAAGATTGCCTATGTGTTTGAACTGCTATCTCCTTTCGTTCATGTCTTTGGCTTCAATTCAGGCTTATTCATTCTGACTTATATTTGCCATTACAAATGAATTCCAGAAAATATCTTAGCCTAAGTGCTGCTGTTTCCGGTTGAGAAATTTCTACCTAATCCCAATCTTCTTGTCAGCTGAATCCACTCCCAGTAAGTGATAACTGGCTTTTGATCTGGATAATTTAGAGCAGGTTTTATTATAAATGAGGGCAAAAGTTTTGAAAGGTTCAAAGCAGAAGCAGTATGGTCTGGATTTGCTCAAAGAATGATATCATGTTGATCAAATAAATTGAAGCATAGTTGTTAAACCACTATTTTCAAAGATAAAATTATCAAAACAATCTGTTCAGTTCTTACTACTTGATTTTTATAGCCAGTTATCAAAGGCATTGGGCCCTTCAAGATATTTTCTAAAAAAAAGGAAAAAAAAAACCTAGCATAGTCAGTCATATTGTAACTTCAATGGTCAGACCTTTTAAGAGCTATGTCAGCTAGGTTTAGAATACGCCAACAGTAATTCCTGCAAATTAACCCCTTTCTCATCAAAAAAAGGTTTTCTTGGGTATGTCATCAATGGCATCCAAGGCTGATGTTTGAGTTCTGAAGCCATGAGCAGTGTGGGGTCACCCCCTCATTGCCATTACTCCCAGGTCCACTCTTCTCTGTAGTGGTAGTTCCTGTTAATGTCAGATTTAAGGCTCAAATAGATATATCAGAAAGTTATTTGTATCTGATAGGAATACTTGAAACGATATAACTGTACAAAGGATTTGTATTAAAGAGGAATACATGGAACACTATAACTGTGTGTAAACAAATAATTATTATCAAATAGGAGGAGCTACTTGAAGACATTATTAGGTATAAGATTTTAGTATCGGATAGGAATGGTGGAAACCATGTATAATTCGATATAAATTGATTATTATCATTAGTTACTTGAAACCATATAATTGCTTAAACAACCCTGCAAGAGTTGATGAGGTGTAAAACCAACCAATCAACCAACCAAACCAAAACTTTGTGCTATCCAAATATTTACTTACATCTTTTGCCATAGTTTTGTTGCTTTTCCTCTTTCTCTCTCTCTTACTTCCACATATATCAAGATAATGATAATGATGTGACTCTTTCTGTTTATTTACTTCTTTCTTTCTTTGTCTATCACTTCACCTTTGATAAAAGAGTAGTATCTGTACATTCTGTCTTATTGTAAACTGCCAATCCTAGACATTTTTACTGCAGCTAGTGTACGTCTTATTAAATATATGTAAAAAAATTTAAGACACAAAAAAATAAAACACCAATAAAATTAGGCATCTATGATTTTAAATTTATTTTCGATAAAGTATACCATTTTATACCCTTGAAAATATTTGTTTTGAGAAGAAAGCAAGATACATTGAACTCTGGTACTTTCTTTTAATTGTATCAGATTCAATTTCAAAAGTAACATGCTTGTCAAATATGCTTTTAGCAATGGTCATGAGTAAGCTTTGATAGTCTGATTGCCCTGCTCACCCAGTTTATAGTGCTTAGAATACACACTCTTGTAGAGATTATAAGATCCCTCCCCACTCACCAAAAAAGGTGTGCCCAGAAAATAACAAACAACTGCATCTGGTCAAAAGGTTCCAGTTCTAGAGCTCTGGATAGTGTAGAGTGACCTCTTGATTGCCATTACTCTCAGGTCCACACTGACCTGGAGTGGTAATACATGTTAGGGACATTAACAGGTATTGCCACACCAGATCAGTGTTCCTGAGAGTAATGGGATGACTCTATAGTCAGGTTAAATGGTTATTTGCTTATCACTATATTTTTTAAGGCAACACAAATGAATTACGAAACTTTGCTTTAACAACACAACAACAAAAGTTTTTTATTTGCAGCTTTGAATATGGTTTGTTCTTGGTGCTGCAAGACTCGTGCTGTTTAGGCTTGTTGGATGTTTG
Source organism: Sepioteuthis lessoniana (assembly GCA_963585895.1). Classification (NCBI taxonomy): domain Eukaryota; kingdom Metazoa; phylum Mollusca; class Cephalopoda; order Myopsida; family Loliginidae; genus Sepioteuthis; species Sepioteuthis lessoniana. The sequence goes on from OY757916.1 coordinate 95,920,872, forward strand.
AGACGAAATGGCTTAGCGGGATGTTGAGATGGCAGCGTGTTGTTAAACATGTGAGGGATGTGTTTAAAGTCACCGTGTAGTTTTGAGAGAGTCTACGATATCTCCATGTTGTTGAGAGCGGAGTTGTGCTTGGATCGACAAAGTCAATTTTTGGGGTGACATGAAGTGGTGCCTGTGGAAGGCATGCTGAATGTTTCTAATTCATGTTAAACTGGGATTCCTCATAAAGAATCCATGAATTAGATGGTTCCCTCGTTGAGTGTCCATGTTGCTGCTGCTAGTGTTAAAGCCACAGTGAGATGTCCACACTGGGTGGCTTGTTTAGCTAAAAAGCATCGCTAAGCTGGGACGATCAGAGGCACGTCTGTTCTGGTCGCCGTCTCAAGCCGAAGAGACTGAGTTTGGCCGCTCACCCGTTTTGCTAGCCAGAAATGAAGGTCTGGGCTGAATAGGATAAGTCATCCTGATTGGGTGAAATTCAGTGTTGAATTAAATTGCGTGCCAAAACAAAATACGAGATTTTCCTCTTCTCTACAACTCTATTCTCTACATGGGTCCAGATAGGAAGCCTTACCAATGGTTTCCATTACATTTAACAGAATGCACCAATATATGAGTGATGTTGTTGAACATAATATAATCAAGTTGGTTCTATAAATGTTTGCTAAAACGTTTCTAGCCGAAAAATGGAAAAAAAAAAGCCTTATTGTATACAACTATTTTTCAATCTTAACTCTTCCTTAGAAAGTGCTCTTAGCTTATTATTTTTCCATAGATTATACACTGAACATGAATAAAAGGAAAAAAATTGAGATCTAAATTTCACCATGTTGGCAGGGCTTAGAATACACTTTATCCTCTGAAGAGGGGTAAAATCCCATTTCCTAAGAAGGGATGTCCTGGGCATTGACACTAAACTTCATCTGATAATGAGGCTTCAGTTCTGGAGATTGTGAATTTAGAGTACCCTTTGAGTGCCATTACTCCCAGATCCTTTCTGAAATGAAGTGGAAGTACCTGTTAGTGTCCTATGTATGCATCAAATAGGTCTATTTAAAAATAATTCATATTCAATCGGACTGCATACAAAAACCCTCTCAAAAATCCTCACAAAATATGTATAGATCAATGTATAATGATTTTCTAACTACTAGGCATGAAATAACCCTAGATGATTTGATATGTCATTAAAATCTATCAAGCAAACCTTCCTGCCTCTGCCAGCTTAGGGACTTACTGATCCACTTTCTTCAGCTTGATATTTACCATTTTTACAGACAGAAAAACATTCTGATTGATATTTTTTAATTTTATTTAATGATAATTTAGTATAAAATTTATTTTGATTTGTTAATTTTTCCATTCATTTCAACAAATATGCAAAGCATTTCATCTCAGGATTTTCAGGTTTTGCACCTGAATGAATTTGCACTGGTATTTAAAGCAGAAGAAGTGGTTAGGAATATGAATTTTATTTTTCCGAAAAATGGTGCTTGTGAATAATGGGAATGATTTTTCTTTAAGAATTGGCATGTACCAACTTCAGTTTGGTAAGTGAGAGAGGAGAGAGAGAGAGATATTTGGATCCAAACCATTCATCAATGATGAATTAATGGCTATGATCGAAAATGATCCAAAAGCCTCGATCAAAGAAATTAGAGAATACTTAATCTATCAACTAGAACCACTTTTGATTACCTAAGAACACTTGGAAAGAAAAAAGAAATTTTGATAGTTTTATTTGTACTGAATGTAAAACAAATAGACATTTGGAAGTCTGAATTATACATGTTCACTAGTAAAAAGAAAATTGATCTGTTTTTGTATTTATAATCTATTCTTCTTGATAAATGACAATGTATTGTCACTTGTTATAAAAAATAGATTTTGCATAAGAATCGTGAAAGATCCATCCAATAATTGCATGGGATAAGATGGAACATGAACTAAAATAATAATAACTTCACAAGAAGTTCTGGTTGATGAAACAGAAGTTACTTAATGCCTGAATACTTCTGTAAGTGATTAAATAATGTAAATCAACATATATAAGGAGAGATCAATATGTCCACAGCCTCTCACACTCAGTTATTTGCTTACTTTTTATCTCATATATTCCCTCTGTAATGTTCAATCCATATGATTACTTTTCCCAACTGAATTCAGTGCAGTAACAAGGAAGGTAAAGATGCTGAAAATAAATGCTTTTATTTTTATCATTATATTTAGACCAGCTTGCATTTTAACCACAAATCAGCCATGACCAAATAAGTGAATTTAACAAGGACCATTTTTTCTTTATGGAGTTACTTACCTTCCTGTAAAAGGCAATAATATACTTTTCCTCAAGCGACCTATAGAGCAGGGCTTGTAAAGTGTTGACTTCATCCTTTGTAAATGAGTTAGATACCTTCGCAAAAAAGGGGTGTACTGAGTATGACACTAAACTGCATCCAATGGGGTGGTTTTAGTTCTTGGGGTAGTAGAGTTTCTCCTCCTCAATTACATTCCAGTCCACTCTAACCACAGTGTGGTAGTACCTGTCAGAATGTAATCTATGGATCAAATGGCTCTGTTTAAAAAAATATCGATTTACATAATGGTGTGAAAATTATACTAAATATAGTTACTTGAAGTTAATGTTCAGAAAAGTTCATTATAGATTGAGGTTAGAGAGTAGACTGGGATTTTTAACCTTGGTATCACAATCAGTTTGTGAGATCGAAAATTTTGACTTAAAACCAGTTGTACTCAACATAAAATGGCCCAATTGGCTAAGACTGCAGAATACACCTATTGCGTCTCTGCAGAGGGATAAGATTCCACCCCACAATGAGTGTCCTGGATATGACATAAGATAATCTGATAGTGAGACTCCAGTAATGCTGGAGCTTTGGGGAATATGGAGTACCCCTCCATTGCCATTGCACCCAGGTCTTCTCTGGCCCAGAGTGGTAGCACCTGATAGGGTCCTATCTGCAGGTCAAATAGAACTAAACAGTGTACTTATGCTAAACTGAATTGTTTAAAATATAACTGTTAATATGCATAAAAAGGGATTTGGAATTAAGTAACCTACAATGGTTGATATGCCATAAAACCAAATCAATCTACTTAAAAATTGACCTTGTGTCACATCCTGCCTGTGATAGAAGTTTGGTAAATATATATACACATATTCAAAGAATTGTTGTATAAGTTGAAATGGTGTAACAATGAACAGGTTATTGGCATTAGATAGGAATACTTGAAACAATATAACTTTATACAAACAAATGATTATTCTTATTATTCAATAAGAAAATTTACAGAAAACACCTTAGTGTAATTAAACAAATTGTATTAAGAATAGTTATCATGAGTTATAATTATTCAAAATGCATATTCATTTGTTACTTGAAATCCTATAAATGCTTGAAAAAGAGGCTGACTTTGGCATTAAATAACCCAACAAGTGTTTAAATGCCGTAAAACAAGACAATCCTTTGAGACAAAAGTTAATTGCCATATAGTTGCCCTTTAGTCTTGTAAAGAGAGTCTATCTTTAAGATCCTATAATAAGTCAGTCTTGTCAGTTTTCTCAACTCTTGGGAGCATACAATCCAAAATAAATACACTACACTGTGATAAGAGATGAGCACCAGGACTGTCAAGTAACTGACATAACCTTGAGAGATGTTTGGAGGGTAAATAATTTGTCATGACACCTTAATAGGTTGTGAGATATGTCTGCCTTCATGTTGCAAAAATGATGTTTCTCTATTTGAATTGGTTGAAGATATAAGCTTTATTTACCTGATTTCTCCTAGAGATTATAATTGTTTCAAACATTACCTTGCAGGCAAGAACTTCTTGAATTAGCCGATGAAGATGAGATAATGGAAGAATCCTTCAATGAATCTATATCTTCTTGGAGATAATTGATGACTCATGGAGAAATGGGAGAGAAAAGAAGGGATAATATTTACACTGGATAAATACATTGTTTTTCTGTGATTTAAAAAAAAATCAATTTGATGTTGAAGAAAATGATGAATAAAAATTACACTGAGTAACATTATCTTAATGCTATCATGAAAAAGGAAAGCTGAGTAATGAATGATTTCTTCAAGTCTCTTGTGCACATATTCTTGGCAAAAAGTTTTCTAACTCCTTTCTTAACTTCGATATAAAGAGAGTATGAACAGATTTACATTATTGTTTGCAGTGCATTTATCATGGGACTGAAGCAGGTTATACCATGGAAGCAAATCACAGGATTTGGTAATATTGTGGTGGTTGGTGTACTGGTATTGTGCATTGCTTCACTCCAAAGCCACACAGCTAAACATGCAAAACAGTCTAATTCAGGAACTTATTCTTTATGAATTCAAAAGTTTAAACAGCATGAAAGTGGCCCAAAGCATTTTGGTGAATGTAAAGTTGACTACAGTACAGTATCTAGATTGTTTAAAGAAATTTTGCTCAGGTTGCTAGAACCTTGACAATCTGGCAAAGTCAGATAGGCCTAAGACTGTGGATTCTAAGATTGTGCTCCAAGTCATAGAAGCAAATCCAGTGAGTAATCCTCAGAGAGTATCAAGCAAGTTTGGCATCTCACCATCCAGTGTTGTTAGTGAACTTCATGACCCAGTAAAAGTATCTGGAGCTGCCAAATATTGCCTTATGTTAGCAAAATATAATCACTCATTCAAGTAACTATATTTGTCTTGTTAGAATTTGAATAGGATATAACATGAGGATTCCAGATGGTGTAAGCACAAAAACTTCTCTTGAGAGTGCGGTAAGTCCCAAGAGTGAAAGAAGAGGAATATTGCAGCTGGTTTGTTGATAAAGAAGCCCATTTCAGATTTTTATGCTGAAATTGCTTCAAAAGGGTTAACATCCATCGTTATTACAATGGAAATTTTATAAAATTCTTTTTCTAGTCATTTATTAACATAGCTTACTTTAGCACAAGGTCAGAATAAAGGAGCACTAGTTGATATTCAAATGCATTTGTAATGCCTTACTACTACATCATCAAAAGCATGCGTAGTATAATGGTTACCGTAAAAAAAAAAAAAGGAATCAACTACTCGAGGCTGTTTAGATTTAACTTTACGCTAATGCACTTGTGAATAACCTGAATCCCTCTGTTTTCTTCTCAGCTATAGGAAGATAGTTGGCAAGACTTGGTTCTTTAGCTTTGATATAACACATGTCTATGAGAACAAAAATTCTGAATTTCAACCAGCTTTACTCTGCTTAAATAGTGACTTTCATCAAAATCCAGCTTATTACAGATTGGTTGGTTGGTTGGTTTTTATGGCATATCAACCCTTGAAGGTTATTAAATCCCAAATCCATTTTTATACAAATAATCAGTTCTATTTCAAACAATTCAGTTTAGCATGAGTCCAAAGTTTATTTGTCAAAAACATTTCTATTTCAAGGAATTCAGTTTAGTCAAACAGTTCTTAATGTCAAAACAATTTTATATCAGATAATTCAGTTTAGCATAAGTATGCAGTTTAAATGTCAAAACAGTTCTATTCTAAACAATTTAGTTTAGCATAAATACACAGTTTAAATGCAAAAAACAGTAAACTCAAACCACAGTTTTGTCCTATTAAACCCATAAATAGGACCTTTATCAGGTGCTACCACTCCGGGCCAGAGTGGATCTGGAAGTGATGGCAATGAAGGGGTACTTCACATTCCCCAAAGCTCAAGTATTACTGGAACCTCACCATCAGATTGTTTAGTGTCATATACAGGACATTCATTGGGTGGGGGGTCTTACCCCTCTGCAGAGAAGCAGTTGCTGAATTCTACAGCTCCAGCCGACTGGGCAACTTCCGACTGAAGGGTTGGGTAAATAGATACAGACATATGAGGCATCATATAGTTACTTACTAAGCTTAAAAGCAAAAAGTATTGGGCATTCAATGAGAATGGAATTCACTTGTAGTGGTCTGCTAGCTTTGTTCACATAGCTATTACACCATGAAAGACATCCTTGAGTTTATGCTGTAAGCACTATTCTTTTTTTTTTTTTTTAATCATTCAATTCGGTCAGGGAAGAAAATGAAAAATATCGGTTAAGAACAGTCAAAAAAGAAAATTTTGTTTCTCACTTTTCCATCTATCTTGATTGCTACTCTTCTGTCATAATCATTTCCTTATCTGTGTTATTTCAGATCTCTGTTTTTGTCTTTCTCTCATACACACGCACCCATACATCTCTCTCTCTCTCTCTCTCTATATATATATATATATATATATATAATTATTATCATTGATTATAACATTTGTATGTTTGCTGAAAATGTTAAAGGAAATTTATATACATATATATCAGTCTGTTTTCTCTCTGCATATATATATATATACATATAAGGTCAAACAACTTTAGGATAAAAAAATTAAAGATATTTTTATTTTCATTGTATTTATTTTAACTCCTGGAGCTAATCTGCGGGATCTAATCTCAACCATATGATAGTTGAAACAATCCTGGTTGAAAAAGGTTGCTGTTTTTTTGAGATTTTTATGAAGTTGAAGTTTTATTTGTTATTTCCAAACCAAGCTGCGTCTGTGTCAGTACAACTGTATGGTTGCACTTCAAGGACTTTAACTAAACACTTGGAGAAAAATCTAGATGGGAACTATGCAAGGCTACAACATGCTGTTTAGAATAAATCCTGGAAGCAGCACACTATTAAAGAGCAACTATACATCTATTTTCCATTTTGCAAACCATCCAAGATGAGCAAGACATGCTGGGAAAGTGAGGATGAACTCGTAAGTGACATTTTCCCTTGGACTCCAATTAATGGACAAATATAAGTTCTGTGCAGATATTGGATGCCATTTAGAGGATTTGCCAATAGGGATGAACGGCAAGAGAGATTCAAGGGAATCTATACTGTTGGTGATATTTTGCATGAATGGAAAGCGAAGGGCCAAACAGATAACCGTCCAATACTCTATTCATTAAATTGGTTATTCTGTTAGAATAAAAATCTGGAAATACATCATCAAAAAATGAGATGAAAAATTTAGAAAAAATAATTCCTGTTGAAAATGAATTAACTCATAAATGAAAGAATAACACAAATTATTTTGTTATGAGATAAAAATTATGGAAAACAAGAGAGAAATTGCTAATTTTCTTAAGGAAAAGTAAAAAAAAAAAGTATTTTTTTTCAAAAAGAATACTGATAAGAGAGTTTTCCAAATTATTTTGATGAAATTGATAAGAATATCTAATAATTACTTTTAATATAAACATAAGATGTCATATAATAGTGTTAGGATTATTTCTCAGCAAATCCATCTATTTTAATGTAAATCCATTGATTTAAAACCTTTTCTTAAAAATATTCTTGCTCAGTCCATTGTCTGCTTCATCAAAATTCAGTAGATGCATTCATTTGAACTTTTTTTTATTTTTTAGTTAAATCATCTGGAGTGGCTAATAACCAGTTGATTAACAGTAAAAAGAATGGAATTGGTTAACCAAATTCAAATTCTGTCTGGGATAGTTCACAATTATGCTAAATCATTTCTCTTAAGAAAGATTTGAACCGCTTTCTTTTTCCATCTCGCAGCAACTTTAGCCTTATAGACACTATCCATCTTTTGTGTCCATTGATAAATCAGGTCAAGAATCATTCAATTGGCATTTAATGGTAGAAAATGTACTACAAAGCAAATGCATCAAAATGGAAGTCAGTTTTTGTGACAGAACTGGAAGAAATCAGCTGAAAGAAATGGGGTTTACAAAAAGAAATTCTAAATAAAAAATTAACATTAACACAAACAGAAGAATATGAAGTTAAAGTGGACTAAAAAGAAATGATTTTGGTATTTTGAATAATTGGATATTCAGTAATGAATTAAGAATCTGCTTTGGTCTATGATACTGGAACTTAATATTCTTGTGTTATTCAAATGAAGAGATCAAATTTATTTCCCAAGTTATTCATGATATCGGGCTACATGTCATTTAAAGGACCAGGAGAAATGGCAACAATTACTTCGATCAATGTACATGTGTACATTGAAATTCTGGATGATTATTTCATTCTATCAAGTGAAAATATGTTTGATGAGGATGAAGTAATTTTGGGGGATAAAAATCCATCTTGTCACAGAGTAAAATGGATTAATACTTTTCTTCAGTAAAGGACATAAAATCAATGACAGGTACAGCTGCAAACATTCAGGATATAAATCCAACAGAAAATGAGTCATGGAAAATTTTTTTAAATGGTCCATGAAAAGACTGTATTCACCAAAGATCTATTAACTGCCATTTAGGAAAGTTGGAACCGCTTTCATGAAGAACGTCTTTAAATTAGTAAACTTGTAGTTGAGGTAGTAATGAGGTTGTCAGTGGGTATGCTTACCGAGTCCGTATTGGAAGATAGTGATTGTAATTTTTTAAGTGAAACAAAATGTCAATAAAAGAAAGCAAACTGTAAAAATAGCCAACAAAGATGTTAGAGTTGAAGCAAAATTGTGTTTTATATATATTTTGGACATTATTATTCTACAAAGATAAGGTAAACTTATAAGAAAAGATAGTTTTCATCCATATGTTTCTAATGCTCTCATCTCTGCTATTACTAAAAACTGTCGTCTGCCTTTACCAAATGCTGTCTTTTCTCAAACAACTCTTCCCTATTCTCTTTAACTGTTCTTTTTCTTTCTCTAATTCTCTCTCATTTTTCAATTTATTTGTTAATTTAAAGGGTTTTTAAATTGGGACATAGTGTCAGTCAAATCCGTCCTTGATAAAAAAAAAAAAAGAAATACTACCTATGAACCCTTAGAAACTCAATATCTGAAAGAATTAAAACTGTAATAAAAACTTAAGGAGAGGCAATTAAATATCGATTCAGAGCTTGTAAAAAAATTTAATCCTTTTTCTTTATTATTGGTTTATTCCATAAAAAATTATTCCATCAATTTAGATAATTTAATCTAGGTTTAAAAGAATATTTTATAAAGCTCAAATGTTCACCAGTTAAAGAAAAAATGTTGAGTGTCTGATCTGTTATTAGTTTATTTACTGCTAAATAATATTTATTCTGCATGGCTTGGCAAAAAATCATACCATTAATTTAATCTATTTTTTTAAAGATATATTCTATAAAGCCAGACTATTGAGCTGTTAAAAATTGTTTGTCTTATGTCTTATTTTTTATATATATTTAGCAGTAAATAAATAAGTTGACCATTCTCTAAGTGTGCTGATTCCATAATTTTTGCTCCCAAGTAGTATGAACAATACAAGCTGTTGTATTATACTTAGGGAGAAATAAGCTCAGTAAGTAACCACCAGTGCCCTGAATGTTGCCTTGAAGAATGACTCAATATGGCATCTAAAGAACTAATAGGTTATGGGAAACTAGAATCTCTTTGGTTTTTTTTTAACACACATGTATAGAAGATAAAAGTTTAAAAATCCATCATTCATCACAACTGAAGAATTAAACCAGATGGTAGACTATGATACTCGTTTTATTATCTTGCTCATCTTCATTTAAATTTTAGTAAGGCTTCAGTCACGATAATTTTTAATCCCATCCTACATACAATATCACTCATAAGTAAGTACACTTTGTTTTTTTAGAAAAAGTTACTAAGATTTTATTATTTTCAGTGGAACTTTATACGGTTCAAATGAATATTTGTCTGTATTTGATAGCAGACAGTTTTTATTATTTGTCTTGTTAAATGGTGTTTTTTTTTTTCTACTCTTCATTTTATGTACGTTTCACAAGTACCTGAACTGCTATATATTCATATTTTCATTACAGATCTTCAGTACTGTAGAGTTTGATAATAAATAATACCTCATAATATTTGTGTCCTAGACTTCTATCATCTCAAACAATAGAAGTTTCTCAACTTAGGACATAATTCAATCATCCTTAAAATGCACAATAGTTCAATAACAATAGTATTCAATGGCATGCATTTCTATCATGAAACAGTTGAGTTAAAATGAAAAAAATTACATAAAATATTAGTTTGATTTGCTATAAAACCCAGGCATTTGGAATTAATGTTTAAATGAAGGAAGTGTTTATTGTAAAAATTCATGAATTTCTACTTTTTATATATCAATGTACATTCTATGTAAAGGATACTTATTTTGAGAGAAGTTAGGATTTGCCTAGTTCCTCTGCCACAAACAGGGTGGGACATATAGTCAATTTTTAATTAAAATACAATGCTTTAAATTCAGAATTTTCCTTCTCCTATACTGGTTGCTTCACCAAGGTCCAGTCAGCTCTACTATTTTACCTTTAGCTGGTGGTGGGGTGAAGAAGAGATGGATTCATGCCTTTTCCACAGGTATTGACATAAAAATGAAATCCTGACAGAATATGAACTTGTCTTGCCAGGTCCATTTCCTCAGACAACAACTCTTTGAGAGGGATGGTTTCTTTGTTTAATGGCATATCAACCTTTGCAGGTTATTTAATGCCAAAACTATTCTCCTAGGAGAACAGTAGTTCTTTGAGAGGGAGTATCTGTTCTTGTTTAGCTGTGCTCTTGACTGCTGTAGTGATATTTTTTGATAAGATTCAGCAAAAAAACATTTCAAATAAAATAAAGTGATCCCCATTCTGGCTTCAAACATTATAGGAGCACCTCCCTCATTTTTTGCCAAAAATGCTAAGGTCAGAATAGTATCTTTGAGACAGAGCTATTTGTACACAAACGAGAAACTGAGATAAGAAGATATAACAGACCAGACTGATGGCTGTAGTAAAATACAAATAAAAGGAAAGTTGGCGACCTTAGTCGATGGTGACCTGAAGGCTCCCTTTTAATAGCTACTATACTGAGGTGTTGGGGCGGGCACTACTCTATTCTCTGGATTGCTCCACTTTACCCTTGATCCTTACCTTATAATGCTGAGTGTTAAACAAGGGGGCATTAAGTACCATTTTTTTGAATCCTTGGAATGACTTGCTCTGGGATTAAATCCTGGTCTCCTGCACCATTATCGAACACACTACTCATTAGGCCAATCGCTCGACAAAATATAAATAAGGATATGTAACATTAGGCCATTAAGAACTTGATGACATAATGTTTTTTTTGTTTTTGTTTGCTTTTGTTTTTTTTTGCTTTTGTTTTTTTTGTTTTTTGCAAGAGTGAAAAAGACAAGTTTGTAAATAATTTCTTGCAGCAGTATTGTCATTTGCAGTAATAGCTTCTGTATAGGCACTGTAAAACAGAATTATTAACAATGTTCACCAAAGATATATATATATATATATATATATATATATATATATAGTATGTATTTTTATTTATTTAATACTTGGAAAAGATATTTAATAAAATTATCAATAATCTTTAAATAATACTCTTATTTATAGAAAAAATAAAAATATCTTTATGTGTGACTGTTTACTCCGCAGTTCCAGTGCCAGGGTGTTTGTTTTGTTGCACGACTGCACATATGTCCTAGACACTAGAGGCAAGCAGTCAAGTGTGATAAGGCACTGTGGCTCATACAGTGCTGGTCTGGTTATTAGTATAGGAAGTAGTGTTCATATATCATTTGTAGCTACTTGCAGTTATCACTGCTGCAAAAGAGAATAACATACTGATGTCAACAATTTCTCCAAAGAAATAAGTCTTTTTTTTCTCTTCTTAAACCAGGACTTCAAACTAAGATTACTAGAATAAAACAAGTTATCAAAAACTGATAAATACAATATAGTTGTTCATTTTCAATCTGATTTCTTCTAACAAACTTTTAGAAGTTTAATAATTGATTCTAAAAGCAAAATATGCAAATTAGGCTAAGAAATTTTCTTTCATTATTTCTATATATAGCATTTGTTGGTGAGATATTTGTAGCAAGAATAAGTAATCATTTTTATGACAATTCTATTTAGAAATCTGACTCTCACAAACAAACATTGCAGCTTTATATATATATAAAATTAGCATCACTTACTTTTTATCCTCTTGAGTATTCAGCCTATTGTCGTCATCTTTATATTCACCACGTTTCGGCTGATGC